>JAHLJS010000002.1:57636324-58236383 GCA_038502445.1 Eremochloa ophiuroides
CGCGCCATCCCTTTCCTCCAGTCGGAGTCCGCGCGAAGGCACGAGCGCTCCCTCCTCCGGGTCGAGTCCCAACCGAGTCCATCTCTCCTACACCTCCCTCGCGCCCTATATAGGTCGGCCGAGCCCTGCCGTCCTCCCACAAGTTCCCGAGCAGCAACGCCCTCCAATCTTGCCCTAGCCGCCGCCCCCGAGCTCCGCCGCCGCCGTCGATTTCTCCTCGGGAGGACTTCTTCTCCGTCGAAATTGGTTGTTCTCCAAGCTTCGCAGCAAGGTCAGGAACCTTCCCGACCCTTTCTCCCTCGGTTTTGTGCACTATAGCCATGATGCCGAGCTTCGCTGCCACCATAGTTCCGCCACCTAGCTCGCCGCATTCTCCCCGAGCTACCTCTGTGGCAACCGAAACCATAGATAGGTTTGGCTTGGGCTCCTCTTGCTTCCCGACCAGATCCCGAGGTGTGCCGACCTTCCTAGCCCCGAAAACGCCGTCTCCGGCCATCTTGCCGGCGAGGAATCGGCCGGGCGCCGCCCGACTCCGGCGACCAGGGCCGCCCCTCTTTCCCCCGAGCTACCTGCGCCGTCCACGGCCGATCCAACAGCTCACAGTGAGAGATACCCTTTCGACCGGCACTTTTGCAGAAAACCCCTTGAGCTTTTTAATGTTCTAACCCGCGGTCCTTTGGCGTATTTCTCAGATTACGCTTTCCTATTTAGAAAACGTATTTCCTCGGTTTTAATTCAAAAGGCGTTTTCAATATTTACAGATTTGCCACTCAGTTTATTTCGGCCAGATTTTATTCGTTTTAGCTCCGATTTGATCCGTTCAAGTCTCGTTAGATTCATAATTTCGTAATCTATCTAATGATGCTACTGATATTCATGTTTTGAACTTTTAAAATTCGAGATTAGATTTAATCTATTATTTTATTAAAGTAAAACTTGTTTATTTCATAACTTCTCCGTTTGAACTCCGATTTTCGTGATCTTTATATCGTTGGAATCGTAGCGACGCGTAGATTATTTTTATACACTTTTCAATCTGTTTTTCCACTGTTGGTTTACTGTTTCTAATATAGATCTTGTTTGCTTCGTGTATGATTGCCTCGATGATTGTATGGTGATTTTATGATCGAGTTCAGACGGTGAGCAATACGTTGGTGATCAAGAGTACACGGAGGATCCAAGTTCTCTAGAGCACTTTGATCAAGGCAAGTATAGCATGGACCATCCTTGTTGCCTATTCACCTTAATCACTAAATTCATGATGCATGTGTCTACCTTGGCAACTATAGTGTTTATTCCTAGCTTTTGATCACTTGGTCCTTGTTACCTATGAGATTGCATTTGAGTAGTGATGCTAGTGCTTGATGATGCCATGATCTTATGAACTTGATTAATTAATTATGAAATAAAGATTAAAAGATGCTTTTTAGCAACATGGACTAAGGACTTAACTGTAAGTATGACACCGGGACTTACAGCGCAACCATGAGGGTCATATGGCTCTGACTTTAGTTAAGTATGAAGTTACTTTCTATTATGTTGTTAATCATGAAAGGTTCCTTGCCGAGCTGGTTGGTTTGCGGCTCCTGTCTTTGTGTGTACTGCTGCGTGTGTGTGCCACTAAAAGGAGGGCTCTACCACCCCTTGCCATTGCACCCGGATTGATTAGTGGCATGTTAGGAAGGCTTTTGAAAGACTTCATAGTGTACCCTGCCGCACTTCCTTGGTGAGGTGACATGGGAGTCATGACCCTTGGCATATGGGAATCACGACTTATGGTGAAAGTGTGCAACCTCTGCAGAGTGTAAAACTGATATATCAGCCGCGCTCACGGTCACGAGCGGCCTTGGACGTCTTACAGGAACTTAACTAATTTAATATTGATTTATTTGGGAGTTTCTATTGAAGTTTATTCCATATTAATTATCATGTTTATATGATCATGCAAATCTTGTTCCTTGGTATATTCTATTGCTGCTACTCAATTGCTAAAATGTGATCAACTAAAAGCAACCGCTGTCAACCAGTGTCTTGCCTTATTTGAGCCTCATAAACCCATGTTATTCTTGTTGAGTACGACATGTACTTACGCTTGTTTTATTTTTCATATTTGGATAAAAATCCCGGATGGGTAACAGATGACTATGAGAATTCTTCTGAGGATTATTAGGATTGTGTTCACCAGTCAACTATTCCCTGTGGAATGGAGATTCTGCGAGAGAGTTATCTATATTATTCCACTGTTATTAATGTAAAGACTCTGTGATATTATTCATTATATATTAAACCTTGTGATGGTACTATGTAATTTGTCACTTATGTGTGCGATTGATCTCTGGGCGCACATAAGTTGGTTCATTCAATTTTATCCTTAAAATTGGGTGCGACAGATTTGGTATCAGAGCATAGGTTGACTGTAGGACGCAAACCTAGAAATTCTAGAGATGTTTTTTTCTCACCTTATTCATGCTTTCCACCTTAACTTGCTAACTGCTAAAATTTTTATGCTTCTCTTATCCTTATTCCATTATAAAAATATTCAGTCTATTCTAAATCTAACTTTGTCTTGATCTATATTGGAGAAGATGGTTCGTGGTCGCAAAACAGCACGCATGAGCGCCGGAGGCTACTACCCACCGCGTGCTTTGGACATTCCAGCTGAAGACGACGTGGTGATCGCCCCGGAAAATGAAAGTGAAGAGGAAGCTATGTACATGGAAGATGTTGAAGAGATCCTTCCGTCGCCGACGCCTGTTACTCTGTCACCTCCACCGCCTGTTGCATCACCCGCACCCGAAGCCCCCGCCAGAGGTGAACCGCCAAGGAGGATGGGATGGGTCCAGGAGGAATATACTAAGTATCCAGAAGAAGATGCATTTTTCCACACAACGCTCGTTAACATGCTGACCCTCTACTACGCCGACCTGCAACCTACTCTCAACTACTATAGCATGGAGCACACGCATCCTCTACGAGACACCTACTGGACCACAGAGTTGAATATCAAGGTTTGGGATGCACAACATAGAGCTTACAAGACGGAATCTGTTCACAAAAGCGCCGCTCCACGTGGGACCATGGAAGAGAGCATGGAAGATGCCGCTACTCATGCCTACCTCAACTAACATGGTCGCCGCTATGAAGAGATGGAAGGAGATGTCCATAGATTCTACCCTCGCGTGGTGACTGAAGAAGGTGACGTCGCCATGACTATGCCCGAAGTGGATCAGCCCGCTCTTAGAGCTCTAGCAAGATTGTCTTGGGCACTTATGGGAAGAGTCCATGGTTTGGAACGCGATTTGGCAAGAGCCAAGAGTGCCAACGCACAAGCAGATCGAGAGATTGATGGATATCGAGCAAGACTCAACCAACCAAAGCTATTCCAGGAGATTCCCACACCTCCACCATTTAAGGATTCCGCTCCATAGGGTTAGAAAATTTCCTTAGCAATAAAAGACGCTTGTTGCGCTAAGTTGAGTCGAGTCGAGTCTTGTGTGCGTATGAAACTTTATGTGTTAGTTGCTTTGTTCTTATGAAATATTTGTGATTTGGTTCTTTGTAATGAGTGCTGAGAATTGTGGCCATGACTACAACTCTCTTAGTTAGGGTCTAAGATTTGTGAATCAATAGTTGTTTTGGTTAAATCTGTGTTTCACAAAATCTGATTTTCAGACTTCTCTGTCTTGTAATTACTCTTAATTAATTTCATAAATCTAAAAATTATGAAAATTTTATGAGTAACAGTAGACTTCCATCCCTTTCCATGGCCTCAAGAATCACATTAATAGCTATTATGGTTTTGGAGATACAGTGGTTGCAAGTTGAAGTTTCTGCGCAGTTTGGCAGTCTGGATAGTTTCTGTTAATGTCTGTTTTTGGATAACTTAACATCAGAATCTGGAAAAGTGGTCCACATGAAAGTTGTAGACAATTTCTCAGGTTTTCCAACGGTATAGAGAAATCCTCTGTTTGATTTCTGATACTCCAGATATGATCATTTTTCTATGCTGCTGTTATCGGATCTCGCCCAGAAAATTCAGATTCATGGTTTATAAGTGTTTGCATAGTGAAAAAAAATTCTAAAACTCAATTATATGTTGGAAAAACAGATGGCCGGTAACAGGAGGAACACTAATCCACCACCACAACCTAGCATTCAAGATCTCATCGCTTCGCAGAACCAGCTGATGCAAACTATGATGCAGTTCATTCAGCACCAACCAGCGGGAGGACCGCAGCCTGTTCAAGCTCCTGCTAGAGATAAGTGAGGAGAATTTCTGAAGGGTCGTCTACCTGTGTTCAACCACGCCGCCGACCCATTGGATGCTGATGATTGGCTTCGCGCTGTAGAGAGGCAACTCAACATTGCGCAGTGCAACGATCAAGAGAAGGTGTTATATGCATCTGGACAGTTGCAAGGAGCTGCTCAAGACTGGTGGGAATCATTCCAGTATGGTCGTTCCAACAATGCACCTGCTATCACCTGGCAAGAGTTTTGTGAAAACTTCAGGTCATATCATATCCCTGAAGGTCTGATCGAGTTGAAGCAGGCAGAGTTCAGATCTCTGAAGCAAGGACGGATGTCTGTGCCAGAATTCCGTGATCATTTTGTTCAATTGTCACGGTATGCTCCTGATGATGTTGCTAATGACAAGGACAAGCAACGTCTCTTCCTCAAGGGACTTCACGATAGATTGCAACTCCAACTCATGACAACCACCTACCCCAATTTTCAAGAGCTGGTGAATCGCGCTATAGTGATCGACAACAAGCGCAAAGAGATGGCTGATAACAAGAGGAAGAAGCAAGGACAAACCTTTACAAGAAATAACCGTTCGCGTCCCAACGCCCAGCAACGAAATTTCCAGCAGAGACACCAAGGGCCATCAAATCAATGGAACCGCAACCAGAACCATTCTCGTTCTCAATCTCCACCACAACAGCAGAAAACTCCTACCCAGACTCCTCAGCAAGCTACCCCTAGCAAGACCCCCAACAGGACCAATACATTTGGCACTCCCATCAAGTGCTTTGCCTGTGGAGAATCGGGACATCTCTCTTACCACTGTCCCAAGAAGCAGAACCAGCAGACTCCGCAGAGTAGCAACCAGAAGGGAAGACATCAACAATCGTCTAATCAAGGAAGTGTGAACCATGTGTCCGCGGAGACAACTCAGGAAGCACCAGAGGTTATGATGGGTACGTTCAACGTCAACTCCATCCCCGCTACCGTTCTTTTTGATTCCGGTGCTTCTCATTCATTCATATCACAAAGTTTTGTGAGGATACATGGTATACCACTATTAGCCCTACAAAACCCATTATTGGTAAATTCACCGGGTGGGGCTATGCAAGCTCAATATTATTGTCCTTCGGTTAGCATTGCTCTAATGGGGGTATACTTTAAAGTGAACCCTATGGTAATAAGAACAACCGGAATAGATGTTATATTGGGTCTGGATTGGATGAAGCAGCACAAGGCAGTTATTCAGTGTGAGGAAAAGGTCGTTGTGTTAACTACGTCCAAAGGAGATAAAATCAGTGTTGACGTAGTAATGCAACCACCACCAGCAGCGACAGTTAACCAGATTCGAGGGGAATACCCAATTAAAATATTAGAAACCACAGAGCGATTCAGAAGGGGTGAAATTATAAAGTTATGCAAGGTACAGTGGAATCGGTCTTCAGAAAACGAGGGAACATGGGAAAAAGAAGAAGAATTAAGGAAGTTATATCCCCAACTTTTTGAGTAAGCACTAACTAATCTCGAGGACGAGATTATTTTTAAGGGGGGTAGAATTGTAACACCCAAAAATTTTCAATTTATTAAATAGGATTAAATCCAATTTATTTATGTTTATGTGGCATATAATCTAGTGAATAAAAACCTTTTTTGGGCAGTTAAAATAAATCTTGGTAGTTAGAAACTTGAGTGTTGCATACATGCCGCTGCACATATTTATTTCCTGAGATTTGATTGGATTTTGCAAGGGTTCAAAACTTAGTTTGAAAAGCCATTTGGAAAACAAATTTGAAAATGAATTGAGAAAATTAGAAAAGGGAAAACTCCCTCCCCTTCTCTGCAGGCCGAGCCGGCCCATCCCCTCTTCTCAGCCCAGGGCGCTGCCCCTCTCCTCCTTCTCCGCATGGGCCGAGCTGGCCAGGCCGAAGCCCAGCTTCAGCGCAGCCCGCCTCCCCTCCTCTCGGTCTCGCTGACATGTCAGGCCCACGGCTCAGCGTCGTCTCCCTCCTCAGGACGGAGTCCGAGCGGAGCACGAGCGCCGCCTCCAACAGAAGGCAACCGCCGGATTTTTCGGCCGAGTCCATCCCGTGCATGCCTCCACTGGCCTGTAAAAGGAAGCCGTGACCCTCTTCCCCCGCCGCTGACGCGTAGGGCCCGCTGCCCCGCGCCATCCCTTTCCTCCAGTCGGAGTCCGCACGAAGGCACAAGCGCTCCCTCCTCCGGGTCAAGTCCCAACCGAGTCCAGCTCTCCTACACCTCCCTCGCGCCCCTATATAGGTCGGCCGAGCCAAGCCGTCCCTCCCCACAAGTTCCCGAGCAAGCCACGCCCTCCAATCTTGCCCTAGCCGCCGCCCCGAGCTCCGCCGTCGCCCCGAGCTCCGCCGCCGCCGTCGATTTCTCCTCGGGAGGACTTCTCCGTCGAAATTGGTTGTTCTCCAAGCTTCGCAGCAAGGTCAGGAACCTTCCCAACCCTTTCTCCCTCGGTTTTGTGCACTATAGCCATGATGCCGAGCTTCGCCGCCGCCATAGTTCCGCCACCTAGCTCACCACATTCTCCCCGAGCTACCTCTGTGGTAACCAAAACCATAGATAGGTTTGGCTTGAGCTCCTCTTGCTTCCCGACCAGATCCCGAGGTGTGCCGAGCTTCCTAGCCCCGAAAACGCCGTCTCCGGCCATCTTGCCGGCGAGGAATCGGCCGGGGCGGCGCCCGACTCCGGCGACCAGGGCCGCCCCTCTTTCCCCCGAGCTACCTGCGCCGTCCACGGCCGATCCAACGGCTCACAGTGAGAGATACCCTTTCGACCGGCACTTTTGCAGAAAACCCCCTGAGCTTTTTAATGTTCTAACCCGCGGTCCTTTGGCGTATTTCTCAGATTACGCTTTCCTATTTAGAAAACGTATTTCCTCGGTTTTAATTCAAAAGGCGTTTTCAATATTTATAGATTTGCCACTCAGTTTATTTCGGCCATATTTTATTCGTTTTAGCTCCGATTTGATCCGTTCAAGTCTCGTTAGATTCATAATTTCGTAATCTATCTAATGATGCTACTGATATTCATGTTTTGAACTTTTAAAATTCGAGATTAGATTTAATCTATTATTTTATTAAAGTAAAACTTGTTTATTTCATAACTTCTCCGTTTGAACTCCGATTTTCGTGATCTTTATATCGTTGGAATCGTAGCGACGTGTAGATTATTTTTATACACTTTTCAATCTGTTTTTCCACTGTTGGTGTACTGTTTCTAATATAGATCTTGTTTGCTTCGTGTATGATTGCCTCGATGATTGTGTGGTGATTTTATGATCGAGTTCAGACGTTGAGCAATACGTTGGTGATCAAGAGTACACGGAGGACCCAAGTTCTCTAGAGCACTTTGATCAAGGCAAGTATAGCATGGACCATCCTTGTTGCCTATTCACCTTAATCACTAAATTCATGATGCATGTGTCTACCTTGGCAACTATAGTGTTTATTCCTAGCTTTTGATCACTTGATCCTTGTTACCTATGAGATTGCATTTGAGTAGTGATGCTAGTGCTTGATGATGCCATGATCTTATGAACTTGATTAATTAATTATGAAATAAAGATTAAAAGATGCTTTTTAGCAACATGGACTAAGGACTTAACTATAAGTATGACACCGGGACTTACAGCGCAACCATGAGGGTCATATGGCTCTGACTTTAGTTAAGTATGAAGTTACTTTCTATTATGTTGTTAATCTTGAAAGGTTCCTTGCCGAGCTGGTTGTTTTGCGGCTCCTGTCTTTGTGTGTACTGCTGCGTGTGTGTGCCACTAGAAGGAGGGCTCTACCACCCCTTGCCATTGCACCCGGATTGATTAGTGGCATGTTAGGAAGGCTTTTGAAAGACTTCATAGTGTACCCTGCCGCACTTCCTTGGTGAGGTGCCATGGGAGTCATGACCCTTGGCATATGGGAATCACGACTTATGGTGAAAGTGTGCAACCTCTGCAGAGTGTAAAACTGATATATCAGCCGCGCTCACGGTCACGAGCGGCCTTGGACGTCTTACAGGAACTTAAATAATTTAATATTGATTTATTTGGGAGTTTCTATTGAAGTTTATTCCATATTAATTATCATGTTTATATGATCATGCAAATCTTGTTCCTTGGTATATTCTATTGCTGCTACTCAATTGCTAAAATGTGATCAACTAAAAGCAACCGCTGTCAACCAGTGTCTTGCCTTATTTGAGCCTCATAAACCCATGTTATTCTTGTTGAGTACGACATGTACTTACGCTTGTTTTATTTTTCATATTTGGATAAAAATCCCGGATGGGTAACAGATGACTATGAGGATTCTTCTGAGGATTATTAGGATTGTGTTCACCAGTCAACTATTCCCTGTGGAATGGAGATTCTGCGAGAGAGTTATCTATATTATTCCACTGTTATTAATGTAAAGACTCTGTGATATTATTCATTATATATTAAACCTTGTGATGGTACTATGTAATTTGTCACTTATGTGTGTGATTGATCTCTGGGCGCACATAAGTTGGTTCATTCAATTTTATCCTTAAAATTGGGTGCGACATCGGCGTCAAGACTTACGACGGAAGAGCCAATCCCAACAAATGGCTCAACGTCTACGAGATCGCCGTCCAAGCCACCGGTGGAAATAGGGATGTGATGGCCAACTACCTTCCGGTCATGCTTAGTGCCTCCGCCAACAACTGGCTTCATAGTTTGAGGCTGTCACACCCAATTTTAAGGATAAAATGGGATGCATAATCTTATGTGCGCCCAGGGATCAGTCACACACATAAGCCAACAAATTGCATAAATTGTATCATAACCAATGTTTAATACATAGCGAATAATATCAAAGTCATTACACAGCGGAAAAATAAAGATAACTCTCGCGGTAGCTCCATAGCACAGGGACGTCGACTGGTGAAGCACAAGTCTAGTAGTCCTCATCACTATCACCATCTGTTACCCATCCGGGATTTTTAACCAAGTAATGAAAAATAAACAAGCGTAAGTACATGTCGTACTCAACAAGACTGGCATGGGTTCATGAGGCTCAAAAGGGTTGACACGGTTTAACAGCAGGTTGCTTTTAATTAATCATCTTTTATGCAGTTGGATAGCAACAAGTTAATAAGCCCAGTCTCATGATCATAGTAAACACAATTAATGAGTAGCAATAAATAGATTAGCAACAAGTAAACATCACCCTGAAAGATAACTACTCCGTGAGTTTTCCGGGCCACTCGTGACCGTGAGCGCGGCTAGTATACTAGTTTTACACTCTGCAGAGGTTGTGCACTTTCACTATGAGTTGTGATTCCCATTTGCTCGGGTTAATTACTCCCATAACACTACCAAGGTGAGAGAGCAGGGTTTCACTATGAAGTCTTTCAAAATACTTCGTCTAACAAGTTAGGGCCGCTAGGGACCCGGCAAGCAGATGTAGAGCCCCCCTTCGTCGTGGCACAAGGTCACGCAGGTTATACACACTCGGACAGGAGCCGCACTATACCCGAGTCGTCAGGTCCCATCACGCCTTTCGGTAACCTCTAACAAGCTAGAAAAGGTACCCATACTTGACTAAAACCAGAGCCATGTAGCCCTCATAGTTGCACTGTAAGTCCCAGCTTTTGCTGACAGATCATTACCAAGGGGGAAGGATATGGTGCATCACAAAACTATGCTCCAATCCCCTAGTTCCATGTTGCTAAAAAGGCATCTTTTAATTCCTTATTGCATATTCAATTAATCAGTTTACATGATCATGATATCAGTAACGCACTAGCATCAATTACAACATGCATAATCCCATAGGTTGCAAGGAACAGGATAACAAAACTAGGAAGTAACTATGGTTAACAAGGAAGACACATGCAAATGCAATTATTTATTTGGTGAATAGGACAACAAGGATGATCCATGCTAATACTTGCCTTGATCAGCAAACTCCTGGTGATCCGGGTTGTCGCAGTACTGATCTTGATCACCCACGTAAGGCTCACCGTCTATACTCGATCCATCATAACAACACACACGCATACAGGGGCAATCATGCATACAAACAAGAGTTTTCATTAGAACAGTACACCAACAGAGAGAAAATAAATTAAAAAGGTTATAAAACAAATCTACGCGTTGCTACGATCACATCGATATAAAGTTTGCGCAAATCAGATTTAAAACGAGGAAGATATGAATTTTACAAGATTTATAATAGAATAATAATAGATTAATTATAATCTTGAATTTTAAAAGTTAATAACATATGAAACAGTGGTTCTAACTGGTAGATCATCAAATTATGAATCTAACGCAATTTGAATCGTTCAAATCGGAATTAAAACGGAGAAACTACGAACAAAACAGTTTTGATTTCAAATCTGAAAACGCATTTCCATATATACCGAAAATAAATACGCCTTCAAATACAGAAAACGTAATCTACTGAATACGCTAAGGGCTGCGGGTTAAGCATTAAAAACTGTAGGGGGTTATTCGCAAAAACACCGGCCGAATCGGTAAGGGCTGCTCTCGGCCGTCCGATTCAAAATCGGCGGATCAGATTAAAAGAGGGGAGGGGTGGCGGTGCTCTCGGACGGAAAACAGAGCCGACCGCGGCGGCGCCATGGCCGGCGCATCGCCGGAGAAGGCGAACTCGGCCTTCGGTGCATGAAATAGGTCGGGAAGGGTACCCATAGATCGGGAAGAGCATCGCAAGCTCACCTAGGGTGATGGGAAGGTCGGAAATCGACTCGGAGATAGCTCGCGGCGTGACCCGGCGGACGGTGGCTCTCTGCAACGGCGGCGGAGGTGTGTCAGTGCACAAATCGAAGGGGGAAAGTGCTCGGGAGCTTCACAAGATCACAGCGAAGCTCCTCAAAGGCTTACCGAGAAGAAATTGGTGGCGAATCGAGCTAATTGCTCGCGGCGGCGGCTGCTCGGTTCTCGCGGGAGCTCGGCAGTGGCGGCGAGAAGAGGCGGCAAGGGTTAGGTGACGGCTACGGGGGGGTGTGGCACTGCTTAAATACTCCCGAGGTGTGACGACAATCTCGGAGATTGAAACAAACTCGGCGAGCGGAGAAATCGGCTTCGGCCGTTTCTTCTCTGCTTCGGACTTCCCGGCGCGGCGACGAACTCGGCTTTGGCCGTTTTCTTTCTTGCCCGCGTCGGACTCTCGGCGAGCAGCAGAGGGAAAACAGGGGAGGGGCTGTTCTGAGGGTCCCACAGGTCGGTAGCACCGAGCGCTGGGGTCGGGCTGGCAGTCACGGCAGAGGGACGCTTCGCGCGCGCGTGCTCGGCCGCGGCGGATGAACATGGCAGCGGCGTCTCTGTTCGCACGGCGATGGAGGTGGAGAAGGAAGGGGCTGACCCGTGGGTCCCGCTCGTCAGTCAAAGGAGGTAAGGGGAAGGGAGGGAGCAGGTCGGCCGAGCTGGCCTCGGGCCATCCGACCTGGGCCGGCTGGGGCCAGGGAGTGGAAAACAGGCCAAGCTGCTGCTTGGGCCAGAAAGGAGAGGGGAAGGGCTCTTCTCTATTTGCTTTTTCCATTTTCCAATTTCATTTTCCAAAAGGATTTTCAAATTGAGTTCTGAAATATTTGAGAAATTCAAACAAGCTCCAACAGTACAAAGAAGAAATGCTCCAGCATGAATGCATCATACATGTGTATGACCTAGGTTTGATTTTATCACTCGGCTTCTTGTAACTCTTTCTGCGGTTTCCAAAATTTTCACTGGATGTTCCTCATAGGTGAGACCCTTCTTGAAAACTATTTCCTCGACAGGAACCTGCTCTTCCGGTACTCTCAAACACTTTCTCAACTGAGATAGTGGAACACATCATGCACACCGGACAAACTTTCCGGAAGTTCTAGCTGATATGCCACTTCTCCACGTCTCTCCAGGATCTTGAAAGGACCAATATACCTTGGTGCCAATTTTCCTTTGCTGTTGAACCTTTTCACACTTCTCATCTGGGACACTTTAAGGTATACTTAGTCTCCTACACTAAAAGCTAGTTCTCTTCTCCGTGTATCCGCATAACTCTTCTGTCTAGATTGTGCTATTCTCAAATTCTCTCTTATTGTCTGGACTTGCTCCTCTGCGTCTCTCAACACTTCCGGTCCAAACACTTGACTTTCTCCAGTTTGATTCCAAAACAAGGGTGTCCTGCACTTGCGTCCATACAATGCTTCGAAGGGTGCTATCTTGAGACTTTTCTGGTAACTATTATTATAAGAGAACTCCGCATACGGCAGACTCTTATCCCAACTTGTTCCATATTGTAAAGCACAAGCTCTCAACATATCTTTCAAAATCTGATTAATCCGTTCAGTTTGACCGTCAGTTTGAGGGTGATATGCAGAACTGAAATTCAACCGTGTTCCCAATGATCTATGCACTTGTTGCCAAAACTGTGAAGTGTACTGCGTACCCCTATCGGACACTATCTTCTTTGGAACTCCATGTAGACACACAATCCTTTCCATATACAACTCTGCAAGTCTTGCTCCGGTATAGGTGGTCTTGACGGGGAGGAAATGAGCAACTTTAGTCAGTCGATCCACAATTACCCAGATTGAATCATAACCTCTCTGAGTACGTGGCAATCCAACTATGAAGTCCATACCGACTTCTTCCCACTTCCACTCATGTATCTTTAGTGGTTGTAGCAATCCTGTAGGCCTCTGGTGTTCAGCTTTAACTCTCTGACAGGTATCACAGATAGCCACATATTCTGCTACATCACGCTTCAGTCCAACCCACCAATATTTTTCCTTCAGATCCAAATACATCTTGGTACTTCCTGGGTGTATAGAATATGCTGACTCATGAGCTTCACGCAGTATAGCATCTCGGATGGATTTCACTTCAGGTACACAGAGTCTCTTCCCAAACCATAAGGCTCCATTCTCATCTAGCCTGAATCCGGGTGATTTTCCAACCACAATGTTCTCTGCTATTTCTTTGAGCTTCTCATCTTCCAACTGAGCCTTTCGTATCTCTTGCTCTAGTGTGGGTTCAACCTCCATCTCAACAGCATTGATGACAATTCCCAAGTTGAGACGCTCCATCTCTGCACACAACTCTGCTGGAATAGTGGCTGTTCGAATCTCATTAGCATAACTTTTTCTACTAAGAGCATCGGCCACAACATTTGCTTTGCCTGGATGATAATGCACTTCCAGGTCATAATCCTTTATCAATTCCAACCAACGACGTTGCCTCAAATTCAACTCTGACTGGGTGAAGATACACTTCAAGCTCTTATGATCTGTATAGATGTCACACTTATGACCAATCAGATAATGCCTCCATAACTTCAGAGCGTGAACCACAGCTGCTAGCTCCAAATCATGAGTAGGATAATTCAACTCATGCTTCCTCAACTGTCTCGATGCATATGCTACGACTCTTCATTCTTGCATGAGAACACAACCAAGACCTAGGCGGGAAGCATCACAATAGATAGAGAACTTCTTACTCAGATCCGGCAAAACCAACACTGGCGCTGTTGTCAATCTCTTCTTCAATTATTTGAAACTAGCTTGACACTTCTCAGACCACACAAACTTGACATTCTTCTCTAGCAAGGAAGTCATTGGCTTCGCAAGCTTGGAGAATCCTTCAATGAACCTTCGGTAGTAACCAGCTAAACCAAGAAAACTACGAATGCCAGTCACATCAGTTGGCGGCTTCCAATTCAACACGTCTGCCACCTTGCTTGGGTCTACAGAAATTCCACCATTGGACACAATATGTCCTAGAAAAGCAACTTCTCTCAACCAGAACTCGCACTTACTTCGCTTGGCATACAGCTTATGTTCTCTGAGCTTCTGCAAAACCAATGTCAGATGTTTGGCATGCTCTTCTTCATTCTTGGAGTAGATCAAGATATCATCAATGAACACCACAACAAACTTATCCAAGAATTCCATGAATACCTTGTTCATCAGATACATGAAGTAGGCAGGTGCATTAGTCAAACCAAAGGACATTACCGTATACTCATACTGTAACAGAACCGACCAATTTATACGAGCACAAGTACAGCGACAGCTATTTTCCCAGCTATCAAGCCACACTTGAGCCAATATAAACCCGGTAGTCCGTGAAATCTCGAAGGATTTCAAACTTTTACACAGTACATACCCCAAGGATCGCAGAAACTCAGCAGTACACATACACATGATACATAGATTCGCACATATTTCAAATACATCAGAGTACAAGATAAACTTTTACATAAAAGTTCAATAGCGGAAACGAAATCGTTTTACATAAGCTTAATTTCATAATACAGTGCCAAGTACCGACCAGTCACAGCAACATAGATGAGACAGATAACATGACCTTGCCCAAGGTCTAGTCTTCCTCTCCCGAAGGATAGAAGTAACTCTTTAGTCAACCAAGCATTCCTCCTGCAACATTGGGAATAAAACCCTGAGTACTCAATTGTACTCAGCTAGACTTACCCGACAGGAAGTAAATAAAAAGACTCTCAAGGATATGTAAGGCTTATTTGGTGGAGCTCAGAGGATAGCAACATTTTTGCATAAAAAGCATTACTACAATAGTTCCTCAACTTATAAGTTTTAGATGTGATTCAGCTTCGATTTCAGTTAAGCTATTAAGCTAAGGTTTGCAGCTATACTAAACAATCACTTGATATTATAGCAATCAATAAACCATATGATTTCCGATATCCACAGATATCAACCTCATCTCACCATAATCATTATGTTCAAGTTGTTAACCTCTACCTCACCAGAAGATCAGTTCAGTTTCTCACTAACCAGGAGAGATGGCGATTCGAATCGATTGTACCAGCTGGCAAATATGCCAATCACAAACCCTGTCAGCCGAGCCACTGGCTTCTTGGGCCACCGTTAAATCTTTCTGAGACATAATATGTATCGCGGGCTTGGAGGGGTCCATATTCTCAGAGACAAACCCACTTCCAGGATGCATCAGGTCCCTGACCTGCCCTTGGTAAGATGGTGTCTCCGCACATCCTTCCTACCTCCAGAATATGTCTGCCTTATCACGCCCAATTCCCGGCTCAGAAAGAAATACTCGGCTTCGTGGTCAGAACGACTTATCTGGCCAGCTATGTGACGACGTCTTTCAATCTCAACTGATGTCTGGTGGCCTCAGTCCTAGTCAGCCGCAAGCAGCACCGAAGTCAACATGACCCATGTCATGCAGCTCCCCGCTACCTAGCCTTGATTCTCTCATTATTTCATTGTGGCATGGTGACACATATAGCCAACCATGTGGATCTCATCAGTCAGCACCTACACTCGCGGATGACAGGAAATCACCCGACTTTCTCGCGGATGACAGGAAATCACCCGACTTCTACCGGTCTAAGCAGGGCTAAGCATAAGATCGGTCACCTGTCTAGTAATAATATCAGGTTCACATATATAGTAGACAAGGTAGATATGCAGCAACGGTTTCAAACCAACTCCTATACTTAAATGCACAAACATACGATTTAATAAAGACCGGTGCATTTATAAAAAAAGATAGGTGGAGGCTTAGGGATGCTCCGGGGCTTGCCTGGGGTTCAGCACTATGTTAGTGTTTGTTAGATGATACTTGTTCGACGAGCATTTCCCATCCAAGCACTCGATTAGTCCTTCCACATTCGTGATTAGTCCACCACACCGTCTTGTGGTTAGTTCCATCATCATGTCCTTCACTCCACGTGTTCATCTATCGTACCTAAATGAGATGCACAATGCACATGTATGAATAAAAGGAAGTAATACAAGGCATGTTAATCTACCATCACTGAACCATAAGCTAACAATCACGCCAAGCAAAGCAAGGTCAAAGCAATCATAACCCCACACGTGCAGTTTGTGGGCAGCAGGACAGCAAGCATAAGATTTAACCATAACTGAAGCTATATACATCCAACCAGGGTGATCTAAGCCTTTCTGAAAAGCTATTGAAATTGTCTAAAACTTTGCTATTATCATGTTAAGATGATTCAATACACATAAAGGTCAAACAACACAAAGAAGGCAGCTCTGTCCAGATTTGGACAGATTCTGTCCTCCCACTTCAAACAATCAAAACTAGAGATCTAGACCACCAAAAGGGATGATCCTAGACAATTTAGAAATCCAATGAAATTTACTAAAACTCTTCTATTATCACCAAGAGGTGATTCAAAGCATAAATTGATTAAACAAAGCAAACATTCAGATCTGGACAGAAAACAATCCAAACCTGACAGCAGACTTCCAAAAGCCATAACTCCTAAACTATCAGGCCTATGACCATGAAGATTTAGGACAAGCTATACAATGAAGTTAGCTACAACTTTTGTATAGAACATATTCTCATGCAACATCATTTTCCTAGATAAATCATCACAACAACAAGTGCTGCTCCTGCAGCCATTTTCAGCATATAAGCAAAACATGCTTTTCACTTAATTATCACCCAAGCACACATAGGAATGGACTATTTAGATAGCTCCAAACATCATTAAATGATCATACAACACTTAGATCAGATTAATACATGACAAGCATTATAAGAAACATACATGTATGTGTCCATTTACCTACAACCTTTTACTAATTAGTGCATAAAGGCCTATAAATTAATTATTTAAGTCATTTGATAAACATCTCAAATAGACACCAAATTTTTATGATAGCTAGGTGATAACAAATCATGACCAAGGTTCAAATCTTACATCCTCAGGTTTCATAATTTAATTATTACAAAATAAACAACTTTATAATGCAATAAAGCATTGGAAAGCAAGTTAAATATGAAACTCAACTTTTTCTGAAACAACATAGCCATATTATTGTTTCTCAGGTTACTACAATATCATACAAAGGTGGTGGAGTAACATTTTCTATTTTTACATATATATAATAATTATTACACATTTAAAACTACTTAACAGGCATAAAACAAGATAAATCAACAACTCAATCATACATGCACCATAAATCATGAAATTTTAACCATACATCACCCATCATACAGAGAGTATACAATTAAATTTCCATGCTATTTGGAGCAATAAAACTCCAGTTACAATAATAACAAGCAATTCAACCATTTATTTCCTATTTAACAAGATTAAACCAAAACACCATTAAAATAGTAAACAACCTGCAAGTTTTATACTCCTATCATCTAGTGCATTTCAAGAGAAGTCTAACAAAATTATAACCACTGTATTTGGACTTCTAAAACCCTTGATATGAGCAAAAGCAAGTTAAATCAATCCTAAAAACCACTTTTCCTAATTAATTTCTACAGCACATAAATGTAAATAACATAGTACATTTTATGGATCTAACATGCAGAGGACTTCAATACAAAGCTAACAAAACTCGTTTCACAATTTTTGGAGCTACCAAACGGGAGATATGAATTTTACAAAATAATTCACAAATCTGAACATTTGGTGTCATTTGATTTGAGTGGGGCCCGCCTGTCATAGACACAAAAGAGATACAGACAGCAGGCTGCTGTTCTTCTTCTTCTTCCTTTGCTCGACCGAACAGAGCAGAGCAATGGAGAAAACGCAGGGGAGAGGGAGGCCGGTGCTTGGGAGGAGAGGGAGGGCTCGGCCCTGCCCTGGCCGACAGCAGCAGCAGCAGGCCGGCGGCGGCCAACTCTGGCAGGGGACGGCCGGCCGCGGCTGCAGGGCAGCCTTGGCTGTCCAGCGGCAGCAAGCCCCCACGCTGGCTGCAGGGCAGGGGGGTCGGCAGCGGCCTGGCCTGGCCGGCTCCGGCGGCCTGCAGGCCAGCACGGAACGGCAGTGGCCGGCCACGGCGCGCCAGGCCCGGTCCTGGCCAGCTGCAGCAGTGGCGATGCGACCATGGCCATGGCAGCCATGGCGGCTGCTCAGGCAGCACGGAGAAGAGAGAGCAAGAGAGGGAAAGGGAGGGTGGAGAAGTGAATGAAGGAGTGGAGTGGAGTGAAGCACCCTCTCTGGTGTCCAATTTGGTGAAATGGAGCAGCAGGGCGCGGTAGTGGTGGAGGTGGTGGCCGGCAATGGAGCAGGAGCTCCAGAGCAGCGCTGCCACGTGTTCTTCTTTGCAGCAAAAACACGAACAGGTGGCGGGCGCAACTCTGTCGACTTTGGGTGCTCTGAAACGGCATATTCCAGCGAGATTCGATCTGAGGCCCCTTAATCAAAGTTGTTGCCCACATTATGATCTACAATCTGTATTAAGAGTGTTCCATGAGCTAACCAACAGATTAGGAGATAATTAACCCCGAAGTGGCTGCTGTCAACAGGTTAATTACGATCAAAGATCGAGTGGCAAACTTGTCAAACAGTCTCGGTTGATGCCAAATTTTAATATGTTGTGCTCCAAAGAGTTTGTGACAACTTTTATATTTAGTCCAACTCAAGTTGCTTAACGAAATTTGGAGAACACGGGAAAGCCATGAAATCAACACCATTTTCAGACTTTGAATTTAATCAAGTCCTGTAATCAGATTTTTCTTCCGTCTTGTGTCCACTTTTTGAGGCACTTAGAGGTTGAATCATGACTTGGTCCATAAATAACATTTGTTCTACTCCAAAATATCTGTAACTTTTATTTTGGGTCAAACTTCGCATCTTGCTCCAAAATAATATTTCCACTTTGGTCAAACTAATGTAATTAGAGAGCTCAGAGTAGATGTTTAGGCCAATAAAGGTATTTTCTTGGCATTTGCTCAACATGAGTCCTTCATGACTTTTGTTGTAGAGTTCAAATAGAGTTGTTTGGGCAAGGTTGCAAGGTTTGGTTGACTTTGCATGCTCATCTTCACTTAATCCATAATCCAATTAAGTGAATAACTTGCCATTCCATGTGAATTCTCAATTCGGATCTTTATGAACCATTTCCAATGATCATGGTAGATGATATGAAGGTGAGACAGTGATCAAGATCATTTATTGACATAACTTGGTTAGGTCCACACTCGCTGGTTAGCTCGTGACTAACACCTGGGTGTTACAGCCTTCCCCCCTTAAAAGAATCTCGTCCCGAGATTCGGAACGTAAGAGCTTTCAAGGGTAGAGAAGCATGTTAGCCCCTTTTTCCAAGGCGGTGCTAATGCGAAGCTACTTAAAAATTCCATAGCAGTGATAGACAGAAGTGATCACCTCATGGTTCATGATAAAGTGTGAATGGTAAATGTTTGTTCAGTTGTCACTCTTGATAGATCATATACTTCCATTCACTTTGATGCAATTGCAAGAAAGATCATTAAGGATAGGACAAGTTTCCGATCATTCAAGAATTCTTAGTAGTTGACTCTCGTTCAAAGAATTTCCTTCATTAACTTCTATGAAGCATTATTACTTTGGGAGGAATCCAAGATAACACTGCCAATTTGGGAGAAATCCAAGACAAATCGTCCCAGTTAACTCTTCCCGCAATGCAGGATTTGGATTGGAGCTTCAAAGAGTAGTTTTAGATTAGCTGTTTCTCTAGTGGATATAGCATTTACCACGATTTCCTTATGGGATGAGATCATAGAAGAGGCAGACATTTGCTGAGGCTGAGAAAATTGCCTAACCAACATACAAGGTTCATGTCGGCTACAGACAAAGCAATTGGCGTCTGATGGAAAGCTACATAATGTTCCATGTGTACAGTTCTCTCTTTCTGATGGCAACACTGTATTATTTGAGTTTGTTGAGTAAACGATGAATGCGATAGCTGACTCTGTCGGCTCAGTGCTTTTGATGTCCATCAATAAGGGAACCCCCATGTCTATGTAGCAACAGTCGTTTGGGTAGAGCTTAAGGTAACCTCTTTATAACTGTTGTTGTAAGAAAAACAATGATAGCAGTCGCCATTTTTAACAAGATCCTTGAAAACAAAACACATATGCTCTCAATATGTATTTCAAGATTTGATCAATTCTTCCTGATTGGCCTGAGGTATGCTATGCTAAAGATAGGATGAACTCTGGATTAGTTTCATTATGTACACAAAGTTTTCTGTCACTCTGTGATAAAAGGCACAGAGGACATCAAGTGACAAGTGTAGGCATATAGATGCATATGGTTACACTCCATTCTCTTCCAAGGCACAAGATTCTGGTAGGTATTTACTCGAGTAAGGTGATTCTTGTAAATGCTTCCAAAATGAGCTGAAAACTATAGTTCATGATTCGAGACAATGGTTTGGGGTGCACCATGCAGTAGCAAAAGTTTGTGCAATATGCAACTTGGCATACCCATTTGCACGATGGTTAGTCTAGACAGACATGAATTGTGCAGGTTGATGAGACAGATCACAAATTCCTGCATAGAATCAAAAACCTTTTTGTACACGAGGAAAACCGATGAGCAATCCCAAACTTATGTATTCTCGTTTGCAGCCGAGAATAAACAAGATTGAAGCGGATTGGCAGGTTTAATGAGGTTGGTTGTGTAGAGTGTTTACTCACAAAGTTTTGAGAAGCAGTCCTCTACCAACAACTTGAGTACAACTTTCTTCATGATACAACCATGAATTAACAAAACCAACTTGTTGAACTACTTTTGACAATGTGTAAACCTTCTTATTTCGCATCAGAAATCCGAGATCAGAGGGTTTCCAAAAAGAAATCTGAAATACGTTGTTTGACAAAATTCAACTTGTCTTCACTTCACGCTTCCATGAGTTGAGTGGGTAGAACACCTTGACCGATCAAGAATAAGGAACTAATTAATTTTTTTTAATGTCCTTTTTGTTGTTCATACCATAGAGTATGAAAAAAAAGGCACCTGATTGCACCAAGATGTACTATGGTATTGACTTCATCTGTTGGGGTGTCTTTTGTAGCTCTCCACTAGGCTGAAACCATAGTTTGCACTATCTGAGTGATTGACAAAGATGGAATTGGCTTCATTATAGCAAGGCCTTGGAAGTGAGAGTGCCACTAAAAGTACCATTTGGCTTATGGGTTTCTTGCATAGCATGGTTCTATGGGACATGGTCTTCAAAAACATGGTCAAACACTTATTTATACCCTTAGAACACACTTGTTAGCATGGAACAACACTTCTTGATAGTGATCTATTTGGCTATTTCATGCATCCATTTCTTTATGTCAAATAGACTAATCCAATTGGGCAATACATTGCTCACATGAGAGAGCGAATGAACAAACTTCTGCATTTCATCAGCAGAGGCAATCGTCTCATCGAGTAGAAACTAATAACGGCCGATCTTGTTCTTTCTTGATACAAGAACCAAATACACTTCATTGCTTAGCTGCAGACTATTCTTCACACTAGAGTAACTAGTTAGTTGTCCCTAAAAAGGCTCTACATCTCCAGCTTCTGTAGCAAATGGTTGCAGATGATATACAAGCACAAGGTCACCATCACGGTCAGCAGACATGAAGCAACACATGAGAAGATTTATTTTGACTGTATGATCTTCATGCAAATAGGTATTGAACTTGGATAGAAGCTAGTGGACTTGCAAATAACCTATCAAAAAACATATCACATCCTGCTAACTATTGCCTGACTGATACTTTGCAGATAACTTTAAAGTTCATGTGCTCTTTTGATCCCACAATAATGGCATATGGTGCTTGATTTTTTTTTTGTACATCATGACAAATTCTTTGTTTACCACTTCTTGTAGTCTGTTAATATTAATGTCAGTGACTTGCTCTTCAAAGGTCATTCTCTTTGTAACCTGAGAAGGAAGCTCTACTATACTTGATCCAACATACGTACCTTCTGATAGAACATTGAAGGATCGAGTCGGTAAAGACTTTGCAAGATAGATCAAGAAACATAGGGATAGATCAATTTGAATTAGAGACACCTTCAAAGATATATTTGGGAAAGTCCATGGAAGATAACACATTGGTATTACTTCATAATGGATTACGATTAGAGGCCGTGATACCAACGTGTGCCGAGAAGCACTACTTTATTGGGCGTCCCCACAAAGAGGTTCTCGGTTTCGTCACGGCACCATCAGTCAATAATCATAACACCACTATCAAACATGACCAACGAGAAATCTTAAGAAACATGAATAGATTGGGAGATACGAGATATTACGCATCGGTGTAGTTCTGCAATGTATCATGACCAGAGACCTCGATATTCGCACGTGCCGAGCAACACAGCCTAGTGGTTGCGATCCACAAGATGTCCTCGGTTTCATCGCAGTATCATCGATCATGGATCATAACAACATAAATGAACATACAACCAATAAGAAAATCATGCGTGGCAAGGATAGATTTGTGCAAGGATGACATTTCGCAGAGGGAAGGTAAGCTACTACAATCAATTATAGGGTTAACAGACAACAAGAGCATGATTTGGCAATGAAAACATGAGTTAGAAGATAGATTAGTTGCCAAAATAGCAGTACGTGAGGCTTTGATTCAGTCCCACGCGGTTTCCATGTGTCTAGTATGGAGATTACCCGACCCATGATTTACAAGAGATTAGATAGAAGGAGGAAAAATCATGAGACAAAGCTTGACAAGCATCTTGAGAAGAAGATAACCATAGACAACCAGATGTCTCATGAACCAACTATATACAACAATCATAGGTTGAGTTGACAAACATCATGATTCATACAGAAAGAATACCAGGAAAATGGGGAAGGAGAGATTTAACTCACACAAGATGGTTTCCTTCAAGTGAGTAACAAGGAGAGGGTCTAGATAGAAACATGGCATAAGAGAATTATAGGTTAGCTACCAAGAATAACTAACATGAGATTCTATAATTCCACATGCCTCTCGCATCTATCAAGAAACCTTCAGACCATCCAATAGCGTGAGCTTGTGTACCATTAATTAGTACTAGGAGACTCTTAATGATCAACATCGCTAGGCCTTTAGAGAGATTTGGAAAAACAACTTGATCATGGGACAGATTCAATGCATGATTTGTGAGATTGAATTGATAAAACCATAACATGATCCATAATGAAAAGATTACAAGGAAACTTCTGGGTAAGCTGAGAAGAGGTTCAAATCAAGGATTTGGGCAAAGACTCCAGTGAACATGATGTAGGCAAGCTTTGTTGACTGAAATCTGAACATTCTCTAGATATGGAGAAGACTGCTGGAAGTAAGGAACAGATTAGATCAAATCATTTGTAGGGGTGATCGATTTTGCATAACCTGATTTTCAAAGAAAAGATTATAAGATCTAATTTAACAGAGATCAAGCTATCATCATGACATCTAGAAGGACTAGAGGAGACACTCCAGATAGGATTTGGATAAGGCTTCAGATGAAAGAAAATGCAGGCATGGTTTCATAGATCTTGAACAAGAACATATGACAACCATAGGCTAGCATTAAGAGAAAACTCAGGTGGGTCTATTGTGCCAAATGAAAAGCCTACAGGCAGATTTGGTTTAGCTTCTGACAAGATTTATGGTTGAGAAATACTTATAGAGGCTACTTAAAGGTTTAGCAACTCTTATGATTTCAAAACAAGCAAGGAAGAGAGGCAACACAAGCTGAAAACCTAATAAGGCTATTCAGACAACATAGAACAAAGATGAGATAAGCATATTTATGCAACAAGCAACAATCACATGATGCAACAGTCATGATGCATGCTCGCCCTATTCGTTCTCACTCAGTTGCCTATATAGCATGGCAAATACGTTCTATGTCGGTGGCATAACATACGTACTCTCTCGGTATGTAGCTAGTCGTTAACTACCATATACGCATTTGAGGTTAGTGTACCTGCAGAAGATTCATTTCAGCCCAACCCCACATGTATGCATGACAATAAGAAGCACTTTTTGCCGGAAATGCTCCCATGAGCACTTGCGACCCCAAGAAAGTAATTACTCCATCATACTTCCATAAGTACACATATGAATCACATGTACTCACTTCAGTAACCATAAACACTCACCATAGATCGACGGTTGTTCGATCGTACACTCACATCTCACCTTACCTCATTCGACGTGGCACATTGGCCCATAAGAAGCAATAAGAAACCGACAGTTCATAATTATCCGCACGATAAAACCAAATGAATCGCAAATAGAAACATGATGCAATTTCCCCAGATTAGTACTTAAATAAGCCACCTAATAATCCTAATATGGGCTATAAGACTTGGTCCTTGGCACACTTAGCTTGTTCAAACCATTTGTTCAAAACACCTATATATAGCTATAAGTTGGTAATTAGTTTTGCAAACTCAAAACTTTTTATTTTTAAATACTCATGTGACGGTACATGCTGAATTTTTGCTCTGATACCAACTGTAACAGAACCGACCAATTTATACGAGCACAAGTACAGCGACAGCTATTTTCCCAGCTATCAAGCCACACTTGAGCCAATATAAACCCGGTAGTCCGTGAAATCTCGAAGGATTTCAAACTTTTACACAGTACATACCCCAAGGATCGCAGAAACTCAGCAGTACACATACACATGATACATAGATTCACACATATTTCAAATACATCAGAGTACAAGATAAACTTTTACATAAAAGTTCAATAGCGGAAACGAAATCGTTTTACATAAGCTTAATTTCATAATACAGTGCCAAGTACCGACCAGTCACAGCAACATAGATGAGACAGATAACATGACCTTGCCCAAGGTCTAGTCTTCCTCTCCCGAAGGATAGAAGTAACTCTTTAGTCAACCAAGCATTCCTCCTGCAACATTGGGAATAAAACCCTGAGTACTCAATTGTACTCAGCTAGAATTACCCGACAGGAAGTAAATAAAAAGACTCTCAAGGATATGTAAGGCTTATTTGGTGGAGCCCAGAGGATAGCAACATTTTTGCATAAAAAGCATTACTACAATAGTTCCTTAACTTATAAGTTTTAGATGTGATTCAGCTTCGATTTCAGTTAAGCTATTAAGCTAAGGTTTGCAGCTATACTAAACAATCACTTGATATTATAGCAATCAATAAACCATATGATTTCCGATATCCACAGATATCAACCTCATCTCACCATAATCATTATGTTCAAGTTGTTAACCTCTACCTCACCAGAAGATCAGTTCAGTTTCTCACTAACCAGGAGAGATGGCGATTCGAATCGATTGTACCAGCTGGCAAATATGCCAATCACAAACTCTGTCAGCCGAGCCACTGGCTTCTTGGGCCACCGTTAAATCTTTCTGAGACATAATATGTATCGCGGGCTTGGAGGGGTCCATATTCTCAGAGACAAACCCACTTCCAGGATGCATCAGGTCCCTGACCTGCCCTTGGTAAGATGGTGTCTCCGCACATCCTTCCTACCTCCAGAATATGTCTGCCTTATCACGCCCAATTCCCGGCTCAGAAAGAAATACTCGGCTTCGCGGTCAGAACGACTTATCTGGCCAGCTATGTGACGACGTCTTTCAATCTCAACTGATGTCTGGTGGCCTCAGTCCTAGTCAGCCGCAAGCAGCACCGAAGTCAACATGACCCATGTCATGCAGCTCCCCGCTACCTAGCCTTGATTCTCTCATTATTTCATTGTGGCATGGTGACACATATAGCCAACCATGTGGATCTCATCAGTCAGCACCTACACTCGCGGATGACAGGAAATCACCCGACTTTCTCGCGGATGACAGGAAATCACCCGACTTCTACCGGTCTAAGCAGGGCTAAGCATAAGATCGGTCACCTGTCTAGTAATAATATCAGGTTCACATATATAGTAGACAAGGTAGATATGCAGCAACGGTTTCAAACCAACTCCTATACTTAAATGCACAAACATACGATTTAATAAAGACCGGTGCATTTATAAAAAGAGATAGGTGGAGGCTTAGGGATGCTCTGGGGCTTGCCTGGGGTTCAGCACTATGTTAGTGTTTGTTAGATGATACTTGTTCGATGAGCATTTCCCATCCAAGCACTAGATTAGTCCTTCCACATTCGTGATTAGTCCACCACACCGTCTTGTGGTTAGTTCCATCATCATGTCCTTCACTCCACGTGTTCATCTATCGTACCTAAATGAGATGCACAATGCACATATATGAATAAAATGAAGTAATACAAGGCATGTTAATCTACCATCACTGAACCATAAGCTAACAATCACGCCAAGCAAAGCAAGGTCAAAGCAATCATAACCCACACGTGCAGTTTGTGGGCAGCAGGACAGCAAGCATAAGATTTAACCATAACTGAAGCTATATACATCCAACCAGGGTGATCTAAGCCTTTCTAAAAAGCTATTGAAATTGTCTAAAACTTTACTATTATCATGTTAAGATGATTCAATACACATAAAGGTCAAACAACACAAAGAAGGCAGCTCTGTCCAGATTTGGACAGATTCTGTCCTCCCACTTCAAACAATCAAAACTAGAGATCTAGACCACCAAAAGGGATGATCCTAGACAATTTAGAAAGCCAATGAAATTTACTAAAACTCTTCTATTATCACCAAGAGGTGATTCAAAGCATAAATTGATTAAACAAAGCAAACATTCAGATCTGGACAGAAAACAATCCAAACCTGACAGCAGATTTCCAAAAGCCATAACTCCTAAACTATCAGGCCTATGACCATGAAGATTTAGGACAAGCTATACAATGAAGTTAGCTACAACTTTTGTATAGAACATATTCTCATGCAACATCATTTTCCTAGATAAATCATCACAACAACAAGTGCTGCTCCTGCAGCCATTTTCAGCATATAAGCAAAACATGCTTTTCACTTAATTATCACCCAAGCACACATAGGAATGAACTATGTAGATAGCTCCAAACATCATTAAATAATCATACAACACTTAGATCAGATTAATACATGACAAGCATTATAAGAAACATACATGTATGTGTCCATTTACCTACAACCTTTTACTAATTAGTGCATAAAGGCCTATAAATTAATTATTTAAGTCATTTGATAAACATCTCAAATAGACACCAAATTTTTATGATAGCTAGGTGATAACAAATCATGACCAAGGTTCAAATCTTACATGCTCAGGTTTCATAATTTAATTATTACAAAATAAACAACTTTATAATGCAATAAAGCATTGGAAAGCAAGTTAAATATGAAACTCAACTTTTTCTGAAACAACTTAGCCATATTATTGTTTCTCAGGTTACTACAATATCATACAAAGGTGGTGGAGTAACATTTTCCATTTTTACATATATATAATAATTATTACACATTTAAAACTACTTAACAGGCATAAAACAAGATAAATCAACAACTCAATCATACATGTACCATAAATCATGAAATTTTAACCATACATCACCCATCATACAGAGAGTATACAATTAAATTTCCATGCCATTTGGAGCAATAAAACTCCAGTTACAAAAATAACAAGCAATTCAACCATTTATTTCCTATTTAACAAGATTAAACCAAAACACCATTAAAATAGTAAACAACCTGCAAGTTTTATACTCCTATCATCTAGTGCATTTCAAGAGAAGTCTAACAAAATTAGAACCACTGTATTTGGACTTCTAAAACCCTTGATATGAGCAAAAGCAAGTTAAATCAATCCTCAAAACCACTTTTCCTAATTAATTTCTACAGCACATAAATGTAAATAACATAGTACATTTTATGGATCTAACATGCAGAGGACTTCAATACAAAGCTAACAAAACTCGTTTCACAATTTTTGGAGCTACCAAACGGGAGATATGAATTTTACAAAATAATTCACAAATCTGAACATTTGGTGCCATTTGATTTGAGTGGGGCCTTCCTGTCATAGACACAAAAGAGATACAGACAGCAGGCTGCTGTTCTTCTTCTTCTTCCTTTGCTCGACCGAACAGAGCAGAGCAATGGAGAAAACGCAGGGGAGAGGGAGGCCGGTGCTTGGGAGGAGAGGGAGGGCTCGGCCCTGCCCTGGCCGACAGCAGCAGCAGCAGGCTGGCGGCGGCCAACTCCGGCAGGGGACGGCCGGCCGCGGCTGCAGGGCAGCCTTGGCTGTCCAGCGGCAGCAAGCCCCCACGCTGGCTGCAGGGCAGGGGGGTCGGCAGCGGCCTGGCCTGGCCGGCTCCGGCGGCCTGCAGGCCAGCACGGAATGGCAGTGGCCGGCCACGGCGCGCCAGGCCCGGTCCTGGCCGGCTGCAGCAGTGGCGATGCGACCATGGCCATGGCAGCCATGGCGGCTGCTCAGGCAGCAGGGAGAAGAGAGAGCAAGAGAGGGAAAGGGAGGGTGGAGAAGTGAATGAAGGAGTGGAGTGGAGTGAAGCACCCTCTCTGGTGTCCAATTTGGTGCAATGGAGCAGCAGGGCACGGCAGTGGTGGAGGTGGTGGCCGGCAATGGAGCAGGAGCTCCAGAGCAGCGCTGCCACGTGTTCTTCTTTGCAGCAAAAACACGAACAGGTGGCGGGCGCAACTCTGTCGACTTTGGGTGCTCTGAAACGGCATATTCCAGCGAGATTCGATCTGAGGCCCCTTAATCAAAGTTGTTGCCCACATTATGATCTACAATCTGTATTAAGAGTGTTCCATCAGCTAACCAACAGATTAGGAGATAATTAATCCCGAAGTGGCTGCTGTCAACAGGTTAATTACGATCAAAGATCGAGTGGCAAACTTGTCAAACAGTCTCGGGTTGATGCCAAATTTTAATATGTTGTGCTCCAAAGAGTTTGTGACAACTTTTATATTTAGTCCAACTCAAGTTGCTTAACGAAATTTGGAGAACACGGGAAAGCCATGAAATCAACACCATTTTCAGACTTTGAATTTAATCAAGTCCTGTAATCAGATTTTTCTTCCGTCTTGTGTCCACTTTTTGAGGCAATTAGAGGTTGAATCATGACTTGGTCCATAAATAACATTTGTTCTACTCCAAAATATCTGTAACTTTTATTTTGGGTCAAACTTCGCATCTTGCTCCAAAATAATATTTCCACTTTGGTCAAACTAATATAATTAGAGAGCTCAGAGTAGATGTTTAGGCCAATAAAGGTATTTTCTTGGCATTTGCTCAACATAAGTCCTTCATGACTTTTGTTGTAGAGTTCAAATAGAGTTGTTTGGGCAAGGTTGCAAGGTTTGGTTGACTTTGCATGCTCATCTTCACTTAATCCATAATCCAATTAAGTGAATAACTTGCCATTCCATGTGAATTCTCAATTCGGATCTTTATGAACCATTTCCAATGATCATGGTAGATGATATGAAGGTGAGATAGTGATCAAGATCATTTATTGACATAACTTGGTTAGGTCCACACTCGCTGGTTAGCTCGTGACTAACACCTGGGTGTTACACATACAATCCATACCGAGTAGTGAATGCAGTCTTAGGTATGTCAGAGTCACGAATCTTCAACTGATGATAACCTGAACGGAGATCAATCTTGGAAAACACACAAGCACCTGTCAACTGATCAAATAAGTCATCAATTCTAGGCAACGGATACCTGTTCTTAATGGTGACCTCATTCAGTGACCGATAATCAACACACATCCTTTGACTACCATCTTTCTTATCAACAAAAATAACCGGGGCTCCCCAAGGTGAAGAACTAGGACGAATGAAACCTTTTTCTGACAGTTCTTTAATTTGTTTCTTAAGTTCTTCTAATTCTTTAACTCCCATTCTATATGGACGTTTAGCTATAGGTGCAGTACCAGGTAACAACTCAATGATAAATTCAATGTCACGGTTAGGCGGCATACCTGGCAACTCATCTGGAAACACATCTTCAAACTCATCCACCACTGAGTTATCCGGCTGCACTTCTTCTCTGAGCTGATGTACTGTGGCTTTCTGTTGAACATGCAAAACAACCTCAACTCTGACCTCATCTCCCTTCTGGGTAGTGATAGTCACGACCTTCTCCTTGCACTTTATATTGATGTCGTTCTTCATCATCCAATCCATACCCAGGATAAGATCAATTCCGGCAGTATTTAGCACAGTAGGGGTTATCTCAAATTCTACCTCCCTTAATGAGACAGTAATCGGGAGACACTGAAGAGTAGCTTGCATAACACCACCCGGAGAAGAAACCATAATAGGATGTTTCATGACACTAAGGGGAATACCATGCTTTCTAACAAATGTGTGCGAAATGAAAGTATGCGAAGCACCAGAGTCAAAAAGAACTGTAGCGGGGATGGAGTCAATATTGAACGTACCCATCATGATCTCTGGAGTCTCCTGTGTCGTATCAACCGACACATGGTTCACCTTCCCGGTGCGAGGTGGCACTCTCTGCTGGTTGTTCTGCTTCTGGGAGGCTTGGGGATTCTGCTTCTCAGGACAATTGTAGGACAAGTGTCCTTCTTTGCCATAGCGGAAACACTTGTTGGGGGCACCATTCTTCACTGGGATGTTGTTGGGAGCAGTCAGTTGTGGCGCCTGATTGCCACCTTGTTGCTGGTACTGGGAACGCTGCTGGTTCTGGGAACGTTGTTGATTCTGGAAATTGTTCTTGAACCCAGACTGTCCCTGGAAACGTTGTTGCTGCTGAGGCTGCTGCTGGTTGTTACGGAAGCGGCTGTTGCTTCCAGACGACTGCCCTTGAAACTTCCTCTTCTTCTTCTTCTCATCTATCTCACGGCGCTTGCTCTCGATGATCAAGGCTTTGTCCACCAACTGTTGGAAGTTGGTGAAAGTGTGGGAGAGCAACTGGTACTGGAGATGATCATTCAGTCCCTCCAAGAAGAGCTCTTGCTTCTTGGCATCATCTTCAACCTCTTTTGGAGCATACCGCGACAATTGGATGAACTTGTCACGGTACTCGGCAACTAGCATACCTCTCTGCTTCAGAGAAAGAAACTCCTTCTTCTTCAGCTTCATCAACCCTGCAGGCACATGATGATTGCGGAATGTAATACCTGTGGCATTAGAATTCAATTAATCTGCCATGTCATCATATTTAAATTTAAGCATCTGCATATGATTGAGCTTAGGGCCTAGAGTGATTTGATTTCAGCTAAGTATTGATTGTGTACTTGAGCCCTTAATCAAAAATCAAAAATGAAATTAAAAAGAAAATGAATTAAACCCTAATGTTGATCTAAAAACCCAATTCAAAATCTATATGATATATGGGAAAAGTGTCTAAATAAAAGTTGTAGAGTTTTAAAAATGGAACAACTTTTATCTTTGGAGATTTTGAAGTTATATTATAAAAACTCAAATTTAACTCAAATTACTATATTGAAATTTATATTTGAAACTTCAATTTCAAAAATATCAAGAATCTTCAAAAACTTCCTTCATAGAAGTTGTCAATCTCTCTGAGAAGAACAACTTTCATGTTTACCAATTTTCAAGTTGTTGAGAAGAATCAAAAGTAATTTTAAAATTTAGTTTGAAATTCAAACCCTACTTTTACCCCTTTTTCTGTAGTTTGAAAATTTGACCGAATTTGAACATACTTCAAAAAGCAAAAGTATTCTACACAAAATTCTCCACAAATTTTATTTTGGGACCACTTACTGATTCAGCTTGGGTAGGGCTTAATTGAGTAGAATAGCTTTTGACCTTCTCCCTGTGCTACAGTAGACGAGAGGGGGGGGTCCCCTGTGCACGAGCGCTGCCGTACGCGCGTGCCGCGCCGCGCGCCGGCCGTCGTCCGACTGCCGGGGCCGGGGCACCGCCGCGTGGTGCGCCGCAGGGGGGGGCCCCGGGACGCCTCGCCCTTATCTCTTCCCCGTCCGCAGCTTTAAATGGCGACGAGCACTTCCCATCGCCTTCCTTCTCCTCGGTTCACCGACGACCGTTACTACCGATCGGCGGCGACCGTTACTACCGATCGGCGGAATTGGTCGTGCCCCGACCAACTCCACCCTCTCAATCCCACAGCCAGCTAGCCAACTTCCTTGCGCACCGCCTGAGCCACTTGTTGAGGTTTGCCGTTGCCGGAGTCCTGCGTGGCTGCTGCTTTGTCCTCCGCACCGACCGAGCGCCGCCGAGGGTCTTCTCGACGCGGATAGCTCGTCTCGGTGAGCCTCTCTCCATTAACACGTGTGTTCTACGTCCCGTGTCTCGCCGTGGTGCTCATGTGCGCGATGGTTTCTTGTTTGGAGCTCAGGGTTCGCCAGAACGGGAGATCGCCGTCGAGTCCGACTTGCTGTTTCCGACCGTCACCGTCAAGCTCGTCGTTCCGAGCCTTCTCCGTCTCAACCACCTGTGATTCATGATCCCGGTGAGCTCTGTGGTACCCTCGATGTCGCCGGTTTAGCTTGTGATGGTCCGTAAGTCTCGGAAGTTGAGTCGCTGCCGCGGTGAGCCGCCATGGCCGCTCTCGGTCGAGCTCGGGAGGCCGGGGGCGGTGCGGAGTCCGTAGCTGGGGAGCGGGCGCTAGTGGGGAACTCGTCGGAGTGTTGATCTCCAGTGTCGGTTCCGCCGGCACGGCCGCGCCGGTGGCGCAGAGCCGCCGCGCGCGCGTGTGTGGGAGACGGCGGGAGGAAGAAGAAAGGAGGGAGAGAAGGAGTGACTGACGGGCGGGGCCCGTTCGTCAGTGGCGCGGGGCAGAAAGAGGCCACGCTGGGCCGGCCTGCGTGCTGTTGGGCCGACCCGGGCCAAATTGGCGTTTTCTTTTTTCGGGAATTTCCAAAGGGTTTTCTATTAATATTTGAAATGAATAGTTCTGCGTTTTAATCTTTTTGTGAGAATTAATATACTGCCCCAAAAATTATGGAAATTTTTGTGAGTACTCTCTATAGTGTGTAGTATTTTATAAAAATATTAAATATAGGTTTTGAACACTTTCTGTAGTAGTTAAAAATCAGTATATTAAATAAAAAATGCAACTTTAGGCATTTTTAATTAATTCCCTGTAATTCCAAAAATCATGAAATTTTATGTGCCACTATTATAAGTCAAGATCTATCTGTTTGTGAAGTTTGAGGTCAAATAGAAATAATTTAATTAATTGTTAATTATATGCTTGGTTAATTGATTAATAAAATAAATAGGAAATTTTGGTGATTAGGGTTTGATGTGGATTTTTGGATTGATTGAAATTCTAGGTCAATCACCTTTATGACCTAGGGCAGTATGAATTAGATTATTCATGTCTAGCAAAGGTAGGGTCATATACTCATGTGTGGTTTATTTATTTGTTATTAAATTTCATCTGTCATTTCATGTGCATCACATTCATACATTCATTCATTGCAAACGTGTAGTGACCGAGAATCCAGAGGTTAAGTCTGAGGGTCCATCTGAGGAGACTACTCAGGAAGTTATACAAGGGTTTGACATTTGTGGAACTAACCCGGATCCGACACTCTACGCAATTCAAGGCAAGCCCCGGTGCATTCAACCACTCCTTGTTATTTAAAAATATTTATCACTTGAGTTAATCTATTGCATTAGGTTACTAGGAGTTGATTGACAACCACTTGATGCATGACCATCCTTGACCAATTACCAATAACTGATAACCTGATTTGATTAAAAGTATTGAAAAATGCTTAGTCATGCTTGACGGTTAGATTTGCAAAAAATGCTATTTCAAACTATGATGATACAAATGCAATGGATCACTTTATGGGACTGGCTATGTCCTTGTTGTTGGCAGTGTTCCTAGCTAGTTCATTGTCATCAACAGGGATGGTTTTTCCCGCTTGGTTGGCCAACTGCTTGGGTTAGAGTCCCAACTTTCGTCGCCATCGGGAAAGGGATGTGAAAACCGGGTAGTTACCAGTGTACTTGGGTTAGAGTCCCAATGCATGGTTTCTAACGGAAAAAATATTAGGGACCGTTCGTTGTCAGGCCTGCTGTGATCAAGACTTTGCAACTAGCCACATACTACGGAAAGCCTCTGACTCCGGTGGCTCTACTGCTGGAACCGACAACCACGCACTGGGAGTGGAGAGATGGCGAGAGTAGCGTGTACCCTCGTGGCCGTCGTGCCTGGAGACGAGAGGAGTACTGTGCTCTCGGGTGGCGCAGGACCGGTTCCGGGGTATGAAAAGCCGTGGTAGGCGGGGTTGGCATATGCAAGCTTAAGTGCTACATACGCAGTGTGGATAGGGACCCCCAGCTGGGTATTAATCGATTCGAATCGTCGTTGCTCCTCGGATATGGAGACTTGATCCTCACACCTACAGTGAAAAGTGGTTCGGAACTAGGATTATTTTGAAATAGATTAAGTAAAGGAAAGAATGTTGATATATGAGAAAGAACTTGGAGAAATGGATAATGATGGATAGTGTTATTGAAATAAAATATTGAGATAGGATTAGTAGTGCTTTTCCGCAAAACTTTTGAACTCTTGCTAAGCCTTACCTTGACTCCCCTAGCCTGCATTCCTGAGTCTAATCTTACACTTTTGGTCGGGTAAGTCTTGCGGAGTACCCCATGTACTCAGGGTTTGTTAACCCCGTTGCAGGAGGGCAGCAGGAGACCGAAGTTTGTCTCGCCCCGTGCTGCGTCACTATCGTCCAGGAGAGTGAAGAAGACTAAAGTTAAACCCTTGGGCAGGGTTCGTGAAATATTTAACTATCTGTCGTACTGTTGTTCCAAGCTCTACTGCTACTCTTTTAAATTTATGGTCTGTAATAACTGCACTTAATTTTATTCGAACACTGGTCTGTAATATTAAGTACTATTTAATCTTCCGCAAATTCTACTCTGATGTATTTTGTTATAAAGTGTTGTAACTCTGTAATGACTTCGCAATGGGATCCTGTCGGAGAATGACGGGTGCTTATGAAGCCCGGCAGAGCCCGCTTAGGTCATATGGAACACGGGCCCGGCTGTCAGATGTCATTAGTGACTTTGACAGGTGCCTGTGGGCCACGTGATTTAGGCGGTTCTGTTACAGCTGGTATCAGAGCATTCCATTGCTCAACCATTGCAGGTTACCTTTCGAAAATTTCAAAATGTTTTGGATCATAAAAAAAAAAACTTAAACTGATATTTTGAGTCCAAACTGCTTACAATCTTACCTTACTCAGTAGTTCTTATCTTGTTCTGTAATTTAACTTATTATGGTTATGGTAGCAGTTGGAACAACATTATTAACACTAGCCCTATGTTTAAACTAATTATGCTTTGATTTGTATTGCATGGTTTAAAATTTGTAAGTACGTGCATGCATCATGATAATCACCCATGTTAATAACTTCCTCCTTAAAAGTGGGTATATGGGTTAGGAATTATCACACCTATTCTTGCTAGCCTTGTATATCCTTATTAATTCAAACTTACCTTTCCAGCTGGCACGGACTAGGTTAACGGCGCGCAAGATGACTGGTCCTCGTGGAGTTCCACGTCACCAGTTGGCACCCCGCGACAGTGACGAGGCGTCTGGCAGCCGCTCGCCCCGCCGCAGCCGCAAGGAATTAAAGAAAGAAATCAAGGAGCTGCACCGTGAGATGAGTCTCTTGAGGGAGGACTTCCAGGTGGCCCGGGCTGATCATTACCGGGATGTGAGGACCAACAGGGACCTACGGCGGGAGATCGACCGCCTAACTCAAGAGAGGGAGGAAGCTTTGGAGCAAATTGGCGCGGCACGTGATCGCGTTGAGGAGCTGGGGGGTACATCGAGAACCTTGAGTGGAACAACGGGATGCTGCACGAGGAAGTGCATAGGCTGAACGATCAGCTTAACCCGATTCTGATTCCACGAGAGGAGGAGCCTAAGGAGGGTGTGGTCATAGGACCAGATGATGAGTATTATGACAGCGAGACTTCAGAGGATGGTTACCTTGAGGCAGCCGACCCAGTGGAGGATGTAGTCGTCGCGGAGGACGAGGAGGAGGAGGTTGTCGTTATCGACTAAGCTAGTCTTAGGACTAGTGGGGTTTAGTCTTCTGTATCCGAGTATTGTAATCGTAGTGCCAAGAACCATAGCCTGGGCGGGCCTTGTTCCGTTTATGTGTGTTGAACCTTGCTAAATTTGGTGTTCTAAGTTGTAATGCTACTATGTTTTAATTATGCAATGTGAGTCCTTAGTGATTGTCCTGAAACAGATGGTCAACACTCGCTCAAATGGTGCTGGTACTTCTGACGAAGGAGCTGCTCCCTATCCACCACCCATTCCACCAACCTTAGCAGATGCCATCGCAGCCCTAGCTCATGCAGCCAACGCTATGGCTCAGAACCGAGAAAACCGTGGCGGGCGTCGGGGCCGCCGCGAGGATGAGGAAACCACCTATGTAGACTTTACTGAAACCCGTCCACCAGTTTTCACAAAAGCTGAAGAACCTTTGGAGGCCGATGACTGGCTTCGTACTATGGAGCAGAAGTTCAGTTTGATCCGCTGTACGGAAATCCAAAAGCCACTCTTCGCGGCTCAGCAGCTGCGTGGTCCGGCCAGTGCCTGGTACGCCAACCTGTTGTCGGCACAGCCCGAGGGGCATCAGCTTACTTGGGCAGAATTCCGCGAAGCTTTCCGAGCACATTACATCCCAGCAGGTGTAATGAAGATGAAACTGGACCAGTTCTTAGCTCTGCAACAGAAAGATTCTTCTGTGATGCAATATGTGAACCAATTCAACCATCTAGCCCAGTATGCTCCTGAACACACCAATACCGATCAAAAGAAGAAAGATTGCTTTGTCAGGGGCCTAAACTTCAAAATCCAGCGTAGTTTAGCTAACAACCTCAACTGCTCTTATCATGAAGCTGTAAACAGTGCCATTGCTTACGAAGAAAGTGATCGTAAGCATCAGGATGAGAAGAAGAAAAAGAAGTCAGGCTTTTCTGGCGGTCAAAAACGCCAGAAGATCATCTATCATCCTACACACCACAATCGCCCCGCTTATCCTCAGCAGCAAGTCGTGGTACGCACCGCGGCTACCTCCCATACCTCGAATCAACAGAACACCACTCAGCCGAATGCCCCAGGCGTTCGTATCAATACACCCCAGACCACCTATAATCATCCTTGCTACAACTGTGGCAAATTGGGGCATTGGGCTCGTGACTGTCCATACCCCAAGAAGTACAATCAAAATGCCCAGAAGAGTCCTGGACAGCAGCAACAGCAGCATCAGAATCAGCACCGTGGTCAGCAGCACCAGGTTCAGAAGGTCAAGCTTGTCAAGAAGGCTGGACACGTTTATTATACTCATGTGGATGACATCCCTGCAGGAGAGCCCGTCATGATGGGTAGGTTTCCTGTTGCCAGTCACCCCGCTATTACACTTTTTGATTCTGGTGCATCACATTCATTCGTCAATCGTACATTTGTGGTAAAACATGAGATCCCAATTGGGGAAATAACGGAAAACTTCCTTATACATTCGCCCGGAGGGCGTATAAATACTAAGGAGGTAGTGCATCGAGTACCTATCGAATTGGGCGGGCATATATTCCCAACCACCATGATAGTACTCAAGGATCAGGACATAGATGTCATATTAGGTATGAATTGGATGTATCAGCACAAGGCACTGATAGATGTGCTGAATAGGACCATAAGGGTCAGCATACCTGGTAGTCAATCTCAACTTCTTATCCAACTGCCACTACCCGTGAGAATGATTGAGAAGACAGTGCAGAGATTGTGTGCCACCTCAGTTCAAAAAATCCAAAATATTCCGGTAGTTTGTGAATTTCCGGATGTATTCCCTGATGACCTACCCGGTCTGCCACCTGACCGTGATGTAGAGTTCGCTATTGAGTTGAAGCCAGGAACTGCACCTATATCCCGCAGAGCCTATAGGATGCCTCCCAAGGAATTGGCTGAGCTTAAAATTCAACTGCAAGATCTGCTTGATAAGGGTTTCATCAGACCAAGTTCATCTCCTTGGGGTTGTCCTGCTATATTCGTGAAAAAGAAGGACAAGTCACTCAGACTCTGTGTCGATTATCGCCCACTCAACGAGGTCACCATTAAAAATAAATATCCTTTGCCTCGCATTGACCTACTCTTTGACCAACTAGCTGGAGCCAAGGTCTTTTCCAAAATTGACCTTAGGTCTGGTTTTCACCAAATAAAGATCCGTCCTGAGGACATTTCGAAAACGGCATTCACCACCAGATACGGCCTTTATGAGTATCTGGTCATGTCTTTTGGCCTAACCAATGCACCTGCCTATTTCATGTATCTCATGAACTCTGTTTTCATGCCCGAGCTTGACAAGTTTGTTGTCGTGTTCATCGATGACATCCTTGTTTATTCCAAAACCCCTGATGAACATGCCAACCACCTCCGTATTGTCCTGACCCGTTTGAGAGAGCACCAACTATATGCCAAGTTTAGTAAATGTGAGTTTTGGCTAGATTGAGTTCCTTTTCTCGGACACATTCTATCAGCTGAAGGTGTATCCGTGGATCCCAGCAAGGTGGAAGAAATCTTGAATTGGAAGTCACCAACCACAGTTCATCAAGTCCGGAGTTTTATGGGAATGGCAGGGTATTACCGTCGGTTTATTCCAGATTTCTCAAGAATAGCCAAGCCCATTACCAACCTGCTGAAGAATCAGGTCAAGTTCACCTGGTCGCCAGAATGTGAAAAGGCATTTCAAACCTTGAAAAAGTTGTTGACCACTGCACCAGTACTGGCCCAACCAGACATAGAAAAGCCCTTTGATGTGTACTGTGATGCTTCTGGTACCGGACTTGGTTGTGTCTTGATGCAAGAAGGAAGAGTCATTGCTTATGCCTCACGGCAACTCAAGCGTCATGAGGAGAATTATCCCACTCATGATCTAGAGTTAGCAGCTGTGGTACATGCCTTGAAGATATGGCGTCACTACTTGTTGGGCAGTACCTGTAATGTATATACAGATCACAAGAGTCTGAAATACATTTTCACTCAAGAAGAGCTGAACATGAGACAGCGAAGATGGCTCGAGTTAATCAAGGATTATGATATTGAAGTGCATTATCACCCTGGCAAGGCGAATGTGGTCGCTGATGCACTCAGTCGTAAAGTGCACTGCAATTGTTTGACAGTCAAGCTGTATGATATGTCCTTGTGCTATGAGTTGGAAAAATTAGGGGTAGAAATAATTCCACAAGGCAGTTTGACCAATGTTAGTATTGAAACACCCATCCGGGATGAGATTATTGCCGCTCAGCGGGAAAGTAATGGAATCAAGCACATCAAGGAAAAGGTTCAGGCTGGCAAGGCAGATTGTTTCCGGATTGATGATGATGGTGTCGTGTGGTTCAAAGATCGTCTGGTAGTTCCGAAAGTGCCGGAGTTACGACAAAAGATCCTTGATGAAGCACACTTGACGAGGTTTTCCATCCATCCTGGCAGCAACAAGATGTACCAGGATTTGAGACAAAAATTCTGGTGGACAAAGATGAAGATAGAGATTGCCCAGTATGTCGCGAGATGTGACACGTGTCAGAAAGTGAAGGCTGTTCACATGAGGCCTGGAGGGGAGCTGCAGCCATTACCTGTTCCTGCATGGAAGTGGGAAGACATCAGCATGGATTTCATAGTAGGATTACCCAGGACAACTAGAGGTTTTGATTCCATCTGGGTTATTGTAGATCGCCTAACGAAGCAAGCTCATTTCCTACCAGTCAAGAAAGATTTCCGAGCACCGACATACGCGAAGCTTTATATTGAAAACTTAGTTAAGTTGCATGGTGTACCGAGGACCATCATTTCCGATCGAGGTACCCAGTTCGTCTCTAAGTTTTGGCGAGCTTTCCTCAAGTCCTTAGGTACAAAGCTTTTGCATAGCACTGCCTACCATCCGCAGACGGATGGGCAGACGGAAAGAGTCAATCAAGTGTTGGAGGATATGTTGAGGGCTTGTGCGCTCAATTACCCTGATAAGTGGGATGATTGTCTGGCATTGGCTGAATTCTCGTACAACAACAGTTATCAAGAAAGCATCAAGATGGCCCCATTTGAGGCAGTCTATGGTCGAAGGTGCCGAACCTCATTGAATTGGTCTGAACCTGGAGAGAGATGGTTTTATGGTGTGGATTTGGTCAACGAAGCCGAAGAGAAGGTTAAGCAGATTCAAGAAAATTTGAAAGTAGCACAGTCTCGGCAGAAAAGTTATGCCGATAAAAGGCGTCGACCTTTGGCATTCAAGATAGGGGACTATATGTATTTGAAGGTATCGCCAATGAAAGGAGTCAGCCGATTTGGCGTTAAAGGCAAATTGGCCCCGCGTTATGTTGGACCTTTCCTAATCATAGAACGCGTGGGAAAAGTAGCTTATAAGCTGCAGTTGCCTGAGCATCTTTCGGAAGTACACAATGTATTCCATGTGTCTCAGCTCAAGAAATGTCTTCGAGTACCTGATCAAGTCGTCGAAGTGGAAGGAGTGGAGCTTGAACCAGAGCTGACATACTCGGAGTATCCTATTCAAGTCTTGGACATAAAGGATCGTGTCACGCGAAGGAATACAACTCGATGGTACAAGATCCAGTGGAATGCACATTCCGAAGAAGAAGCCACTTGGGAGTCGGAAGATTACCTCGCAGAGAATTTCCCTGAGTTCTTTGCTACCTTGTAGAATGTACACTTTTAGTCTCGACATATGTAAACGTTCTTCTGTTTTTGCAGATTTTAGAATTAGTTGGTTGAGACCTATTCTTGTCCATTCCTTGTTTCAGTTAATGTTTCTATTAAATCTCGGGACGAGATTTCTTTTAGGGGGGAAGGCTGTAATACCTTCGGTATTAGAATTCAATTAATCTGCCATGTCATCATATTTAAATTTAAGCATCTGCATATGATTGAGCTTAGGGCCTAGAGTGATTTGATTTCAGCTAAGTATTGATTGTGTACTTGAGTCCTTAATCAAAAATCAAAAATGAAATTAAAAAGAAAATGAATTAAACCCTAATGTTGATCTAAAAACCCAATTCAAAATCTATATGAGATATGGGAAAAGTGTCTAAATAAAAGTTGTAGAGTTTTAAAAATGGAACAACTTTTATCTTTGGAGATTTTGAAGTTATATTATAAAAACTCAAATTTAACTCAAATTACTATATTGAAATTTATATTTGAAACTTCAATTTCAAAAATATCAAGAATCTTCAAAAACTTCCTTCATAGAAGTTGTCAATCTCTCTGAGAAGAACAACTTTCATGTTTACCAATTTTCAAGTTGTTGAGAAGAATCAAAAGTAATTTTAAAATTCAGTTTGAAATTCAAACCCTACTTTTACCCCTTTTTCTGTAGTTTGAAAATTTGACCGAATTTGAACATACTTCAAAAATAAAAAGTATTCTACACAAAATTCTCCACAAATTTTATTTTGGGACCACTCACTGATTCAGCTTGGGTAGGGCTTAATTGAGTAGAATAGCTTTTGACCTTCTCCCTGTGCTACAGTAGACGAGAGGGGGGTCCCCTGTGCACGAGCGCCGCCGTACGCGCGTGCCGCGCCACGCGCCGGCCGTCGTCCGGCCGCCGGGGCCGGGGCACCGCCGCGTGGTGCACCGCAGGGGGGGGGCCCCGGGACGCCTCGCCCTTATCTCTTCCCCGTCCGCAGCTTTAAATGGCGACGAGCACTTCCCATCGCCTTCCTTCTCCTCGGTTCACCGACGACCGTTACTACCGATCGGCGGCGACCGTTACTACCGATCGGCGGAATTGGTCGTGCCCCGACCAACTCCACCCTCTCAATCCCACAGCCAGCTAGCCAACTTCCTTGCGCACCGCCTGAGCCACTTGTTGAGGTTTGCCGTTGCCGGAGTCCTGCGTGGCTGCTGCTTCGTCCTCCGCACCGACCGAGCGCCGCCGAGGGTCTTCTCGACGCGGATAGCTCGTCTCGGTGAGCCTCTCTCCGTTAACACGTGTGTTCTACGTCCCGTGTCTCGCCGTGGTGCTCATGTGCGCGACGGTTTCTTGTTTGGAGCTCAGGGTTCGCCGGAACGGGAGATCGCCGTCGAGTCCGACTTGCTGTTTCCGACCGTCACCGTCAAGCTCGTCGTTCCGAGCCTTCTCCGTCTCAACCACCTGTGATTCATGATCCCGGTGAGCGCTGTGGTACCCTCGATGTCGCCGGTTTAGCTTGTGATGGTCCGTAAGTCTCGGAAGTTGAGTCGCTGCCGCGGTGAGCCGCCATGGCCGCTCTCGGTCGAGCTCGGGAGGCCGGGGGGCGGTGCGGAGTCCGTAGCTGGGGAGCGGGCGCTAGTGGGGAACTCGTCGGAGTGTTGATCTCCAGTGTCGGTTCCGCCGGCACGGCCGCGCCGGTGGCGCAGAGCCGCCGCGCGCGCGTGTGTGGGAGACGGCGGGAGGAAGAAGAAAGGAGGGAGAGAAGGAGTGACTGACGGGCGGGGCCCGTTCGTCAGTGGCGCGGGGTAGAAAGAGGCCACGCTGGGCCGGCCTGCGTGCTGTTGGGCCGACCCGGGCCAAATTGGCGTTTTCTTTTTTCGGGAATTTCCAAAGGGTTTTCTATTAATATTTGAAATGAATAGTTCTGCGTTTTAATCTTTTTGTGAGAATTAATATACTGCCCCAAAAATTATGGAAATTTTTGTGAGTACTCTCTATAGTGTGTAATATTTTATAAAAATATTAAATATAGGTTTTGAACACTTTCTGTAGTAGTTAAAAATCAGTATATTAAATAAAAAATGCAACTTTAGGCATTTTTAATTAATTCCCTGTAATTCCAAAAATCATGAAATTTTATGTGCCACTATTATAAGTCAAGATCTATCTGTTTGTGAAGTTTGAGGTCAAATAGAAATAATTTAATTAATTGTTAATTATATGCTTGGTTAATTGATTAATAAAATAAATAGGAAATTTTGGTGATTAGGGTTTGATGTGGATTTTTGGATTGATTGAAATTCTAGGTCAATCACCTTTATGACCTAGGGCAGTATGAATTAGATTATTCATGTCTAGCAAAGGTAGGGTCATATACTCATGTGTGGTTTATTTATTTGTTATTAAATTTCATCTGTCATTTCATGTGCATCACATTCATACATTCATTCATTGCAAACGTGTAGTGACCGAGAATCCAGAGGTTAAGTCTGAGGGTCCATCTGAGGAGACTACTCAGGAAGTTATACAAGGGTTTGACATTTGTGGAACTAACCCGGATCCGACACTCTACGCAATTCAAGGCAAGCCCCGGTGCATTCAACCACTCCTTGTTATTTAAAAATATTTATCACTTGAGTTAATCTATTGCATTAGGTTACTAGGAGTTGATTGACAACCACTTGATGCATGACCATCCTTGACCAATTACCAATAACTGATAACCTGATTTGATTAAAAGTATTGAAAAATGCTTAGTCATGCTTGACGGTTAGATTTGCAAAAAATGCTATTTCAAACTATGATGATACAAATGCAATGAATCACTTTATGGGACTGGCTATGTCCTTGTTGTTGGCAGTGTTCCTAGCTAGTTCATTGTCATCAACAGGGATGGTTTTTCCCGCTTGGTTGGCCAACTGCTTGGGTTAGAGTCCCAACGTTCGTCGCCATCGGGAAAGGGATGTGAAAACCGGGTAGTTACCAGTGTACTTGGGTTAGAGTCCCAATGCATGGTTTCTAACAGAAAAAATATTAGGGACCGTTCGTTGTCAGGCCTGCTGTGATCAAGACTTTGCAACTAGCCACATACTACGGAAAGCCTCTGACTCCGGTGGCTCTACTGCTGGAACCGACAACCACGCACTGGGAGTGGAGAGATGGCGAGAGTAGCGTGTACCCTCGTGGCCATCGTGCCTGGAGACGAGAGGAGTACTGTGCTCTCGGGTGGTGCAGGACCGGTTCCGGGGTATGAAAAGCCGTGGTAGGCGGGGTTGGCATATGCAAGCTAAAGTGCTACATACGCAGTGTGGAAAGGGACCCCCAGCTGGGTATTAATCGATTCGAATCGTCGTTGCTCCTCGGATATGGAGACTTGATCCTCACACCTACAGTGAAAAGTGGTTCAGAACTAGGATTGTTTTGAAATAGATTAAGTAAAGGAAAGAATGTTGATATATGAGAAAGAACTTGGAGAAATGGATAATGATGGATAGTGTTATTGAAATAAAATATTGAGATAGGATTAGTAGTGCTTTTCCGCAAAACTTTTGAACTCTTGCTAAGCCTTACCTTGACTCCCCTAGCCTGCATTCCTGAGTCTAATCTTACACTTTTAGTCGGGTAAGTCTTGCGGAGTACCCCATGTACTCAGGGTTTGTTAACCCCGTTGCAGGAGGGCAGCAGGAGACCGAAGTTTGTCTCGCCCCGTGCTGCGTCACTATCGTCCAGGAGAGTAAAGAAGACTAAAGTTAAACCCTTGGGCAGGGTTCGTGAAATATTTAACTATCTGTCGTACTGTTGTTCCAAGCTCTACTGCTACTCTTTTAAATTTATGGTCTGTAATAACTGCACTTAATTTTATTCGAACACTGGTCTGTAATATTAAGTACTATTTAATCTTCCGCAAATTCTACTCTGATGTATTTTGTTATAAAGTGTTGTAACTCTATAATGACTTCGCAATGGGATCCTGTCGGAGAATGACGGGTGCTTATGAAGCCCGGCAGAGCCCGCTTAGGTCATATGGAACACGGGCCCGGCTGTCAGATGTCATTAGTGACTTTGACAGGTGCCTGTGGGCCACGTGATTTAGGCGGTTCTGTTACACGGAACCCCTCACGGAATTGCTGCCAAGAGATGGGGTCGGCACGTCCAAAACGGAAAGACTCCCACCAATCCAGAGCAGCTCCCTGCAACTGCCCAGATGCATAGAGAACCTTCTCGACGTCGTTGCATTGGGCGATCTCCAGCTGCCTTTCTATTGCACGCAGCCAATCATCAGCTTGGAGAGGATCACTGGAATGATCGAAGGTGGGCGGGCGTCCCTTGAAGAATTCGCTTCTCTTGTCACGGGGTGGTGGAGGTGGGTTCCCATTGCCATTGTTTCGCTGCAGCAGTTGAATGTTCTGGGCCATCTGCTGCATCAGCTGTGTTTGCATCATCATCAGCTGCTCCATATTAGGCTGTGGCGGAGGTGGTGGTGGATTAGCATTTTCTTCAGAGGTACCATCACCCCTTGGGTTCCTCCTGGTGTGGGCCATCTGCTGTTCAAATCAATGAAGTGAGGTTTAGAATTCTTTTCCATTAAAATAACACTTAAAAGACTAGAACAGGAAATTCTGGGCGCGATCCAACAATGGCAGAGTAGAAAAACAGTAATATCTGGAGTTCCCGAAGTCAAACAGACACATGCTATACATGGTTGGAAAGCATGAGAAAAACTCTACAACTTTTATTCAGACCATCTCTCCAGATTCTGTAGTTAAGTTTAGCAAAAATAGATTTGATTCGAAACTGTTTCAGAGTAACAGACAGCGCAGAAACTTTGACTTGTGACATTTGTTTCTTCCAAACCGTGACTGATATTGAGATGATTCTTGCAGCCAAAGAAAACTACAGAAGTCTAGTTTTTCACAAAAATTTCTCATTATTTTTGGTCGTATATAATTAAATAGAAAAAATAACTAAGGCAGAGAGGTCTGAAAAATAGCACTGCTGGAAACTGAGATAATCAACCCAAACTATTATGCATTAATTCAAACCTATATAAAGAGATTTTGCGGACATGCCCACAATCTCAGCACTCATTACAAACTTCAAATCAAGCATTGTTCATAAGGAAAAGCAATCTAGCACAAAAGTTCACAAGACACGAACTAGACTTGACTTGACTCAACTTGCGTTACTAGCGTCTTTTGCTACTAACTGGGGGTAACTCCTCTAGGAGTCGATGTCGGTGCGGGTGTGAGCATCTCCATGGTCTCCTCGATTCCTTGGCGGCGATTCAGCTGGGCACCTTGGTGATGGCGGAGGGGGTCCAACACCGAGTTGCCTGTTCAACTCATCCACCGCCCAGCTGAGCTTGTAGTTAGCTTCAGTCCTGGTGTTCAGCTCATCCAATGTCTGGTCCAGAAAAGTGTTGGTCTGGGCCAAACATTCCAAGGCAGCGTGGAGTCGGGCGTTCACTTCTCCAAGTGGACCGGCGATGCTGCAGTTAGCTTGGCCACTCTGACGGCGGGGAAGGTAGCGGTGCATCTCCCACTTGATGATGTCCCAATTCTCATGGCGGTGCACCATAAGAGCTTGTCGTGCGACATCCTTGATAGCGGCTGCTTTGGAGAGTCGATGGAGACAGCATAGTGGATATTCTTCACCTGGCTTCCCTCCTTGATGTACACCCTCGTCTCATAGTAGTCGGCGTAGTCAGGGTGCTTCCAGTGCTCCGTCTTGTACAGCACCGAGGCATTGGGGTAGAAGCGGCGCACCAAGTCGAGAAGCAGCGGGTGGTAGTAGTCATCACCATGATGATCATAGTGAATCATTCCCACCCAGGGTTTTCCACCTTGGTCTCCATCATCGTCGCCATCGTCATCGGGGTCGTCCGAGTCATCCGAGTCGCCTCCATCATCTTCGTCATCAGAGTCGCCAGCACAATCCTGGTCACCCTGCGGCTCCACCTTCTCGGGTTCATCTTCCTGAGGGTCATCCATAGGTACGTCTTCAGAGCTGTCTTCCAAGGGCTCTTCACTGGGCTCCTCTGCGGGCACCTCCTGCTGGGGCTCCTCTACTGGTACGTCTTCCACGGGTACCTCCGGTTGAGAAACACGTCCGCCAGAGATGAAGCGCTGCAGGTACCTCTTAGGTGGCATGACACGCTTGCGGGCAGTGCGCTTAAGGTTGGCCATCTACAAGAATTAAGATTAAGTTAAAATTTTGCAATGGACAAGGGTAGGATATCAGCAAAAACTTGTAACAAATTAATATAACAAGTAAAAAGAGATAATAAAGCTAAGGGCTATCCAGTGCTAACTAGGCTTGCGTCCTACAGTCAACACGGCTCCGATACCAATTTGTCACACCCAATTTTAAGGATAAAATGGGATGCATAATCTTATGTGCGCCCAGAGATCAGTCACACACATAAGCCAACAAATTGCATAAATTGTATCATAACCAATGTTTAATACATAGCGAATAATATCAAAGTCATTACACAGCGGAAAAATAAAGATAACTCTCGCGGTAGCTCCATAGCACAAGGACGTCGACTGGTGAAGCACAAGTCTAGCCTCATCACTATCACCATCTGTTACCCATCCGGGATTTTTAACCAAGTAATGAAAAATAAACAAGCATAAATTCATGTCGTACTCAACAAGACTGGCATGGGTTCATGAGGCTCAAAAGGGTTGACACGGTTTAACAGCAGTTGCTTTTAATTAATCATCTTTTATGCAGTTGAATAGCAACAAGTTAATAAGCCCAGTCTCATGATCATAGTAAACACAATTAATGAGTAGCAATAAATAGATTAGCAACAAGTAAACATCACCCTGAAAGATAACTACTCCGTGAGTTTTCCGGGCCACTCGTGACCTTGAGCGCGGCTAGTATACCAGTTTTACACTCTGCAGAGGTTGTGCACTTTCACTATGAGCCGTGATTCCCATTTGCTCGGGTTAATTACTCCCATAACACTACCAAGGTGAGAGAGCAGGGTTTCACTATGAAGTCTTTCAAAATACTTCGTCTAACAAGTTAGGGCCGCTAGGGACCCGGCAAGCAGATGTAGAGCCCCCCTTCGTCGTGGCACAAGGTCACGCAGGTTATACACACTCGGACAGGAGCCGCACTATACCCGAGTCGTCAGGTCCCATCACACCTTTTGGTAACCTCTAACAAGCTAGAAAAAGTACCCATACTTGACTAAAACCAGAGCCATGTAGCCCTCATAGTTGCACTGTAAGTCCCAGCTTTTGCTGACAGATCATTACCAAGGGGGAAGGATATGGTGCATCACAAAACTATGCTCCAATCCCCTAGTTCCATGTTGCTAAAAAGGCATCTTTTAATTCCTTATTGCATATTCAATTAATCAGTTTACATGATCATGATATCAGTAATGCACTAGCATCAATTACCACATGCATAATCCCATAGGTTGCAAGGAACAGGATAACAAAACTAGGAAGTAACTATGGTTAACAAGGAAGACACATGCAAATGTTATTATTTATTTGGTGAATAGGACAACAAGGATGATCCATGCTAATACTTGCCTTGATCAGCAAACTCCTGGTGATCCGGGTTGTCGCAGTACTGATCTTGATCACCCACGTAAGGCTCACCGTCTATACTCGATCCATCATAACAACACACAGGGGCAATCATGCATATAAACAAGAGTTTTCATTAGAACAGTACACCAACAGAGAGAAAATAAATTAAAAAGGTTATAAAACAAATCTACGCGTTGCTACGATCACATCGATATAAAGTTTGCGCAAATCAGATTTAAAACGAGGAAGATATGAATTTTACAAGATTTATAATAGAATAATAATAGATTAATTATAATCTCGAATTTTAAAAGTTAATAACATATGAAACAGTGGTACTAACTGGTAGATCATCAAATTACGAATCTAACGCAATTTGAATCGTTCAAATCGGAATTAAAACAGAGAAACTACGAACAAAACAGTTTTGATTTCAAATCTGGAAACACATTTTCATATATACCGAAAATAAATACGCATTCAAATACAGAAAACATAATCTACTGAATACGCTAAGGGCTGCGGGTTAAGCATTAAAAACTGTAGGGGGTTATTCGCAAAAACGCCGGCCGAATCGGTAAGGGCTGCTCTCGGCCGTCCGATTCAAAATCGGCGGATCAGATTAAAAGAGGGGAGGGGTGGCGGTGCTCTCGGACGGAAAACAGAGCCGACCGAGGCGGCGTCATGGCCGGCGCATCGCCGGAGAAGGCGAACTCGGCCTTCGGTGCATGAAATAGGTCGGGAAGGGTACCCATAGATCGGGAAGAGCATCGCAAGCTCACCTAGGGTGATGGGAAGGTCGGAAATCGACTCGGAGATAGCTCGCGGCGTGACCCGGCGGACGGTGGCTCTCTGCAACGGTGGCGGAGGCGTGTCAGTGCACAAATCGAAGGGGGAAAGTGCTCGGGAGCTTCACAAGATCACAGCGAAGCTCCTCAAAGGCTTACCGAGAAGAAATTGGTGGCGAATCGAGCTAATTGCTCGCGGCGGTGGCTGCTCGGTTCTCGCGGGAGCTCGGCTGTGGCGGCGAGAAGAGGCGGCTAGGATTAGGTGACGGCTACGGGGGGGCTGTGGCACTGCTTAAATACTCCCGAGGTGTGATGACAATCTCGAAGATTGAAACAAACTCGGCGAGCGGAGAAATCGGCTTCAGCCGTTTCTTCTCGGCTTCGGACTTCCCGGCGCGGCGACGAACTCGGCTTTGGCCGTTTTCTTTCTTGCCCGCGTCGGACTCTCGGCGAGCAGCAGAGGGAAAACAGGGGAGGGGCTGTTCTGAGGGTCCCACAGGTCGGTAGCACCGAGCGCTGGGGTCGGGCTGGCAGTCGCGGCAGAGGGACGCTTCGCGCGCGCGTGCTCGGCCGCGGCGGATGAACACGGTAGCGGCATCTCTGTTCGCGCGGCGAGGGAGGTGGAGAAGGAAGGGGCTGACCCGTGGGTCCCGCTCGTCAGTCAGAGGGGCTAAGGGGAAGGGAGGGAGCAGGTCGGCCGAGCTGGCCTCGGGCCATCCGACCTGGGCCGGCTGGGGCCAGGGAGTGGAAAACAGGCCAAGCTGCTGCTTGGGCCAGAAAGGAGAGGGGAAGGGCTCTTCTCTATTTCCTTTTTCCATTTTCCAATTTCATTTTCCAAAAGGATTTTCAAATTGAGTTTTGAAATATTTGAGAAATTCAAATAAGCTACAACAGTACAAAGAAGAAATGCTCCAGCATGAATGCATCATACATGTGTATGACCTAGGTTTGATTTTATATTTGAGAAAAATTATTATTTCCGTATATTGGAATGATCAATTAATTGCATAATTAAATAAATTCCCACTATTTAAAAGAATGCAATTTTTTTGGGTGTTACAGAGGCCGAACTCCATCGACACTTGGGATCAGTTGAAGGAGCAGTTCGTCAATAACTACCGCGCCACCTGCGAGCAACAGGGCACGAAGTATGATCTTGAAAGATTTCGGCAAGGCTCTCGGGACTCCCTGCGAGACTACATCCGGCATTTCTCGGAAATCAGAAACGACATCCCCGACATCACAGATGCAGAAGCCATCTCCGCGTTTATGCGCGGCCTGAGGCCCGACGAGGAACTGCGGAAGAAATTATACCGCACCAGCCCGACCACCATTGCTGAGATGCTACGCATCGCCAACAAATACGCCGATGGAAACGACGCAGCTCATCACTCCATTCACAATCGCCTTCTCTTCCCCGACCAGTCACGAAACCAAGAAGAGGGCCACCGAACTGATCGGCACCAGGATGATCGAGCTCCTCGGAGAGACTACCACCGCGATGACCGCGACCATCGACGATGCCCAGAACACCGCCGCTACGACGAACCCGAGAGCTCCAGGGCTGGAGAGAGGCGCCACCACTACCATGTTTACAACACCCGACCAGCCCCAAAGCGCAATTACGAGGAGGCCTACTCCATGCTCCTCGACGCCCAGTGCCCCGTCCACAAGCACCACAAGCACACCATGAGGGAGTGCGAGGGTTTCTCCAGGAAGTTCCAAGCAGAAGAGAAGAAGAAGGCTCGCGTAGAGTCTGACAGGGACCGGCGCGACGACACCGACAAGCCTTCAGGCTTCACTGACGCGCACCGAACGTTTCTACCATCATCGGTGGACGCGTCGCCATAGAGTCAAAGAGGGAGCAGAAACTCGTCAATAGACGTGTCAACTCCGTTGCCAATTTCGACAGCGCGATCGTTGATCCAAGGCTTCCTCCTTGGTCCCACCAAGACATCACCTTTAGCAGGGCCGACCAATGGACCCAGATTCCGTACTTGGGTCGCTTTCCATTGATCGTTGATCCGGTCATACGCACGATGCGTTTCCGGAAGGTGCTCATCGACGGCGGCAGCGGCCTCAACATCCTGTTCTACGGAGCTGCCAAGGAACTCGGGGCTGAAAGAAGAAGACTTACGGCCCACATCAGCTCCCTTCTGGGTATCGTTCCGGGATAGCCGTCATATCCTCGAGGGCAGATAAGCCTCCCGGTTCAGTTCGGGCACCCACAGTGCTTCCGCATCGAGCACGTCGACTTCTTGGTGGCCGACTTCAACGCCGCTTATCATGCTATCCTCGGCTGACCAGCTCTAACGAAATTCAGGGCCATCCCCAACTACACCTACATGGTTATGAAGATGCCAGCGGAGAACGGCGTCCTTTCCATTCGTGCCGATCTCCAAGTTGCATATGCTTGCGAGCGAGAGGCCATTGCCATGGCGGAAGCTGTCGAAGAATCAATACTCATGAACGTCTGTGCTGCGGACGCAAAGCAAGTAGCTACAGAAGACCAAGTCATCCCAGAGAAGACCCCATCAAGATCAGCCACCAAGAACAAGGAAACGAAGGAGGTTGTCCTGGTCCCCGGCGAGCCAAACAAGACTACTCCCATCGGGGCCGACCTCGATCCCAAATAGGAAGACGCGCTCGTTAGCTTCCTAAGGGAGCACGTAAGCACTTTCGCATGGAAACCAGCGGATATGCCCGGTGTTCTCAGGAAGTTGATCGAGCACTCCTTGAATGTCTCGAAGATCGCCAAGCCAACCAAGCAGAAACTCAGGCGATTCTCTCCAGACAAGAAGGAGGCCATTAGGGTAGAGATAGCTCGGCTCTTAGCTGCCAGCTTCATCAGAGAGGTGTATCACCCTGATTGGGTAGCCAATCTGGTGCTTGTAAGAAAAAAGAATAATGAATGGAGAATGTGCGTTGATTACACCGATCTCAACAAACACTGCCCTAAAGATCCCTTCGGTCTTCCACGAATCGACGAAGTCGTCGACTCAACAGCAGGATGCGAGCTACTCAACTTCCTCGACTGCTACTCCGGATACCATCAGATCGCTTTGAAGGAAGAAGACCAAGAGAAGACGTCTTTCATCACCCCTTTCGGGGCTTATTGCTACAAGACCATGTCTTTCGAATTGAAGAATGCTGGAGCAACATACCAACGGGCAATTCAAGCTTGCCTGGACGACCTTATCCCCGACGTCGCTGCAGCATACGTTGATGACGTCGTCATCAAGACTCGGACGGCTGAAGACCTCATCTCCAACCTCAAAGCAGTTTTCGAAAAACTGGACAAATTCCAATGGAAGCTTAATCCTGGCAAGTGTATATTCGGCGTCCGATCCGGCAACTTGCTCGGTAACATCGTCAGCAAGCAAGGCATCCTCCCCAACCCGGAAAAAATCAACACGGTTATGAGGATGAAGCCTCCGACCAATGTCAAAGATGTGCAAAAGCTCACCGGGTGCATGGCGGCCCTTAGCCGTTTCATCTCCAGACTGGGCGAGAAAGGCCTCCCATTCTTCAAGTTACTAAAAGCTGGCGAGAAGTTCACCTGGTCGGAAGAGGCAGATACGGCGTTCAGAGAACTCAAACGCTTCTTGACGAGTCCTCCGCTTCTCACAGCTCCAAAAAAGGACGAAACATTGCTGATCTACATCGCCGCGACTAATAACGTCGTCAGCACTGCCATCGTCGTTGAACGAGAAGAAGACGGTCACGCCTATCCGGTCCAGTGACCAGTTTACTTCATCAGTGAAGTCCTCAACGAGTCCAAGACCCGTTACCCAACGGTGCAGAAATTGATATACGCTGTTCTCGTCACCTCAAGAAAGCTCCGTCACTATTTTGAAGGATATTCCATAGCAGTAATCTCTGAATACCCCCTGGGTAGCGTCCTCCGAAACAAAGACGCCAACGGCCGAATCCTAAAATGGGCAGTAGAAGTGGGAACATACTCCATTGATTTCCGCAGCCGAATAATAGTCAAGTCGCAGGTACTCGCCGACTTCATAGCTGAATGGACAAAGATACAAGAGTCTTCGCATCCGGCACAGGAAGAGTATTGGACAATGTTCTTCGACGGGTCCCTCAGCATCAGCGGCGCTGGAGCCGGAATACTCCTTATATCGCCCTCCGGTGAGCGCCTCCGTTACGTCTTGAGAATTCACTTCATGGTGTCCAACAACGCGGCCGAATACGAGGCCGCCTTGCATGGTCTCCAGATAGCCTCCGAGCTCGGTATCCGTCGCATCATGGTCTACGGGGACTTAGCCCTGGTCATCAACCAGGTTAACAAAGACTGGGACTGCAACAATGAGAAAATGGACTCCTACGTCGCCGCAATCAGAAGAATCGAAGGGAAATTCCTCGGAATAGAATTCCATCATATCATTCGAAGCGAAAATCAAGCGGCTGACGAATTGTCAAAGCTCAGATCATCCCGGTCCGACATCCCCGCAGGCGTTTTTATCCAGGATCTGTTCAACCCCTCCATACAGACTGATGGCGATACCAGCAGCTCCGCGACCGACCAGATAGTGGCGTATATCCCAACCCCTGAAGAGGACTGGAGAACCCAGTTCATTGATTACCTACTAGAAGCAAGGGTCCCTGAAGATAGAACAGAAGCCGAGCGCCTGGTCCGAAGATCCAAAAGCTATGTCCTGGTCGACAGCAAACTCATGCGCAAGAATACCAGGAGCGAAGTCCTACAAAAATGCGTCCCAAGGGAAGAGGGTCTCAGGATCCTTCATGAAGCTCATAGTGACATGTACGGCAATCACGCGGTTTCACGTACTCTGGTCGGCAAGATTTTCCGAGCAGGTTTCTATTGGCCAACAGCAGTCCAGGACGCCGAGAAGATAGTCAGAGAATGCGAGGCATGCCAATTCTTTGCCAAGAAGACACATGTACCAGCCCAAGAGTTGCAGACCATCCCTGCGTCGTGGCCTTTCGCTACATGGGGACTGGACATGGTTGGTCCATTTAAAACGGCAAGAGGGGGATTTCGCTCCATTTATGTCGCTATCGATAAGTTTTCCAAGTGGATCAAGTACAAGTCGTTAGTCAAGGCTACGGCAACCAAAGCAGCAGAGTTCTTCAAGGACATCTCCTATCGCTTCGGGCTTCCGAACAGCATCATCACCGACCTGGGATCAACATTTACTGGAAGTGATTTTTGGGATTTCTGCGAAGAAAGATGCATATCCGTCAAATATGTGTCCGTGGCTCATCCTAGAGCCAACAGCCAGGTGGAGAGGGCAAACGGTATGCTGCTCGACGCCCTCAAGAAGCGTCTCCATGCAGTCGTGGAGAGAAGCCCAGGCAACTGGATTGATGAATTACCGGCGGTGATCTGGGGACTTCGGACTCAACCCAGCCGGAACACAGGAGTATCGCCATATTTTATGGTGTATGGCTCGGAGGCAGTACTACCTGCAGATGTAATCTATCGATCTCCAAGGTTTGAGGTGTACGAAGAAGCCCACTCCAACGAGGCCAGAGCAGACGAAGTCGACAAGTTAGAGGAAGAGCGCCTGATCTCCTGTGTACGAACAGCTAAATATCTAGAAGGGATCAGGCGATATTACAATCGCAATGTCAACGGCAGAGCTTTTGCTGTCGGTGACCTCGTTCTCCGCCGAAAGAAGAGCAAGGAGGGGATGCATAAACTATCATCTCCCTGGGAGGGGCCATACATGGTCAAGGCAGTTACTCGACCAGGTGCATATAGGCTCTCCGACCTAGACGGCGTCGACATCCCCAATTCCTGGAATATCGAGCACCTGCGACGTTTCTACCCCTGATCTAGGGTTCAAAACAGATATGTGTATTTTCATTCTATTATAAACAAGGGAAATATATTGTTATTCTCGATATTTTTGCCTCCATTACATTTTGTACAGCTAAACGTCTTCAACAATGCGTACGCCCCGCCACTGCTCGGGCAGCACATCTTCGCCTACGCATAAGTCCCGCCACTGCTGGGGCAGCACGTCTTCGCCTACGCATAAGTCCCGCCACTGCTCGGGCCGCGCGTCTTCGCCTATGCGTAAGCCCCGCCACTACTCGGGCAGCATGTCTTCGCCTACGCATAAGTCCCGTCACTGCTCAGGCAGCACATCTTCGCCTACGCATAAGTCCCGCCACTACTCGGGCCACGCGTCTTCGCCTATGCATAAGTCCCGCCACTGCTCGGGCAGCGCGTCTTCGCCTATGCGTAAGTCCCGCCACTGCTCGGGCAGCGCGTCTTCGCCTATGCGTAAGTCCCGCCACTGCTCGGGCCGCACGTCTTCGCCTATGCGTAAGCCCCGCCACTGCTTGGGCAGCATGATTTCACCAATGTGTAACCCCCACACCCGCCGGGCCGCATCTGGTTCGATGCCGCGTAAGCCCTAAAAATGATAGGCTACCTAACTACGACACTTCATCGACCGCCCCGATATAACGGGTAGCCTTCGCCCACGATAAGCGTAACCCCCACCTAGCGCGGGCAGCTTCGCCACCACGTAAGCCCCGGGGACGCCTGGGCCGTTAAGTCTTCGCTAACAAGTAAGCCCCGAGGACGCTTGGGCAGTTTAGCAGCGTCTCCAAAAGCCCCGGCAAAAGCACGGGCGACACGCAGGGCGTGTAGGATTATTCTTTGACCATACAAGATCTCGACCATGTTCAGGCGTCTCAATTTAAATCCCTTCGATGGGAAAAGTTGAACATCAGCGGTCAACATTTTTGCGGCTTCCCTAGCCTCTTCTTCAAGCTGGTCTTCCTGCTCTTCGGTGGTTCCCCGAGCATACCCGGTCTGTACTCGGTCGTTCTTCACTCCCGGGTAGTGCGATCGGACGACTCCAAGCACATGGGTGGCCACATTTTCAGCAGCATCCACGCAGAAGTCTTTAAAGAATCGAAGAGCTTCCCGTCCACGTTGTACGATGTCGAGGGCACCGGGACCTTCAGCAGGCGGTACGGCGGGCGCATACTCAATGATGTCAACCACAGGCTTAACACCACCAACCAAGGCGTCAAATCTTCCGTTGGCAGCCTCAAGGCGACCCGCAAGGTCATCGACCTGCGCACGATGCCTACGTCCCATCTCTGACAAACAAAGCAAGTCAGTCGCGCTAAAAAAAAGGAGAGGAAGGGGAAAGCCGAACACAAACAGGCAACCTGTCATCGTTTCCAGGTTCTTTTGGGCGGCCTCTCGCATCAACGTCACCTCAGCTTCCAGCTCAGTGACTGCACGTCACAAAGAATACAATCAGATCATCAAACCAAGACATTTTACAAATGGCGAGACGTCGCACATACTTCGCTTCGTGGATCCATCCAGCAGCTCTTGAAGACCTACATGCCACAAAGCTGGCGTTCAGAGAGCAAAAGCGCGACGAATAGCTGTCAAGAAGCACAAGATTCCAACATACCTTTGTTCTCTCGCAATAGACGCTTCTCGGATTTCATAAGGTCCGAGCAGTTTAGCTCCAGGGTTTCACGCTCCTCGCGCATGCCTGCCACCACCCCCTCTAGGCGAGTCACCTCGGTCTGCAGCTGCTTGTTTTTCTCTGCTACATCCCAAAGGTGGTGTAGGATTTTTCGGCGATCTTCGGCGGTTTCATACACTGTCTGGAAGACCAAAGGAGCAACAGATTATCAAGTCATTATATTGTCTGGATAAAATATGATAGGTGTCACCTGCACACGTGACGAAAGGTTTCCCAGACGTCCGAGAAGTTTTCTCAAATCCGCGCGAGTATCGCGGATGTCATTCTTCAGTCCATCTATCTCGGCGTCAGCAAGATCTTCCTCCGTGGCGACAGCATAGGTGCTCCCCACCATCCGATAGGTGCGAATCAAAGGCACAGGCCCCGTTCGGGCGATTTCTTCGATATCCGCACCCTTTGGGGAAGCGTTTGTGGAGGGCCGAGGACATGGCCCTGTTCACGCCTCTGAGCTGGTCTCCGTTCCATTATCAGCACTCCTAGGAGGAATAGTGCTACCGTGCCTCGGTGGCAACGTCCGAGCTTCATCTTCACGGCTTGGGTCCTTGACATTCGGCCCCGGAGGAGAAGCCGGAGGCGGCGGGGTGGGCATGCGTGGCTATTTGGGAGGAGATGGCGAGCCTTGCGCATCAGCTGTTGAGGGCCTCTCGGGCGACCTCTGGGGTGATTCATGTTCTGAAGTCCAGCCAGCGCGGAAGCCCTCTGCTACACCAGCCTCTGAAGTTGTCATCTTTTCAGCGCCAGGATTCTCAGCGTCTTCATTAGAAGGGTCCCTACATTTCCAAGACAAAATCTGAACACTATTTGGATCAAAAATGGAGAAATATGGAGAAAATCCTACTTACATTTCTGAGCGACGACGCTTTCGGCCAAATTTCTTTCTTTGACCGGAAGCTCCAGCGGCAGCAGCAGGAACATCACCCTTATGGCGTTTTGTGCTCGGTTCATCCTGATTCGTGCAAGGGGCATCGGCGGTGGCTTGGGCACGGTCCTCGGAAATCTTTACCGGAGCTTCCGTAGCTCGGACGCCACTAGAAGATCCAGCCTTTTCTGACACCGGCTGTTTCTCCCGAGGAGTTCTTTGGGCCAGTGTCTCCTTATCTTCTTCGTCAATAGACTCTCTTTCTTCTTCGGATAGTTCAGTAGAGTCATCTTCGGCACGTCTCTGGTGATAACTATGCATCGCGTCAACTCGGCCCGGCCAGTCAACGGTTGGTACATCGGAGAAGTACACCTTTCGGTCCTGTCCATTTATCTTCAAGAGATCAAACAGAAGTTATGGTATAAGTATAGTATGAGCGATGGAAGTGCTGGGGCAGTTCGGAACTTACCTCTGGCGGGGGATTCTTCAGATTAAAAGCCACACTTTGGCCATAGTTGCCTATATGAGAGCCTTTTCCAAAATATTCTTTCAAGACTTCTTTAACTTGGGCTTCGGATAAATCTCTGGATGAGCACCTGGTCGGATCTTTCCGATCGGTAAATTCAAAGGCAGGATGAAGTCTATCCTTGCAAGGTTGGACGCGACGAAATACAAAATTGGTAGCAACCCCAACTCCATTCAGGGTTAAACCCTTGATGATTTTCAGCAATTCATTTACTTGTCCTAGCTCCTCTACATGCGGTTTCTCCGTCCAGCTATTTTGTTTTTCTGGAATCAGATCCACGGCGCACCGGACGCTTGGATCATGGTTGGGGATATAGAACCATCTCTTGTTCCAGTCACGCACACTGGTATTCAGAGTAATCTGGAGGTAATGTGTGGACATTCTGTCATGCATTTTCAGATACACTCCACCAGCAACTCGAGAACCTGTGTCGCTCGATTTCACAAGAACGAAGAGATGGCGGAACAGATTGAAGTGCAGGAGAATGCCAAGGTATGCTTCGCAGAAGTGGATAAAGATGGAAATCAAGAGGATAGAATTGGGATTCAAGTGGCACAGGTAAATTTGCTAATAATCAAGTAACTTGCGAAGAAACGGATGGCATGGCAAACCAAATCCGCGGGTAAAATAATCAGAAAAGACTACTATTTCTCCAGAATCAGGCATTGGATATGGTTCACCTTGTGATATTCTCCAGCCTTCGGTCGCCTGGTCAGGAAGGAATCCCCAGGCCACGAGCGCATCGAGCTGCGATCTTCCCAATACTGACGGCTGCCATTCGTTCGACATGCGGAATTCCCTCAGTTGTGCCTCTTTCGACTTTTTTGATTCGTGGGTGCTCTTCCTGGTGCCTGCCATGGTAGATCTAGGCGGGGGAGAGGTGGATTCGATGGTTTTTCTGTGGCGGCGGCAGAAAAAAAATGGAACCCTAGACGGCGGTGGAGGAATAGGCGGAGACGATGTGTGTTTTGGGATTTGAATGCGCAAGAAGATAAACCAACTGTTCGCTTTTTCTATTTATTCCTCTATCAAACGGCATAGGGGTATTTTCGGTTTACAAATCGTTTGTTGCAGAGAAAAGCATCGCTCGGATACTTCGTCGCTTTCATCAAGTGTTTCCTGAGCAGCAAAGCTGCTCGGGGATTTCGTCGCCTTCATCAAGCATCTCCGAGCAGCAAAGCTGCTCGGGGACTTCGTCGCCTTCGTCAAGCGTCTCCGAGCAATAAGCAGTGCTCGGGGATTTCGTCGCCTTCTTCAAGCGTCTCCGAACAATAAGCACTGCTCGGGGACTCCATCAGTCTTCTTCAAGCGTTTCCGAGCAATAAGCACTGCTCGGGGACTCCGTCGTCTTCTTCAAGCATCTCCGAGCAATAAGCACTGATCGGGGACTCCGTCGTCTTCGTCAAGCGTCTCTGAGCAATAAGCACTGCTCGGGGACTCCGTCGTTTTCGTCAAGTGTTTCCAAGCAGCAAAGCTGCTCGGGGACTTCGTCGCCTTCGTCAAGTGTTTCCAAGCAGCAAGGCTGCTCGGGGACTCCGTCGCTTTCGTCAAGTGTTTCCGAGTAGCAAAGCTGCTCGGGGACTTCGTCGCCTTCGTCAAGTGTTTCCGAGCAGCAAGGCTGCTTGGGGATTTCGTTGCCTTCGTCAAGTGTTTCCGAGCAGCAAGGTTGCTCGGGAATTTCGCCGCCTTGTCAAGCGTTTCCAAGCAGCAATGTTGCTCAGGGACTTCGTCATCTTCATCAAGTGTTTTCGAGCACTAAAGCTACTCGGGGACTTCGTCGACACTTCACAAGATCAACAAGGATAAAGATTTTGACCCTGACACCACGTGACTGCGTCACCTACTATCAGGCTCTTGGACTAAGTGGATACACTTCACCTGCCGGTGAAGGTACTGGCTCTGTCCTGGTAAAAGTGGATACACTTCGCTAAAGGGAAACTTTTTTCAATTTTTTCTGAGCCCCTTACATCCGTCTGGTCAAGCAACGCTGAAGGTCTGCACCTCTCGACGAATGCAAGGTTCTCGGGGACTAGCTATGGGGGTATAAGCCCGTATACCCGCATAGTCATACTTGGCCCAAGTCTATCGAACAGGCCTGAACTACCAAGGACGCATCGCCCATACGATCTCCAGGAGATCGCGTATATCCGCCGAGTCCTTGGCGGGCAAGAAAATAGCTTTCCTAAGATCTAGCCGATTGGTTTCCTAGATCGACTAGGATTGTAATCTGTTATGCATGGCAAGATCAACTTGTAACCCTGCCCCCCGGACTATATAAGGCGGGAAGGGGGGTCTACTTGATTCATCTAATCTACTAGCAATACAACACAGCAACATACAGGACGTAGGGTATTACGCCTCGTGGCGGCCTGAACCTGTCTAAATCTCTGTTTCGCGCGAGTTGTGCTCCCTCGTTCGTCTCAGGCGCACCCTCACCATCTCATCTACTACCGCGGGCATACCCCTCGGTAGACTATCACCGGTATTCCGTCGACACATTGGCCACGGCGGTTGGCCAGTAGAAACCTTGACGAAAGGCATCGAGCGTCCTTGGCGCAGCATGGTAACCGTAAGCCCCCGCGTGTATCTCTTCAACCAGGCGTTTGCCTTGACTGAAGGGGATGCAACGCTGCAAGACTCCGGAGGGACTACATCGGTAAAGTTCACCGTCGATCATCGTGAAGGTCTTAGCTCTGCGCGCCAATCGCCGAGCCTTGGTCTTGTCTGAGGGCAAGATCCCTCGGACAAGCCAACTAACCAGTGGCTCACGCCAATCTAGTTCGTCATTGTCCATCTCGGCTTCGATCTCCGTTGCCTCGGCATTCGATTTCCATTGCCTCGACTTCGTCGTCATCGGCTTCAGCTTTGGCTCCAGGTTGTTCTTCTTCATCCGGGGATCACCAGCCCCGAGGGGCCTCCGGGGCTTGAAGAGGCTCCGAGCCCTCCCCGGGGGCTCGGGGATCTCATTCCTCTAGTCTCCCGAGGGATTAATGTTGACCGAAGGCTTATAGAGATCGTTGGTGAATACGCCTGTCGGGGCCGAGGTCCTTTTACACACAATTTTAGCCAGCTCGTCGGCCTCTACGTTGTACCTGCGTGCAACGTGGTTGAGCTTAAGGCCATCGAACTTTTCTTCAAGCAGCCGTACTAGCTTGCAGTAGGCTGCTATCTTGGGATTGTGGCATGTTGACTCTTTCATCACTTGGTCTACTATGAGTTGGGAATCTCCTCGGACCTCAAGACATTTGATTCCCAACTCGACAGCGATGTGAAGTCCGTTGACGAGAGCCTCGTACTCAGCCACGTTGTTGGAGGCGACAAAGTGTAGCCGCAGGAGGCATTTGAGTCAGTCCCCAAGGGGCGAGAGGAAGACTATGCCAGCACCGGCTCCTATCTTCATCAATGATCCGTCAAAGTGCATGAGCTAGCACTCCTCTTGGGTAGGCCTCGGTGGCAGCTGTGTCTCGGTCCACTCTGCCACGAAGTCCGCCAACACCTGCGACTGGATCGCCTTGCGCCACGTGTAGGTGATGTCATCGCCCATGAGCTCGATTGCCCATTTGGCGATTCTTCCCGTGGTCTCCTGATTCTGGATCACCTCTCCGAGGGGGAAGGAAGATACCACAGTCACGGGATGGAATTCAAAGTAGTGTCGTAGCTTGCGCTGAGCGAGGACGATCGCATACACCAGTTTCTAGATCTGGGGGTAGCGTGTCTTGGTTTCGGACAAGACTTCGCTAATGAAGTAAACTGGCCACTGGACTGGCAACGTGTGCCCATCCTCCCGCTGTTCTATGACGATCGCTACGCTCACAACTTGGTTAGTAGCGGCGACGTATAACAGGAGGTCTTCTCCCTTAGTGGGCGGCACGAGCACCGGAGCTTTTGAAAGCGGAGCCTTAAGCCTGTCGAGGGCTTCCTGGGCCTCGGGGGTCCAGGTGAAGTGCTCTGTTTTCTTCAGCAACTGATAGAGTGGCAGCCCCTTTTCGCCGAGCCGTGAGATGAACTGGCTTAGGGCTGCGAGACACCCCATCAGCTTTTGTACACCCTTGATATTACTGATCGGTCCCATCTGTGTGATGGCGGATATCTTTTTCGTTTTGGCTTCAATGCCACACTTGGAAATGATGAACTCGAGGAGCATGCCTCGGGGGACTCCAAAGACGCACTTCTCGGGGTTAAGCTTTATGTTTCGTTTTCTGAGGCATTCGAACGTCTCTTCCAGGTCGGCTACCAAGTCGTCTGCCTTTCTAGACTTAATCACAATATCATCCATGTAAGCCTCAACAGTTCGCCCGATGAGGTCCCCAAAAACTTTAAGCATGCAATGATGGTAAGTCGCACCCACGTTTTTGAGGCCAAACGGCATGGTTACGTAACAATATGTGCCGAAAGGAGTAATGAAATAAGTCGCTAACTCGTCGGACTCTTTCATACAGATTTGATGGTAACTAGAATATGCATCAAGGAAAACAAAGTCATTCACAACCAGCAGTGGAGTCACCTATTGTCACACCCCAAAATTTCTATTTTGGGATGTGACTAGAAAACATTAAAAACAAAACAAAAGATTTTTATTCTTTTCTAAAAATACCAACTTAGCTTAAGTTATTTACAATTTAGATATTAAAAATGTGAGTTTCCAAAATTTTTGGAACTGAATTTAATGGTTTGTTTCATTCATGCCTTTGCATAGTGTTTTGTATGAAAAATGATTTTTAAATGTTTTCAAATGCGCATAGGGTTTTATTGGAATCAAATATCCTAAGATCTTTGATCAAGTTTCCATCTATAATTAAATACTTGGAACAATATACCTTGATCCTTGTTCTAAAAATCCTTGATGGATCTCCAAACATTCATCTTGCTAAACACCCAAGCTCAGGTTTTCAAAATCCCTAACTTTTCATATCCTAACTTGTTCTCTCTTTTATCCTTTCTTCCTTATATTTGAGCTTCCAATCCTCTTTGACTGAGTCTTATCCAAATCTCAAAACATATGCTTAATGATCAATCATTGTATCCCATTCCTCTCATGCAACTCTACCATCACTTTGTTCAAGTCAAAACAATCACATGTTGTGTACCCATGTTAATCTCAATTCCAACTTTCTTCTCCTTCCCCTGACCTTTGGGCAACATACACATGGACTCTTTCTTCCTCCACTCATTCTCCTCTTGATCAAAGCCAAACATATTTTTGAACCATTCTTGAAAACCATATGGTCTTGGTCTCACCGTTTTGGAACGCTAAATTTTCCGAAAAGCCTTATCGTGTCGCTGGGAATTTTGCGGGCTGAGCTCAACACCATCATTCCATATTGTATTCTTATTTTTATACAAGCACCTAGTCTATCCCATTAGTAAAACATGTTCCCCATCTCTCTTTCTTTTGCTAATGGATCGACCCAACTCATTTCGTCCTCCGACATCGCTCCGAGCCGAATCGGGTACAAAGTTTGAGTTATCTCTCGCTGCGGATCAAAACCCAACCATCCTCCTTTCATTTGTGGGTCAACACCAAGCCCAACCACCCCTCTAGGACTTCCTCTCACCTCTCCCACGTCAATCTCTGGTTCCCTCTCCATTTTGGACAAAAATATCAACCAAGGCATGGAAATATCAAGACAAGACCCTTTGCCTTCCAACCCTTTGGCCTCCCAACCTTTCCCCTTCACATACACCTCCCCCACAGCCCCCTCATGCCTCCCCCTTCATTTCTCACGTCAATAATAGAGGGGAGATGCCCCTGCTCCTCCTCATCCTCCCCCATGGCTGCCCCAGCCATTCCCCAACCTTCTTCCCCTTCTGCACCATGGAAACGAAGCAAATCGGTGATTGCAACCAATCTTGCCACCTTGATTCCCTTTCCAAGCACCCAACAAGGATTTGTTGGACATCATCATCACCCTCCCTGCTGTTCAAGTCGTGGTGATGGCCTCTACCACCATGGATGTCAGCCCGATCAACCGCATCGCGAGAAGGATGCGCCGTTGAACCGCGTTGTCATCACCGGCCGTCGTTGATGTGATTCCCCGCTCCACCCCACCAATCCCCATGGTGAGAACCCTAAATCATCTCTCCCAACATGTTCTCATATTGTCCTCTGAATATAAAGTACCTTTGATGAGATATGGTTGATCCCCGTTGAATTTTACCCGGTGTATGTGTTGCTGTCCTGGCGGCCAGCAGCGCTGTTGTTTGTAGAAACGGCGTTCCTCGCTGTTCCTTTGATCAAATCATCAAACCCTTTGGTGGAATTGTATTTTATATCCTTGAACACGTCCCTGTAAAATGGTTTCCTCATAGGAGTTGAGAAACCTGAGATATGGTCATCACCGTGCCACTGTCCCTGCTGTCTGGACAGATTGGCATCTCTAAGTGGTTTTGGCGTTCCCCGCTTGGCTGTCCTGAAACAGCCATGTAACATGTTTTGCAATTGCATTCTCCTACTGACCGACCATCAAAACATCATGCCATTTTACTATAACATACTTCATACTTTCCATTACATTTCTACAAAATATGTCGCCAATTAGTGCTATAAATACCATGCCTATAATGATCGAAACCCTCGCAGTCCGCCTACATATATTTCTTACATGCACTAGTCGCTACAACTACATCCCCCGTTGATCATGTGTCAATATGCACTAGTTGATCATGGAGTGTCATCATACATATACCTACACGCATCCCTACAAGTTGGCTTGATCATATGAATAATGACACTTGAGTTATAAGCATCACCATGTTGCTACTGTCCTGCTATGCCAACAGCCACACAGTGCCACTTCGAAATTTCATTCTCTGTCAAACCAATGGTTGAAACATCATATACTTTTGACACAATATGTTCCATGCTGTTCCTTACAACCCCAAGTAGTTGATCACTACATGTATTTGCTATATAACCATGCAATCTATCATATTTACCGCTGTCCACCACCGGTTACGCTCAACCTATGCACAAATCATCATAGTCTTGTTTTCCTTTGATCTAGCATCCACCTCAGTGCATTTGTTGGTCATGATATGTTCCAAAGTAATCTATTCACTTATCCAAAATAATTTCCCACATATCACTAAGGAATATTTGGAACACAAGCTATTTGTGTAACCCCTCTTCCCATCCTAGCTATCCCAACCACCACTATATTTGTCATGTGATCTTCTATAACCAGAGATAAATCTTGTTATCAATGTCATATCATGTTATCCATTATTCAATCTATGTCCCCCAATGGTGCCTATTAGCCTACTACCAACTAGCAAATTTGTTTCGTCCTAAGTGCATCTCTGATTGACATGCCCTCTTCATGTGACATGCCCTTACACGTTGCATGCATATTCTCTATATTTTGGTCATCATTTAAATCATACAGGCAGAACCATGAGCTATATTTTAGTTAATCCTATCAAACCACATCACTCCACCATGATCTTGTGACCACTAAACATATTTCTCCTTTTCAAATCGTGTTTTATCAAGTCTCATAAACTACATCCTCACCACAAATAAACGTCTATCCTTACTATCAACCTTGATATGTCACTCCAGCTTAGTGATGGAAACATCATATCACTAATTATCATATATTCCTAGGAGAATGCCACATGATGTATATCAATTCAATATTATTCTCCAATGCTGTCTATTCCAGTTTCTCTACCACACACCATAATATATATCATGATCTCCAAAGCCAAACCTTGTGTTTAGAACTTAATACATATCCAATCCTTGTTGTTATGTTAAACATATTCTAGTCCAAATCCATCTTGCTCATCTAATCCAAACCTTGCCACAAATACTTCAACTCTCGCATCTTTTAATTTTAGTTCTTGTTTTGTTTAGTTTTCGCGCTCACACGATTATAGAACAAGCCATATGTTTTCAAAACCTTTGTAATTTATTTTTATAATGCTTGATGTATTATTTCTAGGTTTGAATGTGAAGCTTGTGTTGGTTGTTGCGATCGATAGAAAAGAAGCTATACGAGGAAGATACAGAAGAGAAGTCGGAAGGTTTGGATAGCAAGCATTTGGAGGCAAGTATAACCTATGGTTTTCCTTGTTACCTAGCAACTATTAAACAATACATTCATGTGCATGTGTCTAATCTTGTGAGCCCTAGCTACATATATACCCGTTTAGGTTTTATCGACCAATCACCTTGTTACCTATGGGGGGTTTTATGCATATCAGAGTTACTAGCTTCTATGCTCAACAATGCTATTATGGAATCTTGACTTAAGAATTATGAAATGTTGGATAAAATATGTTTTTATCAACAAAGCTCGAAGGGCACTGGAGTATGGGTTTTTGTACTGTAGTTGCCCTCCGTCAGGACTTCCATTGAAAGTTGACCTCCCAGGAAACCCGTACATCCACGAGAATCAATGGGCTCTGATCTTAGCCAAGTAACTAGATTTTCTCTATCTTATTAGTGGTTACCGAAAGGCGCAAGAGGGGGAGCCTGGGTTTTAGAATGGGCTCCGAGCCTGTCAAGATGTGTGCTGGGCTGCGGTCACATGGTGTGCCATTCTTGAAGGGGGCCTCCATTCGCCTTGCTGCTTGAAACCTCGCGGCTACTAATGTGTTAGGGTGACTAGTGAAAAGCTTTGCAGTGTTACCCTGCTCACTCACCTCGGCAGTGTTATGGGGTCGACGGGCCCCGAGCATATGGGTATACACGACCCGGGGTTAAAGCTGTACAAATTCTGCAGAATTCTTCCAATCTGATATATCAGCCGTGCTCACGGTCACGAGCAGCCTGGAATCCTTTTTGTATCAGTTGATACCTGTGGAAGTGTTGATGGGTTTTGTTAAAAGAAGATGCTCAGAGATAAACTTGTTATACTTGGGAGATGGGTTATTCATTAAAATAGTAAAGTAGACTTTAAATAAAACTTGACCAACTAAAAGCAACTGTTATAAGCCTGTGTCAACCTTATGAGCCCTGGCATCCCCATAATTATACTTACTGAGCATGGTGAGCTGACGCTTGTGGTTGTCACCAATAAAAATCCCGGATGGGTACCAGATGGTGGTTCAAGTAAGGTGCTTTCATGAGCTATTCCAAAAGTACTAGGCGAGTGCTCCCCCAGTCAACCGTCCCTGTGGAGTATGGTGACCCGAAGATAGAAGACGAAGAATAGTTTCCGCTGTGCTATGAAATATTTATAAGTCTTAATGTAATTATGTTTCGCAATGTAATAAAGCATTGCTTATGATATTTACCATATTTGTCGCTATATGTGTTGTGTAGACATCCTGGGCACACATATAGTTAATGCTTGGTCTTCTTCGAAAAACCGGGTGTTACACCTATCTGATCAATGCGTGGTAATGGAAATGGATACTTGGGACAAGCTTTATTTAAACTAGTGTAATCTACACACATTCTCCATTTACCATTCTTCTTCTTAACAAAGATAGGATTAGCTAACCACTCTGGATGGAAGACCTCCTTGATGAATCTGGCCGCCAAAAGCTTCCGCACCTCCTCCCTGATGGCGCGGCGCTTCTCCTCGTCGAATCGGCGTAGGCGCTGCTTCACCGGCTTGGACCCTTTCCGGATGTCAAAGGAGTGCTCGGCGACCTACCTCGGGATGCCTGGCATATCCGAGGGACTCCAAGCAAACATGTCGGCGTGCTTGCAGAGGAAGTCGATGAGCACGGCTTCCTATTTCGGTTCGAGGGTGACGCTGATCTTCAGCACCTTGCTTGTCGGAGGAGCCGGGGCTGAGGGGCACTTCCTTCACCCCCCTCAACGGGTTCGAAGGTGCCGGTGGTTTTCTTGGCGTCGGGGACCTCCTTGGCCAGCTCCGTGAGGTCGGCGATGAGAGCCTCGGACTCTACCAGCGCGTTGGCATATTCGCAACACTCAACGTCGCACTGGTAGGCGTGCTGGTAGGAGACGTCGACGGTGATGACCCCCTTGGGGCCCGACATCTTGAGCTTGAGGTAGGTGTAGTTTAGGACTGCCATGAACTTAGCGTAGCATGGCCTCCCGAGGATGGCATGGTAGGTGCCTCGGAAGCCCACCACCTCGAACGTGAGGGTCTTCTTCCTGAAGTTGTCAGGAGCCTCGAAGTAGATGGGCATATCGATCTGCCCGAGCGGCTGTACGCTCTTCCCAGGCACGATCCCGTGGAAATGGGACGTCGTATCCCGGAGAAGAGAGCGGCTGATCCCCATCGATTCTAGGGTGTCAGCGTACAGAATGTTGGGGCCGCTGCCTCCGTTCATGAGGACCTTGGTGAGCCGCGTGTTACCGACAACGGGGTCGACAACAAGCTGGTAACGCCCTAACGATGGGACGTGGTCCGGGTGATCGTCCCGGCTGAAGGTGATGGCGTCAAGGGACCAGTCGTGGAAGCGCGGTGTCGCTGGTCCGATCGTGTAGAGTTCCCGATGCTCGCGCTTTCGCTGACGCGGCGTGGGAGCGGTTCCGGGCCCGCCGAAGATCATGAGGCACTTGTCTACGGGCGGGAACTCGTCGTCCTTCCCGCTCTTGTCCTCCTTGTCCTCCGTGGGCTTCTTCCTACCATCGCCTTTGCACGCCAGCCACCCATAGTGTTTCTTGAGCATCACACCCTCCCTGAGCGTGTGGTTCACCGCGTCCTTGTGATAAGGGCATTGCTTGGTGAGCATCTCGTCGAAGCGACCTCGAGGCGGTAGGGCTCCCTTGGGCTCGGTGGCAGCCACGAGGGAATCTTTGCTGTGGGGAGCTTTCCCCTTCCCCTTCTTCTCCTTGCGGCTGGGGGCTCGAGAAGAGATGTCCTCGGGGGCTTCCTCCTTCCGCTTGCCCTTAGGGTCGGAGAAGAGGGCTCCCACTGCCTCGTCACCCGTGGCAAAGCTGGTGGCGATCTTCATGAGCTCAGAGATGCTGGATGGGGTCCGGCGCCCCAGCTCATGAACAAGCTCTTTGCAGGTCGTTCCTGCAGCAAAAGCTCCGACGGCGTCGGAGTCAGTGACCTAGGGTAGCTCGTTGTACTGCTTGGAGAACCGCCGGATGTAGTCCCTGGGGACTCGCCCGGTTTCTGCTTGCAGCTCCGGAGGTCCCAGGAGTTGCCAGGGCGCACGTACGTGCCCTGGAAGTTCCCCACAAAGATCTTGACCAGGTCGCCCCAGTCAAAGATCTGTCGAGGGGGTAGGTGTTCCAGCCATGCTCTTGCAGAGTCGGCCAGGAACAGCGGGAGGTTACGGATGATGATGAGGTCATCCTGCGCGCCACCAAGCTGGCACGCGAGACGATAATCCACCAACCAAAGCTCGGGGTTCGTCTCCCCTGAGTACTTGGCAATGTTTGCTGGCTGCCGGAACCGTGGTGGAAACTTGGCCCTCCGGATGGCCTCGGTGAAGACGCGAGGACCCGACGGCTCGGGTGAGGGCGTGCGATCTTCGTCGGAGTCGTAGTGCCCACCCCGATGGACGTTGTAGCCTCGGGCAGCTCCGTCGGTCTTCCACCGTCCGTGGGCCTGGAGAATCAAGTCGCTGGTGAACCGAGGGAGCCCTCAAGACTTCGTGGTGCACCAAAGCTTCTCTTTCATGGCGCGACGTGTCACCATGTTGATGCTCCTCGACACCACGATGTCGTGACACCGAGCTCTCTGCCTAGAGGACAGCAGCGTCCTCTAGGAGGTCCTTGAGCTGGTCCCTAAGCCGCCAGGCCTCCGTCGTGGAAGGCTCTGGCATGCTCCGGAGGAGTATGGCAGCCTCCGAGAGCTTCCGGCTAGCCCGGGGCATGGCACCAGGCGTTCTGGCCCCATCATTGTTGATGATGTGGGCCTGAACGTCACGGGCTCGGCGTCGCGCTGCTCCGCTATCTCCTTGCTCCCCTTCGCACTCCAGCGCAGCTCGAAGCTGGGCGCGGCGCAGGCGATCCTCGTCCATACGGGCCTCGAGCTCACGCAGTTGCTCTAGTTCCGGAGAGCGGTGCAGAGGGTGGGACGTCCTGGCCCCCAGGTCCTTCGAAGGCGTGGGGCCAGGTGCCGGTTGAGGCAGCATCTGCAGCTGCTGCTGCGGTGGCTGTTGTTGCTCCGCCGGAGCATCTTCCTTTTCCTCTGAGTGGACGTCGTCCAACAGAGCCTCCTCCGGGTGCACTAGGTGGTAGCACTCCCGGGAGGGGTCGACGTAGGACTGGTCGGAGTCAGTGACGATGCTCAGGGCGCTCTCCCATAAGTCATCGGAGCGGATGGTGAAGTCCACATTCGCCCAGAACTCCTCGTCGTCATCGCTGCCGAGATCCCACCGTGATGATGAGACCTGTCCGTAGTGGTCCCAACCTTCCGAGCACTCCGGAGGGGTAGGAATGCCAGTGGAGTCTGTCTCCCTGCCTCCGTACGTCCTAGGAGAACTCCCAGGGGAGGACGGTGCGGAAGGGAAGAAGTCTTCCGTGCGCTCAAGCTGGAGAATGGTCATCATCGCCAGGTCGTGCTGCTGTGCACGAATAACGTAGAGATGGGCCTCCGCGGCATTGCGGAGCCCAAAGGGAAATGGTGACGGCATCGCCGGCCTTCCCCAGTGAGGTCGAAGGGAGATGGCGGGCGATGCCATAGTCCCTCCCGAGTCTCTCCGTGGAGCAGGGGGGCGTGGAGCTTCCGCCGCCCGTAGCGTTGGGCTGGCGGCGAGCGTAGAGGTGGTGTCCTGCGCGGGGGGCACCGGGTTGGTCGCGTCTCCTGCAACGGGGCGTGGGTTGACACGGTTGCGCCTCCCCCTCCTTGATCGGCGGGAGCGACGCGTGGCATTCCCTCCGTCCCTCGAAACGGGTGGAGGTGACGCCACGGTCCTTTCCCCAGCCACCTGCTGGGCCGGGATCAGGATGACGATGACACGGGGCTCGGTCGGGCGGAGGTTCATCTCGAGGCCGCGGCCAGTGGCCACAAACTTGAGACTCTCGAATCGGAGCACCACGCCAGCAGGAAGCGCAGAGAAGCTGGTTGCCATGCGTGACCTGAATCAACACACAAAAGGTCCCTACCTGGCGCGCCAACTGTCGGTGCTAGTTTTGGCGGGTGCTAACACCGGCGAGTAAATTTGTGTTTTGCGGTTGAGGCCACGGGTGGTGTGCGAGGGGGAACACAGGGATTTATGCTGGTTTAGGTAAAGTGATGCCCTACGTCCAGTGAGAGACAGGTCATGTTGCCTTGCACCGGGGTGCTCGTAGTAGGGGTTACAAGCTTTGGTGAGAGAGGGAGAGGCTCCCAAGTCTCTTGTGCGTGTGTGTTCGTGTATGAATTCTATGGCAATAGAGTGTGTTGCGTGAGACGTGAAGTTGAGTTCGTTCTTCTAAGGTTGGCCTCTGCCCTCCCTTTTATAGTCACAAGGGAGGGGCGAGGGTTACAAATATGTTGCTGTGGAGATGGTGCTTGGAGTTGTGTTGACTGAAGCCTATCGTCAGCTATGGTCACATCCCGGTATTTTGGAGATATGGCTGTGGTCATTCGAATGATCTTGGTGAGTCCCGAGGCGATGTTCAGTCCACCAATCGTGGTCGTCATGGTTGCGGTATGGCATGGCGTCAGACTCAATCGCTGTTCTCCCTTGCATGACATGACAAGAGGACGGGTTTCCTCCGGAGCGTTGACTCCTGAGGCTCGGGCCTCCCCACCTCAGTCGGAGTGAGATGGGATGGAATGATGGGAGTGTCCGCCCTCGGGCGCACTCCTTCCTGAGGGGTTGGTGGGTCCAGATAGGGGACGTGCATGTCTTCCCGGATGGACTATACAGTGAGCACCTTTCCCGCTTCTGCACGGCTCACACGTAGGGTGCTTGGTCTGTCATAGTCATAGTTGGTAGATCTCGACGCAAAATAGGGCGCTACACCATAGACTGTACTTGAGGAGGTGTGGTGGTAGTGGGTCCGTCACATCCATCGTCAGGGAGGTCCTGACAGTTGGCGTGGCCGACATGCGCGTGCGAAGCACGGTCGTGTTGAGGTCCGCCTGATGGGACGATGCTTTCAAAGTGGTCAGAGAGTCCCTTGGAGTGCAACATTGCTCTGCTGACGTCGACCAGGCCTCAGGCAAATCGGAGAGCTTGCGCCCGAGGGGGCCGGTGAGGGTCTCGGGCGAATCGGAAAACTGCACCCGAGGGTGCCTCTTTCCTGAGCCCTCTCTGCGAGGCTCGGGCGAATCGGAGAATTTCGCCCGAGGGTGCTGCTTTCCCGAGCCCTCTCTGCGAGGCTAGGACGAATCGGAGAATTGCTCCCGAGGGGTCTGTGCGCCCGAGGGAGGAAGAGCTTTGTCGTGACGTCAACGCGGGCCTATGTAAGTGCGGCCGTCTTGGGCCTTTGTAAGCCTTACTCGGGCTGGGCCGTATCAAGGATAATTGTTTTTGTGTCAAAGTTGGGTACCCCATACTTTGGTACCCGACAATAACCCTACTAGTGAGGTGTGAAGAGGCTTGTCCTTGGATCAAACTTAGTTACATATTCTAGTCAAGTGATCTAAGTTGAACCAAAGTGAAAATGAACTTAACCCCATTAATCGACTTGATTCTACCCATAATTTGACACCTTTTTGGTGATTGTTGACAAAGGGCAGAAGAAAATCACAAAGATAAGAATGGAAAGGGGTCAATTAAAATTTGAAAGCACACAAGTAGGGGGAGCAAGCTCATGAATAAGTTGTTTAATTTGTGTGTGCATTAACATATGAATTGTTGCATTGTTAAACTTCAAATCATATACTTGCATGATTGGTGTAATGCTTACAAATAAGATTTGAATGGTGATTGACAAACTAGCATGCATAGGACTTATTTTTCTTACAAAGTACCTCTCTTGCTTAAATGTTGATCTCACGAGGTATTTTGATTTTGTGATGCATGACTAGTGATCAATGGTGCTAGTGATGGTGTATATTCCGCAACTCCGATGGTATCACGCTTTAAAGGTCCATTCTATATACTTAGTATCATTTGGTGGTTGCTCACCTAAATTTTTAAATCCATGCATATGTGAAAAATTGAACCAAACATAAGGAATCACATATGTAGGGGGAGCTAATACTATCAAAGTACAAATTTGATTTCATTTCATATCTTTGTGAAGGTTGTCATCAATTACCAAAAAGGAGGGCATTGAAAGGCCAAGTTTGGTTTTGATAATTGATGAAACCTAATTTGCTACTGTTTGCTCTAAGTGTTTCATGAGATAAATTAGCAAACATCAAGATGGAGTAAGGTGCTCAGGTCGGTTAAGGCCACAAGTGAGAGACCATGACGGTGTCCATGCAAATGGTGTAAGTCTATCATCAACAAAGAGACCAAATGCTTCATCCATGGAGAAAAGAAAAGAGAGAAAAATAAAATGGGCTCAAGGCAAAGGTATATCCTATATGACCATTTAATTTTTGGCACTCAAGACAACATAGAGGGTGTGAGTATATTTAGAATAGATAACCGTACTATAAAAAGAGAAAATCTTTATTTACAATGGTTATTTAGTGCGACTAAGTGTGAGTCTCATTTGCATATGTATAAACGCTTAGAGACGTGGTGAGATTAAGCCATAAAAATTATTTGTGAAAAGGCAAAAGTATATTGGAATATTTTATTAAAAGTTGGCGTGCTAGAAGGTTTGGAAAAATGCTGGAATCAAGTAGTTGCAATCAGTCAGAAATAGTCAAGGGCTGCTGATATACTATGTTGAAAGCTGTTTCAATCAGTTGGAGCTAGTTGAGGGCACCCGAAATTATTTGGAAGCAGTCGCAAACATATAAAATAAAAGAAACGTGTTCGTGCCAGCAGCATGTGTGCGTGTGTGGTTGGATATCGTTGCTTGCTGTGCTAATTCTTTTTGCGTTCGTGAGCTCAAAAGAGGAGAAGTGTTTTGAACGCTACATGAGCTGGTCAGTGGAATGCGTAAGAATTAATAAAAAAATGGGGGTTCGCTTGCTGACCAGAAAAGTGAAGCTGTGCAGGGGCGCTCGCCCACTCTTGGGCCTGGCTCATCTCGTCGATCAGAATGGAGGCGTGAGCCCGTGAGCTGCACCTGGACCGGAGACCGGAGAAAACGAAGTAGTGCGCTCGCTGTCGTCCAGTCGTCCTCGCGAAGCTTCAGAGGGGCGCCGCCGTGCCTGCTGCTGCTGCTGCCGTTCGCCCGTTGGGAATAGCAGGGAGCCGTTGCGCTGGCGGTCGCTGCGCGTTGGGGGTCTGTGCACACCGGTGGGGAGTAGCTGCGAAGTATCAGTGAGCTTCTCTCCCTTCTCTCTCTCACCACTCTGACTCTTGCTCTCTCAGATTCAGAAAACAGAGAATACAGAAGAACTGCTCTTTTCTCATCTCTCTTACTCCCTAAACTGTGTGCTCCATTCAAATGAGAGATTGTGCTCAAGTAATTGATTATTGAGCGATTCAAGAGCATCTCTTCCCTCTTCTCTCCTTCTCACAGCCTACTGCTTATTCTAGAGAGGATTGAGGGAAACACTAGTGCGTGCATATTATGACTGCATATTTGGTGGCACTAGGTGATTATTGTGATTGAGATTTCTTATTACTCTTGGTGATTGCCGTCACCTAGACGGTTTTGGAGTTGGTGATTGTTGAGGGGAGTTGGTGATTTGTCTCCCCTCTGATCGGTGAAGATTGTAAGGGGTTCTTGAGCCTTCCCCATGGGAGATGACAAATTGGCTATTCTATTGGATTGCTCGTAGCTTGTGTATCCGCATCTTGTGTTGGTTATGTGGCACCTTTGAGAAGGGTTTGGCGTGTGATGCCAATCAGCGCGTAAACCTCCAAGTGGGTGTATCGCTACAACGAGGAGTAGCCTGCCAGGAAGCAAGTGAATCTTGGTAAAAAATATTGTGTCATCTTTTTGCCGAGGATTTCATTTCTATTGTGATTAATTGGATATTCATCTTCTCCACACCGGTGGTATAACAATCACTATCTTACTTTTACATTCTTATATTTATTTTTATAGAAGTAAATTTGTGCAGCTTGCTCACCTAGGAGTAAAGTAAAATTAGTGACTAAGTCTTGTTGGTGTGAAACTAGAGATAATAGCTTAGAACGGTTAGGTGGCTTGCATCTTTTAGTAGGCTAGCGCAAAACTCATTTCGCCATTTAAATTACTAACTGCTCGTCATAAATGTTGTTTGTAGAATTTCTTAGAGGTTATTCATCCCCTCTAGCCATTTAGGACCTTTTACCGGATTGCCAAGAACGCGTCATCTACACGTTCTCCAGAAGGTCACGTATATCCGCCGATCTAGAACCTTGGTAGTTAAGGAAATAGTTTTCCTAATATCTAGCCGATTAGTTTCCTTGTTTGGTTAGGATTGTAATCTGATATACATGGTAAACCGACTTGTAAGCCTGCCCCCCGGACTATATAAGGCGGGCAGGGGATCCATCAAAACATCTCATCATATAGCGATACAATACAGTAACACACAGGACGTAAGATATTACACCTCGTGGCGGTCTGAACCTATATAAATCTCGTGTCTCACCCTTACTGCGCTACTCTTGTTTGTCTCAGGCGCAACTTCACCGATCAATCTACTACATTGGACATACCCCTCGGTAGACTATCAGTGATATTCCGTCGACAGTTGGCGTGCCAGGAGGGGGTGTGCTTCCTAATCCCATGACGAGCAAGATGGTGATTTTTTCAAGCTCCATAGCGCTGTCGACGCCGGGCCAGATCTTCACGGTGGGCTCCATCACTTGGGTCATCGGCCCCGACGGCGAAGGGAAAATCCTCGACGCAGATCAGATTGCATCTGCTCTGGCTCCATCAACGGTTTCTCCTCTGTCAAGAAGATTCCCGCGGTACACCCGGAGGACCATCGACAACAGCGATCTGATTGGATCTATAGATCAGGTCTCCCAAGGCTTAACCGAGAGCCTTCAGATCTTGGAGTTGGCTGCGGATCAGCTTACTGCAGATCGCCAACGAAATTCTCTGGCGGCGCGGCGCTCCACTCCGTTCACGACTTGGCGGAACATGACACTGGTCGTCACCGCCACCACGCAGGATCGCATCGTTGAGCTTCGGCCCCGAGCAGTCAACCACGATCTCCCGAGGGGCTACATGCCTTTCGGATTGCGGAACATGGCCTCCAGCTTCTCGCATCTGCTACGCCGTCCCGATCACATCATCTCCGACGACGCCGGCACCAGCTCTACATTCATCGTCGCCGACAATGACCACTCTGAAAACAATGACACCAAAGGTGGAGATCTTCCCAATCCACCTTCCCCAACTGGTCGGTACATCGGTGGGCCGACAGCGCTCCGGCACCAAACGAAGATGAAGAAACCTGAGCAGCCTGTGAAAAGAAGAACGCCGACCGAAGATGGCGCCGCGAGCTGCGCGTTGAAACAAGGAAGGCCTCCGTACGAAACTTGGAGCATGAGTTTGATCTGGTCAGAGACCAACAAGTCTACAAGACTCCAAGCGTGAACGTCGCTTGCGCTGATAACGGAAGTTAAGCACATGGAGCAGACTCTACAAATCGAGCGCCTCACGGCTTTCCTCAAGGCGGCCGTCCAGATCAATGACGAGCGCAAAGCACCTCCACCGTCACACTCCATTGCATCGGCCACCGAACTTATTCATGAAGATGGTAGTCACTCCAGTGGCAGTCGTAGACGTCACAGACAGGACGACGAGCAGGAAGTAGACCAGTCCGATCTCCGTGAGAAGCTGAAAGATAAAGATCTCCGTGATCATATCGATAGTTGAAAGGAGGCCAGACACTCAATAGAAGCTGAGCGCCGCAAAGTGTATGATGAGACTCACGGCCCTCTGTCAATGACAAGGAGGCTCCCGAGCTGCCGTTCACAAAAAACCTACAGGGGGTTCGCTGGCCCCCAAACTTCATGGTCGTCGGTGTCGAGACCTATGACGGCACCGCTGATCCCACCAAGTGGCTCACCATCTATGAGATCGCGGTTAAAGCCACCGGAGGAAACTCAGACGTCATGGCAAACTATTTGCCCATCATGCTCAACGCATCCGCCAATAATTGGCTACTCAGTTTAAGGCCGTACTCCATCGACACCTGGAATCAGTTGAAGAAACAGTTCATCAGCAACTACCATGCCACTTGTAAGTAGCCAGGCACGAAGTATGACCTTGAAAAGCTCCAGCAGGCGCCACGCGAGACCCTGCGAGATTTCATCCGGCGATTCTCAGAGACCAGTAACAACATCCCAAGTGTCACAGATGCTGAAGCCATCTCCACCTTCATCCGTGGCCTCCGGCCTAACGAAGAACTCCAGAGGAAGCTTTTCCGTAGCAGACCAAGCTCCATCGCCGAGACGCTGCGGGTCGCCAACAAGTACGCCGACGGGAACAAAGCCGCTCACCACTCTATCCATAGCCGCCTTCGCTTCCCTGACTGTTCACGCCACGAAGACGGAGATCGCCGAGCTGATCGGGGCCACAACGACTGAGGACCCCGGCGGGATTATCACCGCGACGATCACGACCACCGCGATCAGTGCTGTTCCGATCGGCGCCGCCATGACGAGCCAGAGGGTACCAGAGCTGCAGAGAGACGTCGCCACTACCAGGTCTATAACACCTGACCAGCCCCGAAGTGCAATTACGAAGAGGCTTATGACAAGCTCCTCGACAATCAATGCCCTATCCATAAGTTTCATAAACATACCATGAGAGACTGCTATGGCCTCTCCACGGCATACAAAGAGGAGGAGAAGAAGAAGGCTTGCCACGACTCCGATAAAGACAGACGTGATGGCGACGGTGACCTGCCTCCCGGCTTTACCAAGGCTCACAGTACGGTCTCCACAATTATTGGCGGCCGCATCGCGATGGAGTCCAAGAGGGAGCAGAAGCTCGTCGCCAGACTCGTTAACTCCGTCACCAACTACGACACCTCCATCGCCGATCCGAAGTTCCCTCCCTAGTCACACAAGCCCATCACCTTCAGCAGAGATGACCAGTGGACGAAGATCCCATACTTGGGTCATTTTCCATTGATCCTCGACCCAGTCATACGCAAGACTCACTTTCGCAAGGTGCTGATCGACGGCAGCAGCGGCCTCAACATCCTCTTCTCCAGAGCTGCCAAAGAACTCGGGCTACGAGCAGAAGACCTAGAGCCGACCACAGCACCGTTCTGGGGAATTTTCCCAAAGCAGTCCTCCTACCCTCTGGGACTGATCAATCTTCCCGTCCAGTTTGGAACTCTGCAGTGCTCCCGCATCGAGCACATCGACTTCATGGTGGCCAACTTCGGCGCCGCGTATCATGCCATCCATGGCCGTCCTGCTTTGGCCAAATTTGGGGCCATCCCCAACTACACCTACCTCATCATGAAGATGCTGACGGAGACTGGCATCCTCAAGGTGCGCTCCAACCTCCAGACCGCATATGACTGCGACAAGGAGGCTATCGCCAGGGCCGAGGCCACTGATGTCTCCATCCTGATGAACACGTGTGCAGTGGACGCACAGAAGCTGTCGCCCGAAGAGCAAGAGATTCCAGAGAAGACCCCGTCCAAGGCTGCGACCAAGAACAAGGAGACAAAGGATGTGGTCCTCATCCCTGGTGACCCGAGTAAGGTTACTCGCATCGGGACGGACCTCGACCCCAGATAGGAACGCGCGCTCATCAGCTTCCTCAGAAACCACGTCGATGTGTTCGCATGGAAACCTGCGGATATGCCCGGTGTACCCAGGAAGCTGATCGAGCACTCCTTAAATGTCTCGAAGACCGCCCAGCCCGTCAAGCGGAAGCTCCAACGATTCTCTCCAGACAAGAAGAAGGCTATTAGGGTAGAAATAGCTCGGCTCCTAGCTGCCGGCTTTATTAAAGAGGTGTATCACCGTGATTGGTTAGCCAATCCGGTTCTTGTAAAGAAAAAGAATAATGAATGAAGAATGTGCGTTGATTACACCAATCTCAACAAACACTGCCCTAAAGACCCCTTTGGTCTCCCCCGCATCGATGAAGTCGTCGACTCCACCGCCGGCTGCAAGCTGCTTAGTATCCTCGACTGCTACTCCGGCTATCATCAGATCGCCTTGAAGGAGGAAGATCAAGAAAAGACCTCCTTCATCGCCCCCTTTGGGGTCTACTGCTACAAGACTCTGTCCTTCAGCCTGAAAAATGCCAGTGCCACATACCAGCGAGCTATCCAAGCATGCCTCAACGACCTCATTCCGGACATCGAAGCCTATGTCGATGACGTCGTCATAAAAACCAAGAAGGCTGAAGACCTCATCTCCAACCTCAAAGAAGTTTTCAAGAAGTTATCTGCCTTTCAGTGGAAGTTGAACCCCTCCAAATGTATCTTCAGCGTTGCATCAGGCAACCTGCTCGGCAACATCGTTAGCAAACATGCTATTCTTCCTAATCCAGAGAAAATCGATGCTATCATGTGAATGAAGCCTCTGACCAGCGTCAAAGACGTCCAGAAACTCACCGGGTGCATGGCAGCCTTGAGCCGATTCATCTCCAGACTAGGTGAAAAAGGGCTCCCCTTCTTCAAGCTACTCAAGGCTGGCGAGAAGTTTGTCTAGGTCGATAGAAGCCGACCAAGCGTTCAAAGAGCTGAAACAGTTCCTAGTGCACCCTCCGCTGCTCACAGCGCCCGTAAAGGACGAGACTTTGCTGCTCTACATCGCCATGACTAGCAGGGTCATTAGCACGGCTATTGTGGTCGAACGGGAGGAAGACGGTCACTGCGTATCCAGTCCAGCGACCAGTCTGCTTCATCAGTGAGGTTCTCAATGAGTCTAAGACTCGATATCCGACAGTGCAAAAGTTGCTCTATGCCATCCTCATCACATCACGCAAGCTCTGCCACTACTTTGAAGCACATCCAATTGTGGTGGTCACCCAACATCCCCTCGGCAACATCCTCCGTAACAAAGACGCCAACGGCAGAGTCATGAAGTGGGCTGTGGAGTTGGGAACCTACTCCCTCGAGTTCCACAGCCGAACAACGATCAAGTCGCAAGTACTGGCCGATTTTATTGCTGAGTGGACAGAGATGCAGGAGCCAGTACCCACGGAGCAGGAGGAACACTGGACAATGTACTTCGACGGATCCCTCAGCATCAGAGGCATAGGCGCTGGCATACTCCTCATATCGCCTTCTGGTGAACGCCTCCCTTATGTGCTAAGAATATATTTCAAAGCCTTTAATAACACCGCCGAATACGAAGCCGTCATCCATGGTCTATGGATCGCCACTGAGCTTGGCATCCGGTGGACTCATGGTGTATGGGGATTCTGCCCTAGTTATCAACCGAGTGAATAAAGACTGGGACTGCACCAGCGAGAAGATGGATGCCTACGTCGCCGAAATCAGAAAGCTAGAAGGGAAATTCCTTGGTATTGAGTTTCACCTTGTCGTCTGCACCGAAAACCAAGCAGCAGACAAGTTGTCGAAACTCGGCTCATCACGGGCAAACATCCCTCCCGGTGTCTTCGTCCAAGACCTGGTCAACGCCTCCATCCAGACGGAAGAAGAAACAGAAGCTTCTCCATCCGATCAGATCGTGGCCTGCGTCACCAACTATGAGAAAGACTGGCGAGCACCCTTCATTGCTAATTTGCACGAAGCCAAGATTCCAGAAGACAAGATCAAGGCAGAACGCCTCATATATCGTTCCAAGCACTACGTTCTGGTCGACGACAAGCTCATGCGTAAAAACGCCAAGTGTGAAGTCCTTCAGAACTGTGTAACGCGTGAAGAAGGCACCAAGATACTCCAAGAAGTACATGGAGGCATGTGAAAACCATGCGGCTTCACGCACACTGATCGGCAAGGCTTTTCGAGCAGGGATCTACTGGCCTACTGCCGTCCAAGATGCCGAGAAGATTGTATGGCACTGCGAGGCATGCCAGTTTTTCACCAAGTAGACACATGTCCCAGCCCAAGAGCTACAGACCATCCCTGCATCCTGGCCTTTCGCCACATGGGGACTCGACACGATAGGGCCCTTCAAAGCAGCCAAAGGAGGATACCGCCGCATTTACGTCGCCATTGATAAGTTCTCCAAATGGATAGAGTACAAGCCACTGGTGAAAGCAACAGCAGCCAAAGCCACGGAGTTCTTCAATGACATCCCTCATTGCTTCGTTCTACCTGAACAACATCATCACTGACTTCGGCTCGACATTTACCAGGAAGCGACTTCTAGGATTTCTACGATGGAAGGTGCATCGTGGTGAAGTACGTCTCAGTGGCTCATCCTCGAGCTAATGGCCAAGTGGAGAGAGCAAACAAGATGCTGCTCGACGACCTCAAGAAGCGCCTGTACAAAGTCATCGACAGAAGCCCAGGAAATAGGATCCTCGAGCTACCGGCTGTCATCTGGGTCTATGAACCCAGCCGAGTAGAAATACCGGCACATCTCCTTATTTTATGGTCTACGGATCCGAAGCAGTGCTCCCGACCGACGTCGCCTTCTGAGCTCCTAGAATCGAAAACTACAACGAAGAAATATCCGATGCCGCCAGAGCAGAAGATGTCGACAGGCTCGAGGAAGAGCGCCTGATCTCCCGTGTACGCACGGCAAAGTACCTTGAAGGACTATGGCGATACTATAACCGCAATGTGAATGGCCGTTTCTTCGTGGTCGGCGACCTTGTGCTCCGTAGCAAGCAAAGTAAGGAAGGCATGCACAAACTCTCTTCTCCGTGGGAAGGGCCATACATGGTCAAGGCCGTAACTCGGCCAGGCTCGTACAGGCTGCGCGACCTCGAAGGCATCGACATCCCCAACTCTTGGAACATCGAACATCTACGATGTTTCTATCCTTGACAGCATATCAAGGCAGATATGTGTATTTTTTGTTTTCACTTCAACAAAGGTTTCATGAATGTCATATACATATATGCAAGTACTCGTAGATCAGCACACCACTAGCAATTGGTCGATAGCGCCTAAGCCCTACACCTGTTTGGGCAGCGTATCTTTGCCACCATGTAAGACCCAGACCTGTTCGGGCAGCGTAACTTCGCTAATACGTAAGCCCCGTATCTGTTCGGGTAGTCTAACTTCGACAGCGCCTAAGCCCCGCACCTGTTCGGGCAGCGTAACTTCGCCGATACGTAAGCCTCACATCTGTTTGGGCAGTTTAACTTCGACAGCGCCTAAGCCCCGCACCTGTTCGGGCAGTGCAACTTCGCCGATACGTAAGCCCTGCATCTGTTCGGGCAGTATAACTTCGACAGCGCCTAAGCCCCATACCTGTTCGGGCAGCGTAACTTCGCCGATACGTAAGCCCCGCATCCGTTCGGGCAGTCTAACTTTGACAGTGCATAAGCCCTGCACTCGCTCAGGCCGCCCAATATCATCGCTTCACCGACTGCCCCGATTACTTCGGGAAGCCATCACCCACGATAAACATAAGACCTGACAGAGCGCAGGCAGCTTCGCCACCACGTAAGCCCCAGGGACGCTTGGGCCGTTAATCTTCGCTACTATGTAAGCCCCGAGGACTGCTTGGGCAATTTTAGCAGCGTCTCCAAAAGCCCCGTCAAAAGTTATGGGCACTGGTCGCCGATCTCTCCAATAGTCCCTCGTTCGGACTCCTTGCCGATCTCTCTGAAAGCCCCGACCGTGCTTGGGCACCCCGCATCATACGTGACTAAGCTAAAATAGCTTCTACTACCCTCTGAAGCGGAGTGAATCAAACTAAGATTGAAAATAAATTTGCACAAACTAAGTTTGGGCAGCATTATATACAAAATCTCCATATCACACTTAATCATTTTTAAGTACGTACAGACATGTCACAACTTTTTGCAGATTCAAATCAAATTCCTTCCATTGGAAAAAGTTGCAAGTTCGCTGCCAAGAGTACGCTGCCGGCTTTGCCTCCTCCTCCAGCTGGTCTTCCTGCTCTTCGGTGGTCCCATGGGCGTACCCGTCCTTTACCCTGTCGTTGTTCACGCCGGGATAATGAGAACGAACAACTCCGAGCACATGGGCGGCAACATTTTCAGCGACATCAGAGCAGAAAGCCTTGAAGTATCATAGCGCCTGACGGCTATGATGGACGATCTCGAACGGTCCCGGAGCCCTATCACCAAAGCCTCCAACCGGTGGGTCGGCAGGTGCATATTCAATGATATCAAGCACGGGTTTTATACCCTTCACCATGGCCTTGTATCGTCCTTGAGTTGCTTCAAGCCACTGCGACAAGTCGTTGGGCTGCGCCTGTGTCCTCGCCTCGGTCTCTGCAAGCAACAAGTAAGCGGTCTACATACAACAAAAGACAAAGGTAGTTCGAAGACGCAAGAAGTCTACCTTGGCATATCTCTTCATTCCTCTGAGCTGCCTCCCGCAACATCGATGCTTCATTCTCCAGCTCCTTAACAGCACCAAGAAAAAGGTGAATCAGCGTATCTGAGCAGAGCAATGTAGCAAAGATGAGTATCATGAAGACACACAAACCTCAATTTACGGCGCACTCAAAGGGAGAACAATTCAAGGCGAAGTAACCAGAAATTCGACCAGCTCCATACTTTTTTTATCCTGTAGAAGTTTCTGCTTGGAGTCTTCCAAATTGGCAACATGCTCCTGCAACATGTCGCGCTGCTCGCGGAGATCATTCATTGCCTCACCAAGACGCTTCACCTCCTTTTGCAGCTCTTCATTCTTCAGTGCAGCTCTGGCTAGGCGATGAAGAGTCTTTCAATGATCCTCCGCTGTATCATGAACAACCTGGCCAGCCACAACAATTAGTGGCAAGCAGAACAATGACAAGGAACTCCAGCAGAAAGGGCCATCACTTGCACACGCGAAGCTAGATGACCTAAACGGCGAAGCACCTTCCTAAGGTCGGTGCGGGTCTCGTTAATGTCATGTTTTAACGCGTCCAGCTCCTCGTCCGCAAGCCCCTCCTTCACTGTAATAGCGTAGGTGTCACCAACCCGCCGCAGAGTTCGCAGCACCACCGGTGGGACCTCGCCCATAGCCTCCCGAGAGATTTCTTCAACATCCTGTTCAGGAGGAGCTGTGTTTGAAGACGGTCGACCCTGATGCCCCTGGTTGGCCCCCGGGTTGTCTCCTTGCGATGATTCTCCAGCATGTACATCCGACCACTGATCGGCACCTGCCGGTGGTACTGAGCCATGAGGCTCAGACCGATGGTTTCCTCCAGCATCCCCATACGGCTGCTCCACGCCTCGACCATGCGGCGAAGCTAGAGGCGTTGGAGTACGCTGTGGCGGCTGCTCTGATGGCGGCGTCTGATGTCCGGCCGTAGGACCCTCTGGAAGAACCTCTTGTGTATGAGCATCCGGCGGTGTTTCTTCTGGCACCTTCGGCAACTTGTGATCAGAAGGCCACGAGGCCAATATACCACCGCCATCTCCGCTCTTCGCCGACTCATCACCAACAACTCCTCCACTCGCCTCTCCTTCGACGTCTTCAGTCGAGGGTCCCCTGGAAAACAACATAGAGCATAGGGTCACTAACAGATGGGTAAGAGCACTCGATAGGAAAGAGGACAGTAACTACTCACATCTCAGACTGACGGCGCTTGTGCGCTGTTGACGGTGGATAAGCAATAAAATTCCACAATCTAACACCGTTAACAGCCTCGGTTTCTGATGGAAGAATAACATAACATGAATATATTTTATCCAATAATTAGTTTCACTTGTACTCTTAGCTCGTGAATGCAGGGAAGATCAAACAGAGCAAAAAGGAGCATCTGAAGGCCAATTTAGTGGGTCGTCTGACCCACTAAAATGAGCACCAAGCCACCACACTTCAACACATGGCTCAAGGAAGCAGACAGAAGAGAGTGGAACACCTGGAGGGCCCACATAGGGGTCGACCGACCCACATGTGGGGCCCCCTAGGGCTCTGCTGACATGGCACAATCTGTGTGACACTCTACTCAGCTCAATTCTACCTTTAGATCAGAGTTGTGCTTCCAATCAATGGTGGAAGATCAAGGCACATGGATCAAGAAGTGATACGACAAGAACCAAGCAAACCCAACATGCAGCCATGCTCTATGACAGGTGGGGACCATGGAAGTGGGCCCACCCTATCATAGGGGGGTCGGCCGACCCCCTTGGTGGGTCCAGGCCACCGCCACAGTTCACCGATCTTCTGCATGCTTCCCACGTGCTGATTTCATCACTGCTGTTCATCTGAGGCGGTTTCAAGGATGGTTTATCCAAGGGAGGAGGATGAAGGAGCACGCAGATCACTGACTGGCACCTACTCTACCTCCCTTATAAATAGAGGCTGCCTCCACTCTCTCAAGACATGATTCAATCAAGATACAAGTGAAGTTTAGTGTAGTTCCACCTTTAATAGTAGTGTAGTCTAGTGTGGGAGTTAGAGTTGAGTCGAGCTATGCTCGGGGTCTCCGGAGTCGTCTGCTAGAGAGCCTCGTATAGCTCTTGTATCTTTCTCTTTCTGTAAGACTTTTCTTTATTAATATAATATTCCTGCTTTACTTTACTGAGTATTTACTTTGTGCAATATTATTCTTGCAAAAGTATTGTTGTGATTTATCTTATCTCTTAGTTGTTACTTACTAGATTGTGATCCTGTAACCAACTCTTGTTTGCTATTCATCGCTGTCATAGGGTGGTGTAGTTGCCTTGATCACAGCTAGAGTAGTAAGAATTAGTGCAAGCGTGGTGATTAGACTAGATCTTACCTTTGAATGCCGCTTGTCGCACAGATTGTTTGTGGGTACTAGCAGGTGGTGACAGCCCTGTCTAGTCTTAGCATCCCACCATGTGTTTTAGGCAAGTTCTTAAAAGGTAGGCTCCCATAAGAGCATAGCCGCTTCAGGTAGAGGTTATATCCTCTACTATTTCGGACTATCCCCGGCAATACAGGTAGTAAGGTAGCAATCCTAGTAGTTTCATCTGTATGGTAAGGTTAGATTACAGGAGTAGAGCTTGAATCACAGGAACCTTTCTCACTCGTTGTCCTCCCACCTAGCTATACTACACTAGTTATCTTTTAGCATTTCATTTGTTGTCTTTGAATCAACACCTTCCTATCATACTTCGATTACCCCCTTCTACACTAGTTGCTATTAAGTTGAGATAGATTTAAGGATCTCCTTCTATTAACATTTCTAGCAATCGCTTTCACTTGGGATAAAATAAATAATGATACCTTGAAATACTCCTGGATGAAGTGCTACAGTGGTATATTTTGTGCGCTTGTAGAATTATCCAATAGACATAAGAAATACCCCCAAGCACTTCCAGCGCCGTTATCAGAGATAGCCTAACACCCTGTCTCTGGTGATTGCGCTAAGAAGTGTCAATAAGCATTTCTGGCGCTGTTGCCGGGGAAAGCATAGCCTAGAAATTTTAATAAGATCGAATCTGGAACCTATCATCAATTTGGTACCAATTAGTTGTAGGGCTTACCCCTTGCCTTTGCTTCTCTTTATCGTGAAGCAAGGCATACATGAGTGGATTTCAGTTTCGAGCCACAACAATAGAAATTCCAGAGACATCCACCAGGAAGTCCGATTTGGTTTTGGAACCACTTAAGGAAGGAGGCTCTGCACTTTCACCTAAGGAAGCTATGGCCCAAAATACCATCTTCGATAATTCTGCACCGTCGGCCGACAATGTCACCACCGGTCCACAGCTTAGCTTCGGGGATGTCACTTTTGAGCTCAAGCCATCTCTTATCAATATGGTGCAAGCGAACCCATTCAGCGGAAAGCCCAATGAGGATACAAATGCGCATCTCCAGAATTTCCTGGAGTTGTGTGGCACTGTTGCCATAAATGGAATCAAAGTAGACGCCATATGTCTTTGCCTTTTTCCGTTCTCCTTGCTCGGAAAGGCAAAACAATGGTTCTACGCTTGTCCTGAAGACATTGGCAATTGGACAAGCTGCGCCAATGCATTCTTCAAGAAGTTTTTCCCGATGGGCAAAACCACTGCTCTTCGAGGAAAAATTTCAGGCTTTACACAACAAGTGGATGAGATGATTCCCGAAGCATGGGAATGTCTCCAGGAATACATTCAGGAATGTCCTCACCATGGGATCCAAGAATGGCTCCTGATTCAAGGTTTCTACCATGGGCTAACCCCGATAGCCCGTAGTCACCTTGATGCCGCTGCTAGAGGAGCATTCACTTTACTCAATGTCACACAAGCCAAGAACCTAATAGAAAAGATGGTGACAAATCAAGGGTGGAATGAAGACTGACTCCAATCCAAGAAAAAGAGTACACATACCATCCAGGAAGTAGAAGCAATCTCTGAGAAGATGGACCTCTTACTAAGAAAGCTAGAAGAACGTGCTAATTTCAAGAAAGATCGAGAGGCCATCCAACACTATGCTTCTAAAAATCAATGGAACTAGGTATGTAGTATAGTGCATTTAGAAATAAATTCTGAGAAGGTAAACGCTATCTACAACAACACAACCTATCCTCAACAAGGAAGATGGGCGTCGAACTCCAAGTTTCAAGATAATTCAAGTTTTGCTACATCCAGAAACAACTCATTGTCACAAAAAGATGTTGTCATGAATCAAGATAAAATCAATAAAAGCATGAATAAAAGGTTGATAGCAAATGATAAGACCCTTGAAACATTAAATGCTAAAATGGATGCTCTTGCATATTCTGTCAAAGAATAGATGAGTTTTAATAAAATGTTAGAATCTCAATTAGCTCATCTTGTTGCTACTATTCCATCTCCTAAAATTTCTTGCAATACATCAAATATCAATGTGGTGACCACGAGGGGAGGTAAGTCCACTCGCGATCCACCACATCCTAACATGACAGGGAAGGCTGCGAGAAAAGACAGAGAGGAGGATGAAGAAGAAGAAGAAGAATTGCCACCGCCTGAAGACAACACCAAATTCCAGGGAAAGACAACTCCGCACGAATATTATGACACCAATGTATTGCTACCTTTCCCAAGGACAAGGAAGCAAACCATCGACGAGCAATTCGGGAAATTCGTCAAGGTAATTCATCATCTTTATGTGCATATTTCATTACTTGATGCGATGCAAGTACCGACCTACACCAAGTATTTAAGAGACATCCTCAACAATAAGCGCCCGCTGCCCACGACAAAAATCATCAAATTGACAGAGGAGTACAGCGCGGCTATATTGAACCAACTGCCAACCAAGAAGAAGGACCCTGGGTGCCCCACCATTGACTGCTCCATTGGGACACAATACTTTGAGCATGCACTGTGTGACTTGGGAGCAAGCGTTAGCGTCATGCCAAAGGTAGTGTTTGACAAACTCAATCATACTATTTTGTCCCCTACATCAATACATTTGCAGCTGGCGGATCAATCGGTCCGTTATCCTGCAGGGATAGCGGAAAATATCCCCGTCAAGATACGCGGATTCTTTGTCCCCGTGGACTTCGTGGTCTTGGACATGGAGGTGGATGAGAAGACTCCACTCATCTTGGGGAGACCGTTGCTCAGCACTGCCAATGCACATATTGATGTTGGAGCTGGAGAAATTCAATTCACTATTAATGGGACCCTAGAGACCTTCCACTTCCGACCGAAGGTTGACCAATGCTCATTAATCATGCCAAAGGAGATACATGACTTTGCTCTCGTGAGAGATCTGAGGAATCCCAAATCACAACCACGAGCAAAGAGCAAGCAAATATGGAAGAGGAAGGTAGTACAACCGGCGACCCCTCCCAAGAAAATTCCTACACCAGCTCAAGAGGGAGGTCCTATTGCAAGGACCTGAGGGAATAACTCTTCCATCAAGGTAAGTACACCAATACTTAATTAAAGTTTACTTCATTTATTTGCTTCATTTATCTTAGCATTTATTCCCAACCTTTTTTTTCTGTCAACCTTAATTAAGTTTAAAATTAAAATAATCAAATAATTAGCCCTCTGAGTAAAGTCGACACCAGGTGGAGCCCATGGGGGGTCAGCCGACCCCACCATGGTGCCTCTCACCTGCCATCTTTTGTCCATTACAATGCTTGGCATGCCATGATATGCTTCATCCACGACAACACCTGAAAAAAATAGCATGTCAATCTACATAGCTCCACTTGATCATCTAAATGAACCTAGAATGGCAACCTTAAAACTTTTTAGTCAGTCTCTGTGCATTCACATGTTCTAGTATTTTCTGTCCTAACCTCATGTGAGCTGTCCTATAAAGTGCTGCAAGACATTTAGCTGTCAACTTGCACTCTAGGAGCTAGGATTTCTCTTTCTCTCTCATCTCTTGCTTTAACAAAATTTTGACGAGAGATGTGCACACAACAACCATGAGTGGACCTAGGGAATAGAGCAGATTCTTCATGACAAAGACCATCCACTCTTGTAAGAGAACCACCTAAATCACATGGCCCACAGGCACCTGTCATTGTCACTAATGACCTCTGACAGCCGGGCCCGTGTCCCAAATGATCTTGAAGGTCCTGCCGGGCTACATTAGCGTCCGTTTTCCTCTGACAGGATCCCATTGTGAAGCCATTACAGAATCACAACATTTCATAACAAATTACATCAGAGTGAAAGCGTGGAAAGATGAATAAGTACTTAGATTACAATCCATTTGTCTATAAAATTAAGGTGCAGTTATTACATACCATAAATAAAAGTAGGTAGCAGTGGAACGATGATACAACATAATTAAATATTTAATGATAAAACCCTGCCTAGGGGTACAACCTTACTCCTCCTCACTTCCCTCCTAGACCACTGTCACACAGCAAGGGGCGAGACAGACTTCCAACTGCTGTATCCCTGCAACATGGGGTTAACAAACCCTGAGTACTGGGGTACTCCGCAAGACTTACCCGACTAAAGAAAAAGGGGATGAGACTCAGGAATGCAGGCTGATGGGAGTTAAGGTAAGGCTCGAGCAAGAGTCAAAGAGTTTTGCAGAAAAGCATTACTATCCTATTTCAATATTTTACCTCACATCTTAATTTTAATTATAGTACATAATTGCAAATTCATTATCATATTTCATCATACTTTTAAATTCTTTAATCATTCTCAAAACACCTAGTTCCTCACTTTTCAATTGTAGGTCAAAGGATCAAGTATCCATATCTGAGGAGCAACGATGATTTGAATCGATTAGTACCCAGCTGGGGATCCCTATCCACACTGCATATGTAGCACTTAAGCTTGCATATACCAACCCCGGCTACCACGGCTTTTCTACCCCTGAACCGGTCCTGCGCCACCCGAGAACACAGTACTCCTCTCCTCTCCAGGCACGCCGGCCACGAGGGTACACGCTGCTCTCGCCATCTCTCCACTCCCAGTGCGTGGTTGTCAGTTCAAGTAGTAGAGCCACCGGAGTTAGGGCTTTCCGTAGTATGTGGCTAGTTGCAAAGTCTCGATCATAGCAGGCCTACAATGTACGGTCCCTAATTCTTTTTCCGCCGGCGACATTGCATTGGACTCTAACCCAATTACAAGTGTCCCAACGGTTTTCAAATCTCTTTCCCGCCGATGGTCAAGCATTGGGACTCTAACCCAAATTCACAACCTACGAACGGAAAAACCCCTTTTCGTCGGTAACGATGCATTGGAACTACTACCCAAGTGCACAATTTTCCGAACGGTCTCATATCCCTTTTTCCTTTCTCATGATTCATAAATATCACATTCCCATAGGTCAAAAATAGCCTTTTTATGCAAATCTAAATTGATTAAGCAGGGCTAAGCATTTTTGAACATTTTTAATTTTTAAACAGGTTTCGAGGGTATTATATATCAAGGCAGGTAATGCAACAATATAGGTGACAAACAACTCCTAACAACCTAATGCAATAATAGACTCAAGTTATAAATATTTTATAAAACACAAGGTGGGGCTGAATGCACCGGGGCTTGCCTTGGATTGCGAAAAGTGTCGGGTCGGGCTCGGTTTCGCAGATGTCGAATCCCTGGACGACCTCGGGAGTCACCTCCTCCGCAGTGGCCTCAACCTTGACTTCCTCGGTGACGGGCACTACACGTATGTAATGATGCATGCTTAGCATGGTGTGAAGATAATGAATGCAATGCTCAAAAGTAAACCATTTAGTCCTTGAGTACAACTTTCCTTCACGGTAAAGTTGTAAACGTTTTACAGAAAGCAAAACGGTGTTTCCATACTTTGTTTTTATTGACCATTTTAACAGTCATAGAAAGCCACTGCACAGCTTTACTATAACTAACAAGTGACATCATTACTTTTGTCAAGGATCACTATGGTGAAAGATCCATGAACCCAATCAATCTAAAAATCACACAAACTACCGGGATTATTTGTTTAAATCCATTTTATTATCTAATTAATCCAATATTTAATTAACAGATGATCAAATAGCTTCCATTTGAGCCTAAATTTAACCAACAGATAGGTCTTAGCCTACAACAGTGCCATATAAATTTTCATGATTTTTGGATTACCCTAGAATTTATTAAAATTGCCCAAAGTTGCATTTATTAATTAATGTGCTGATTTTTAGTTCCTACATAAAGTGTTCAAAACACATAGTTGATATTTTTGTAAAATAATACACTTCACAGAGGACCTCCACAAAATTTTTCATGCCTCTAGGTGCCATAAAAATATTACTATAAAAAGATGAAAACAGAGCACTATTCATTATAATTCAAAATGGAAAAACCCTTTTAAATTCCCCGGGAAATAGAAAAGGGAATTCAACCCGAAGCATCCCAAATAATCCCAGGCCGGCCCATGCGGCCCAGGCGCGCGACCGCGCACCGCTTTCCCTCGCTCGGGGACGCTGACAGGCGGGGACCCCCTGTCAGCTCCTCCTCTATGCTAGAGCCGCACACGCTCGCGCGTGCACGTGTCGCCCGTCGGCTACCTCGCCGCCAGCGATCCCCACGGCGAAGCCAAGTGCCAAAACATGGAGCCTAGAACCTAACGAACTCTCTCTCCTACCTAGTCCCTACCCTCATCGCCTCGGACGAGCTCCAGCTCGCCCATGGCGGGTGCGGCGGCATGGTGGCCCTGTTCCGGCCGCAAAGGCGCGATAGAGCTAAAAGAAAAGAGCCGGGGAGGGCCAGGAGCTCACCACGGTCCTAGACCGGCAGACGGTTGGAGCAGAGGCAACGCGGAACGACGAGCTTGACACCGAGCAGTCCCACGGCGGTGTTTACCGACGGCACTCTCCCCGTTCCGGCGAACCTAGGGCATAAGACGACAAACCACCACGTGCATGAGCATCACAGTAAGCCAGAGGGTCTCAAACACCAAAGCACTAGTGAAGAAGCTCACCGAGACCAGCTAGACACGTCGAAACTACCTGTGGCGGTGCTCCGGCCGGACTCGAAGACGGCGGCAGGCGTTCCCGGACCAACGGGGCACGAAACTTTGCACAAGTTGGGGCTCTCGGTGCACAAGGGAGTAGGAAGATCAGCTGCTGGGGCAATTTTGAAATGGTGGACGGGTGCTAGCCAATTCGGCCGGGCAGTGAAGGTGGTCGCCGGCGTGCCGAGATGAAGAAGAGCAGGCAGGGAGGCGACCGGGTGCCTTTAAGATGGATTTTGGTAGGGGGCAGAGGTGATTCGGGGCGGCGCGAGGTCCCCTACAACACGGCTACGACGGGAGACACACAGGCGGCCGGCACGGGCGGCTGCCGGCGCTGTGGCCGAACAGGGGAGGGGGGCAAGTTACTGTAGCCCATGAATGCCCTCAATTCGGTTTCTTGATCAATTCACCCCATTTCTGTGTTTCAACTCGAAAAAGTGTAAATGCCAAAGTTGTAGGATTCCAAATTCTAAACAACATTGGTTTTGGGACCAAACCCAAATTTTGAATAATTTTGAAGATATTCAAAAAGGGGTAAAACTAACATTTGAATTTTATTTCTAATTCCATTAAATTCTCCAATTTATTCTCAACAACATGAAAATATTCCAAAATAAAAGTTGTTCTATTAAGTGAGCTTGAGAACTTTCATCAAGGCAATTTAGTCAGATTCTCAATAGTTTTCAAATTAGCATTTCAAATTTGAATTTCAAAGCAGTAATTAGGGTTTAATTTAAATTTCTATTAAAGAACTTCAAAAACACCTAAAATAAAAGTAGTTCCATTTAAAAAGATCTACAACTTTTATTAAGACACCATCACCTGATTCTAAGTAGTTTTTGATTTAGGGTTTTAGGGTCCGATTAGGGCTTAATTCAGATTCTTCTTTTTCTTTTATTTTTAATCACCAATTAGGGATCCAATTGCAACATCAACCTTATTCATAAATTAGTCACTCTAAAGTCCCTAAGCACAATCATATGTAGGTACTTAAAATAAACATGATGACATGACATATTTAATTAGCCATAATACCCGGGGTATTACAACTCTTCATAATTCCACTCATGCAACACTTAATCAAATCACCTTTTGCCTAATCATGCGCAAGATGCTTGCTTAAATCCTTAAGCAAATCAACCCTCTAAGGAATCCTTCCCATGAAGCATCCCATGAGCAAGCATCCACCAGCCATGGTCATGTCTTGTTCCCTCCTTTTGTTCTTTATTCCACTCACCACTCACTCCAAGAAAGGATTCCATGAGCAAGCATCTAAAGGAGAAAGTTGATGCTTCACCAGGCAAGAATAGACCACCATTGAAATCAATGTTTGGCACATAGCAAATGGAGAGGGTGCAGGGGTCGGCCGAACCATGCCCTGAGCCCACTGCACCTCCACTTGCTTCTCCTTTTTATTCCCATGCTCGTGATCACCTTGTTGCAACCAAACCACCAGCAGAACATTTGAACACTCTAAAACTCTCTCTCACCTTCCAACAAACCTCCTTCCAAAAAGAAAACCTAAAAATATTTTCTTTCATCCTTGTTCTTTACTCAAGTGTTCATCACCCGAAGGAGTCAAGAGAGGTAATCATCTGGTAAGAAGGCTCATTGATTTAAGCTAACCCGTATTTTCCAAGCTTGGCTCGCCTTGTGTTTTTGGTGCAAATATGAAGAACCCATTCAAGGCCGCAGCAAGGAAGGTGCGCACAGCATTGAGCGGGAGTTTATCGCGATGTTCATCGTCCCATGACACCGAGATACGACTCTCGGGGTCACAGGATGAATACACTTCTACAGAACCTTTGCCGGTATGGAGTGACAACATTGAACAACCACCTCATAATCATGAAGAAGTTAGTGAGGAATCTAAAAAAGAAGAGCAACCTGTCAGAATACAAGACCCAAAAATAGGCATTTGGGTCACTCCACAAGAACTACTCATCCTCAACTCGATCCGCAACCGTAACTTCGAACACACCAAGATAATTGATTTTGGACTCCTCCAACGAACAGGTATGTATGAGGAGTTCTTTGATTTTTTGGTGCAATAGGTTGGGATGAATTTTGGGATTTCTCTAACTTCCCTGGTAGCAGGCTTCTCACTCTAGAATTCATGTGCACGGTAAAAACAACTAGAGACAACATCTATTTTCGCTTGTTTAATCGAGATTATGATCTTGAGTGGGAGCAATTTAGTGCTTGTCTAGGTTTTATAAATTGCACCACAAATTTGGAAGCTGCTACCCGCAGGTTCAATAAACTTGAATTTTGGCATGATATAATAGGGGAAAATAAAATGGGAAATCGCGCACTAGTCATATTTGCAACGCTACACTTCGTTTTTTGCATAGATAGCTGGGAATCACTTTATTTCCCCAGGATGATGTGAGAATTATTAGAGAAGTTGACTTAAGAATAATGTATGCCATGGTACATAAAATTCGAGTATCACCTGTAAAAGCCATGGTAGAACACTAGAAATCTGCGCCATCAAGAGTTGGCTCCTTTGACTTCACATCAATTATTACAAAATTCTGCAGCTATCTTGAAATGCTTCATGGATTTAATGACTACATAAACACTGCTAGAACTATCGTTGACGCAGAATATTTCATTAAGGCAGACATTATTGCTGGTGGTCCTCAAGAAACAATTGAATTTAAATTCTATAATTCCAGTGCAAGACTCACCTTGTCATGCGCAGAATTAAAATTGTATGGGGGCCACCCTTTAGTACCTAACATTGCAGGAGTAGGTGGCCGTTGGAGTTTTTCAGGACTGCTACCCGTGGAAGAACACGCGCTGCACAACGTAATGACTCGTCGGAAGAAGATAACAGCACCTGTGCAGGCAGTTCAAATGAAATGCAGGCCTCCAGTTCTAGAGGGGGGCGCCGGTCAGGGACACAAAGTGCCAGATTCTCCCACTCTTCTTTTCAGGATGCAGGGACCCGAAGTAACCGCCATGACATGGAACTGCTCACTAGCCATTCTAGTAGATTCATCTGTTTGGTAAGGTTAGATTACAGGAGTAGAGCTTGAATCACAGGAACCTTTCCCACTCGTTGTCCTCCCACCTAGCTATACTACACTAGTTATCTTTTAGCATTTCATTTGTTATCTTTGAATCATCATCCTTCCTATCATACTTCGATTATCCCCTTCTACACTAGTTGCTATTAAGTTGAGATAGATTTAAGGATCTCCTTCTATTAACATTTCTAACAATCGTTTTCCCTTAGGATAAAATAAATAACGATACCTTGAAATACTCCTTAGTGAAGTGCTACAGTGGTATATTTTGTGCGCTTGCGAAATTATCCAATAGACATAAGAAATACCCCAAGCACTTCTAGCGCCGTTGTCAGAGATAGCCTAACACCCTATTTCTGGTGATTGCGCTAAGAAGTGTCAACACGCGCAAACTGTTTCTTCTGACCAGTGGTCCCCTCATCGGGACCGGGATTCCTGGTTGGCGGGACTTGTTCTTTTTGACGTTTCGGTGGTGGTTCTTCATCGTCACTAGAGCTCGGAATTACAGCCTGACGGCGATGTTGGTCTTCAGAAATCTTCACTGGCTTCTTGGGTCTCCGACCTCCACCCTTCGACGAGCCAGCCTTCTCACTCACGGTTTGCTTACCGCGAGCTGCTCACTGAGAGAGGGTTTCTTGGTCTTCTTCATCCTCATCATCTTCGTCCTTGGCTTCGGACTCTTCAAATTCTTCGTCCTCGCTACTAGGCTGGTAGCTGTGTCGAGAAATGACGCCTTCGGGCCACTTTGCAGTAGGCACCTCGAGAAGTAAAACTTCCGATCCTGACCATGGATCTTCGACCAATCAAATGAATATCAATAAGAAGCTATCAACCAAGAATAAAAGTGTCACACCCCAAAATTTTCTATTTTGGGTTGTGCATTGAAACCACCAAATAAAATGAATGTTTTATTATTTTGATAAAATTTATCCAGTCTAGTTCGATCTAGCAGAAATTTAGATATAGCAAAATGTGAATTTCAATTTTTTTCTAAACTAAAATGATGGGCTTTTATTGATGTGATGTTTGCTTTGACTTTGTGTGTTGTGTGCGAGTAAAGTTTTCAAAACGCGTATAGTAAGTCGGTTATCCCGATCCGATGTTTCTCGTCGCTCTATGGAATCAAACACTTTGTTTCCTACCTTCATCCTTTAGTTTGGAGTTTTTTTAAATACATGTTCTTCACTTCTCGGTGCTCATCATTCATCGATCTTTTTCTAAAAACTTACCGGGAATTTTTCTAACCTTTTCTAGAACTTTCCCTTATTTTCCATGAGCTTTTACATGCATCAAAATATCTTTTCGTGACCTCCAAATACTTTATTTGGGTTCATCATGTTCTAAAATGTCTCCAGGAATTTTTTCCATAATTTTCGGAGCCTTGAAGATATTTTTCGCGATATAAATATTAATTCTAGACTTTTCTAGAATTATTTTATTCATGAAATTATTTAATTACGAAAATAATAAAATATGTCATTGTTCCTCAGCCTGCAAAGCCCATGTGCAATAATCCTAATAAATCCCTTTAGCCCATGAATTATTTACTGACGGGCTTTAATAATTAATTAGACCCATTAGTAAAGGTGAAAGGTGTTACGTCAATTAGCACCATATTGCTAATTGATATTGAGATGAGGAGTTCTCCTTCCTATATGTATGGGCCTACCTTTTGGTCAAATCACACCAAAAATATGTCAAGGAAAACCCCTAGTCTGGGAATCCTAATTTAAAATTTCCTCTTTTAGGCTACCTCCTGTTTATATGCACTTGCTGCACGTCCTTCCCTACTCTCTCCTCGTACAGCTAAAACCAGTCAGAGAGATCACGAAGCTGCCCATCCTCTTGAAGGTTTGACTTCCGACAATCTATGAGTTATCAATATCATCGATGAGCATCAATCGTATTTACACATCTACCCATGTGGTGCAGTTGCATCTTTCCTGATCGTCCCGGCTGGCTGTGCCCTTCCTGCTCGAAACCCAGCGTTGCTGTCTGCCGAGGCCTCCTCCGTGCCAGTTCGACATCTGACCAGTGGTGAGCACCATCATCATGGCTTGTCCGGTTGTCCCTATCTCATCTATGGTCTGAATCATGGCACAAGTATGCTATTTGTTTTCCTAACGTGCTCTGCATCCTACTCATCTATAGTTGCCGATCTGTCGTATGGCGCCGCCTGCCGACCTGCCGCAGCTATGCCGGCCTTCCCGGGTTGCCATAGCCATGCTCCTGTCCAGGACGGTGAAGACGCCAGCGTATCTGCCACCTGCCGAGTTCTTTGGTCTGTGTCCAACTAACCAGCAAACTGGACATCCTAATCACGTCTGACATATGTAGGCCAAGATCCGTACTCCAGACCTTCTCAAGGTGGAAGATGAGGTAATTACGAGTTCGTTACTAGTCCGTAATCTTCGTAGTTTATTTGTTTTAATTCTGTTTTTGTTCGTTTAAATTATGTTAGTTTTGTATCGTCGTGCTCCTATGCAGTGCTAATGTTTATCATGTCACCCATTTATGAGTTTGTTAATTTAAATGTAATTGATTTTAATCGCTTTATAATTAAAATCTACTTAGTGTTTTTATTACGTTTTTGTTGCACTGCGATCATGTCGACCCGAACTACGTGTTAACGACGTCGTTTTGCATGCCTCATGTCAAGTCAAATATTAATTTGTTTAATGCTTAATGAATCAGGTTTATGATTAAAAGAAACTTAGGTGTATATATCGGTCTTTTATAAATAAATGTTAATTTAATTAACACCAACTTTAATATTTGCTTGTTAATTATAACTTGTTTAGTTTAAACACGAAACACATGATGAATCAAGTAGTTGCTCTCACTTATTCTATGTTTTCTAAATTATTAATATAAAGATATCTGATCTTTTCTAAATAGAATATATATCTATAACTTGACTTTTAAAATTAAATATGTTTTGGTTAATCTGAATTAATACTATTCATGTAGTTTTATTAATTAACATGAATCGAGCTTGTAGTTGTTCTACAATAACTTAAATTTCTAAGTAGACGTTCTTTCCAACTGTAGCTCCATTTTCGGCGTTTATTGCGTTCTCACGATCATAGCAACATGCTCTTTCTTTTTAGTATACGTTGTTTTGCCTTGTATGGTGTATTGTTTTTAGTTGTCTCTATTTGTTTGTTTGTATGTTTCGTCTATGCTTGATGTTTGCTATGAGTAGAAGAGAACCGTACATATGCGCTGGAGACCAGAAGCTACAGAAGGGAAGATGAAGTGTGAAGATTCTCTGAGCAAGTGCTTTGGGGAAAAGCATGTTTAAGGCAAATATAGCATGGGATCATCCTTGTTGTCCTATTAATCGTGATAATTACATTCATGTGCATGTATCTACCTTGATAACCATAAGTGCTACCTAGTATTGATATCTTGTTCCTTGATCACCTATGGGTTTATGCATTGGGTAGTTGATGCTAGCGCGCTACTGGAATCATGATCATGTAAACTTGATTAATTGAATATGCAATAAGATTAAAATGTGCCTTTTTAGCAACATGGAACTAGGGGATTGAAGCATAGTTTCTGTGATGTTCTAAATCCTTCACCCTGGGTAATGATCTATCAGCAAAAGCTGGGACTTACAGTGCAACTATGAGGGCTACATGGCTCTAGTTTTAGTCAAGTATGGGCACTTTTTCTAACTTGTTTGAGGTTTCTGAAAGACGTGATGGAGCCTGACGACTCGGGTGTAGTGCGGCATCTGTCCGAGTGTGTATAACCTGCGTGACCTTGTGCCACGACGAAGGGGCTCTACATTTGCTTGTCGGGTTCCTAGCGGCCCTCACTTGTTAGACGGAGTACTTTGAAAGACTTCATAGTGAAACCTTGCTTGCTCACCTTGGTAGTGTTATGGGGCTAGCTACCCTGAGCAAATAGGAATCACGGCTCATAGTGAAAGTGCACAACGTCTGTAGAGTATAAAACTGGTATACTAGCCGCGCTCATGGTCACGAGTGGCCCTGGAAAACTCACGGAATAGTTATCTTTGGGTTGATGTTGACTTGTTTCTAATTTATTGTTGCTATTCATTAATTATGTTTATTTTAATCATGAATTATGGGCTTATTCAACTTGCTGCTATCCAATTGCATAAAAGATGATTAATTAAAAGCAAAATGCTGTTAAACCCGTGTCTATCTTTTTGAACCTCATAACCCCATGTTATATTTGCTGAGTACGATATGTGCTCACTCTTGCTATATCAACAACAGTTAGGCTTGTGATCAACCAGTCAGCTGTGTCCCTGTGGAGTTGGTGTCTATACCCGAAGATCGGAGTGTCTTTCCGCTGTTTACCACTTAAGGTTATTATTAGGTTATGTATTTGAGCATTGTCTTTCGATATTACCGACAAATGTGTGCGACTGATCCTTGGGCGCACATAAGATTATGCACTCCATTTTATCCTTAAAATTGGGTGTGACACAAAGAAAGGGTACAATACAACTAATATACCTCTAGAGGTGAACTTCCAACAAACAAGGCTTTCTGTTGTCCGCGATTGTCGATCATCATTCCCTTATCAAAAAGCTCCTTCAACCTTACTGTAGCTTCAGAAGCTGACATGTGCTCCAGCACTTCCCTGGTGGGATCAGTCCATCTATCCACTCGCAAGCGGGATGGACCCTCTCCTTATAGGGCTATACTCAGCGTCTCACAAAATTGGCCGCAACACCAACCCCATTCAGCGTCATGTTCTTCAAGATTCCCAACAGCTCGTGCACTTGAACCATCTCATCGGGCCCCTGGCTTGTCCGACCAAGTCACCTTCCTCCCTGGGATCTGATCGACGGCACTCCGAACAGGTGGGTCTTGGTTTGGCAGATAGAATCATCTCTTGTTGCAATCTCGAAAGCTGGTATTCAGAGGGATGGAAAGATATTGCGACGCCATCCCATCCCTAAGCTTCAGATAAACTCCGCCGGCAATTTGGGAACCCCCGCCGCTCGATTTCATGAGCATGAACAGATAGCGGAACAAGTTGAAATGGGGAAGAATTCTGATGAAGGCCTCACAGAGATGAATGAAAATAGAGACATGGAAGATATAATTGGGATGCAGATGGCACAAGGAAATCTCATAGTAATCAAGAAGCTTGCGAGGGAATGGGTGGCAAGGAACGCCGAACCCACGGAGGAAATAATCAACAAAGACAGTTATTTCATTGGTGTTTGGCATGGGGTATAGCTCACCATTTGACGGCCTCCATCCGGCGGTTGCTCGATTCCGAAGTAATCCTCTTGCCACCAGTGCAAGAATGTTCTTCCTTGTCATTGAAGACCACTGCCATTCTTGATCCATGCGGAACTCTCTAGGCTGCGACTCCTTTGTCTTCTTCGGGGAGACGCGCGTGCTCTTCCGAGGGGCCATTTCAACAAGGTGTGCACGGATTGGAGGCGGCGGAAGGTTGAATTGATGGGATACGAGCAGGAATCGGATTTTGGTTCAGGGATTATGGAAACCCTAGGCGGTGGCGGCTAGGGCAAGCAGTGGTAGTTCCTCGCTCAAATGGCTACTGGGGGGTCGCGCAAGTATGAAGGCGAACTGTTTTCATCTCCCTCTGCTTGGTTATAAAGGGAAATGCGCCGTTTCGAATCCTCGTATATGGATTATTGCATACTTGGATCTACAAGGTTCATCAACAATTCCGAGCACTGGCTGTGCTCGGGGACATCGTCATCACTTCGTCAGTGTTTTCGAGCACTAGCTATGCTCGGGGACTTCATCATCGCCTCATCAGTGTTTCCGAGCACTAGCTGTACTTGGGGACTTTGTCATCGCCTCGTCAGCGTTTCTGAGCACTGGATGTGATTGGGGACTTCGTCGTCGCCTCGTCAGTGTTTCCGAGCACTAGATGTGCTCGGGGACTTCATCGCGTCATCAGCGTTTTCGAGCACTAGCTGCGCTCGGGGACTTCGTCATCACTTCGTCAGCGTTTCTGAGCACCAGCTGTGCTCGGGGACTTCGTCATCACTTCATCAACATTTCCAAGCACTAGCTGTGCTCGGGGACTTCGTCATCGCTTCGTCAGCATTTTCGAGCACTAGCAGTGCTCGGGAATTTCGTCATCGATTCATCAGCATTTTCGAGCACTAGCTAGTGATTGGGGATTTGGTCATCGCTTTGTCAGCGTTTCCGAGCACTGGATGGGCTCGGGGACTTCGTCATCGCTTCATCAGCGTTTCCGAGCACTGGATGTGCTCAGGGACTTCGTCATCGCCTCGTCCCTAGAATTTCCATGCACTTGCTGTGCTCAGAGACCTCAATAATTTTGACCATGACACCACGTGCCTACATCACCTATTATCAGGCTCGGGGACTAAGTGGATACACTTCACCTGTCGGTGAAGGTATTGATTCTGGCGAACCAAAAGTGGATACACTTCACCAAAGAGAAGGATTTTCTAAATTTTTTCTGGGCCCCTCACATTCGTCTGGTCAAGCAACTTTGAAGATCTGCACCTCCCGACGAATGCAAGGTGCTCGGGGACTAGCTGTGGGGGTATAAACTCATATACCCGCACGGTGCAACATGGGCCAAATCATCTGATCAGGCCCAGGATTGCCAAGGACGCGTCGTCTACACGTTCTCCAGAAGATCATGTATATCAGTCGATCTAGAGTCTTGGCGGTTAAGGAAATAGCTTTCCTAATATCTAGCCGATTAGTTTTCTTGTTCGGCTAGGATTGTAATCTGATATACATGGTAAACTGACTTGTAACCCTGCCCCCCCGGACTATATAAGGTGGGCAGGGGATCCCCTCAAAACATCTCATCATATAGCGATACAATACAACAACACACAGGACGTAAGGTATTACGCCTCCCGGTAGCCTGAACCTGTATAAATCTCATGTCTCAGTGCTTGCTGCACTACTCTTGTTCATCTCAGGCGCACCTTCACCGATCAATCTACTACCTTGGGCATACCGCTAGGTAGACTATCGGCGATATTCTGTCGACATCCTACCAACTAGCAAGCAAAAGCGCACTAAGCACCTAAGCTCACTAAGTGCTCCAAGACAAGGATACACAATCAAGAGTGCAACTTGTTTAGTTACACAAACTAAATAAGACACTAGTTATAAGCTACACAAGTAAAGAACGTGAGTGGCAAGCTACACAAGCTAACCGATCTCACGAGAGCTATAACTACACAAGTAAAGTAAAGAACAATAATAACAACTTGTGTAGGGAAATGCAAACCACCGCGAAGAATGATGTAGAGGATGACGCGGTGATTTATTTCCCGAAGGTTCACTTGTTGCCACAAGCTACGTCCTCCGTTGTGTCCACCTACACTCCGTGGTTTGGTGGCTAATCGATCACCAAGATCAAGCTCTACCAAAGAGCGCCACAAGAACCTACCCGACGAGTGAGATGTTGAGTGACACGCTCAACTAGAGTTCCTCTTCATGATCTCCCATGGGGCAAGCACAACACCCCTCACAAGCACCTCTCCGGAGCCAAGCACAATCTCCTTTGCTTGCTTCGACAGAGCCACAAGCCATCAAGCCATCTAGGGGGTGGCAACCTCCAAGAATAACAAGCACACCGGCTTGCAAGTCGATCACCTAGTGCTACTCAAGACAAACTCTCAATGAAATGCACTAGTGATCGATCTCTCACTTATCGGATGTGAATTAGATGAGCAATAAGCTAAGCACTAGCAAGGGAAATACATTCCCAAGGTGTTGAGCAACCTCTCTTGGCCAGCCCTCACCTCTAATTTATAGCCCACAAAGAAATAGAGCCATTACCCCCTTCATTGGGCTCACTGCGCACACACCGGACGCTCTTTATGTTGCACCGGACGCGTCCGGTGCAGCGTCCAGTGCTCAAAAACTAGCCGTTATGTTCAAGCTGCACATTTGTGGATACTCCGCCAAAAAGTCCCGCACTGTCCGCTGTTGTATCCGACGACCCCCCGACAGATCAGGTGCAATCTGTGCACGTTTTCAGGATTAGCCGGCGGACAGTCCGCCCCTTGGGCCCGGACAGTCCGCCGCTCACCAGACGCTGCTACAGTAGCAGCAACGCGTCCGGTGCAGACCTCCGCTCACTAAAACAGTGATAACTCTTAGCTCCGAGCTCTGATTTCGATGATCTTGGATATTTTGGAAAGCTTATTCAGAGGGCTACACAACCTATATGATTGCTTAATCCAAAACTCAAAGAATAAAAGTAGTTTATCCATCCAAGATCTAGCCAAGCTTCCTGCAAGCTCGAAACTTCCACCCTTTTGCAAATGTGCCACGCCACTCGATCCTAGCAATACAAAGTTAGATCACTCCGAGTGGCACTAGATGATCGATATGCAGACAAGTTTGCCCCTCTTGATAATACGGCCATCTATCATAAATCCGGTCAAGCACTTCTCTACTTAACCTTAGGACCAGTGAAATAGAAATGCCCCATGGTTATACCTTTGCCTTGCGCTTTCCATTCCGATCACCGTCTTCATCACCTTCTCCATCTCCATCTCGGTCGATGCCGATGCAACACATGCACCAACACCTCATGAATGATATGATCCACTTCATATCATCATGTGGCTTTTGGTCCATCGATCCTCGACTTCACTTGCTCTTCACCCTTGCTTCGGCCTCCGGCGCCAAGTCTTGCTTAAGTCTCCTGACAATCGGTACCAATGGCTTCAAAGCCTCCAACTTGCCCTTTTCCCTTGCAACGAGTCCATCAAGCCAAGTCTTATCTTGATCTTCTCCGTCTAGCCACATGACACCACGTCATGTCTCATGTGCATTAAGCTCCTTCATACCATATGTGTGAGCTAAACATCATCTTCAAGCCATTTCCACCTCCATGGCGTAGATGCTCACACACATGTACTTGTGGACTAATCACTTATGTAACCAACACTTAAATGCATATTAGTCCATCTAAGTTGTCACTCAATTACCAAAACCAAACAACGTCCTTTCAATCTCCCCCTTTTAGTAATTGATGACAACTCTAAAAAGATATGGAAATTAAGCACATTAACCAAGTTAGCTTTTCACACAAGTGTAAATTACTAACTTGGATTTGGATTTTATGTTACTTATCCATCTTTAAGCTCAAATCTTTAGACTTGGATAAGCTTCATAAAACCCTACTTGGTAGTATTGACTCCACCTACATGTGTGCACAAATGGTTTGGTTTCAAATTTTCACACATGCATAAATATGGAATTTGTGGGAGTGCCAACATTACTAAGTGATGCTAAGGTGCATAGAATAAACCTTTGTAGTGTGATACCAATTGCTCGATACCAATTGCTTAAAGCCAATTGAAGTTGCACCATTGAATCCATCCTTAGCATCATGATTAGCTAGACAACCAAAAATACTAGATACCCCGTGAGATCAACATTATAAGCAAAATTCTAGTAAATACTTGAAAAACACAAGTCTAGCTAACAACCTATGCATGCTAGTTATCAAATCATCATTCAAACCTATACTAGCATACACCACACAAGTAAGATACTACATGTAGGAAACTACGTGCAAATGCAAGCAACCATATGAATATGCACATTTCAAATGCAATCAATCATGTCAATGAGCTTGCTCCCCCTACTTGTGTGCTTCTCTTGTCCAATAATTTTGATCCTCTTGTAATCTTCAATCTTGTGGATCATCCTTCTTGTTGGCCTACTTCCATCCATATTGACTTGTTGTCTCTCCCCCTTGACCATTGCTTCCATATTTCTCCCAACACACAATTTCATATTTTTGTCCAAATCTCTCCCCCTTTGTCATCAATTTCCATAAAAGATATGCTCTCTATTGTGACAAAGGTGTGTGGTTGGTATGTTGAGGGTAGACACTTGCATTTTTTATGGACACCTTGTTGGAAGTCTTCATCTTGATGATCACTTAAAGTTGAGGATCATTTGAAAGCCTGCTGAAGGCCAATCATCATCATGAAAACCATTCTTCACCCATATGAATTGAATACTACTTATGATCAAATGCTAGCTTCAAATTGTGGTTGACTTGCTTCTTTTTTATCAAGCTTGCATGAGAGTACCACTTGTAGATGATATCACTTATGGATCCACATGTACTCCTCATTTGGGTGTTGCTTGCTGAAAGCCCTAATTTGGTTTTGATAATTGATGACACCCTAAGGACTAACCTACTCGCTAAGTGATGGCTAAGTGTAGGTGGTCCTATCCATGGAGTGAGAAGCCTAAGGAGATGATGGTGATGATCATAGGAGGCTAAACCATGGGGCATGTGGTGTAGATCAAGAGGAGATGATCAAAGTCAAGAGAAAAGGCTTGAAGGCAAAGGTATAACCCTAGTAGGCTTTTATTTTGGTGATCAAGACACCAAGTGGGTGTGATCACATTTAGGATAGATAGCTGACTATTAAGGGAAGAACTAAGTGATTGGATTACCCTCAAGTGCTCTAGGTTGCATTTCATTGCATTGAATCTAACTCGACCTAGAGATCAACTTAGAAACCCTTGGAAATTGTTTTGAAATTGCTAACACACTGTGCACAAGTGTTGAGGACCTTGAGTGTTAGCACATAGAAGCAAGGGGAGTAAAACTAACTTGAGAAGCCCTATTTTCAGAGCGTCAGATGCTTGAGAGCTGGAGCGTCAGACTATTGTCCTGCAGGGTCCGATGGTCTCCAAGTGAGTTGTTAACTGTTTTCAATGCGTCGAACGGAGTGGTTGGTCCAACGGTGAGCGTCAGACACCGTCCGAGCATTTCTGTTGCTCTTTGCGTAGATTTGCATAGCGTCGGACGGTGAAGTTCTTTAGTCCGACAGCACTGACTGTAGCGTCCGACGGTGGTTCTGTGTCCTGGCCGACTGTGAGAGTCAGACAGTCTGACGGCCTGAGAGGTGCGTGCGTCGGACCATTGGTCCTCGGTCCGATGCCATGGCATGGCGAGTTCATGCCATGGCACAGTGCACGGCGAGCTAAGTGCGAGGTGTCGGATGCTGCTGCTTGGTCCGACGTAGGGCGTCGGATAGCGTCCGACGATCTATTTCAGTCTCTACGTACTCTCTGGAAGCGTCGGACGCCTGTGCTCTTTGGTCCGACACTGTCCAGTCCGACGGTGTTCAGTTGTGGCGTGAGCAGTAGCCAGTTGGAGATCAGCGGCTGTGGTTGAATCCTGAGTGACACGTGGCTGAAATCCGAGCGTCGGACCGTGGCTTTGGTCCGACGGGTTGCGTCTGACGGTAAAGTCTGACGACCCAAAAAGAGGGTTAACGGTTGTTTTCTGTGGGGTAACAACTAGGAGTGCACTTAGAGGTATTTATACCACTTTCCTGGTCACTTGGTGACTCTCTTGCACATTTGATTCATTGTCATACACTTGTGAGCACTGTCTAGCCTCCCACTCACTCATTTGTTCATCATTGATCATCTTTTTGAGTTGAGTGATCATAAAGTGCCTCTTTGCTAGTGGTTTGCATTCTAGAGCACTTGAGAGCAAGCCAAGGCTGAGTTCTTATTCTCTTGGGGCATTGCCGTGTCCCTAGCGGCTTGGAGGTGATTCCGGTGTTGAGGTTGATTGGTGATTGTTCAAGCCCACACCGAAGGTTGTTTGTGAGGGGTTCTTGCGGTTATACCCCGGCGGAGTGCCAAAACCGACTCTAGTGGATTGCTCGTGGTTGATAGCCACTTCTCTCGTGTTGGTGAGCGGCTCCCGGTGAGGGATTGGCGTGTGAAGCCTAGCTCGCGATCCACCAAGGAAGACAGTGCCAGAACGAGGAGTAGCGTGACGGCGATCACATGAACCTCGGTAAAAAATCAAGTGTTCTCTCTTCTCCACCTTCGAGTGTATGATTTGTCTTCCGGCTCTCTATTGGTGATTGATCACTTGGTATTCATATTCTTTATCTCCCGGTGAATGGATCAACCTCTACTCTCCTCGGTGGTATAGTTTTCACAATCTCAACTCTCTTGCGCTTATCACTTGTTTAGGTGCTCTCTCCTTAGGTTTCGAAGGAGTGGGTTTCTTGCAATTGAGTGCATATTCTTGAGAGTAGTATATTGTGCTAGGTGGCTTGCATAGGATAGCCTAGAGCTAGTGCTTAGCATCGCTTGTTAAATTACTAACTTGTCGTCTAGTGCTTTGTAGAAAATTTTTAATAGGCTATTCACCCCCTCTAGCCTATCCGGTCCTTTCAAGTGGTATCAGAGCCGAGGTCACCACCGTGTGAGGCTTAACATCCTTGTGGTGAAGAATGACTCAAATCAATGTATTGGGGAAGCCACCCAAGTTTGATGGGACAAGCTATGATCATTGGAAGAGGAAGATGATAGTCCATTTCATGACTATGCACATAGAGGTGTGGAAGGCAACAGAGACAAAGATTGAGTATGAGAATCCTTGAGCTCCCACCGATGCTGACAAGAGGAAGATGGAGTGCAATTGCTCATGCCATCAATGCACTCTACACCACTCTTGGGTCTCATGTATTTGAGCAAATCAAAGATCTTGATTTGGCTCATGACATTTAGAAGCGGTTGGAGGAGACATATGAAGGCACAAAAGAGGTCAAAAATGACAAGGTGTACATGTTGATGGAGAAGTTTGGCACCTTCAAGATGGAGGAAGATGAGAGCGTGCCGGAGATGTTCAACCGGTTGCAAGTGATTAGTCAACAATTTGAAGAGCTTAGGTGAGGACATCAAGGACAAGGACTTCTCTCACAAGTTCTTGAGGTGCTTGCCCGCAAGATTTGCTATCATCAAGACATTGCTTGCAAGAGAAGACTTGAGCACCAAGAAGCCCAACCAAATCCTTGGTGAGATCATCACTCAAGACATGAATAATGAGGACGCAGTTGAGGAGAAGAAAAAGAAGAGTGTGGCTCTCAAAGCTACATCCTCCAAGGGCAAGGGCAAGGCCAAGGTGGTTGAGATTGATGAAGACTCCACTTCTAGTGATGATGATGATGATGAGGCTATGGCTCTTCTAGTTCACAAGTTTGGGCGGTTCATGAAAAGGAAGGGCTATGGTCAAGGCAAGAAGAAGTTCATCTCCAAGAACAAGTAAGAGCCAAGGAGATTCTTCAAGTGCAAGAGCTTAGATCACTTCGTTGCCGATTGTCCTCAAAATAGTGACAATGACAATGAGAGTGATGATGAGAAGAAGAAGAAGAGCAAGAAGAAGGACAAGAAAGAAAAGAAGAACAAGAATGTGACGCTTAAGAAGTAGAAGAAGGGGCAATCATATTGTGTCACTTGGGATGATAATGATGCCTCTACCGATGATGATGATAGTGATGATGAGAGCAAGACCATCAAGAAGAAAGCTATTGCAAGTATTGCTCTCAACAACAAGCTATCTCTCTTCAACACTCCATCTACATGCTTGATAATGCCAAGCCATCCAAGGTACAATCCAATGATGAGATTAATGAGGAGGAGCTCTCATGTGATGAGATTATGTCCATGCTTGATAATGCCAACACTTACATTGAGGCTAAGAGAAAGGAGTGCAAAGAATTGCACAAAGGCAAGTTAGCCATTGAGAAATCCTTTGATAAGCTCTTGAAGTCTCATGAGAGGCTAATGGAAGCCCATGAGAAGCTCAAGGTAGCTCACTCCAAGCTAGAGATAGCTCATTCCTTTCTAGTAGCCGAAAGAGAGAAGAGGGCATCTATCAAGACATGTGACATGGATTCATCATGTGACATTCTTAGTGACAAGTCAATTACTACTTCTACTATTGTTGTCACTAACTCTTCTTGCAGCTCTACCACTCCTATTTCACTGACTCTAAGTCTTCACTTGTGGTGGAAAACAAAAACCTCAAGGAGGAGGTCAACAAGCTCACCCACGCTTTAGGCAATGCCTATGGTGGGGATGCCCACTTGCTAAAGTGTTTGGGTAGCCAAAGATTTAGTCACTCTAAGGAGGGACTAGGCTATACCCCCAAGAAAGGCAAGGCCACCTTTGTGACTCCCAAAGCTAGCTTTGTGAGGAGCAATGGTAGGTATTGTCAAAGATGCAAGCAAGTGGGGCATCAAGAGCAATATTACATAGCCAACAAGTTCAAGCAAGTCAAATTTGCTAGTGCAACTTTCATTCGCCTTGATTCTTGTTACATGCTCACCAAGGGAGTGAAGGGTGTCAAAGCCAAGTACATTGGTACACCTAGTGGTAACCCAAGGAGAAGATCCATTTGGGTTCCCAAGTCTTTGGTCACTAACCTCCAAGGACCCAAGAATGCTTGGGTACCTAAAACTAATTGATTTACTCTTTGTAGGTAAATTACAAGGCCGAAGGAAGGTATTGGGTGCTTGATAGTGGATGCACTCAACATATGACCGGAGAGTCTAGTATGTTCAATTATATCAACACAAATGGCAATCAAGAGTTTGATTCTATCACATTTGGTGACAATGGCAAAGGCAAGGTGAAAGGATTGGGCAAGATTGCTATCTCAAATGATATGAGCATATCAAATGTGTTGCTAGTTGAATCTCTTAATTTCAACTTATTGTCGGTTGCACAACTTTGTGATCTTGGTTTCAAGTGCATCTTTGGGATTGATGATGTGGAGATTGTGAGTGTGGATGGTTCCAACTTGATCTTCAAGGGCCTTTAGATATGGGAACCTATACTTGGTGGACTTCAATGATAGTGAAGCTAAGCTTTCTTCATGTTTGATTTCAAAGTCAAGTCTTGATTGGCTATGGCATAGAAGGCTTGGACATGTTGGCATGAGGCAACTAGATAGATTGGTGCAGCATGACATGGTTAGAGGCTTGAAGGATGTACACTTTGAGAAGGATAGGTTGTATAGCTCTTGTCAATTTGGAAAGTAAGTTGGGAATACACATCCTAAGAAAGGCATGATAAGTACATCTAGTCCACTTGAGCTATTGCACATGGATTTGTTTGGTCCTACCACTTATGCAAGCATAGGAGGCAAGAAGTATGGCTTTGTGATAGTTGATGACTTCACTAGATACATATGGGTATTCTTTCTTATTGACAAGAGTGAAGTCTATGAGATCTTCAAATCTTTCATCAAGAGAAGTGAAAATGAGTTTGACACAAGGGTGAAGCAAGTGAGGAGTGATAATGGTAGTGAGTTCAAGAATACAAGAGTTGATGAGCTATTTGATGAATTGAGTATCAAGCATCAATTCTCGGCCAAGTACACTCCTCAATCTAATGGTCTCGTAGAAAGGAAAAATAGAACTCTTATTGATATGGCAAGATCAATGCTAAGTGAATACAATATTAGTGATGACTTTTGGGCCAAAGCTATCAATACGGCTTGCTACTCTAGCAACTATTGTCATCCTTTGTTAAAGAAGACACCCTATGAGCTCTTAAATGGAAGAAAGCCCAACATTGCATACTTTAGAATATTTGGTTGCAAATGTTACATCTTGAAGAAGGGCACTCATTTGGGAAAATTTGAGAAGAAGTGTGATGAAGGGTTCCTACTTGGATATTCAACAACAAGCAAGGATTATAGAGTATGGAACTTGGTCCATCATATAGTTGAAGAAGTCCATGATATTGAATTTGATGAAATTAATGGATCATCTAACACCCCAGTGTTAAGCTTGCTTAATCACTTGCATTCTATTTCATTGGCATGTCATGAGCATCATATCATCATTTCATGTGTATGAGTAAAGTGAATTTTCAATGCTATGTTAGCTACTTCTTATATATATGTATATATAAATGCATGTAGAGCTATAAATAGAGAATTGAAGCAAAAATGTTTTTCAACACCTTTGGAGTGCCAAATATAGTTTATAATGTCAAACTAAACCTTTTCATGTTTGAGACACCTTGTGATTTGGTCATTAGCTAGAGTTTGCTCTAGGGTTTAACCTAGGTTCATTTAGAGTGATTTTGATATTTCAATTTGAAACGTGCAATTTAAATTATTCAAATGCTTTTGAACTTTAAATGAAAGTTGTGGGAAATTTAATTTGTGACAACTGTTATTTAAGGTTCAAGTCATGATAATGACTTTTACATGTTCAATTTAATGCCACAAGTCAGATTTGGGATGAAAATCAACTCTAAAAAATGGATTAAGTCTTTGTTCAAATAGTTTCTGTGTACCTCCCTTAGTCGACCTGTAGCTCATCAACCAAACCAAACTAGCCCAAAGTGTTTTAATAACCTGTGTAGTACTCATGTAGCTCTACCTTCCATATTAGGGAAGTTTTGTTTGAAATTTGATGGTTTGTGAGATAAGTTGATCCAAACGTTGAGTTTTAGTCATTTGCTTCTGTGCTAGACTGAGAAAAATCCTGAGGCCACGTGTCGAACACCTGGCATGGGTAACGTGTCGCCGTCGAGTTTCGACACCGCCGGGCTATCATGTCGATCTCCATCGAGTTTCACTGCCTCCAACTCGTCGAAGTCAACGTTGGAAGCCTGCTGATGCCTATCCCATTCCGTTCCCTTGCCTCCATTGTCGACATCGTCTTCCTCTGAGTCTCTATTCTGAAAACCGAGCACAAGCATGGCGTCACCGGCGATGAGCTCGCTCCCGGGCTAGTCGCTGCCCTCTCCATCGTGTCCTAAGCTTCACCACCCTCCTTTCTACCTCCCTGGCAGCTTTGTCGATCCAACCAAGCCGTAACGCCTCTGTTCTTCGTCGTTGCCGTTGTCTACGCCTCGCCGGAGCTCCGTCATTGCTAGCTCGACATGGCCAGAAGGTGGTGAGCGTCCTCGTTGCTTTGTGTCTTGTGTTTTAAGCTTTATTAGGGTCCAATTTCATGTAATCGAAGATGGTTTGCCATGGGGTGGTCGGAGTTGGTCGAAACGTGATCGTGCCAACGAGCGCTCAGCCGCTGAGCCACCATGGATGGCGCTGATGGTGCTGCGGTCCGTTAGGGTTCGATTCAACGTAACCCTAGAAACCCTAGGTGACCGCAAGTCAGTCCCGTGTAGCCGGTTGGGTTTCTTTTGGTCGGGGTTCGCTTGCGCAGCTTCGCCGAGCACCGCCGTCCGCCATGGCTGGCGATGAGCTCGCCGCCGTGTGCGAGCGTCCCAACCATCTACCCCAGTCGGTTTGTCTTGGTCCTAGGATCACGTAGATGCGCTCGATTTCGCCGGAGACCTCACCAGCGACGAGCTTTGGCCGGTCAAAGGTCGCGGCCGCCTCTGTCCCTGTGACAGGTGGGGTCTGCTGACCAGGGGGCCCAGCTGTCATCCCCTGTGCTCTATTCCCGATTGCAGATCTGGGTGCATATAGCAGTTAGAGTTGGCTGGATTTTGGAAAAATGCTTTTATTTCTGATTTTAGATTGGTTTCCAAGCTTCAAAAATTCATAGAGGGAGTTAGGAATGTCCAATTGAAGTGAGACCAATTTTGTTAGACTTCTGGTGACATGTACTATTCAGGAAAAATATAAAACCCTACCTTTTGTGTGATATTTCTGTGGGTATAAATTAATTTGCAATTCTGCCTTTAACTTAGGAAATCCATAACTAATTCTAAGAGTGTGCTAAAAATGTGATTCCACGTTTATTACCTTTCTGAGAATGAGTAGAATCTGGGAAAAATAGTGGTTAGGCAGTTTACTGTTTTGTGATGGAGTTGCTGTTCAAGGCCTATTTAGGGTTTACATGCTTAGAAATTCATTACAAAACAAATACAAGTGATCTGTGTATGAGTATTTTTCTGTGATGTTCTTAGGTGATGAAGAACAACAGAAAAATGTGAAATCTATTGTTTGATACCTTTCACTGTAGTAACTATTTTTCACTCAATTTCATCCTGCTGTCTTGTTAATTTTGTGTAGGCTGTCCTTATGTCCAAATGGTGTGAAATTTGGACAGTGAGTCCATATAGACCTGATCTGTCTACTGTTTTGTTCTGAGAATTTTCTATAACTTCAATCTGGTAGGCCCAGTTATAGGTGAAGCAAAGTAACTTGTAATCAAACATTTATTTAGGGCAAATGTAAATCATATCTATGTTTAATGGTCCCTCAACAGTGGTATTTCTTTGATGCATCCATGAATGTGTACTTGCTGAAAAGTAGAATTGAACTCATGTTGGGGTTTAGGTGACAATCAGAGTAGATCATGGGAACTTGTCTAGCTTTGTTGTATGAAGATTGGAGATTTCTCTCTACCGGAGAAGAAATATGCACATACTCAGTAAAAGAAAATAATTAATACATTTGCATCTCATGGAAGAATGTGTATGCATTATGTTGAATACTTTGCAAGTTACTGTGCACCCCTGTATTCATCGCATATATATGCATACAGGATCGTTGGAGGAGGTGAACCTGATCGAGGTGAATCTAGCCGAGGAGGAGATTCCTCAGGAGGCCCCTAGCTGCCGAACCAGGAGCCAAGGACAACACTGACTTGCCCCAGTGCCCTGACCACCAGCCCTCGACCTTTCTGAAAGGCAAGCCCCAGTGCATTCTTACTTCCTACGTTTTCAAAATGAGTTGACTTGAGTATAGTGATTATTGCATTAAGTATAGGAATTGCTTGAAAACGTAGTTGCATTATATTGGATAACTATATATCCTTCACCTAAATAGGTTCAGGATCGTATCTTTTGCTTAGCTCTGCTTAGAACCGGTACATATGGTGATTCCGGTCACCAAAATGGAAAGTGGGAAGCACGGTTGGCTATATTTGCTATCGTGATATAACCATGAGAGTTGAAAGAAAAATTGGGATTAGCCAGGCATAATAGCGAAGCAATAAGACATGGAGGTCTTGATTGTGTACCTATTCCCCATCTAATCAGATAGGGACACCGTTGTTGGGCATCAGTCGAGATTGAAAGACGCCATCACTTAGCTGGCCGGATAAGTCATTCCGACCGTGAAGCCGAGTAGCTCTATTTGGGCTGGGAACTAGTTAGCTGGGTTTATATACTAGACCGCGTAGGGTTTTGGGAGCTAGATCGGACCATGGGCACGTGGATTCCTGAGCTTCCTAGCCACTAGTCAGTTCCCCAGTATATGGCTCCCCCAGGCCCACGGTTGATACCCAAATAGTACCAAGGGTGACCTAAGGGACCCCGTACAGGTCTATCTGGGTTTGTGATTGGCATTTGACGCCAGCTGGTTTGTAATTGATTCGAATCGCCATCTCTCCTGGATAGTGAGAAACTGGACTGATCTTCTGGCAACGTAGAGAATAAGAACTTAAAGATGATAGGGTTATGAGAAGAAATGCCAAATTGCTATAGTTATATTATTGTTTGCTTAGAAATAATCAAGTGCTTGAATTAGTTAGGTGCTAAGTTAGATTTAAGGATAATGATCACTAAAAGTCTTTGCTAGAATGTAATTATGTGATTAAACTAAAAATGGCTTTTATGCAAAATGAGTCAAGCCAACTCCATATTCCTTGAGAGTCTTTTGTTTGGTACAATTGAGTACTCAGGGTTTATCCCAAATTGTTGCAGATGGCCAAGTCTTTTATGGATATTGCAAGAATTGCTTCACCCCTGCCGTGGACGAGGACTGAAGCGTGGGCAGCTTATGTCTTCGTGTTCAATAGTTATCTTATCTAGTGGTTTGATCTTAAGTATGGCACTGTATATTAAATTAGTATGTTTGTATAAGACATGGTTTGTCTAACTACTTTGCTTCCACTAAGGTTTGAAAACTATGATGTAATATCTTTCTGCGTACTCCAAACTTTGAAGCTATGTAATATGAATGTATGTTATTGAACCCTGTACGATCTTGGTTGTGTTTATCGTTTGGTTTGAAATCTTTTGAGATTTTGCGGACTACTGAGTTTATTTGGGCTCAAGTGTGGTTGTTTTGCTGTTTCGATGGCTATCACCGTACTTGTGCTCTTATAAATTGGTCGGTTCTGTCACAGATCACAAGAAGAGAAGGACAATCTTGATGATATGAAGGGACCTCAATTAGTTGATGCTATGAAGAACATGGACATTGGTGACATTAGGCCAAGACAAATTGAAGATGATGATGAAGTCACCCCTCCTATTATGCAAGTGGAAGATGATGCAAATCAAGCAAGCTCAAGTGATTCTCAAGCTCAAGATCAAAATCAAGATCAAGACCAAGTCCAAGATGCTAGTTCAAGTCATGTTCTCCAATATACACACATTGCAAGAGATCATCCTCTAGATCAAATTGTTGGCGATATTAGTAGAGGTGTGCAAACAAGGTCAAGGGTAGCTTCTTTTTGTGAGCACTATTCTTTTGTCTCACAAGAGGATCCTACTAATATTGAAAAGGCACTCAAAGATGAGGATTGGATAAATGCTATGCATGAAGAGCTAAACAACTTTGAGAGAAATCAAGTATGAGAGTTAGTTCCAAGACCAAGCAAGCACAATGTGATTGGCACCAAGTGGGTCTTCCGGAACAAGCAAGATCATGATGGGATTGCTACGAGGAACAAAGCTAGATTGGTTGCACAAGGTTACACTTAAATTGAAGGCTTAGATTTTGGAGAAACCTATGCACTCGTGGCAAGATTGGAAGCAATCCGGATCTTATTGGATTAAGCATTGTGCTCTTTATATCAAGCCCTATAAAATTGATGTCAAAAGTGCATTCCTTAATGGCTACATCAATAGTGTTTGTTGAGTAACCTCCCGGTTTTGAAGATGACAAGAAGCCCAACCATGTGTACAAGCTCAAGCATTTTGTGAGGAGTTTGGAGAGATGATGGCCAAGGAGTTTGAAATGTCCATGGTTGGTGAACTTAGTTACTTTCTTGGACTCCAAATCAAGAAATTAAAGAATGACACTTTTGTGAGTCAAAGCAAGTATATCAAGGTCATGGTGACGAAGTTTGGATTGCAAAATGCAAATGCAATCTCAACACCAATGGGCACTTGTTGACATCTACTAACGTCGCCCAAAAATAACTTTATAACCTTTAACACTAGGAACGAGATTAGAAGATGTATGGTATTTTAATTAACTGATCAATAGCAACTAGCTACTTATCTATTACCAACATTCTTTAGCATGAACTGGGTTGTCAATCCTAATTATATATGCTAAGAATAAATAAAGGTTTTATATATTATTCCATATGACTAGACAAAAATATAAATAAATATAAACTAAGAATAATTCTGCAAGCGGACAGATAATTATACCATTGTAGCATTTTACCTAGAGTATCACTAGGTTGTCAATTTATATTTATACCGCTGGGAAGGTCTAGTAGGTCTTAAATTATATCTACAACTTATACTGCTAATGTAAAAGATAAACCATAACTATAATCCTACTCATAACAAGGATCAGTCACATGATAAAGATATATAGGATAAATATGATCAGTCATCATCATAAATAAGTAAATATCAGAGCTCATCTAGTCATAACAATAGCTAGCCAATGGATAGATAAAGGAATTAATATCTAAAGTAATTCTATAACTACGTCAATGAATACTATGATTAGTGCAATTACATCTAGCAATCATTATTTAGCTCTACCTACATCATGATTAAATGTAAAGGAGCATCATCTAATGAGGATATTAAGACACAAGGGTCATCTCCTTCGCGACCGCGCTCTGCTCGTCCTACGTACGGGGGGTGGACTACAGAGGACTCAACGCAACTGTCACCTACGCGATCTACCACACGACCCGGCACGTCAGGGTGCACTCGCAGATAAGCAAGATATCTAAACACCACGTCTACATACTGCAAATCATTCATCCACGATATCTCTGGACGAATTCTATACGAGCAGTTACATAAATTCAATAGGATCAAACTAACTATGCTAGACATATAATCAAAGTAAACAATGACTATTGCAATTAAGAACATATATAAGATTAAGAGCAATGTTTCCCAAATCATAATGTTGAATGCAATAAGAGAAAAGAACTCGAAGTATATCGAACTCCACGCTCCAAACAGACGCCAGGGGCTTCGGATCTCGCTGAAGAACTAGAACTCCTCTACTTTTAATCTAACTAGGCTAAAGCTATGAACTAGAGAGGCTCTGATGAACTAGAGAGGCTCTGATGGCTTGATCTCCAAATGACTTGATGCTTCAGGGAGGGGGGTCTGCCCCTTTATTTATAGCCCGGTGGGATGAACATGCGCCATAGGATCAAACCGACTTAACCAAGGGCCGAGATGATTCCTAATAGGCGGTGGAGGAAGACTCCAGAAGGCGGAGGATGAAACCCTAGGGGGTCAGGCCAGCCGGCCGGTGCCCAAGTGTGGGCTTCCGGGCCCATCTTCGTCGAGGTGCTTCCACATCCTTCTAGGGTCTTCGTGATGATGTTTCCTTGGCGGTTAAGTTTCATGTCTTTTATGCTTTTTAATCCTTCTTTTATGCTTTTCTAGAATAGTCCCTAGAAAATACAGAACATGCAAAACTCATAGAAATTGTTAGTTAAAACCCTAGACTAGTGTGTATTCATATGTCCTTTCATGTCTAAAGTTCTAATAAAAGTTGACGTTATCGACCGTCAACAACACCCCCAAGCTTACCTGGTTGCCAGTCCCTTGGCAAACAAACTAAGCCTAATTTACCAAAGTATTTGGATCAGGAGTTGCTACAATGCTTTCATACTTTCCAAGTACACATGCTTTGAAATAGAATTTCTCCTCCGGATTAGACAAAACTGTTGTAACTCTCAAACTTACCTATTTTACCTTTAACTATGGAGCTTTACAGCTTTTGCATTAGTCTTGAGCAATCGAAAGACAGAACAATCAAGTCAAGCACTATGTCTCGAATTCTTCACAACACTATTATCCCGGTGAAACATCCTCGATTTTTCCACAAAGGGAAAATCCACAGAATGAGTTATAATGCGATCAAACCAAAGTTTGATTCCATCACATTATCATATATCAGTTGAATCACAGTCATACAGTGTATGATTACAAGCTTTACAAGTTTTACCACATTTGAGGATACACCTATTACAGGGTTAATTTAGCAGAAGCGTATCTAGACATCATCAGAGTTGGCGGAATATGTTGTCGAGTGAAGGCTTCTCCTTCACGGGTATCATCAGAGTTAATCTTGGCAGCAGCATAGTCTTTATCTCCTGAACCAAACTTGAGCAGTAGGCACGAGACCTTCTAATACTTCTTATCTCAATATCTCTGTTAGTCAGGTAATCTGCACACCGCCAGATATGTGCAGGCATGGTCAGCACCGATGAGCTTTAGTGAAAAAGAGAAAACAAAGGATCTGGCGATCCTAACATTTGGCTGTGGTTTGCATCCTAAGCGCATGCAAAGTAGTATCAAGTATTAATATCATAATAGTTTGTCAAGTTTTAACCCATATCATCAGTTCCCATTAGTCTATCCCAAATCCATCATCCTACCCATACACCACCTCACACACACCTCACGCTCAGTAGACAGGCCCAACTCTCTTGGGTCCTGTCTCAACGGCACACTGCCACACCGGGCACACTGCTGGACAATCATCAACCAGGGGGAGAAAAAAATATCGCTCTCTACACTAGTCAGAGCTTCACAGCAAAGGTCCATAGCCGACGAATCGGCATATGTATCGATCGATCAATCATACACTCTGTAGAGGTTTTACCACTCACAAGATTAGCGATCATCGAAGCTATACAATCATCAAGACAGAATTCCAGGTGCCTGCTTGCCTAGGTTGATGCCACCCTACCAGTCAGCCCTGGGTAACTTCGGGCACGAACCGAAACGCTGAGACTGGGAGACGCAGTACCGGGCCCAATTTGTGGTACTGCGCATCTAGAACGGTGCGGGGACTTCTGGCATCCGCCACCGCCCATCCTATCACCTTACAACCTAGCAGTAGTGGCACCGCCCTACAAAGTAGTCCAGCCGTTCCCCGCTCATCGAAGACGAGTGAACAGTAAAGGATTCCTATGAACTTGGTACTAGTCCTTCCTAGTTTTTACCAAGCAGGCATCTTCTCTTAGGGGATACTCTCCCCGTGCCATCACGGCACCTCCATTCACGGGATTTCAAACCACGCAGGCTATCCTTCCCGGAACCTCCTCATAAAAACCATTACCCGCCACAGGTATCTCTCGTGGGAATGCCCAGATGCAACTCCCGGCAAGACTTGCCTACACAGCTCGTCGTGTATCCCACTTGGCCGACTCGACCCTCACTACACACCCAAGACACACGCAGCACGCTCATAGTCCACCAATCTGGCATCCCAAGCCAAACCATTTCCATATGTTCACAACCAGCATCACATCACAGATATAATGCGAGTGGAGTTAATAAATATGGTGATGTAACATGAAAGCAAGCAGGTAGATAGAAATATATAAAAGAGCATGAGCAGTGAAGCTAAGTAGCATAGTAGAGTGGTTGCAAGCAGTGTAATAATGGCTTAGGTAGTTGCATGCATAATATACTAGCAAAAGGAGTAAATATAAAGCGCTAGCAATTCAAAATATGCAATGTCTAATAGGATTCTCTAAAAGAAGGTGCTGCCATGACACCCGCGTTGTCGAGGTAGTAGTGGTATGAGCACTCCTTGGTTAGTGTAGTTGATCTGCTGGGTCACCACCTCCGGGGTGACTCCACTCCAAAGTTGCTGTCGTCGTCCATGTCCTCTTCCTCCAGCGGGTGTTGATCCGATCAGTCGCTAGTCCGGAAATGGCTACTCCGCAAAGCGACACAAGGCAAGAACACCCAATACACCAGAAGACGATGGGACGTGGGAAGATCCATAAATACTGGAGAAATAATAAAAGGTACACGACTTGGCCCTCTTGGCATATGTCCAATTTCATCGGGCCAAAGAACAATTAAGAGTGGGGTTGCTATGCACAAGCATTATGTCACGGCCAAGCCAATATGGCTTTATAATAAATGGTTTAGGCTAGAGCTGATCCATAGCAAACACCACGGCTCACAATCTTCCAATCCGAACGCCATGAAGAAGACGGGGATCGGAGGATGGCCGATCAGAAGGGAAGAACAAGGAATTACCAAGCAATAAATGTTGCACAAAATAGTGCGAGTGTTTAATCCACTTGTAGGGTACCAAGGCTGTGATTCAAACGGGTACAATCATACAAGTGGTTAAACACCTAGAATCAAGAGAGGGAGAGAGAGGAGTTAGCTAGGCAAATCCATATCATATTCTCAGTCACACCTTCAGTGAAGATGGTTTTTAAGCGGTCGATCGAGTCGACTCGCATAGATCCAAGATCTTGATATAGACCATAGCTTTGCTAACTAAAAAGGGTTAGTCTGATCTTTGATCCAATCGCCATGGATAAGACGGGATCGAACAGAGCGGGCTATATGGGAACAAAAGAGTGAGAAACATAATAAGGCAATGGTCTACTTCCTCCAACACGCACGCCATGGAATAGACGGGGCATCAGAAGAAAGCGACATGTAAAAGACGCAAGTGCGCAAACCACTCGTAGGGTACCACTGACCTGGGTGCACTGGCACTAAGTCATTTCCCGAATTCGTAGCAGTACGGTTGTCACCGCGAGAATCGAAGGAATACGACGGTCGCATAGGATACAAGCATACGAGGGTCTGAGCACGAAGAATCAAGAACATCAAACGGGGTATAGCTCCATGGTCAACTATAACGCGAGGTAGAGTTACATTCGGCATTACGGCCATGGCGAGATGAATCCCGTGATCGCAATATCCGAATGAAGTAAGATCCCACAGCCAGCTCGAAGGCACGGCACACAGATAAACGACACGACAGTAAGAACCGATGACTTGGCCCAAAAGACAAAATAACTCGACAAGATAGTGGAGTAGCACAATTCCATAGCTCGAAGATGGATGGATCCTGTATCATAGATACATGTAGAGACAGAGTGTAAAGATAGGGTACAACAGATACATGTGCAGACAGATCATAGGGATAGGGTACAACAGCTATGGTACAATAGATATATGGACGGATGGATCGTAGTGATAGGGTTCAATATGATGGACAGGTGTACAAGGAGTAAGAGAAGGGGCTCTCCAGTAGTCTAGCGTCGTATATCACTTTGGCTTTCCAACCGTCTAACTTTATCTATCGATTGGGCTTTCCAACAGTCCGATATCATTTATAATTTGGGCTTTCCGACAGTCCAACGTCATCTATTATTTTAGGCTCTCCATTAGTCCAACATCATCTATGGGGTCTTAAGATCTGGCAACGGGGTAACAGAACGAAGGCCGGACAGGGTCGGTGTCAAAGGAAAGTGGCGAGGCTTGCTGCTACATGTTCCAGCTCCTCCCGGCCAGCTGCTAGTAGCTTTTGGCTGGCTGCGGCTAGCCGTGGCCTGCTGCTTGCTGGCCGCGGCTGCCCGGGCGGGGCTGAGGCTGGCCGAACGAGGCTGTGGCTAGCCGGAGGCTGGCTGGAGGTGGCGTCAAGTGGCCGGGAGGCGGCGGAGCATGGCCGTGTTCCCAACAAGGCATGGAATTATAGCACGAAGGTCGATGTCGAATGGTAAGGTGCTCATGACGGCGATGCCCGTCTTGGTTTAGTAGCTACAACACGCGGGAACGCCGTCGAGACGTCGGCGCCCCGGGTGCACCCGACGGCGATGCCCGTCATGGTTGTTCCAAACGTTCTTGGTCTATCATCCGATTGGCTGGGTTTAGTCCGGTGTGCATGAGTGCCACAAAAGGACACGGCGAGTGTGTGCGTGCTTCATGCCTACTAACGTCAGCTCCACACAGTCGACGAGGTCCCTGCAGAAAAACACGGCTCGAAGGCCGAACACATGGAGGGATCATCGGCCTTTGGCCGGCAAGCAAGTAGGTAGGAGTGAAGGCAGAAGGTTCATCAGCATCTCGCCGGCAGCAGGGGTTGGAAATGTTTGGTCCCTGGTGAGCTCACCGAGGGCTTATGGACGGTAGTTTGCTTGACGCGGGTCAGGCTTGGTGCTGGCAGAGCTGCGAACGAGGAGGGCTCCGTTGCCGGCAGTAGAACTTCACGACGTGGTTCAATCCAAGGCTCGTCGTAGGGGAAGAATGTAATACCCTGGGTATTACAATTTAATTAATCTGCCATGTCATCATATTTAAATTTAATCATCTGCATATGATTGTGCTTAGGGCCTAGAGTGATTTGGTTTTAGCTAGTGATTGATTATGTAATTAAGTCCTTAATCAAATTCAAAAATAAAAATTAAATAGAAATCAAATTAAGCCCTAGAGTTGGCCTAAAACCCTAATTCAAAATCTATAATTAGTCTAATGAAAGTGTCTTAATGAAAGTTGTAGAACTTTTAGAATGGGACAACTTTTATTTTTGGAGATTTTGAAGTTATATTATAAAAATTCAAATTAAACTCAAATTAGTATGTTGATATTTAAATTTGAAACTTCAATTTCAAAAATATTGAGAATCTTCAAAAACTTCCTTAATAGAAGTTGTCAGGCTCACTGAGTAGAACAACTTTCATGTTTACCAATTTTCAAGTTGCTGAGAAAAATCAAAAGTAATTTTAAAATTTCAGTTTGAAATTCAAAACCTAATTCTACCCCCTTTTGTATAAATTCAAATTCGTGCAGAATTTGAACATGGTGTAAAAAGAAAAAATGTTCTAAATAAAATTTGGCACAACTTTTATTTTTGGAGCACCTACTGTAGCTGCACGGTTTGGGAGGAATTCAAAAATTTTAGCTGTTGACCCTATTTGAGCTACAGTACCGGGGCCCCCTCCCCCTGTTCCAGCCACGTGTACGCGGGTACGCGCGCGTGCCGCGCCGCACGGCGGCGATGTCCGGCCGGGGCATGGCCCTGTCACCATCGAGCCACGACCGCCTGAGGGCCCCGGACCCATCCCGACCTTATCCCCAAGCTCCGGCTGCTTAAAGGCGACGGACGGGTCCGGTTTTCCCCTCCCACCCCATTTTGGTCGCCGGCCAAATTGTTGCCTCTCCGACCACCTCCATCCTTTCCCTCGTGCAGTAGTTCGGTTAGGTTCATTGCGCACCTCCTGAGCCGTTTGGGTTGGTCGGTTGTAGTCGGAGTCCGCCGCGCGCCTCGTCTTTCTTCCTCTACTCCGGCCGAGCGCCGCCGTGGGCGATCTCGACGTGGCTAACCCGTCTCGGTGAGTCCCTCCCCGTTTCGGCTTGCGTTTTGTGCTCCATACGGTGCCGTGATACTCATTTCCCCACGGGTTCCGTGTTTGGGGCCTTAGGTACCTCGGAACAGGACCTCGCCGTGGAGTTCGCGCCGCCCCGTCAGCCTTCGTCGCCGTTCTCGCCTCTCCATACCATCGCAGGTCGAACCTCCTAGCCAGACCAAACCACAGTGAGCCCCTGAAGCCTTAACACGTTTAATCTTGGTCGCTTCTAGCTTGAGCTCGCCGGGGTGTGGCTTGCCGCCGCTGCCGAGCCGCCATGGTCCCTGACGAGCTCGTCGCCGGGCAGGTTTAGTCCTTTGGGATTCCTAGAGTAGTGTCCTGGGGTCGTTCGCGTCGTTCGGCGGTGTTTCCCTCGCCGAAGGAGCCACCGGCGGCGAGCCGCCGTGCTCGCACGCGCGCGGGCGCTAGGAGGAAGAAGGGGAGTGAGAGAGAGAGAGACTGACGGGTGGGGTCACCTCGTCAGTGGCTTCGGGAAGGCGCAGGTGCGCGCGCGGGCGCGGCTGGGCCGTGCTGGGCCTGTTCGCCTGAATGGGCCGAATGGCCGTTTCATTTTTCCGAGTGATTTTCTAGTGCTTTTTCATTTTAATTAAAAGGAATAGTGTTAGGTTTTAATCTTTTTGTGTGGATTAATCTACTGCACCAAAAATTATGAAAATATTTGTGGATACTCTCTGTGATGTGTAGAATTTAATAAAAATATTAAAGGTGGGATTTGAGTGCTTTCTATATTAATTAAAAATCAGCACATTAAATGATAAAAGGAACTTTGATGATTTTTAATAAATTCTCTGTAAGTCCAAAAATCATGAAAATTTAATTGGTACTGTTTTAGGTCTAGAGCTAACTGTTGTTGAAGTTTGACATCAAATGGAAATATTTAAATATTTATTAAATTATATATTGGTTTAAATGATTAAAAAAGGGATAGGAGATGAAATGATTATTGATTGGTGTGATTTTTGGATTGCTTGAGATTCTAGGTCAATCACAAGGTGACCTAGGGCACTGTGAATTAGAGCAATCATGGCTAGCCTATGGTAGGGCTTTGATCATGTGGGTACCTTATTTATTTTTGAATTTATCTGTCATTTCATGCACATCGCATTCATACATTCATTCATTGCAAACGTATAGTGACCGAGAATCCGGAGGTAAAGTCTGAGGGTCCATCTGAGGAGACTAGCTCAGGAAATTGTGCAAGGATTTGATATTTGTGGCATTGACCCGGATCCGACACTCTACACAATCCAAGGCAAGCCCCGGTGCATTTGCCCCTCTCCTTGTTTCTAAAATATTTATCACTTGAGTTAATTAATTGCATTAGGTTAATAGGAGTTGTGTGACAGCCAATTGATGCATTACCACCCTTGACCACTTATCAATACCAGAGAACCTGATTTAATTAAAGCATTGAAAAAGGCTTAGTCATGCTAACTGATTAGATTTGCAAAAATGCTACTTTTAACTGTGATGATACAAAATAAATGAATCATTTATGGGACTGGTTTGTCCTTGTTGGTTGATAGTGTTCCTAGCTAGTTCATTGTCATCAACGGGGATGGGTTTTCTCGTTTGGTTGGCCAACTATTTGGGTTAGAGTCCCAACTTTCGTCGCCATCGGGAAAGGGATGTGAAAACCGGGTAGTTACAAGTGTACTTGGGTTAGAGTCCCAATGCATGGTTTCTAACAAAAAAATATTAGGGACCGTTCATTGTCAGGCCTGCTATGATCAAGACCTTGCAACTAGCCACATACTGCGGGAAGCCTCTGACTCCGGTGGCTCTACTGTTGGAACTGACAACCACGCACTGGGAGTGGAGAGATGGCGAGAGTAGTGTGTACCCTCGTGGCCGTCGTGCCTGGAGACGAGAGGAGTACTGTGCTCTCGGGTGGCGCAGGACCGGTTCTGGGGTATGAAAAGCCGTGGTAGGCGGGGTTGGCGTATGCAAGCTTAAGTGCTACATACGCAGTGTGGATAGGGATCCCCTAGCTAGGTATTAATCGATTCGAATCATCGTTGCTCCTCGGTTATGGAGACTTGATCCTCACACCTACAGTGAATAGTGGTTCAGAACTAGGATTGTTTTTGAATGGATAAAGCAAATGAGTGAGAGTTGATATATGAGAAAGAACTTGGAGATATGGTTAATGATGAATAGTATTATTGAAATAAAACATTGAGATAGGACTAGTAATGCTTTTTCGCAAAACTCTTGAACTCTTGCTAAAGCCTTACCTTGACTCCCCTCAGCCTGCATTCCTGAGTCTAATTTTATGCTCTTAGTCGGGTAAGTCTTGCGGAGTACCCCATGTACTCAGGGTTTGTTAACCCCGTTGCAGGAGGGCAGCAGGAGACCGAAGTCTGTCTCGCTCCGTGCTGCGTCACCATCGTCCAGGAGAGTGAAGAAGAATAAGGTTGAACCCGTGGGCAGGGTTCATGTAATATTTATCTATCTATCGTACTGTTGATTCTACCGCTACTGCTACCCTTTTAATGTATGGTCTGTAATAACTGCACCTAATTTCTATTCAAACACTGGTCTATAATATTAAGTACTATTTACTCTTCCGCAAATTTTACTCGGATGTATTTTGTTATGAAATGTTGTAACTCTGTAATGGCTTCGCAATGGGATCCTATTGGAGATAACAGGTGCTTATGTAGCCCGGCATAGCCCGCCTAGGTCATCTGGAACACGGGCCCGGCTGTCAGATGTCATTACTGACGATGACAAGTGTCTGTGGGCCACGTGATTTAGGCGGTTCTGTTACAAAGAAGTGGTTGTCCACACAGCACGGCTTCGGTTCCCATCCACGATGGCGCTGAGGTCGTGGCGGTGATCGCCGGCATGCCCACACAGCGACGAAGGTCGTAGAGGATTGGGGCTAGAGCAAGGCAAGGGTCATGGCTAGGGTCGTGTGTGGCCGCCCTTCCAGTGAAATGTGAAATCGTGGCACGATGGCCGGTTTCAGTAAGGCAGTGGTGTGCACAAAGGGAAAACAGCGACCTAGAAAAGGAGCTCACCGGCATTTTGTGGTGGCACGGGCTGCTGGAGCTGTGGCAACGTCTTGCCGCGAACGAGAACCGCGTGCCGGTGTCAAGGTCGCGGACGCTACAGGCTTGGCAGTCGTGGCCAGCTCGATGTCGGGGCTAGACGCAGGCGCGGCTGTCGCGGGCGACACTGTGGTGGCAGAGCCGGTTGGTGGTGCTGATGGAGGCGAGCTCGGCACTGGCTTCGGTCACCACAGCAGCGATAGCACGGGCAGGGGCTCGTCAGAGTGTGCGGCGTCACAGCGCTCGTGGGCGCCACGTGGAGGGCTCGGCTCGGACAGGAACGTGGCGGCCACGGTGAAGAGCTCGACGTCAGGGCGGGTTGCTCGTCGTGATGCTCACATCGGTCGGGGCAGCGCGTCGCGGTGGTGAGGCCGGGGTGGAGCACGGTCGCCGCTTGGTGCCCGTCGCTGACGCCGCGAGCTCGGTTGCGGCCGTGTCACGGTGAAGAGATGCGGTGGGCTCTCGGCGAGGAGACGCCGTCGTGGCTCGGGACTGCGCGGCTAGTTGCTGCTGCGGCGCGGCTGCGCATGGGCACAGCGGCCTGGGCGCAGGCGAGGTTGGTGGCGTTCATGAGAGGAGGAAGGCGGTGGCCTGGGAAGATGATGAATAGGGCGGCGGTGGTGTCCTTCTCCGTCTTATATGCGACCGGCTAGGGCACCAAGGGGTTCCAGTCATCCTCGACGTCCGTGCCCGCCATGGGGCACGCGTCGTGCATCGGGTCGCCTGGGGACCACGAGCCACGAGGGTGCTCGGCACCGTGCGACGGCAGCTCGGGGGTGCAAGCGCACGCTCGTCCCTAGGGTTCCAAGGGCACAGCAGCTGGGTGGGCCGTGACCTGGGCCAGCGGAAGCTGTAGGGGCGCCTGGGCCGTGGTTGCAGCTGGGCAGCAGAAGTGCATGGCATGTGCACGTGTGGGCCGGGCTGAGGAGTGGGGGCGAGCTGGGCTGCGGTGCGCCTGCGGCTGGGCCGTGCGAGGCAGGGTGAGGAAAAGGGCAGGCCTACGGGAGAGCTGTGGCGCGGTGCTGGTGATTTTGAACCCAGAGAGTTTGGCCTTTCCTATTTACGAATTTGATTCAAATACTTTTCGAATAAGATTTGAAATGAAATCGGAAGGATTCCAAGGTGGTGTGTCAAGGGGTATTTGGAGCAAAGGTCCACATCGAATATTGGTAGAAGTTTAATATGGAAGGTAGGAAATAAGGAAATAAGGATTTCTCTTTTTACAGTTTATGATCTTGATTTATGGAATCGAGGAGAGTTGCTACGTATTTGTTCTCTCCGACGCAAAACCCTAGACCATCTACGAACTCTAACAATTTCCTACAAGCAATCTCTATATGAATGCAACGGTTGTTAGTGGGTTAGCCGCGGTTCGTTCTAGAAACTTTATGCTTCACACATTTGCAAAAAAATTTTTAAAAAGTTCGCACTTTTTGTTTACCAAAAACCCGGGTTGTTACAGTCCACCCCCTTACAGGGATCTCGTCCTCGAGATTTAGGAGTTAGTGTCAGTGGAAGGTATGTTCTGATGTATTGGGTTTGCATGTAAAGATTTTTGAAGGAGAGTTTTGGCAAAACAGTTTTCGTGAAACCCATTTTGGAATGAAGAAACAATAGCTTATTTTCATAGAAGATCTTTTCCTTCAAAACAATCAGGGTACGGGGTAAGTTTTAAAACCATGACTCTTATTTAGAAATCAAATCCCTGTTGTAATTTATCCATGGTGTTTTGGAAACCAAATAGCTTGTAAATTTGTAAAACTTGTTTGAAAGCTTTTGAATTTTCTGGGTTTTCGCAAACCTTTTTGAAAACACCATTTTAAATGGAAATAGGTTTTCCCAAAATCTTTTGAATACACACGCAAAAGGCTTTCGAATGCCGTTTCACATACATTTTTCTTTGAAATATAGTTTTCATGAGTTCTTGCTTTTTGAAAGAGTCGCTAAAGGTTAAGAACTTTCGCCTAAGATCTTTGAAAACTCATGCAAAAGGTTTTAAGCATTTGAAATGTTTGAGTGAACTGCTTTTTTTTATGTTTGAAAAGCTTTGAACAGGGAAAATTCGCATTTGTAAATATCTGGAAAGAGTTATATTCCTTTTATAATAAGGCGGGTTTTGAGAGGGGTTTTGAACCTTTTTAAATCAATTTGATTTTCACAATGATTTTCCATGAACTCGATTTTTCCTTTGCAAATGATTTTTAATGGAGTCTGACTTGGAAATTCAATAATACCCAGGTACTATTTGGGGGCGGTCACGATCATGCCATGTTACCTGCACATGCCCGGCGGCAAGCCATGTGGATGCATCACACATGGGGCCCCAAGTTTCGTAGCGGTACCATAGGTCGGGAACGACTTATCCCAGCGAGGTACTAGGATCGGCTTGATATTCCAAGCAAGAAGGAGAAAAGAGCCTTTTGGGGAATCCTTTTTAAACGATTTAGATGATTATTCTTTTGAATCTCATTTTTAAATTCTTTTTATTTCACAACTCAGAGAGGAGAGGGTTACAACCCGAAATTTCGAAATCAATTCAAAATTATTTGGAAATGGGTGGTACCCCTCTTTTTTGAACTCTAAAGTATTGGTGTCTTTTGAAGGGAAGAATTTTAGAAATTAAACCGTTTCATAATCTCTTCGCAATGGTCTTTTGTCAAAGATTTTTAAAACGGGGGTATGCGGATTTGAAACCATTTTGAAGAGAAAATATTTTACAATTGCCCAAAAAACCTTTCACGATGGTTGATTTGAAACCTTGTTTGGAAATTAGAGAACGTTTTTATGAGGTTTTGGAATCGGGAAAATTTTAGAATGAGTTTTGAATCAAAACGAGTTAAATAGCAAAATTTTTTGAATGCTTATTTTCTGAAACAATTTTCAAAACTTGGTTTAGTTTTCGAATCAAAGCTTCACTCCGTTTGTTAATTTTAAACAAAATCAGTTTTGGATAATGAGTTGGAAATCATTTCTCATTTTAGAAGAACACGGCTTTCGCAATCGAATTGGTTTTCAAAAATCCCCTTTTTTTCCCAAAGGTAATACTCGTTTGAAATCAAGTTTGAAAAACTCATTTTGGTTTTACTAAATTCTTTTTACAATAGTTGAGAATACCCCTTTTCATATTTTTTTGTAAAAATCAAGTTGTTGTCCATTTGAAAGCAGAGTTTACTTGAATATAAATTGGACGTTTGTGTGAAATCAAAAGCTTTTAAACAAAAATTGAGCTGGTGATGATTTTTTTCCTATGTTGAAAACATTTTGAAGAGTAAAACTTTTGCCCTTCAAATGCAATTTTGTAACACCTTTTGAAAGTATGTGGGTTCTCAAATCTTTTTGTAAGTAGCTTTTTAAATCATTTTGTAAGTAGCTTTTAAATATAGGGTAGGTAGAGAAAGAACCGAAAATCATTTTCGCTTGAAATATCAGAAGGATTTGAAACCGCTTTTCATTTGAAATGGAGTTGTTTTAGAATAAAGAAAAGGGAATCTTTTCAAAACAAAGTGGGACAAAATTTTTGAAAATGGATGGAGTTGAAAACCTAGAAATATTTTGAAATTGAGTGGTAAAGATATGCTGCATCGATTTTGTACTTCCAACTGGTGGTCAGGGTCCCTCGTTTGAGCATATAGCGATCTTGGTTTTTAGCTAGCCAGGTTTCGATCCTGGGACCTATGGGTTATGGGCGGTTCCTGGAGTCTCACGTATATAAAATAGTTTCATAGCCTACACTCAGGCAATATAAACGCAAAAGTCATAAGAAGCATAAGAAGCAAAAAGATCCGGGCAATCAGGCAGCATTACAACTCCTATATGCATAGTGTTGACTTGAGGCGACTCCTGAGCCTTTATAGTCTTACACATCTATCGGTCTATCGTGGGCAATCAAAAGGGAAGTCCGCTTCTTATGGGTCAACCTTTAGAATAGGTAAGATTAGTTAGCGGAAGAATTCAAGGCGGAGAAAGGAATCAAGTGTTAGCATTAAAACTCAAGGCGGAAGGGAAAACTGTTTTTGCAAATAGTTTTTAGACGGAGTTGTTGGCTCATATACTAGTATTAGGTCCTATTGGTCTCGTCCTAAGGTCAAGTATGGCTCTGATACCAACTGAAACATCCTCTTTTTTCCACGAAGGGAAAATCCACAAAATGAGTTATAATGCGATCAAACCAAAGTTTGATTCCATTACATTATCATATATCAGTTGAAATCACAGTCATACAGCGTATGATTACAAGCTTTACAAGTTTTACCTCATTTGAGGATACACCTATTACAGGGTTAATTTAGCAGAAGCGTATCTAGACGTCATCAGAGTTGGCGAAATATGTTGTCGAGTGAAGGCTTCTCCTTCACGGGTATCATCAGAGTTAATCTTGGCACAGCATAGTCTTCATCTCCTGAACCAAACTTGAGCGTAGGCATGAGACCTTCTAATACTTCTTATCTCAATATCTCTGTTAGTCAGGTAATCTGCACACCGCCAGATATGTGCATGCCATGGTCTGCACCGATGAGCTTTAGTGGAAAAGAGAAAACAAAGGATCTGGCGATCCTAACATTTGACTGCGGTTTGCATCCTAAGCGCATGCAAAGCAGTATCAAGTATTAATATCATAATAGTTTATCAAGTTTTAACTCGTATCATCAATTCCCATCAGTCTATCCCAAATCCTTCATCCCACCCATACACCACCTCACACACACACCTCACGCTCAGTCGACAGGCCCAACTCCCTCTCGGGTCCTGTCTCAACGGCACACTGCCACACCGGGCACACTGCCGGACAATCATCAACCAGGGGGAGAAAAGAATATCGCTCTCTACACTAGTCAGAGCTTCACAGGAATGGTCCATAGCCGACGAATTGGCATATGTATCGATCGATCAACCATACTGAAACGACCTCGATTTCCACGAAGGGAAATCCACAGGCTCGAATTGTAATTCAACAGATTGCTTGGCACAATCCATGAAATTACCCATATCTCAGTTGCCACCAGGATCCATACAACGGTAAACAAGTCTTACATAAACATTTATTACATCGCCACACTGGCGGAATCAACAATCAGAGAAGCTTTAGAAGATGCGGAAGCGATTCATCCTTCACGGCCAACTTGAGTGTAGCACGTGACCCTATTCCTCGTCATCATCTCCCTCGAAGTCGTACTCATTCTCGTCACCTGACAGCAAATTTATCAGTACGATTTGTACTGGCCACGGAGCCCACCTATGCAGCATTTGCTTTGTGGAAAGTGGATGCAAGGCTATACAAGCAGACCTATAGGCTGAGGTTTTCCTATGCAGCTGTAATCAATGTTTATTTAGTCAAGTTTTATCACCAGTTAACACCATCATCCCTTTTCCCATCACCACACCTCACTTACCCACACCTCACTCTCATTCGACAGGTCCAACTCCCTCTCGGGCCTATCTCAGCGGCACACTACCACAACGGGTACACTGCCGGAAAAATGTCATCCAGGGGGAGAAGAGAACACTCACTACACTAGTAGAAGCTTCACAGGAAAGGTCCATAGCCAACAGGTTGGCATATGTATCGATCGATCAACCGTACACTCTGCAGAGGTTTCACTACTCACAAGATTAGCCATCATAGGTGTTGCGCAAACACCTAGGCAGAATTCCGGGTGCTTGCTTGCCTAGGTCGATGCCACCCTACCACTCAGCCCTGGGATATTCCGGATCCTACACCGTTATGCTGAGACTGGGAGACACAGTACCGGGCCCATCCAGTGGTACTGTGCATCTAGGACGGAACGGGAACCCATCGACCGTCTCCGCCCACCCTTATCACCTTTCAACCTAGCAGTAGTGGCACCGTCCTACCAAGTAGTCCAGCCGTCTCCCGCCCATCAGAAGCGAGTGAGTAGAAAAGGATTCCCATGAACCTGAAACTAGTCCATCCTAGGTTTGACCAAGCAGGCATCTTCCACTTAGGGGATACTCTCCCCGTGCCATCACAGCACCTCCGTCCACGGGCTTCAAACCACCAAGGCTATCCCACCCGGAACCTCCTCAACAACTTTACCCGCCACAGGTATCTCGCTTGGGGATGCCCAGGTTGCACCCCCGGCACGACTTGCCCCATGGGCTCGTCTCACATCCCACTTGGTCGACATCAACCCTTACCACGCACCCAAGACGCACGCAGCACTCTCTCCCAGTGGTTATAATCAGTTATACACCGTCCCAATTCCACCACATAGCATATAGCAAGAAGAAAGTAGTGGAAGAGTAACAGTAAATTAAGCAGCAGCTAACCTAACAGCGGATAGCAGGGTAAAGTCTTATCAAGGCAGGTAATTCAAATATACTACCATGCAACCAATCCATACATAATCATAAAGCAATAGCAACAATGTCATTTGCAATGCGTAATAGGATCTAAGGATTTGGTGGGACGTGGCACCTTCGTAGTCGTCTCGTAGCTCTTGGAAGTACTCGTGGTCGTCTTCCTTAGTCAGATCCTCCTCCGGCTCTGAAATCGAACACGAAATAGTCGCGTCAGCGACTCCTATAGAGTATTTCAGAAAAATCCAATAAAATAAAGAGCCAAATGCACACAAACATAGTCTTAGATTGTAGATCTCATTTTCCTGAGAATTTTGATATATGGTGCACAATTTTTGGTCATCGTATGAATAAGTTATGAATTTCCGAAGATTATCCTATTTTCTAAAAATGGGAAAACTGGTCGGTTAATCAGGGGCAGCTCGGGATGTGGCGCGCGGGTCCAGTAGTGCGGCATGTGGCGCCTCAACAGAACACAGACCCGATGGTCGTCCAGGTGTTCGATGCTGGTTCCCAGAGAGTTGCCGGAGTTGGCGTAGCTCGGCGTGGCTCGGCGGTGGTCGGTGGTAGCTCGGCTGTGGTTGGGGGTATCTCGGCGGAGCTCGGCGGTGGTCGGGGGTAGCTCGGCTGTGGTTGGGGGTATCTCGGCGGAGCTCGGTGTAGCTCGGTTTAGCTCGGCGGGGCTCGGGCGAATCGGAGATTCGGGGCGCCGAGGGTGCCGCTCTCCCGAGCTCTTCCGGGGAGGCTCGGGCGAATCGGAGATTTGGTGCGCCCGAGGGTGCCGTTCTCCCGAGGTCTCCCGCGGAGGCTCGGGCGAATCAGAAATTTGGGTGCCCGAGGGTGCCGTTCTCCCGAGGTCTCCTGCGGAGGCTCGGGCGAATCGGACATTTGGGTGCCGAGGGTGCCGTTCTCCCGAGGTCTCCTGCGGAGGCTCGGGCGAATCGGACATTTGGTGCGCCCGAGGGTGCCGTTCTCCCGAGGTCTCCTGCGGAGGCTCGGGCGAATCGGACATTTGGGCGCCCGAGGGGGCTGCTCTCCCGAGCTCTCCTGGGGAGGCTCGGGCGAATCGGAGATTTGGGCGCCGAAGGGGCTGCTCTCCCGAGCTCTCCTGGGGAGGCTCGGGCGAATCGGAAATTTGGGCGCCGAAGGGGCTGCTCTCCCGAGCTCTCCTGGGGAGGCTCGGGCGAATCGGAGATTCGGTGCTAGCAGGGTTCCAGGGCGTCTGTTCAAGGTGGCGGTGTCTCTCCGGTGCGGCGGACGATGACAGGGCGGCGATGGCCATATTTCGGCAAGGCAGGGCTCGGCTTTCTAGCGGCGGTGCCGAGGCAGACTTGGCGAACCTCGGCGGCCTTTCTCCGCAGCGCGAGGCGACCGGGGGTACTCGGAACGGATCTTAGGCGAGGCGGAACCTGTCGGCGGCGATGTCGTCGCGACGGTGAGGTTCCGGCGGGGTTAAGGAGGTCTTCTAGGAGATGTATACGCGTCCAGGGTCTATGGCGATGGTATACCAACTACCAATTTTGGCTACCGAGCTTTCCAAAGTGCTCGGTTGTGGCGGCGGCGTGTCGCCGACGATGGCGGAAAGCGGCATCGCGGCTACGACCAAGTATTGGTTCAATCGAATGCGGTCTTGTCAAATTGGTGAGGCCAGAGAGGCATACAACACTCTGGTGGCGAACTTAGCCATGGCATGACCTTCTTTTGGCTACGGCTCGCGGCGGCGCTGCGGTAAGGTCGCGGCGCACGCGGCCAAGGCGATTCAGGCTTCCTCTAGCGCTTAGATCTGCGTAGCTAGCTCAAGGGGGTCGTGGCGGTGCTCCACGACGTTCTAACCTGTACGGGTGCTAGTCGGATTGCTCGGAACGGGTGATTCGGCGTCGGAACGCGTCGGTGGTGAGCGCACTCCGCCGAGAACGCGTCGTGCTGCGTTCTCGGTCTAGCAAGCTTGTAGTCTGGGGGTTTTGGCTGGTCGAGTGAGTGCATGGTGCAGGTGATCTTCCCGAGCCGGTATAGGCTCGTGCCTGCGCGTCCCGAGGGTGGAACGCCATGGCAAAAGCAGGGCAAGGTTCGGTCATGGCGTGCGATGGCTCACCGTGGTGTCGGTGAAGCTAGGATGGCGGTGCAGTGGCGAGTCGGAGCCGTGCAGAGCGATCGCAGTGCCGTGCCGCTCCTCGTCCGCAGCTCGGCTTCTCCTCCGTGTCCGGCTCCAGCGTGCTCTGCGGCGGCGGCGCTCCGGCAGCTTCTCCTCCCCTGCTCCGCCCTTCTCCTACGCTCTCTCTCTCGGCTTGGTGCGGTGTGCCGGTCTGTGCTGCGGTGGCGGCGAGGGGAAATGAGGGTAGGGCTTCGGGGTGCTCCAATTTATAGGCGAGCTTGGCCAGCTCCAATGGCGAACGGTCTCGATTGCGCTCGGCCGATCGAAGGGCCGTGGCTCGAGTGGATCTAGGGCTCCGGATGGCGCGGGTTCGCTTGGCGGCCAAGAAAGGAGGGGACAGGAGGGGAACAGCGGGGTCCAGGGCTCTGCCATGCTGTCGGCTGTGGGACCGGGGTCACGCCATTCGCGCGACACCCCCGGCTGGCGCGTCGCCTTCGTGAGGAAGAAGAACAGTGGAGGCGAGAGTGGCTGACAGGCGGGGCCGGGTTGGCAGCGAGCGCGAGCGCGAGCGCGTGTGTGCCGGTCGCGCGCGTGCGCTGCCGAGCCGCGACGTGGGCTGCGCGTGGTGAGATGAGGAGAGGAAGGTCGGGCGGGCTCGGGCTGGCTTGCTGGCCGAACTCTCTTTCTCTTTTTTTTATTTTCAGTTTAGTGTATATATACATGTATTGCCCATTTTAAATATTGAGTAAATACAAATATAAATTGCAATAAATCCCAAATGTAATGCATAAGTTATTATTCTATGTGAATGGAATTAAAATGCAAACTACACTCCTTTATTTACCAATTTCATAATGAAACCTATATGCTTGCACAAGAAAAATGGGTTTTCACAATAAATAAATGAAAAATTTTAATTGGTTGGGATTTTTAGATTGTGTGGGTTTTTAGGGTTGTTACAGTCCTCCCCCCTCATTAGGATCTCGACCTCGAGATTCAGAGTTAACGTACCCATCGAAGAGGTAAGGAAACATAATCCGCAAGTCCGATTCTTTCTCCCACGTAGCTTCCCTTTCAGTGTGATTGCTCCACTGTACCTTGCACATCGGAATGGTTTTGTTTCGCGTCTCTTTGGTATCCCGTGCCAAGATCTTGATCGGATGTTCCTTGTATTCAAGTGTGTCTTGCAGGTCTAATGCATCTGTAGGAACTTGCTCCTCGGGAAGCTTCAAACACTTCCTTAATTGCGAGACATGGAACACGGGGTGTACTCCAGATAATTCCTCCGGTAGTTCCAGCTTGTAAGCAAGCTTTCCAACCCTTTTACAGATCTTGTATGGCCCAACATATCTTGGTGCCAATTTCCCTTTTACGTGGAATCTGACAGTGCCACGAAGTGGAGATACCTTGAGGTAGACATAATCCCCAACCTTGAACTCAAGCCCTCTACGTCTTCTATCTGCATAGCTCTTTTGCCTACTCTGTGCAATCCTCAAATTCTCTCTTACTTGGGCAACACCTTCTTCTGCTTCCACAATCTTAGCAGGACCGAAGAATGTCCTCTCACCTGGTTCTGACCACATTAGTGGGGTCCTACAGGGTCTCCCATACAATGCTTCAAACGGTGACATCTTGAGGCTTGTTTGATAGCTGTTGTTGTATGAGAACTCGGCGTGGGGTAGACAGCTCTCCCATCCTTCCTTGTACCTCAATACACAAGCACGTAACATGTCCTCGAGAATCTGGTTCACTCTTTCTGTTTGCCCATCCGTTTGCGGGTGGTATGCGGTGCTATAGTCGAGCTTGGTTCCGATGGACTTGTGCAAGGATTTCCAGAACTGTGATACGAACTGTGAGCCTCGGTCAGATATAATACTCAGAGGCGCCCCATGTAACTTCAAAATGTTTGATACGTATAGATCTGCTAGCTTTTCAACTCTACATTTCCTTTTGACCGGTATAAAATGTGCAACTTTGGTTAGACGGTCCACTATTACCCATATAGAATCATATCCATGCTCGGATCGGGGCAGTCCTATTATGAAGTCCATGGATATGCACTCCCACTTCCATTCTGGTATCTCAACTGGTTGTAGCAACCCTGCTGGTCTCTGATGTTCGGCCTTGATTCTATTGCATGTATCACATCGGGCTACATGCCCTGCAATGTCTGTCTTCATATTCTCCCACCAGAAGTGCTTCCTTAGATCATGGTACATCTTGGCTGACCCTGGGTGAATGCAATATTTGGAGTCATGGCCTTCTGACAGAATCTCTTCTCGTATCGCTGAATCCGTCGGTACACAGATTCTATCCTTGTACCATACAGTTCCCTGCTCATCTTCTCGGTATTCGGGGCCTCTTCCCAGCTTCATCAAACCACGGATATAGTCTATCTCAGGACAGTTCTTTTGTGCTTCACGGATTCGTGAGGTGAGATTGTACTCGACGCGAAGCTCATTTAGCATGCCATAGGAGACTACCTCGAGCTGGAATGCGTCGAACTCTCTCCTGAGCTCAGGTGGCATAGAGTTGGTGATGAGGGTATGGCAGTAGCTTTTGCGGCTAAGTGCATCAGCGACAACATTGGCCTTTCCTGGGTGATAATGGATCTCAAGATCATAGTCCTTGATGAGTTCTAGCCATCTGCGCTGCCTCATATTCAGATCTTCCTGAGTGAAGAAGTACTTCAGGCTCTTGTGGTCAGTGTAGATGTCACACTTGTTGCTTATCAGATAGTGTCTCCAAATCTTGAGTGCATGTACCACGGCTGCAAGTTCTAGGTCATGAGTCGGGTATCGCTGCTCATGTTCCTTCAACTGTCTTGAGGCATAAGCTATCACTCTTCCTTCTTGCATTAGTACACAGCCCAAACCTTGCCGAGAGGCATCACAATATACAACAAAATCCTTGTGAATATCGGGCAGGGCTAGTACAGGTGTAGTAGTGAGCTTCTCCTTCAAGGTCTGAAAACTCTTCTCACATTCAGGAGTCCATTTAAACTTGTTCTCTTTCTTCAGCAAGTTGGTCATGGGTCTTGCAATCTTGGAAAAATTCTCAATAAATCTGCGATAGTATCCTGCAAGTCCCAAAAAGCTTCTGATTTCTGACACATTACAGGGTTGTTCCCACTCTTTCACAGCTTCAATTTTGGCTAGGTCTACTGTGACTCCTTCTCCTGACAGTACGTGTCCAAGGAAAGCAACTTCCTCAAGCCAGAATTCGCACTTGGAGAATTTGGCGTATAGCTGGTTGCAAGACAACCTCTCCAATACGGTCCTCAGATGATGTTCATGTTCCTCTTTTGTGGCTGAATAAACCAATATATCATCAATGAATACCACCACAAACTTGTCTAACTCATTCATGAAGACCTTGTTCATCATGTTCATGAAGTATGCCGGAGCATTAGTGAGTCCAAATGAGACTACTGTGCACTCATATTGTCCATATCTAGTGACAAATGCAGTCTTCGGAATATCTTCTTCCCTGATCTTCATCTGATGATACCCTGATCGGAGATCGATCTTTGAGAAGTACTTGGCCTTACTCAATTGATCTAACAGATCATCGATGCGGGGCAATGGGTACTTATTCTTGACTGTAACCGCATTCAGATTCCGGTAGTCAATGCACATCCTCATCGTGCCATCCTTCTTCTTGACAAACAAAACGGGAGATCCCCAGGGCGAAGCACTTGGCCTAATGAAACCCTTCTCCAGTAATTCTCCCAGCTGCTTCTTGAGTTCCATCAACTCATCAGCCGACATTCTGTAGGGTCTTTTGGCAATCGGTGCAGTCCCTGGCATCAGCTCTATAACAAACTCCACATCTCTATCTGGTGGCATTCCTGGTAACTCCTCTGGAAATACATCATTGAATTCACAGACTACTGGCACATCTCTAAATGTCAGCTCTGTCTTATCTGCTTTAGTCTCCAGGGCACATAGGAGGGCTTGGACTCTCTCGGTTTGGGGTACACATCGGACAGCTGTTCCCCAAGGGTGGGTTACCTGAACATATCTAGGTGAACAAGATATCACTCCCCGGTGTTTGGTTAGCCAGTCCATGCCTAAGATGACATCTAAGCTATTGGAGGGTAGTAGGGTTAGGTCAGCTCGAAAGTCAAGTCCCTCGATTGTGATTATCACTCCCCTACATATGTGAATGCTTCTGAAGGTTCCTAAGGGCGAGCTAGTTAGGATGGGGTTTGCTCTCGGGGTTACAGGTATGTGCTTAGTGCAGTAATAATCTTATAGTGGTTTAAGTAGGAGTTAGATGTTTTCAACGATTTAATTGAATTAAAACATTTTTCATGCTATCCTACACTCAACCAAAGAAGCATAAAAATCCATAAGAAGCATAAGATCCAAATGTCACTCATCACATGGTTATTATTACATAAAGGATGTTCCTAGCTGCTAAGAAGATCGTGCTATGCGCAGATAGCCAAATGACAGGATAACTCAAGGTATCACTAGTCTAAGGGCCACGCAGGGTCCCATAAGCTACTGGTGCATAAGGTCAAGTACGGCGTCGGGTATGCGGCTGTCCTCTGCCTCGATCTCGTCGTCGGTCATGGTCAGGCGCTTGACATAATCGAGTGCTACTGCTAGCTCTGGAGTGGCCTCAATCTCCTGCATCCTTTGAGACGGACACGCTCTCAGGTTGAGCGTAGTGGGTGGTATGCGGAAGTCTCCCTCTCGGGGCTTCACCATCTCCAGTGGGGGAAGTGAACTCTGTACCTTCCGGACCTCAATAGCTCTCCTGGCGTCGGACTGCTTCCAAGCTGTCTCTGTCCTCCGTAGCTTGTCCTTTAGGAACTCCACCATCTTCACGCGGTCGATCAGAATCCCTTGGTTGCGGGTGGACTTGTCCTCGGCTTTCTCCAACTGCTTCTCCAACTCCTTGATCCTGGAACGCAGCGTGATCATCTCGACTACCCTGTCTCTGCTCCTCTGCTCCCTCTCAGCAAGTGCTCTCTCCTTGTCGTCCAGCCTCCTCTGTAATTCCAACACTCTGCTGTTCAGGTAGTCATTGCGAAGCCCAAAATCTCCGACCTTGTCTCGCAAGTCGGCGATCTCGGCTCGGTGTAACTCATCACGGCGCTGCATCTCCAACTGCAAGTCAGTGACTGCTCTGCTCAAACTCTCCAGGGTCTGAGTCCCTTTCTGCAAACTGTCCTCGACCTCTGCCATGCGTGCTCGGTCACGCCGCCTCCTTTGCTCCAATGAGCTGATGAACTCGTCCTGCTCCTGGAGGTGGTGTGCCACTGTGCGTAGGCAAGGGTCAGTCTCGGCCTGAACGATCTGGCCGGTGTACAGAATCCTCTGGATGGGGTCAGGGTGCAGCTCCAAGGCCTGAGGTAGCAGACGGAAGTGGGTCCCCTTAAGGTACTCGTATGCTGTGTACACAACTGCGCGTAGTACCTTGCGGGAGACAGACTGTACTCCGTCCTCCACAGTCTCTCCAGCAGTGTAGTCAGTAAAAACCGGCATTCCTGGAAGGGTCAGGCTGACGGGTGTCTCAACTCTGGTAGTGACAGGTCCTTCGAACCTCTCAGCCTCGACAAGCTTCCCTCGGCTGAAGTACTGGATCTGGTCAGACGGTGCTCCCAGCTCCTCCAGCACCTGGCGTAGTACCATGGCAAATCCGCCGTGGTTCCTCCCATTGATCGGGATCTCGATAGTGCCGTCGTGCAGTGGACGAAGTGGTGGTCCAAGGCTGGTCATCTGCAAATTTTTCAAGAAACGGATTAGCAGGTCCTTGTATTAGATAAGCCATTGCATAAAAAGTGAATGCAAGGTCGGTAATATAACCGAAAGAGAGTCTGGCTTCCTATTCTCACGTCCATTTCCTATGGGTCTCGTCCTACAGTCAAGTATGGCTCTGATACCAACTGAAACGACCTCGATTTCCACGAAGGGAAATCCACAGGCTCGAATTGTAATTCAACAGATTGCTTGGCACAATCCATGAAATTACCCATATCTCAGTTGCCACCAGGATCCATACAACGGTAAACAAGTCTTACATAAACATTTATTACATCGCCACACTGGCGGAATCAACAATCAGAGAAGCTTTAGAAGATGCGGAAGCGATTCATCCTTCACGGCCAACTTGAGTGTAGCACGTGACCCTATTCCTCGTCATCATCTCCCTCGAAGTCGTACTCATTCTCGTCACCTGACAGCAAATTTATCAGTACGATTTGTACTGGCCACGGAGCCCACCTATGCAGCATTTGCTTTGTGGAAAGTGGATGCAAGGCTATACAAGCAGACCTATAGGCTGAGGTTTTCCTATGCAGCTGTAATCAATGTTTATTTAGTCAAGTTTTATCACCAGTTAACACCATCATCCCTTTTCCCATCACCACACCTCACTTACCCACACCTCACTCTCATTCGACAGGTCCAACTCCCTCTCGGGCCTATCTCAGCGGCACACTACCACAACGGGTACACTGCCGGAAAAATGTCATCCAGGGGGAGAAGAGAACACTCACTACACTAGTAGAAGCTTCACAGGAAAGGTCCATAGCCAACAGGTTGGCATATGTATCCGATACATATGCCAACCTGTTGGCTATGGACCTTTCCTGTGAAGCTTCTACTAGTGTAGTGAGTGTTCTCTTCTCCCCCTGGATGACATTTTTCCGGCAGTGTACCCGTTGTGGTAGTGTGCCGCTGAGATAGGCCCGAGAGGGAGTTGGGCCTGTCGAATGAGAGTGAGGTGTGGGTATGTGAGGTGTGGTGATAGGAAAAGGGATGATGGTGTTAACTGGTGATAAAACTTGACTAATTAAACATTGATTACAGCTGCATAGGAAAACCTCAGCCTATAGGTCTGCTTGTATAGCCTTGCATCCACTTTCCACAAAGCAAATGCTGCATAGGTGGGCTCCTTGGCCAGTACAAATCGTACTGATAAATTTGCTGTCAGGTGACGAGAATGAGTACGACTTCGAGGGAGATGACGACGAGGAATAGGGTCACGTGCTACACTCAAGTTGGCCGTGAAGGATGAATCGCTTCCGCATCTTCTAAAGCTTCTCTGAATGTTGATTCCGCCAGTGTGACGATGTAATAAATGTTTATGTAAGACTTAATTATCGTTGTATGGATCCTGGTGTCAACTGAGATATGGGTAATTTCATGGATTGTCCCAAGCAATCTGTTGAATTACAATTCGAGCCTGTGGATTTCCCTTCGTGGAAATCGAGGTCGTTTCAGATGTAACATCCCGGCCCAGGGCTTAATAGGATTGATAGGATACTCATACCAACAAGTTGCAACTTCTTTTCCGGAAGCCCATCTGCAAAGAACTCCAAGGTTAAGCGAGCTTGGCCCTGGAGCGATGGGTGACCGACCGGGAAGTTCTTCCCGGGTGCGCATGAGTGAGGACAAAGTGCGCAGAAAAGACTGGTGTTGGTCTGTGAGGGCAGTCTATATCCTAGTTAAGCTGCCAAATGTAAGCGGGCCCGGCCTCGGGGAGGCGGGACGTTACAGAATGGTATCGGAGCCGACCCTTACAGTTTCACGGGCGCGTGTGTCGCAGTTGCGCAGGCATGGTGCGCATGGCTGGTGTGGATCCGGCGTGGTCACACAGCATGGCACATGCGCTGGCACTGGACACACGGACGTGGCCAAGAGGGGACGTTCCTGGCTTGGGATTGATCGACGAGGACGTCGATCTCTTAAGGGGGTGAGGATGTAACATCCCGGCCCAGGGCTTAATAGGATTGATAGGATACTCATACCAACAAGTTGCAACTTCTTTTCCGGAAGCCCATCTGCAAAGAACTCCAAGGTTAAGCGAGCTTGGCCCTGGAGCGATGGGTGACCGACCGGGAAGTTCTTCCCGGGTGCGCATGAGTGAGGACAAAGTGCGCAGAAAAGACTGGTGTTGGTCTGTGAGGGCAGTCTATATCCTAGTTAAGCTGCCAAATGTAAGCGGGCCCGGCCTCGGGGAGGCGGGACGTTACACATACACTCTGCAGAGGTTTTAGCACTCACAAGATTAGCCATCATCGATGCTGTATAATCATCTAGGCAGAATTCCGGGTGCTTGCTTGCCTAGGTCGATGCCACCCTACCACTCAGCCCTGGGTAACATCGGGCACGAACCGAAACGCTGAGACTGAGAGACGCAGTAGCGGGCCCAATTAGTGGTATTACGCATCTAGAACGATGCGGGAACTTTCGGCATCCGCCACCGCCCACCCTATCACCTTACAACCTAGCAGTAGTGGCACCGCCCTACCAAGTAGTTGTAACAGAACCGACCAATTTATACGAGCACAAGTATAGCGACAGCTGTTTTCCCAGCTATCAAGCCACACTTGAGCCAATATAAACCCGGTAGTCCGTGAAATCTCGAAGGATTTCAAACTTTTACACAGTACATACCCCAAGGATCGCAGAAACTCAGCAGCACACATACACATGATACATAGATTCGCACATAATTCAAATACATCAGAGTACAAGATAGACTTTTACATAAAAGTTAAGTAGCGGAAACGAAATAGATTTACACATACTTAAGTTCATAATACAGTGCCAAGTGTCGACCCGTCACAGCAACAAAGGTAAAATAGATAACATGACCTTGCCCAAGGTCTAGTCCTCCTCTTCTGAAGGATAGAAGTAATTCTTTTAGTCAACAAAACATTCCTCCTGCAACATTGGGAATAAAACCCTGAGTACTCAATTGTACTCAGCTAGACTTACCCGACAGGAAGTAAATAAAAAGACTCTCAAGGACATGCAAGGATTATTTGGTGGAGTTTAGGAGATAGCATCATTTTTGCAGAAAAGGCATTACTACAATAATCCCTCAACTTATCAATTTTAGATATTGTTCAGCTTCGATTTCAGTTCAGCTATTATAGCTAAGGTTTGCAGCTATACTAAGCAATCACTTGATATTATAGCAATCAATAAACCATATGATTTCCGATATCCACAGATATCAACCTCATCTCACCATTAATCACGTTCAAGTTGTTAACCTCTACCTCACCAGAAGATCAGTTCAGTTTCTCACTAACCAGGAGAGATGGCGATTCGAATCGATTGTACCAGCTGGCAAAACATGCCAATCACAAACTCTGTTAGCCGAGCCACTGGCTTCTTGGGTCACCGTTAAATCCTTCTGAGACACAATATGTCGCGAGTTTGGCGGGGACCATATTCTCAGAGACCAACCCACTTCCAGGATGCATCAGGTCCCTGACCTGCCCTTGGTAAAATGGTGTCTCCGCACATACTTCCTAACTCCAGAATATGTCTGCCTAGTCGCACCAAAGCTCGGCTTAGAAAGAAATACTCGGCTTCGCGGTTAGAACGACTTATTTGGCCAGCTATGTGATGACGTCCTTCAATCTCAACTGATGTTTGGTGGCCTCAGTCCTAGTCGGCCGCAAGCAGCACCGAAGTCAACATGACCCATGTCATGCAGCTCCCCGCTACCTAGCCTTGATTCTCTCATTATTTCATTGTGGCATGGTGACACATATAGCCAACCATGTGGATCTCGTCAGTCACCACCTACACTCGCGGATGACAGGAAATCACCCGACTTTCTCGCGGATGACAGGAAATCACCCGACTTCTACCGGTCTAAGCAGAGCTAAGCATAAGATCAATCACCTGTCTAGTAATAGTATCAGGTTCACATATATAGTAGACAAGGTAGATATGCAGCAACGGTTTCAAACCAACTCCTATACTTAAATGCACAAACATACAATTTAATAAAGACCGGTGCATTTATAAAAAGAGATAGGTGGAGGCTTAGGGATGCTCCGGGGCTTGCCTGGGGTTCAACACTAAGTTAGTGCTTGTTAGATGACACTTGTTCGACGAGCATTTCTCATCCAAGCACTCGATTAGTCCTTCCACCTTCGTGATTAGTCCACCACAACGTCTTGTGGTTAGTTCCATCATTATGTCCTTCACTCCACGTGTTCATCATCTATCATACCTAAATGAGATGCACAATACACATGTATGAATAAGAGAAAGTAATACAAGACATGTTAATCTAGCATCACTGAACCATGAGCTAACAATGCCACCAAGCAAGGCAACATGAAAGCAATCCTAATCTCACATATGCAGTTTAAGGACAGCAGGACAGCAAGCACAAAATTTAACCATAACTGAAGCTATATACATCCAACCAGGGTAATCTAAGCCTTTCTGTAAAGCTATTGAAATTGTCTACAACTTTGGTATCACCTCTTCAGATGATTTAATTCATATAAAGGTCAAACAACACAAAGAAGACAGCTCTGTCCAGACTTGGACAGATTCTGTCCTCCCAACTCAAACAATCATAACTAGAGATTTAGACCACCAAAAGGGATGATCATAGACAATTTAGAAAGACATAGAAATATACTACAACTGATCTATTATCACCAAGAAGTGATTCAAAGCATAACTCAGTCAAATAATGCAATCAATCAGATCTAGACAGAAAATTGGCAAAACCTGACAGCAGTCCTCCAAAAGCCATAACTCCTAAACTATTAGGCCTATGACCAAGAAATTTTAGGACAAGCTAGATATAGAAGTTGGCTACAACTTTTGTATAGAACACATTTTCATGGAGAAAACACCACAACAACAGGGACTATGCCTGCAGCCATTTTCGGCATGTAAGCAAAACATGCTTTTCACTTAAATATCACCCAAGCACACATAGGAATGGGCTATTTAGATAGCTCCAAACATTATTGCATGGTCATACAAGATTCATCTCAGACCAAAGCATATTAAGGAATCACAAGAAACATATATATTCATTTACCCATAATTATTCACTAACTATTACGTAAAAATCCTATTATTTAATTATTTAAGTTATATGGTAAACACCTCAAAGGCATCCCAAATTTTTATGAGAGGTAGATGCATACAAATCATGACTACTAAACAAATTTTACCTTCTCAGGTATTATAATTTAATTACCACAAAATAGAAAAATTTATAATTCAACAATGCATTGGAGAGCAAGATAAATCTACAACATCACACTTTCAGTGGACACATGGCCATGTTAGTGTTTCTCAGGTTACTACAACATCATACAAAGATGGTGGAGTACCATTTTCCATTTTACATCTATATAATATTTATAAAGCATTTAAATCTACTTAATGGGCATCAAACAAGATAAATCAACAACTCAGTCATGCATGCACCATAAATCATGAAATTTTACCCATACATTACACATCATACAGAGAGTCTATAATTAAATTTTTTATGCCATTTGGAGCAATATAACTTCAGATACAAAAATAACAAGCAATTCGACCATTTATTTCCTATTTAAAAAGATTAATGTGAAACACCTTGAAAACAGTAAACAACATATATGTTTTATATTTTTATGAGCTAGTGCATGTCATTATAAGCCTAACAAAATTGGAATCACACATGTTGGACTTCTATTTCTCAAATTATGGCCAAAAGCAAGTTAATAAAAATTCTAAACCACTTTTCAATAATAATTTCTACAGCACAAAAGTGTAGATAACATAGCACATTTACTAGATCTAACATGCAGAGAACTTAATAAGGAAACTAACAAAACTTGTTTCATAATTTTTGGAGCTACCAAACTGGAGATATAAATTTCTAAAGCAAATACGAAATCTATAGATTTGATCCCCATTTGATTTGAGTGGGGCCCGCCTGTCATACAAACAAGAGAAAGAACAGGGAGCCCTTCTTCCTCCTCCAGAGCACCACGCAGGGGAAGGCAGGCAGACTGGCTTGGCCGTCGGCCGGCTCGGCCGGCTCTGCAGCCTGCCAAGCGGCAGCGGGGCGAGGTGCCAGGGGGCCCGCATGGCCCTGGAGCTGGCCGCGACCTGGCCCGGGAAGGCCAAGCATGCCTTGCCGCCCGTAGCGGCGGTCATGGCCATGGCCACGATGCGCGCATGCAGCAGCTCCCGGCGGCATTCGACGGCGAGCACAGCGGAGGTGCACGACATGGACAGAGAGAGGTGGCTAAGCTGCTTGTGGTGGAGATTTTGCGCATTGGAGGCCCGAGAAGGTGGTCCGCGGTGGCGCTCGAGCTCTGCTCGCGTCCATGGCGGATGGAGCCACGAGCAGCAGCTGCACAGGCGAGAGCAAGCGCGAGAGTGAGCAAATGAGCGAGAGGGAGAAGTGGAGTGCTCTGGTGTTTCCATTTTCCTCAAGCTAAAGCGGACAGAGGTAGGGGACAGGGATGGAAAGGTGGTGGCCGGCAAAGTCGCAGGAGCTCCAGAGCTCGGTTGCCACGTCCTAGACACGCGGCGCCCGTAGAGGCATTTTGCCGAACAGCTGGCGGGCTCTGTCGGGGGCGAGTTAGGACGCCGATTTGGGCTGCTTCTGGGCCGAATTAGGCAAAGGGCTAATTATGAAATTTGCTTACCTCAGAGCACTCTACACCTTTTATTAAGGTAGCTCAGCCATTTGAAAAAGAGATTAGGAGATAATTAGCTGTCAACTTGATGTTGTCGACATACTAATTACGATCGAAGACCGAGTAGCAACCCTTGTCAAACAAGGTCGGATTGATGCCAAATTTTGGTATGGTGTGCCCCAAGAATGTGTAACAATTTCTCTTTTGGGCCCAACTTGAGTTGCCTAACAGAATTTGGAGAAACCAACACGTCAATGCAATAGGGGCAGATTTCAGACTTAGAAATTATTTAAATCCTAAAATCAGGATTTTGCCAAACTTGGTTCCACTATTGGAGGCACTTGGAGGTTGAATCATGGCTCAGTCCAAAAATAACATTTGTTCTATTCCAAAAGATCTTAAACCTTTATTTTGGGTCAAACTTCATATCTAGCTCCAAAATAATATTTCCACTTTGGTCAAACTAATGTAATTAGAGAGCTCAGAGTAGATGTTTAGGCCAATAAAGGTATTTTCTTGGCATTTGCTCAACATGAGTCCTTCATGACTTTTGTTGTAGAGTTCAAATAGAGTTGTTTGGTCAAGGTTGCAAGATTTCATTGACATTGCATGCTCATCTTTCCTAAATCAATAAATCCAAACAAGCATATGATTTGCTATTTCAAGTGGATTCTTGATTTGGATCTTTATGAGACTCTTCCAATAGTCATGGTAGATGGACATGAATGTGAGACAGTGATCAAGATCATTTATTGACATAACTTGGTTAGGGCCACACTCGCTGGTTAGCTCATGACTAACACCTGGGGTGTTACAGTAGTCCAGCCGTTCCCCGCCCATCGAAGACGAGTGAGCAGTAAAGGATTCCTATGAACCTGGTACTAGCCCTTCCTAGTTTTGACCAAGCAGGCATCTTCTCTTAGGGGATACTCTCCCCGTGCCACCATGGCACCTCCATTCATGGGATTTCAAACCACGCAGGCTATCCTTCCCGGAACCTCCTCATAAAAACCATTACCCGCCACAGGTATCTCTCGTGGGAATGCCCAGATGCAACTCCCGGCAAGACTTGCCTACACAGCTCATCGTGTATCCCACTTGGTCGACTCGACCCTCACTACACACCCAAGACACACGTAGCATGCTCATAGTCCACCAATCTGGCATCCCAAGCCAAACCATTCCCATATGTTCACCACCAGCATCACATCACAGATATAATGCGAGTGGAGTTAATAAATATGGTGATGTAACATGAAAGCAAGCAGGTAGATAGAAATATATAAAAGAGCATGAGCACGAAGCTAAGTAGCATAGTAGAGTGGATGCAAGCAGTTTAATAATGGCTTAGGTAGTTGCATGCATAATATACTAGCAAAAGGAGTAAATATAAAGCGCTAGCAATTCTAAATATGCAATGTCTAATAGGATTCTCTAAAAGAAGGTGCTGCCATGACACCTGCGTTGTCGAGGTAGTAGTGGTATGAGCACTCCTTGGTTAGTGTAGTTGATCTGCTGGGTCACCACCTCCGGGGTGACTCCACTCCATAGTTGCTGTCGTCGTCCATATCCTCTTCCTCCAGCGGGTCTTGATCCGAACGTCGCTTGTCCGGAAACGGCTACTCCGTGAAGCGACACAAGGCAAGAAATCACCCAATACACCAGAAGATGACGGGATGCGGGAAGATCCATAAATACTGGAGAAATAATAAAAGGTACACGACTTGGCCCTCTCGGCGTATGTCCAATTTCATCGGGCCAAAGAAAAATTAAGAGTGGGGTTGCTATGCACAAGCTTATGTCACGGCCAAGCCAATATGGCTTTATAATAAATGGTTTAGGCTAGAGCTGATCCATAGCAAACACCACGGCTCACAATCTTCCGATCCGAATGCCATGGAGAAGACGGGGATCGGAGGACGGCCGATCAGAAGGGAAGAACAAGGAATTACCAACAATAAATGTTACACAAAATAGTGCGAGTGTTTAATCCACTTGTAGGGTACCAAGGCTGTGATTCAAACGGATACAATCATACAAGTGCTTAAACACCTAGAATCAAGAGAGGGAGAGAGTGGAGTTAGCTAGGCACATCCATATCATACTCTCAGTCACACCTTTAGTGAAGATGGTTTTTAAGCGGTCGATCGAGTCGACTCACATAGATCCAAGATCTTGATATAGACCATAGCTTTGCTAACTAAAAAGGGTTAGTCTGATCTTTGATCCAATCGCCATGGATAAGACAGGATCGAACAGAGCGGGCTATACGGGAACAAAAGAGCAAGAAACATAATAAGGCAGTGGTCTACTTCCTCCAACACGCACGCCATGGAATAGACGGGGCATCAGAAGAAAGCGACATGTAAAAGACGCAAGTGCGCAAACCACTCGTAGGGTACCACGACCTGGGTGCACTGGCACTAAGTCATTTCCTGAATTCGTAGCGGTGCGGTTGTCACCGCGAGAATCGAAGGAATACGATGGTCGCATAGGGTACAAGCATACGAGGGTCTGAGCACGAAGAATCAAGAACATCAAACGGGGTATAGCTCCATGGTCAACTATAACGTCAGGTAGAGTTACATTCGGCATTACGGCCATGGCGAGATGAATCCCACGATCGCAATATCCGAATGAAGTACGATCCCACAGCCAACTCGAAGGCACGGCACACAGATAAACGACACGACAGTAAGAACCGATGACTTGACCCAAAAGACAAAATAACTCAACAAGATAGTGGAGTAGCACAATTCCATAGCTCGAAGATGGATGGATCCTGTATCACAGATACATGTAGAGACAGAGTGTAAAGATAGGGTACAACAGATACATGTGCAGACAGATCATAGGGATAGGGTACAACAGCTACGGTACAATAGATATATGGATGGATGGATCGTTGTGATAGGGTTCAATATGATGGACAGGTGTACAAGGAGTAAGAGAAGGGACTCTCCAGTAGTCTGGCGTCGTATATCACTTTGGCTTTCCAACCGTCTAACATTATCTATCGATTGGGCTTTCCAACAGTCTGACATCATTTATAATTTGGGCTTTCCGACAGTCCAACGTCATCTATTATTTTAGGCTCTCCATTAGTCCAGCATCATCTATGGGGTCTTAAGATATGGCAACGGGGTAACAGAACGAAGGCGGCGTCCTGGGGAAGATGATGAATAGGGCGGTGGTGGTGTCCTTCTCCATCTTATACGCGACCAGCTAGGGCACCAAGGGGGTCCGATCATCCTCGACGTCCGTTCCCACCATGGGGCACACGTCGTGCATCAGGGGGTGGAGCGCATCGGGTCGCCAGGGGAGCGCGAGCCACGATGGTGCTTGGCACCGTGCGGTGGGGGCTCGGGGGTGCGAGCGCACGCTCGTCCCTAGGGTTCCAAGGGCAGGGCGGCTGGGTGGGCCGCAACCTGGGCCTACGGAAGCTGGAGGGGGCACCTGGGCCGTGCTTGCAGCTGGGTAGCAAAAGTGCATGGCAGGGTCACACGTTGGCCGGGCTGAGGAGGAGTGGGGGCGAGCTGGGCTGTGGTGCGCCTGTTGCTGGGCCGTGCGAGGCAGGGTGAGGAAAAGGGCAGGCTTGCGGGAGAGCTAGGGGCGCGGTGCTGATGATTTTGAACCCAGAGAGTTTGGCCTTTCCTATTTGCGAATTTGATTCAAATACTTTTCCATTAAGATTTGAAATGAAATCGGAAGGATTCCAAGGTGGTGTGTCAAGGGGTATTTGGAGCAAAGGTCCACATCGAATATTGGTAGAAGTTTAATATGGAAGGTAGGAAATAAGGAAATAAGCATTTCTCTTTTTACAGTTTATGATCTAGATCTATGGAATCGAGGAGAGTTGCTACGGATTTGTTCTCTCCGACGCAAAACCCTAGACCATCTACGAACTCTGACAATTTCCTACAAGCAATCTCTATATGAATGCAATGGTTGTTAGCGGGTTAGCCGCGGTTCGTTCTAGAAACTATATGCTTCACACATTTGCAAAAAAAAAATTTAAAAAGTTCGCACTTTTGGTTTACCAAAAACCCGGGTTGTTACAGTCCACCCCCTTACAGGGATCTCGTCCCCAAGATTTAGGAGTTAGTGTCAGTGGAAGGTATGTTCTGATGCATTGGGTTTGCATGTAAAGATTTTTGAAGGACAGTTTTGGCAAGACAGTTTTCGTGAAACCCATTTTGGAATGGAGAAACAATAGCTTATTTTTATAGAACATCTTTTCCTTCAAAACAATCAGGGTACGGGGTAAGTTTTAAAACCATGACTCTTATTTAGAAATCAAATCCCTGTTGTAATTTATCCATGGTGTTTTGGAAACCAAATAGCTTGTAAATTTTTAAAACTTGTTTGAAAGCTTTTGAATTTTCTGGGTTTTCACAAACCTTTTTGAAAACACCATTTTAAATGGAAATAGGTTTCCCAAAATCTTTTGAATACAGAAGCAAAAGGCTTTCAAATGCCGTTTCACATACATTTTTCTAAAATAACTTTGAAATATAGTTTTCATGAGTTCTTGCTTTTTGAAAGAGTCGCTAAAGGTTAAGAACTTTCGCCTAAGATCTTTGAAAACTCACGCAAAAGGTTTTAAGCATTTGAAATGTTTGAGTGATCCGATTTTTTTTTATGTTTGAAAAGCTTTGAACAGGGAAAATTCGCATTTGTAAATATCTGGAAAGAATTATATTCCTTTTATAATAAGGCGGGTTTTGAGAGGGGTTTTGAACCTTTTTAAATCAATTTGATTTTCACAATGATTTTCCATGAACTCGATTTTTCCTTTGCAAAAGATTTTTAATAGAGTCCGACTTGGAAATTCAATCGTACCCAGGTACTATTTGGGGGCGGTCACGATCATGCCACGTTACCTGCACACGCCCGGCGGCAAGCCATGTGGATGCATCACACGTGGGGCCCCAAGTTTCGTAGCGGTACCCAGGGTTTTGCAAATTTTCAAAATAAAACTCAGAGCTTAATTGTATGATACTCTCAAGTCTCTTAATATGTGGTATTTATGGATCTCACTGAGGCATTAATGATGTTATGCCTTCCTACAACTAAGGATTATAGTGGAGCTTATAGGAGTGGCAATAACAAGGATGAACATACTTGCAATTCATATATTGTAAAGTCAAACAATGGATCCACAGAGAGTCAAGGCATACAATCAAACTAAGATGTGCATGTGTATGGAATATGGTGGATAGGTGTATATATGGTAGCTAATTGTTGACATTTCATAGCGCAACCACCAGAGACAGTGTGTTAGGCTATCTCTGATAACGGCACCAGAAGTGCCTGAGGGTATTTCTTATGTCTATTGGATAATTCCGTAAGCGCACAGAATATACCACTGTAGCACTTCATCCGGGAGTATTCCAAGGTATCGTTATTTGTTTTTATCCCAAGGGAAAGCGGTTGCTAGGAATAATTAATAAAAAGAAAGAGAGATCCTTAAGTCCATACCAAGTTAGTACCAGCTAGTGGTAGGGGGTAGATCGATAGGTAGAGGAAAAAGGTAATGACACCAACACACAACAAGTATTAAGATAACTAAAAGATAATTAGTAGAGTATAGCTAGGTGGGAGGACAACGAGTGAGTATAAGACTCGTATGACACTTACTTTACTCTTGTGACTTACCCTATCAAATAGATGACTTATACTAAGATAGTTACCTTACTACCGGTGTGCAGGGGGTAGTGCGAGACAATAGAGGAAAAAACCTCTACCTGAAGCGCCTACACTCTTATGGGAGCCTACCTTTTAAGAACTTGCCTAAAACACATGGAGGGATACTAAGACTAGACAGGGCTATCACCACCTGCTAGCACCCACAAACAATCCGTGCGACAAGCGGTAATCAAAAGCAAGATCTAGTCTAAGCACCACGCTTACACTAAGTCTCACTATTCTAGCTGCGTACCAACAACTAGAACACCCTATGACAGGCGATGAACTAACACACGTTGAGTTGGGACAAGATCACTATCAAGTATAAAACAACTATAGAATAATATAAGACACAACAATACTATAAAGAATAGTAAAGACTAAGTAAGAACTTAGTGAAGTAAAGTAAAGATAATATATATTGAAAAGGATAAAGTCCTACAAAAGGAAAGGTGCAAGAGCTATACTAGACTCTCTAGTAGATGACTCCGGAGACTCCGAGCGTAGCTCGACTCGACTCTAACTCCCACACTAGACTAATACTACTACTAAAGAGTAGAACATCACTCTAGCTTGCTTCTTGTGTTGTATGGTGTGTCTTGAAGAGGAGTGGGCAGCCTCTATTTATAGTGGAGGATGAGGGGGTGCCACGTCAGCGATCCGCGTGCTCCTTGCCTCTCCACCCTTGGATCCACCACCTTGTAACCGCCTCAAGATGGACGGCTTTGGTGATTTGAGCACATGGGAAACTTGCTTGGAGTCGGTGGAGGCCAACCGACCTAGCTAGGCACCAGGGGGGTTCGGCCGACCCCCCTATGACTGGTGGGCCCAGCCAGTAGCTTCCAGCAGGTGTCCCCACCAGTTAGTCATGGTGTAGGTGGCCTGGCCCCACCAATGGTGGTTCGGCCGACCCACCCCTGGTGGGTTGGGCCCACCAACGTGGTCCCCATCTGTCATAGACTCTTCCTATGTGTTGGTTCTGTCTTGATTGCTTCGTTTCATACCTCAATCCGTGTGCCTTTGATCTCCACCGTTGAATGAAAGCACAAGTTGATCCGATGAATGAAATGACTTGGTTGGAGTGTCACACGGATCCTGCCATGTCACCAGAGCCAGGCGGGCCCCATGGGCAGTTCGGCCGACACATGGGTGGGCCCACCCTTGGCTCTGATCTCTTCCATTTGATGTTGTATGCACTATGTTAAAAGTTGGTGGCCTGGGGCAACATAACATGGTTTGGCCGAACCATGTAGTTAGCCCCTAGCCGCTCACTTTTGCACTGATTTGGTGTTCCCTGCAATCACAAGCTAAGGGTATAAGTGGAACTCGTTATTGATAAAATATGCTCATGTTGTGTTTATTCTCCCTTGGATCCGAGGCCTATTGATGGTGTTTGAATGTGGAATTTTATGGTATATCCACCATCAACAAGATCCCCCAAGCTTAACCTTTGCTTGTCCCAAGCAAATAACTAAACTTAGCCTCGGTGGATCAGGAGTTGCTACTATGTTCATATTTCAATAATACCATGTGTATAACTAAATACTTCTCTTTTGAATGGAAAAATTGGCTATAGAAATTCACCCATTTTACCTTAGTCCTTTATGGGGCTAATGACTTTCCCTTTGCCTTAGGTGGTTGAGAGACAGAACAGTTTAACTTGAGCACCACTTTTCTCATTCTTTGCAAGTTTCATACTGGAGGTTTTAGCAATGTTTTTGCAAAAGAAAACTTAATGTTCCTCATATGGTTCTCTCATGTCGCTCAAATAGTGTATGATTCCTTACCAAGGCATAAAGTAAATGTTGCCTTCTCTTTATCATCCTACTTCTAAAAATGGCTTATGTGGAGCTTAAGGTAGGAATGAAAGAATATAGCATACTTACTTTGCATATGTTGTAGAGTCAAAGCTTGGATCCAAAGAGAGAAGTGTCATGCCCTTAGATCAAGATGTGCAAGTGTGTGGATGATGATGGAATATAATGCTCCTCTATTTGAATTGTATCTCTCTAATAAATTTTAGAGACATGGCTATTATTTTTCTCTTTTATTTATGAGCCTAGACTTGCTCAAATATTTTTTCTTTTCTTTTCTATGGACTTTCTTGTGTCCATCTTTCTTTATTTTTATTTCATTTTGCATATCCTTTTGTCTCTACTACCATAATGACTAAGAGAGATTTTCTATGACTTTAACACATGGGGCATTTATTTGGTGAAAATGGAAGGCATGTGGTTGCGTACTTCCAGTGTAGAAGCAGCATGTATATATGGTGTGTACGTGATCTTGATCTTGGGAGCATGATAAGACTCTCAATAAGGGTCAACAAGACTTGACAACACTCAATACAAAGCAAATAGCTTAAGTGGAAGGTTTTAGACATGTGTAACATATATGGCTGTGGTAGGAATTTATCACCATTGAGGAACAATAAGGTTTTGATTGATTAAGAAATAAATCTCCAGTAGTCATTGTCACACCCAATTTTAAGGATAAAATGGGATGCATAATCTTATGTGCGCCCAGAGATCAGTCACACACATAAGCCAACAAATTGCATAATTGTATCATAACCAATGTTTAATACATAGCGAATAATATCAAAATCATTACACAGCGGGAAAATAAAGATAACTCTCGCGGTAGCTCCATAGCACAGGGACGTCGACTGGTGAAGCACAAGTCTAGTAGTCCTCTGGGTAGTCCTCATCACTATCACCATCTGTTACCCATCCGAGATTTTTAACCGAGTAATGAAAAATAAACAAGCGTAAGTACATGTCATACTCAACAAGACTAGCATGGGTTAATGAGGCTCAAAAGGTTGACACGGTTTTAACAGCAGGTTGCTTTTAATTAATCATCATTTTATGCAGTTGGATAGCAACAAGTTAACATGCCCATTCTCATGATCATAGCAAACATAATTAATGAGTAGCAATAAATAGATTTAGCAATAAGTAAGCATCACCCCAAAAGATAACTACTCCATAAGACGTCCAAGGCCGCTCTTGACTGTGAGCTCGGCTAGTATACCAGTTTTACACTCTGCAGAGGTGGTGCACTTTCACTATGAGCCGTGATTCCCATTTGCTCGGGTTAATTACTCCCATAACACTACCAAGGTGAGAGAGCAGGGTTTCACTATGAAGCCTTTCAAAGGTTCGTCTAACATGTTAGGGCCGCGAGGTTTCCTCGGCAAGTAGATGTAGAGCCCCCCTTCCATATGGCACAAGGTCACGCAGGTTATACACATATGGACAGAGGCCGCACTATACCCGAGTCGTCTAAGCCCCTCTTGCGCCTTTCGGTAACCTCTAACAAGCTAGAAAAGGTCCTCATACTGAGCTAAAACCAGAGCCATATAGCCCTCATAGTTGCACAGTAAGTCCCGGTGCCATACTTATAGATCATTATCAAAGGTGAAGGATTTTGAGCATCACAAAACTATGCTCGAATCCTCTAGCTCCATGTTGCTAAAAAGGCATCTTTTAATCATATTGCATAATCAATTAATCAAGTTTTACATGATCATGATATCAATAACGCACTAGCATCAATTACCACATGCATAATCCCATAGGTTGCAAGGAACAGGATAACAAAACTAGGAAGTAACTATGGTTAACAAGGAAGACACATGCAAATGCAATTATTTATTTGGTGAATAGGACAACAAGGATGATCCATGCTAATACTTGCCTTGATCAGCAAACTCCTGGTGATCCGGGTTGTCGCAGTACTGATCTTGATCACCCACGTAAAGCTCACCGTCTATACTCGATCCATCATAACAACACACACGCATACAAGGGCAAACATGCATACAAACAAGAGTTTTCATTAGAACAGTACACCAACAGAGAGAAAATAAATTAAAAAGGTTATAAAACAAATCTACACATTGCTACGATCACATCGATATAAAGTTTGCGCAAATCAGATTTAAAACGAGGAAGATATGAATTTTACAAGGTTTATAATAGAATATTAATAGATTAAATATAATCTCAAATTTTCAAAGTTGAAAATATATTAAACAGTGGTACCATCAGATAGATTATGAAATTACGAATCTACCGCAATTTGAATCGTTCAAATCGGAGCTAAAACGTGGAAATTATAAATGAAACAATTTTGAATTCAAATCTGAAAACACATTTTCATATATACCGAAAATAAATACGCTTTCAAACGTAATCTACTGAATACGCTAAGGGCTGCGGGCTAAGCATTAAAAACTGCAGGGGGTTATTCGCAAAAACGCCGACCGAATCGGTAAGGGCTGCTCTCGGCCGTCCGATTCCAAATCGGCGGATCAGATTAAAAGAGAGGAGGGATGGCGGTGCTCTCGGCCGGAAAACAGAGGCCGACGGCGGCGCCATGGCCGGAGGGCCGCCGGAGAAGGCGAACTCGGCCTTCGATGCATGAAATAGGTCGGGAAGGGTACCCATAGATCGGGAAGAGCATCGCAAGCTCACCTAGGGTGATGGGAAGGTCGGAAATCGACTCGGATATAGCTCGCGGCGTGATCCGGCGGACGGTGGATCTCTGCAACGGCGGCGGAGGCGTGTCAGTGCACAAATCGAAGGGGGAAAGTGCTCGGGAACTTCACAAGATCACAGCGAAGCTCCTCAAAGGCTTACCGAGAGGAATTGGTGGCGAATCGAGCCAATTGCTCGCGGCGGCGGCTGCTCGGTTCTCGCGGGAGCTCGGCAATGGCGGCGAGAAGAGGCGGCTAGGGTTAGGTGACGGCTACGGGGGGGGGGTGTGGCGCTGCTTAAATACTCCTGAGGTGTGACGACAATCTCGGAAATTGAAACAAACTCGGCGAGCGGAGAAATCGGCTTCGGCCGTTTCTTCTCTGCTACGGACTCTCGGCGCGGCGACGAACTCGGCTTCGGCCGTTTCTTTCTTGCCCGCGTCGGACTCTCGGCGAGCAGCAGAGGGAAATAGGGGAGGGGCTGTTCTGTGGGTCCACAGGTCGGTAGCACCGAGCGCTGGGGTCGGGCTGGCAGTCACGGTAGAGGGACGCTTCGCGCGCGTTCGGCCGCGGTGGATGAACACGGCAGCGGCGTCTCTGTTCGCGCGGCGGGGGAGGTGGAGAACGAAGGGCTGACCCGTGGGTCCCACTCGTCAGTCAGGTGGGGTAAGGGGAAGGGAGGGAGCAGGTCGGTCGAGCTGTCCTCGGGCCATCCGACCTGGATCTGCTGGGGCCAGGGAGTGGAAAACAGGCCAAGCTGCTGCTCGGGCCAGAAAAGAGAGGGGAAGGGCTCTGCTCTATTTCCTTTTTCCATTTTCCAAAAAGGATTTTCAAATTGGGTTTTGAAATAGTTGAGAAATTCAAATAATCTACAACAGTACAAAGAAGAAATGCTCGAACATGAATGCATCATACATGTGTATGACCTAGGTTTGATTTTATATTAGAGAAAAATTATTATTTCCCTATATTGGAATGATCAACTAATTGCATAATTAAATAAATTCCCACTATTTAAAAGAGTGCAATTTTTCGGGTGTTACAATTCTACCCCCCTTAAAAATAATCTCGTCCTCGAGATTCAGTTGGTGCTTACTCAAACAACTCCGGGTACTTTTCTCTGAGATCTTCCTCTCTTTCCCAAGTAGCTTCTTCCTCAGAGTACCGATGCCACTGCACCTTGCACATCTTTATCACTCGGCTTCTTGTAACTCTTTCTGCGGTTTCCAAAATTTTCACTGGATGTTCCTCATAGGTGAGACCCTTCTTGAAAACTATTTCCTCGACAGGAACCTGCTCTTCCGGTACTCTCAAACACTTTCTCAACTGAGATATGTGGAACACATCATGCACACCGGACAAACTTTCCGGAAGTTCTAGCTGATATGCCACTTCGCCACGTCTCTCCAGGATCTTGAAAGGACCAATATACCTTGGTGCCAATTTTCCTTTGCTGTTGAACCTTTTCACACTTCTCATCGGGGACACTTTAAGGTATACATAGTCTCCTACATTAAAAGCTAGTTCTCTTCTCCGTGTATCCGCATAACTCTTCTGTCTAGATTGTGCTATTCTCAAGTTCTCTCTTATTGTCTGGACTTGCTCCTCTGCGTCTCTCAACACATCCGGTCCAAACACTTGACTTTCTCCAGTTTGATTCCAAAACAAGGGTGTCCTGCACTTGCGTCCATACAATGCTTCGAAGGGTGCCATCTTGAGACTTTTCTGGTAACTATTATTATAAGAGAACTCCGCATACGGCAGACTCTTATCCCAACTTGTTCCATACTGTAAAGCACAAGCTCTCAACATATCTTCCAAAATTTGATTAATCCGTTCAGTTTGACCGTCAGTTTGAGGATGATATGCAGAACTGAAATTCAGCTTAGTACCTAGAGACTCATGTATCTTTTGCCAGAAATGTGAGGTGAATTCAGCGCCCCTATCAGACAAAATTTTCTTTGGAACTCCATGCAGACACACTATTCTCTCCATATACAACTCTGCTAGTTTAGGTCCTCCATAAGTGGTCTTGACTGGAAGGAAATGAGCTACTTTAGTCAGTCGATCCACAATTACCCAGATTGAATCATAACCTCTCTGAGTACGTGGCAATCCAACTATGAAGTCCATACCGACTTCTTCCCACTTCCACTCAGGTATCTTTAGTGGTTGTAGCAATCCTGCAGGTCTCTGGTGTTCAGCTTTAACTCTCTGACAGGTATCACATATAGCCACATATTCTGCTACATCACGCTTCAGTCCAACCCACCAATATTTTTCCTTCAGATCTAAATACATCTTGGTACTTCCTGGGTGTATAGAATATGCTGACTCATGAGCTTCACGTAGTATAGCATCTCGGATGAATTTCACTTCAGGTACACAGAGTCTCTTCCCAAACCATAAGGTTACATTCTCATCTAGCCTGAATCCGGGTGATTTTCCAACCACAATGTTCTCCGCTATTTCTTTGAGCTTCTCATCTTCCAACTGAACCTTTCGTATCTCTTGCTCTAGTTTGGGTTCAACCTCCATCTCAACAGCATTGATCACAATTCCCAAGTTGAGACGCTCCATCTCTGCACACAACTCTGCGGGTATAGTGGTTGCTCGAATCTCATTAGCATAACTCTTTCTACTAAGAGCATCTGCTACAACATTTGCTTTGCCAGGATGATAGTGCACTTCCAAATCATAATCCTTTATCAATTCCAACCAACGACGTTGCCTCAAATTCAACTCTGACTGGGTGAAGATATACCTCAAGCTCTTATGATCTGTATAGATGTCACACTTATGACCAATAGATAATGTCTCCAAATCTTCAAAGCGTGCACCACAGCTGCTAGCTCCAAGTCATGAGTAGGGTAATTCAACTCATGCTTCCTCAACTGTCTCGATGCATATGCTACGACTCTTCCTTCTTGCATGAGAACACAACCAAGACCTAGGCGGGAAGCATCACAATAGATAGAGAACTTCTTACTCAGATCCGGCAAAACCAACACTGGGGCTGTTGTCAATCTCTTCTTCAATTCTTCAAAACTAGCTTGGCACTTCTCAGACCACACAAACTTGGCATTCTTCTCTAGCAAGGAAGTCATTGGCTTTGCAAGCTTGGAGAATCCTTCAATGAACCTTCGGTAGTAACCAGCTAAACCAAGAAAACTACGAATGCCAGTCACATCAGTTAGCGGCTTCCAATTCAACACGTCTGCCACCTTGCTTGGGTCTACAGAAATTCCACCATTGGACACAATATGTCCTAGAAAAGCAACTTCTCTCAACCAAAACTCGCACTTACTTCGCTTGGCATACAACTTGTGTTCTCTGAGCTTCTGCAAAACCAATGTCAGATGTTCGGCATGCTCTTCTTCATTCTTGGAGTAGATCAAGATATCATCAATGAACACTACAACAAACTTATCCAAGAATTCCATGAATACCTTGTTCATCAAATACATGAAGTAGGCAGGTGCATTAGTCAAGCCAAAGGACATTACCGTATACTCATACAATCCATACCGAGTAGTGAATGCAGTCTTAGGTATGTCAGAGTCACGAATCTTCAACTGATGATAACCTGAACGGAGATCAATCTTGGAAAACACACAAGCACCTCTCAACTGATCAAATAAGTCATCAATTCTAGGCAACGGATACTTGTTCTTAATGGTGACCTCATTCAGTGACCGATAATCAACACACATCCTCTGACTACCATCTTTCTTATCAACAAAAATAACCGTGGCTCCCCAAGGTGAAGAACTAGGACGAATGAAACCTTTTTCTGACAGTTCTTTGATTTGTTTCTTAAGTTCTTCTAATTCTTTAACTCCCATTCTATATGGACGTTTAGCTATAGGTGCAGTACCAGGTAACAACTCAATGATAAATTCAATGTCACGGTCAGGCGGCATACATGGTAACTCATCTGGAAACACATCTTCAAACTCATCCACCACTGAGTTATTCGGCTGCACTTCTTCTCTGAGCTGATGTACTGTGGCTTTCTGTTGAACTTGCAAAACAACCTCAATTCTGACCTCATCTCCCTTCTGGGTAGTGATAGTCACGACCTTCTCCTTGCACTTTATATTGATGTCATTCTTCATCATCCAATCCATACCCAGGATAAGATCAATTCCGGCAGTATTTAGCACAGTAGGGGTTATCTCAAATTCTACCTCCCTTAATGAAACAGTAATCGGGAGACACTGAAGAGTAGCTTGCATAACACCACCCGGAGAAGAAACCATAATAGGATGTTTCATGACACTATGGGGAATACCATGCTTTCTAACAAATGTGTGCGAAATGAAAGTATGCGAAGCACCAGAGTCAAAAAGAACTGTAGCGGGGATGGAGTCGATATTGAACGTACCCATCATGACCTCTGGAGTCTCCTGTGCCGTATCAACCGACACATGGTTCACCTTCCCGGTGCGAGGTGGCACTCTCTGCTGGTTGTTCTGCTTCTGGGAGGCTTGGGGATTCTGCTTCTCAGGACAATTGTAGGACAAGTGTCCTTCCTTGCCATAGCGGAAACACTTGTTGGGGGCACCATTCTTCACTGGGATGTTGTTGGGAGCAGTCAGTTGTGGCGCCTGGTTGCCACCTTGTTGCTGGTACTGGGAACGCTGCTGGTTCTGGGAACGTTGTTGATTCTGGAAATTGTTCTTGAATCCAGACTGTCCCTGGAAACATTGTTGCTGCTGAGGCTGCTGTTGGTTGTTACGGAAGCGGCTGTTGCTTCCAGACGACTGCCCTTGAAACTTCCTCTTCTTCTTCTTCTCATCTATCTCACGGCGCTTGCTCTCGATGATCAAAGCTTTGTCCACCAACTGTTGGAAGTTGGCGAAAGTGTGGGAGAGTAACTGGTACTGGAGATGATCATTCAGTCCCTCCAAGAAGAGCTCTTGCTTCTTGGCATCATCTTCAACCTCTTTTGGAGCATACCGTGACAATTGGATGAACTTGTCACGGTACTCGGCAACTAGCATTCCTCCCTGCTTCAGAGAAAGAAACTCCTTCTTCTTCAGCTTCATCAACCCTGCAGGCACATGATGATTGCGGAACCCCTCACGGAATTGCTGCCAAGAGATGGGGTCGGCACATCCAAAACGGAAAGACTCCCACCAATCCAGAGCAGCTCCCTGCAACTGCCCAGATGCATAGAGAACCTTCTCGACGTCGTTGCATTGGGCGATCTCCAGCTGCCTTTCTATTGCACGCAGCCAATCATCAGCTTGGAGAGGATCACTGGAATGATCGAAGGTGGGCAGGCGTCCCTTCAAGAATTCGCTTCTCTTGTCACGGGGTGGTGGAGGTGGATTCCCGTTGTCATTGCTTCGCTGCAGCAGTTGAATGTTCTGGGCCATCTGCTGCATCAGCTGTGTTTGCATCATCATCAGTTGCTCCATATTAGGCTGTGGCGGAGGTGGTGGTGGATTAGCATTTTCTTCAGAGGTACCATCACCCCTTGGGTTCCTCCTGGTGTGGGCCATCTGCTATTCAAATCATTGAAGTGAGGTTTAGAATTCTTTTCCATTATGATAACACTTAAGACTAGAACAGGAAATTCTGGGCGCGATCCAACAACGGCAAAGTAGAAAAACAGTAATATCTGGAGTTCCCGAAGTCAAACAGAGACATGCTATACATGGTTGGAAAGCATGAGAAAAACTCTACAACTTTTATTCAGACCATCTCTCCAGACTCTGTCGTTAAGTTTATCAAAAACAGATTTGATTCGAAACTATTTCAGAGTACAGACAGCGCAGAAACTTTGACTTGTGACATTTGTTTCTCCCAAACCGTAACTGATATTGAGATGATTCTTGCGGCCAAAGAAAACTACAGAAGTCTAGTTTTTCACAAAAATTTCACGATTTTTGGTCACATATAATTAAATAGGAAAAAAATAACTAAGGCAGAGAGGTCTGAAAAACAGCACTGCTGGAAACTGAGATAATCAACCCAAACTATTATGCATTAATTCAAACCTATATAAAGAGATTTGCAGACATGCCCATAATCTCAGCACTCATTACAAACTCCAAATCAAGCATTGTTCATGAGGAAAAGCAATCTAGCACAAAAGTTCACAAGACACGAACTAGACTCGACTTGACTCAACTTGCGCTACTAGCGTCTTTTGCTACTAACTGGGGGTAACTCCTCTAGGGGTCGATGTCGGTGCGGGTGTGAGCATCTCCATGGTCTCCTCGGTTCCTTGGCGGCGATTCAGCTGGACACCTTGGTGATGGCGGAGGGGGTCCAACACCAAGTTGCCTGTTCAACTCATCCACCGCTCGGCTGAGCTTGTAGTTAGCTTCAGTCCTGGTGTTCAGCTCATCCAGTGTCTGGGCCAGAAAAGTGTGGGTCTGAGCCAAACATTCCAAGGCAGCGTGGAGTCGGGCGTTCACTTCTCCAAGTGGACCGGCGATGCTGCAGTTAGCTTGGCCACTCTGACGGCGGGGAAGGTAGCGGTGCATCTCCCACTTGATGATGTCCCAATTCTCATGGCGGTGCACCATAAGAGCTTGTCGTGCGGCGTCCTTGATGGCGGCAGCTTTGGAGAGTCGAATGGAGACAGCATAGTGGATATTCTTCACCTGGCTTCCCTCCTTGATGTACACCCTCGTCTCATAGTAGTCGGCGTAGTCAGGGTGCTTCCAGTGCTCCGTCTTGTACAGCACCGAGGCGTTGGGGTAGAAGCGGCGCACCAAGTCGAGAAGCAGCGGGTGGTAGTAGTCATCACCATGATGGTCATAGTGAATCATTCCCACCCAGGGTTTTCCACCTTGGTCTCCATCATCGTCGCCATCGTCTTCGGGGTCGTCGGAATCATCCGAGTTGCCTCCATCATCTCCGTCGTCAGGGTCGTCAGCACAATCCTGGTCACCCTGCGGCTCCACCTTCTCGGGTTCATCTTTCTAAGGGTCCTCCATAGGTACGTCTTCAAAGCTGTCTTCCAAGGGCTCTTCACTGGGCTCCTCTGCGGGCACCTCCACTGGTACGTCTTCCACGGGTACCTCTGGTCGGGAAACGCGTCCGCCAGAGATGAAGCACTGCAGGAACCTCTTAGGTGGCATGACACGCTTGCGAGCAGTGCGCTTAAGGTTGGCCATCTACAAGAATTAAGATTAAGTCAAAATTTTGCAATGGACAAGGGTAGGATATCAGCAAAAACTTGTAGCAAATTAATATAACAAGTAAAAAGAGATAATAAAGCTAAGGGCTGTCCAGTGCTAACTAGGCTTGCGTCCTACAGTCAACACGGCTCCGATACCAATTTGTCACACCCAATTTTAAGGATAAAATGGGATGCATAATCTTATGTGCGCCCAGAGATCAGTCACACACATAAGCCAACAAATTGCATAATTGTATCATAACCAATGTTTAATACATAGCGAATAATATCAAAGTCATTACACAGCGGGAAAATAAAGATAACTCTCGCGGTAGCTCCATAGCACAGGGACGTCGACTGGTGAAGCACAAGTCTAGTAGTCCTCTGGGTAGTCCTCATCACTATCACCATCTGTAACCCATCCGGGATTTTTAACCGAGTAATGAAAAATAAACAAGCGTAAGTACATGTCGTACTCAACAAGAATAGCATGGGTTAATGAGGCTCAAAAGGTTGACACGGTTTTAACAGCAGGTTGCTTTTAATTAATCATCATTTTATGCAGTTGGATAGCAACAAGTTAACATGCCCATTCTCATGATCATAATAAACATAATTAATGAGTAGCAATAAATAGATTTAGCAATAAGTAAGCATCACCCCAAAAGATAACTACTCCATAAGACGTCCAAGGCCGCTCTTGACCGTGAGCTCGGCTAGTATACTAGTTTTACACTCTGCAGAGGTGGTGCACTTTCACTATGAGTCGTGATTCTCATTTGCTCGGGTTAATTACTCCCATAACACTACCAAGGTGAGAGAGCAGGGTTTCACTATGAAGCCTTTCAAAGGTTCGTCTAACATGTTAGGGCCACGAGGTTTCCTCGGCAAGCAGATGTAGAGCCCCCTTCCATATGGCACAAGGTCACGCAGGTTATACACATATGGACAGAGGCCGCACTATACCCGAGTCGTCTAAGCCCCTCTTGTGCCTTTCGGTAACCTCTAACAAGCTAGAAAAGGTCCTCATACTGAGCTAAAACCAGAGCCATATAGCCCTCATAGTTGCACTGTAAGTCCCGGTGCCATACTTACAGATCATTATCAAAGGTGAAGGATTTTGAGCATCACAAAACTATGCTCGAATCCTCTAGCTCCATGTTGCTAAAAAGGCATATTTTAATCATATTGCATAATCAATTAATCAAGTTTTACATGATCATGATATCAATAACGCACTAGCATCAATTACCACATGCATAATCCCATAGGGTGCAAGGAACAGGATAACAAAACTAGGAAGTAACTATGGTTAACAAGGAAGACACATGCAAATGTAATTATTTATTTGGTGAATAGGACAACAAGGATGATCCATGCTAATACTTGCCTTGATCAGCAAACTCCTGGTTATCCGGGTTGTCGCAGTACTGATCTTGATCACCCACGTAAAGCTCACCGTCTATACTCGATCCATCATAACAACACACACGCATACAAGGGCAAACATGCATACAAACAAGAGTTTTCATTAGAACAGTACACCAACAGAGAGAAAATAAATTAAAAAGGTTATTAAACAAATCTACACGTTGCTACGATCACATCGATATAAAGTTTGCGCAATCGGATTTAAAACGAGGAAGATATGAATTTTACAAGGTTTATAATAGAATATTAATAGATTAAATATAATCTCGAATTTTTAAAGTTGAAAATATATTAAACAGTGGTACCATCAGATAGATTATGAAATTACGAATCTACCGCAATTTGAATCGTTCAAATCGGAGCTAAAACGTGGAAATTATAAATGAAACAATTTTGAATTCAAATCTGAAAACACATTTTCATATATACCGAAAATAAATACGCCTTGAAACGTAATCTATTGAATACGCTAAGGGCTGCGGGCTAAGCATTAAAAACCGCAGGGGGTTATTCGCAAAAATGCCGGCCGAATCGGTAAGGGCTGCTCTTGGCCGTCCGATTCCAAATCGGCGGATCAGATTAAAAGAGAGGAGGGATGGCGGTGCTCTCGGCCGGAAAACAGAGGCCGACGGCGGTGCCATGGCCGGAGGGCCGCCAGAGAAGGCGAACTCAGCCTTCGATGCATGAAATAGGTCGGGAAGGGTACCCATAGATCGGGAAGAGCATCGCAAGCTCACCTAGGGTGATGGGAAGGTCGGAAATCGACTCGGAGATAGCTCGCGGCGTGATCCGGCGGACGGTGGATCTCTGCAACGGCGGCGGAGGCATGTCAGTGCACAAATCGAAGGGGGAAAGTGCTCGGGAACTTCACAAGATCACAGCGAAGCTCCTCAAAGGCTTACCGAGAGGAATTGGTGGCGAATCGAGCCAATTGCTCGCGGCGGCAGCTGCTCGGTTCTCGCGGGAGCTCAGCAATGGCGGCGAGAAGAGGCGGCTAGGGTTAGGTGACGGCTACGGGGGGGGGGGGGGGGTGTGGCGCTGCTTAAATACTCCCGAGGTGTGACGACAATCTCGGAAATTGAAACAAACTCGGCGAGCGGAGAAATCGGCTTCGACCGTTTCTTCTCTGCTACGGACTCTCGGCGTGGCGACGAACTCGGCTTCGGCCGTTTCTTTCTTGCCCGCGTCGGACTCTCGGCGAGCAGCAGAGGGAAACAGGGGAGGGGCTGTTCTGTGGGTCCATAGGTCGGTAGCACCGAGCGCTGGGGTCGGGCTGGCAGTCACGGCAGAGGGACGCTTCGCGCGCGTTCAGTCGCGGTGGATGAACACGGCAGCGGCGTCTCTGTTCGCGCGGCGGGGGAGGTGGAGAAGGAAGGGCTGACCCATGGGTCCCACTCGTCAGTCAGGTGGGGTAAGGGGAAGGGAGGGAGCAGGTCGGCCGAGCTGTCCTCGGGCCATCCGACTGGATCTGCTGGGGCCAGGGAGTGGAAAACAGGCCAAGCTGCTGCTCGGGCCAGAAAAGAGAGGGGAAGGGCTCTGCTCTATTTCCTTTTTCCATTTTCCAAAAAGGATTTTCAAATTGGGTTTTGAAATAGTTGAGAAATTCAAATAATCTACAACAGTACAAAGAAGAAATGCTCCAGCATGAATGCATCATACATGTGTATGACCTAGGTTTGATTTTATATTTGAGAAAAATTATTATTTCCCTATATTGGAATGATCAACTAATTGCATAATTAAATAAATTCCCACTATTTAAAAGAATGCATTTTTTCGGGTGTTACAGTCATGCATGCTTAGAACTCTATTATAGTAGCTCTTGCTTCACTATATCATATCTCACAACAACTTAGACTTAGTTCTAGTACTTAGCATCCATAAAGTTTTCAGGTTCATGATGATTTAAATGAGCCAAGTGATCCATACTCAAAGAAATACTAAGTTGTAAACTAGACATTAAAGAAACATTAACAGAGCAACTATTCATCATTTCCATGAGAAAGATAAATATTCATGAGACATATGGGAATAAGAGAAATATTTTTGGTATTTTTACCTTATGCATTTTTTATATGCAATAAATTAAAATAATGTAAATAGCTAGGATAGAATACTTACCTTGGTGGGGGAGAGGATCTCCCCCAAGCTTGTCCTTTTGCTCATTGTGGTGGCGGGTAGTATTGGAACCATCCCGCCCAGCGTTGTGCTTCTTCGTCTTGGATAGCTTGCAATAGTTGGGCATTTTGTTGTGCCATACTCAGAGTTGCATCTTGCTCAACTTGCATTGCGTCCATGTCATTGATGAGTTGGTCCATTTTCGATCCTTGGCTTCGACGGCCCCTCGCCCGTGTGGACGGACGGGGAGTGCACACTCTTGGAGTGTGCTATTGAGGTCGTTCCGTGGACCTTGAAATGTCCATAGAACTTGCCTCATCGCCTTCTTCTTCATATCTTCCTGCAGCTCGTGATGTGCCACCTTGCTCAAATTGAGCAGCTTGTGGCATGCTCCTTGTCACCCTTCTTGGTCCTACAACATTTTGGCTTCTTGCCTCTCGGTCCCAATTTATGGTTAGCGTGCGCAGCGCATACAACTGACGCCTCTCACAAGGGAGAGAGATTTCGGCTGTATGGCCGGGATAAATCATTTTTATATCACCATTTTCATCTCTTTTTAGGACTTGAGTGCTTATGAAGAAATCTTCGGTTACAATATCTCTAGGAGAGGCAATGTATTCAAAGTAATGTTTTCCATCTAGCAAGTCCATTGTTTCAGCAATTCGCGTGATAAAAGAAGTGAAGAATATGGGCTCGCTTCTATGAAAAATACCAAGCCAAAAGTGGACTAACATCTTAGCAAGTGAAACTTTTATTTTTTTTTTGTCATGGCATAGAGCAGTCTTAATTCATCATTGTAAAGAACTTGCACATTAGAGCTAGGAAGAAAAGTTATAGCCATCCAATATCGGATCAAGCGCAAAGTGGGATTATGAATTTCATCGGTTTTAGGGTCAGAGCAATCATTAGATCCTGTTATAGCTTTCCAAAATTCAGCTTTATCAAATCTTCTTATTGCATTAACAAGATCTAGATGACAGTCATTATCAAAACCAAGTGCCATGCTAAAAACTCCCCATGTTAAATTATATTCTTGGTTAAACATGCGAAAGTAGACATTATTTTCAGTGGCTTGTAAAGAGCATAGAAATTTAATGGTGAGATTTCCTATTCCAAGTTCTTGCACTTCCCAAAAGCTTCCTCACTCGATTGTATTGAAAATAGTATTGAATTCCGCGGTCATACCTGTGCTGTCCAAAAGGACAGGGTCGATGATGCCGGTATGTTCATACCCTCGGTGTCGGATGGAGGTGTACCTTTGGTACTCTTCTTAATTTAGCATGAGGCCGCTCTCAGGATCGAACGTCCTCTCGGAAGGCACTCCAAAGCTTCTTCTTGGTGGGGCTTCTCTTCCTTCATCTTTATCATGGCGGGGTCGTCAGGAGGAACTCCCTACGACACTCTTAGCCTTCTTGAGTGCGGAGGAGAACTTCTTCATCCTGCAACAATGAGCTAACACAAGAACACACTATAACAACAAGGATTAGCGTTAGCGTTAGTGTTAGCTATCCCATTGTTAGTAGTCCTTGCGGGGTATGGCTACCTCCACAAACAAGATTTTGAGAGCAAAGATGAGAGTGAGACAAGCTTCTACTACTACACTATTTGTTGGGTTTTTGGTTTGAGTGGCTAAACTTAAACTTGAGAAAGATCTTGCTCAAATGGAGAGAAGAAGGGAGATTGTGTGCTCGAGATGATTCAGCTAGATTGGGTGTGGAAATGAGCATACATTGGAAGGGTATTTATAGGGGGAGAAGGGCTGGTGGCCAGGCCACTAGGCCCAGTTCGACCGACCCCCCCATGGCCAGGTTTTTGTTGTTTTCAACTTTGGACAGGGAATCTGTTTGAATTCAAACTTGACCTTGCTGACAGCTCTCAATTGATGGGCCGGCCGAACCCATTATGACAAGATCAGAGTTGCTTTTGCCTTTGGACAGGGAATCTATTTGAATTCAAATGTAACTCTGCAGAGAGGACCCCAATAGTGGGTCCGCCGAACCAAAAATTGCAGGTTCAGTGTTGCTTTTACCTTTTCACAGGGAATCTATTTGAATTCAAACACCACTTTCTTCGGGGAGCCAAAACCTGGTTCGGCCGAACCAGGGTTTGTCCCCTTTTAGCTTTAAACAGTGTGTCCAGAAAAGTAGAGACTAGTGATGGACCAAAAGTTTTGAAATTTTTAGAGATTCCCTGGCCTAGTGTTTTGTGAAGGTAAAAGGTGTATGACAAAAGTGGGGACATGTTTAAAGTGATTCCCATGGACCACGGGAGCACTCATGCATGCCAAAGTGTCCACTTTTCAAATTTTGGATGGATGTGGGTGTTGGATTCTCCTTGAAGCATATGAGAGTGGTCATGACAAAAGAATGGTCGACCAAAATTCTGAAGGAGCTGGTGTTCAAATTTTAGGAGCATGATCAGGACACCAGGCCAACACCACCAGAGGTGGGTGGGCCCCATGGTGGGGTCGGCCGACCCCACCTAGGTGGTCCCACCACCTCAGGTGTGAGGAGAAATGATCTTTATCATGTTTTATTCATCTACTTATTTTATTTTATCAAAATAAAATATTGCCAAAATTAAACATGAAATGCAATGAAGAAAATTCAAAATTGAAATGCAAGAATTAAATATGGGATAAATACTGATTTACCTTACCAGCAAGGGCTCCATGTTTTAGGTCCATAGAGCAGGACATCTCCATTTCGGGTTCATTCTTCGGGTGCTTCGATCGGTCCCGGAGATGGAGACCGTGATGATCGCACCTCTTTCTTCCGCCATTCCTTCTTGGTTGATGCTTGTGATTCGGCGGAGTCAGCCTTGTTTATCACCTCAGCCTTACTTACCTGTTCGGCCTTTTTGGACCTTGGCGGTTGATTCTTTCGGCGGGGTGCATATTGTGGCTTGTTTCTCCACAGATACTTCCTTGCCTGTTGCATCGATTTATAATAATTGAAAGGACATTTAATTCTCTTACCTGGGAGTTGGAAGTGGACTTGGCCGGATCCCATGTAGATGATGGCATTCACGGTGTTGAGGAACGGCCTTCCCAGGATGACGGGGACTTTGTCATCGGCCCCCATGTCAAGACTGATGAAGTCGGCGGGGATGTATTCATCTTGAACTTTGACAACGATGTCTCTTGTCAATCCCTCGGGGAACCGGATTGATTGGTCGGCCATCTGCAATTTGACAAAAGTGGGGTACAAAGGTCCCCCTAGCAAGTTCTTGTACATTACCTTGGACATGATGTTCACTCCAGATCCAAGATCGCAGAAGGCGTTGTTGAAGGTGTGTGGCCCGATCTCACAGGTGGTGGTAGGATGGCTGGGGCCACTCTTCTTGGCCATGAATGGCGGATCAAGAAGACAACCCGGGTTTTGCCTAACTAGAGGCTTACCAAACCTCATGGAAATTAACTTAACACCTTCAATTGGTTCCTCAGGATTCCCTGTGATCTTACCTTGCTCGAATGATGGGATAGCTGCTGCTATTTGAGCTAATTGGGTTTCTAACATTTTATTAAAGCTCAATTGGTTTTTCATAGCAGTGTTAAAGCTATCCATTTTCTCACTAAGATTTTCAAGAATCTTATCATTAGCCATGATTTTCTTGTTTATGTTATCATTAATTTTAGATTGGCCTAAGACAAGATCTTTAAGAGAAGGTTGGTTACCATAAGAATTATTGAAATTATTGCTGTAACCATTACCTTGATTTCCTTGGTAGAAGGGGCGTGAGTTCCATCCTCCTTGTTGCTGGGGTCGATACCCATTGTTGTTTTTATTGATGAAGCTCACTTCCTCCTTCGTCTCGGGACAGTTGTTGCCCGAATGATCTTCTCCACCACATACCTCGCACCATGGATCAGCTTCAATTGCTTGTGCGGTGGCAGTGAGTCTAATGGCCTCTTGTTCCTTCTTGGAACTTTCTTTGATCTTTTTTATCAAGAGGTCCATTTTTGCTGAGAGCATGTCCACCTCATGAACGGTGTGCATACCCCTTTTCTTGGGTTGGAGGCGTTCCTCATTCCATCCTTGGTTGATAACCATCTTTTCAATGAGGTCCTTAGCATCCTTGACATTGTGTTGCAGGAATGTTCCTCCGGCTGCAGCATCAAGGTGACTACGGGCTAATCCGGTTAGCCCAAGGTAGAAACCTTGGATTAGGAGCCTTTCTTCAATCCCATGATGAGGATAGGCATGAATGTACTCCTGGAGGCGTTCTCATGCTTCGGGAATCGTCTCGTCCGCTTGTTCTTGGAAGCTTGAAATTTTGCTACGGAGAGCGCTTGTTTTGCCCATTGGGAAGAACTTCTTGAGAAAAGCGTTGGCACATTTCTCCGAGGTGGTGACTTCACTCTTATTGGCATAGAACCATTGCTTTGCCTTCCCAAGCAGTGAGAATGGGAACAGGCGAAGATGGATGGCGTCAGCCGAGATGTTCTTGATGGTGAAAGTCCCAAACACCTCCAGAAAGTGCTGGAGATGGGCATTGGCGTCTTCGTGTGGCTTTCCACAGAATGGATTAGCTTGCACCATGTTGATGAGTGCAGGCTTGAGCTCAAAGGTAGCATCTCCAAAGTTGAGCTGTGGTCCGGTGGCAATGTTGTCAGCGGACGGCGCAGAGAACTCAGATATGGTTTTTTGGGCCATAGCTTCCTTGATTGATAATGCGGAGCCTCTTTCCTCAAATGGATTCAGGTTTGAAATGAACCTTTTAGGTGAAACTTGACGGCGTCTAGTTCTTCTCAACAATTGCTCGGGATCTTCAATATAATTCGACGACAATTGGAAACCGCTCATACACTGTCTAGCTTCACGATGACGAGAAACACAGACAAAGGTAAGCCCCTAACACTAAACGATAACTAAATTGATAGTAGACTCCTGATTCAATTTTTTTAGTAATATTCCTAGACTGATGCTTTCCCCAGCAACGGCGCCAGAAATGCTTGTTGACACTTCTTAGCGCAACCACCAGAGATAGGGTGTTAGGCTATCTCTGATAACGGCGCCAGAAGTGCCTGAGGGTATTTCTTATGTCTATTGGATAATTCCGCAAGCGCGCAGAATATACCGCTATAGGACTTCACCCGGGAGTATTCCAAGGTATCGTTATTTATTTTCATCCCAAGGGAAAGCGGTTGCTAGGAATAATTAATAAAAAGAAAGAGAGATCCTTAAGTCTATACCAACTTAGTACCAGCTAGTGGTAGGGGGGTAAATCGATAGGTAGAGGAAAAAGGTAATGACACCAACACACAACAAGTATTAAGATAACTAAAAGATAACTAGTAGAGTATAGCTAGGTGGGAGGATAACAAGTGAGTATAAGACTCCTATGACACCTACTTTACTCTTGTGACTTACCCTATCAAATAGATGACTTATACTAAGATAGTTACCTTACTACCAGTGTGCAGGGGGTAGTGCGAGACAATAGAGGACAAAACCTCTACCCGAAGCGCCTACAGTCTTATGGGAGCCTACCTTTTAAGAACTTGCCTAAAACACATGGAGGGATGCTAAGACTAGACAGGGCTGTCACCACCTGCTAGCACCCACAAACAATCCGTGCGACAAGCGGTAATCAAAGGCAAGATCTAGTCTAAGCACCATGCTTACACTAAGTCTCACTATTATAGCTGCGTACCAACAACTAGAACACCCTATGACAGGCGATGAACTAACACACGTTGAGTTGGGACAAGATCACTATCAAGTATAAAACAACTATAGAATAAGACAAGACACAACAATACTATAAAGAATAGTAAAGACTAAGTAAGAACTTAGTAAAGTAAAGTAAAGATAATATATATTGAAAAGGATAAAGTCTTACAGAAGGAAAGGTACAAGTGCTATACCAGACTCTCCGGTAGACGACTCCGGAGACTCCGAGCAGTAGCTCGACTCGACTCTAACTCCCACACTAGACTAATACTACTACTAAAGAGTAGAACATCACTCTAGCTTGCTTCTTGTGTTGTATGGTGTGTCTTGAAGAGGAGTGGGCAACCTCTATTTATAGTGGAGGATGAGGGGGTGCCACGTCAGCGATCCGCGTGCTCCTTGCCTCTCCACCCTTGGATCCACCGCCTTGTAACCGCCTCAAGATGGACGGCTTTGGTGATTTCAGCACATGGGAAACATGCTTGGAGTCGGTGGAGGCCATCCGACCTGGCTAGGCACCAGGGGGGTTCGGCCGACCCCCCATGATTGGTGGGCCTAGCCAGGAGCTTCCAGCAGGTGTCCCCACCAGTCAGTAATGGTTTAGGTGGCCTAGGCCCACCAATGGTGGTTCGGTCGACCCACCCCTGGTGGGTTGGGCCCACCACCGTGGTCCCCATCTGTCATAGACTCTTCCTATGTGTTGGTTTTGTCTTGATTGCTTCGTTTCATGCCTCAATCCGTGTGCCTTTGATCTCCACCGTTGAATGAAAGCACAAGTTGATCCGATGGATGAAATGACTTGGTTGGAGTGTCACACGGATCCGGCCATGTCACCAGAGCCTGGTGGGCCCCATGGGCAATTTGGCCGACCCATGGGTGGGCCCACCCTTGGCTCTGATCTCTTCCATTTGATGTTGTATGCACTATGTTAAAAGTTGGTGGCCTGGGGCAACATAACACGGTTCGGGACGAACCATGTAGTTAGCCCCTAGCTGCTCACTTTTGCACTGATTTGGTGTTCCCTACAATCACAAGCTAAGGGTACAAGTGGAACTCGTTGTTGATAAAATATGTTCATGTTGTGTTTATTCTCCCTTGGATCCGAGGCCTGTTAATAGTGTTTGAATGTGGAATTTTATGGTATATCCACCATCAACAAGATCCCCCAAGCTTTACCTTTGCTCGTCCCGAGCAAATAACTAAACTTAGCCTCGATGGATCATGAGTTGCTACTATGTTCATATTTAAATAAAACATGGGCTATCTTTTTGGTACTTAGAACTTTCGTATGAAACATGGGCTATCTTTTATTCTCTTTTCTTCTTTTCTTTCTCTCTCTTCTTTCTTCTTTTTTTCAGGGAGGCGGGTATCTCAGTACCCATTGTTTTAATTGCTAGGACACTTGTCCATCTTTTACTCCCTTTTCTTTTCTTTCAATACTTTTGCATAGCCACATGCATCCTTTGAATATAAATAATTGGAGAGATAATAATAAGAACTTAGAGCAATTAAACAGGGGCTGTCCTATGGGGTATATTTTTTTGGGTGTTTACTCCCAGTGTAGGAGAAAACATTTTTAAGGTGGATCTGGATGAAAGTGGAAGATGATTGCGCTTACTCCCAGAGTAAGAGTAATGCAAATGTGGCTGGAGTGTGTAAGTGATCTTGGTTTTAAAAGCATGACAAGACTCTCATAAGGTATACAACAAAGGTTGACTGAACTCAATGCAAAGCAAGTAGCATAAATGTGCAAAGGTTTTCCTATCTCTAAAATGTATCATATATGGCTTTGGTAGGAATTTACACTTTGTCATACAAGAGCTCATCATGTAAGATTTTAAATTTTAAAATAAATCTCTAAAACTTAGTATTGCTAGGAATAAGATAAATAGCAGCTCTACCTTTATGAATCATATCAATCAATTACCTAGACTTAGCTCAGTCATATACCTCCACAAGTTTAGGTTCAGAGTAAATTCTTAAGTCAAAACAGCAATATCTAAAACTCGGGAGAATTCATGGTTTGAAAACTTAGGCACTTGAAAAGTATTACGGTAGAGCAACTATTCATCATCTCCAAGACAAAATTTTAATGTTCATCAGTTTTATTTAACTCTAGCCTAGACTAACTCTAAACATACTCTAATATATAGCTAAATATTTATTTGGTTTTCAAATTTTATCTTACTAGCTAACTCACGCGAAAAGCGATATGGTACAATAATAATACGGTGGGAAACTTATACTTAGCTGGATTTTAAATGGAGGGTGCCCTCCCCCAAGCTGGATGTTTGACAGGGTCTTTGATGTTGCAAATTGAGTGATCCTTCTGGGAACAGGTGTATTGGCAGCGTAAGAGCGTCTGGTTGACTTGCTCTTTGATCTTGTATTTTCCTGTGAAACTCAATCGCCAACAAAAATACCAAATCTCATGGAGAGGGGTTAGGTTTAGTACCACTCCATGGTAAGTGATTGATTTTATATTTCTAGCAGAAGTTTCCTAATTGGGTGGACCTTCATGTGCCCACATATTTTTGGGTTTTTTCTAAAAAGTATGGACCTTCATGTGCCCACATATTTTTGGTATTTTTAGATTTTCTTAGGGTACTATGGTGAACCTTCATGTGTTCACATATTTTTGGTATTTTTTGACTTTATAAAATAGACACGATAATCGCATAGGTATAGTTACCTGATAACTAGGGGATGCTCCTCCCCCAAGCTAGATGTTTGCAATACTTGGTGTTGATGATCTTCGGGGCTGAGCTTGCCAGCAGTTGTCCTAGTGGGCTCCACTGATGGACTCTCTCCTTAGTCATAATGTCGTTCCTGCATAATTATGCTCCAAAAAGAAACCAAAACTCGAGGCTCGAATTTAAGGGGTTAACGGTCAGCCAGATGAGTAATTGATTATTCTAATGAGCTAATATTAATTGGCAGCTTCTAGCAGGATTTTTCTTTTTAGATTTTCTGTTTTGTGATGCAGTAAAATAAATATAGATTATATTTTATTTTTTTATTTTGATGCCACCACAACAAATATTCCTACGGGGTTACCATAAGTCTACTTACATGGGGCTTTAATATTTTCGATGCAATAAAAGCTATACAATTTTTTTGTCTTTCTTTTCAATGCACTAATAAAACGGTAAAGATTTTTATTTTGTTTTAATATGAAGAAAGATAAATATGTATGGTATATTTGTATTTATTTTTAGGCCACCATGATGAGTACTCCTACAGGTTTTATACCACAAGGGTTTCACATGGGGCTTCAAGTTTTTAAGATGCATGAATACAACTTAATGCATGCCTATTCACTCTTATCATTTTCTATGCAAAGCTAATACAGAAGAGTTAACCTACTTAAGAGAAAATAATTCATGCAATGCAGAAAAGCAAAAATGGATAACTACCGATGTTACCTCACTGGCGAGGGTTCGATGTTTTGAGTCTTCTGAATTGGACTCCTCCTTGCAGTGATTTATTAGTCAAGTAATTTGATTTGCTCTTGAGGTGGTGCCTCCACTAGTGGCTCCCAATGGTAGTGCCATCTTTCTTTTGTCGGCATCTCAAAGCCAATCTTAAGTGCATCATTATTACTGGTTGAGAACTTCCACTTATCGAATTTGGGGGATTGTCTCCCCTACACTTTGATTGAAGTGTGTTCTGCCCAAAAAGACAAGGTAGAGATCAAGTGCATGGGCTCTACTGGTGGGAAAACACCAACAGAACCAGAAATTTATTCATTCTCTAACCTTGGGCACAATAAGATTGATGTTATTCATATTGTTCATTTATAACATGGGTGACAATACAGAAGTATAAATATGGCATTTAAACTTGTGAGATAAAGATTGAAGTTACTTAACCGTTGGAAAGATTGTTCATCTTTTAAAATTTTCATGATGACTATTATTTTCCAATAATAATAGACGAAGTATTTCTAACTTACTTGGTTAAGACTGAGATAGCGCTATGAACAAACTTAGAGAACAAATCATGTTGAGTTAATCAGGTGATCAATTTAAGTAGTAACTCTAACATAGTTGTATTTTTCATTTATTGCATACCAAGATCAAGAGAAAGTTAATAACCACTTACCTTAAGATGTTACCTTCATCATTAGAGCATGATAAAGGGTAGATGAAATTCAATGGTCCTTTCCTTCATTGCATCTTGAGTTGTTCATTAGCATCTTTTCTTTTACTCTGTTCTCACTCTTCAAACCTCCTGCTTCTCTCATTATATATATATATATAATCTCTGCAAGGGGTTAGTAGACAACACATACCCGAAGGAATGTTCAATTTAAAGTACGAATATTGTTTGCCAAGGTTAATTTATAGCTTTAGTTTTAAATGATTCATCGTTACTTCATTCAATTTTTTTTCAACAAGGTTAAGGTAATGATATTATTTGAAAAGTACCTTCAACCTCAACCTCATTTTATGAATAGTCTCCTAATAGGATTTAAACATTTTTATATGGGAGAGGTGAGTCTACACATACAACCAAATTCTCAGACAAGTATGCTTTGATCTCATAATTATGTTCAAGTAATATTCTGAAGCATACTTATAATAGAACAAGAAAGTTTACTAGACTAAAGATATTTATTCAAATAGAACCAAGAATGTGTATGGTGAACCAAAAAGAGCATTTTTTTAATTTGTTTTAATTGTTAGCAAGTTAAGTTTGAGCATGGCATAAGGTAGGAGTGACCAAGACAAATTAGCAACATGATATAAGATGTTGATTGTAATTAAATATTGCATGAGGCTTGGACAAACGTACCTTATGTCTTCATCCTTCTAAGTAAGTGGTGGCAAACTTAATTGGAAGAGGAGGCTTATCCGGTTCATCTGTTGGTGAAAGCTTGTGGTTTGCTGATCTTTGTCTTTACACCATCCGATGAAAGTACAGATAATTACATGCTCGTCACTCATCAACCTTTTCTTGATTTTGATTAAATTGCGGTTGATGAGCTTGGGTCCACTTGGAGGTGCAAACTCAAGTTCCTCCCTGGTTGTCTTTGTCTTCTGTTGGCATGGCAACGAGTTGTTCTTCTTTCAGTGACATGCCAGCCGTCTTGATGGTTAGGGCAGGGAACTTCTTTGATGTTCAAGTAAAACTTCACCTCCAATAGATTAAGAATGTTCTTTTCTGCAAAATGTTAATGGAGACATACCCGAGGGAATATAACAAAATTGAAATGCAGGTTTTGTTGTCCATACTATTTTGTGATTTTTCTCTATGCTAACAAGATGATATATGGTTTTAAGATTGTTTAGCACAGATTGTGTCTATTGTGTTTTACATTGTTGTTGCTACATTCTAGCATGGTTCAAAACAGAGATAACTTGCAACGAAAGATAAATGAATAAACATTAATACTCACAGTTCTTCCTTTTATAAAGAATGAGCTGGGTCTTCTTGTGCAAAGTCATTATGCCTTGATTCATCTTTGGTGTGAACTCATCTCTCGACTTCCCCAGATTTAATTCAAAATTTTCCTACAGGGGTTAGTCCGACAAAATATCCAATGTCTACTATAGCCATTTCTAATTTAATAACCAAACCAAACTCCGTGTTTAGCTTTAGTTAATGAAGGCATTTCAACCTAAGCACCACGCTTAATTTAAAAGCCTTTGAAAAATACTCATATGGCCATATGTAGTACCTCCAAACCAAAACTTACTATGGCAGACAAAGGTAACATGAAAGCACTAGTATGGAATTATTCAGGAAGAGATGAAAAAGCATGATCATGGTGAGTTTTTTCTTTTTCTTTTTTTAAATACTAATCATGAGCCTTCATGTGATCATATATTTTCTTTCTTTTAATAAGAATTCAAGTGAGATGGATATATGAATGGAACTAAATAAGTTATGAGTAGAAAGAATTTTTAGAATAAATATGGTGAATATATGGATTTAAAGTAAACATGCAGTGGAATGCAAAAGATAACTACTCATCAAATTTAAAGTCCATGAGCAAGACTTTCTCACCTTTATTTCATCATACTTACCATGTCTCACATGATGGAATTTGTGAGTGATGTAGCATCTTTATTCCCGTCACTTGAGATATGAATTGAATTTTTGTGACGTCGACCACTTTTTCCAATCTTGGATTTATTATATTTCTTCTTTTTGTAGGAGCTTGCCGGAAGGTCGTAAACCGGTAATATGCATAAGATATTAAAGTAGACAAAACACGGGTAATCCTGCTTTAGCAGGGGTTAACGGTTATCTCGATTACATTAATAAGTATAAGTCTATCAATATTCTTAGTATGCCTAGCTACCTTCCCCGGCAACGGTGCCAAAAATGCTTGCTGACATCTACTAACATCGCCCAAAAATAACTTTATAACTTTTAACACTAGGAACGAGATTAGAAGATGTATGGCATTTTAATTAACTAATCATTAGCAACTAGCCACTTATCTATTACCAACATTCTTTAGCATGAACTGGGTTGCCAATCCTAATTATATATGCTAAGAATGAATAAAGGTTTTATATATTATTCCATATGACTAGGCAGAAATATAAATAAATATAAACTAAGAACAATTCTGCAAGCGAACAGATAATTATACCATTGTAGCATTTTACCTAGAGTATCACCGGGTTGTCGATTTATATTTATACCACTGAGAAGGTCTAGTAGGTCTTAAATTATATCTACAACTTATATTGCTAATGTAAAAGATAAACCATAACTATAATCCTACTCATAACAAGGATCAGTCACATGATAAAGATATATAGGATAAATATGATCAGTCATCATCATAAATAGGTAAATATCAGAGCTCATCTAGTCGTAACAATAGCTAGCCAATGGATAGATAAAGGAATTAATATCTAAAGTAATTCTATAACTACGTCAATGAATACTATGATTAGTGCAATTACATCTAGCAATCATTGTTTAGCTCTACCTACATCATGATTAAATGTACAGGAGCATCATCTAATGAGGATATTAAGACACAAGGGTCACCTTCTTCGCGACCGCGCTCTGCTCGTCCTACATACGGGGGGTGGACTATAAAGGACTCAACGCAGCTGTCACCTACGCGATCTACCACATGACCCGGCACGTCAGGGTGCACTCGCAGATAAGCAAGATATCTAAACACCACGTCTACATACTGCCAATCATTCATCCACGATATCTCTGGACGAACTCTATACTTTGAAGGACTATGGCTTGAAATTTAACAAGATTCCATTGCTATATGACAATGAAAGTGCGGCGAAGATTGTTGGTATTTTTAACATCACTTCATGTTAAGTTGTCATCCCTAACATGATGCCAAAAACCATTAGTAAAATAATCTACACTTGCCACCTAAAAATAATACTATAGAATATATCCGCAAGCACACAGATAATTCTTTCATTGTAGCACTTCACCCGGTAAGTATTCCGAGTATCGTTGATTTGTTTCATGCCAAAAGGATAAAGAGACATTCTACTCATTAGGATAATCTACTATAATGATTGAAAAGATTATTAATAATAAATGTGCAGACCTACGATAACCAATAACTCTAATGCTTTAGCGATAATAAGTCAATAATAATATGATAAATGATAGCTGAGTAAATGAGGTAAATGGTATTCCAGAGATAGAATATAGAGACTCACTAATATAGTAAGACAATCTCGAGATTCGGCTAAAGTAAAGGAAATCTATGTAATTACTAAATACAAAGTCTACTGCCTATGCTATATTACACATCTTCATTTATAGCATAATCAACTCAGAAAATATCATAAGGAGCATCATCTAATGAGGATATTAAGACACAAGGGTCACCTCCTTCGCGACCGCGCTCTGCTCGTCCTACGTACGCGGGGTGGACTACAGAGGAACCAACGCAGCTGTCACCTACACGGACTACCACACGACCCGGCACGTCAGGGTGCCTCCGTAAGTACGTAATATATCTAGACACCATGTCTACATAATATATACCACCTAACTCACTCGAGTACTGAATTAGGCGCTTTACGATCATATGACAATAATCATCACCAATCACAACTATATCGAATATGCAACTAGAATAAACTAAGAACTGAATAAGTAGCAATATATAAAAATAGAGCAAAGTCATAATGAGATACAAGATAAGATTACCGATCTCCAGAGGAACAGATCTGGAATCCCGAGCGTAGTGCCAAACTCTACTTGAACCTTGCGAGACGCCTAAACTATGAACTTGAAGAACTAGAGCTCTACTTCTAATCTCTGGAAACCCTAACTTCTGTCTACTCTTGACAAATGAAGCAGGAGGAATGAATTAGTGCTCTGGGAGGGGTCTGCCCCTTTATTTATAACCCGATGGGACGAACGTGCGCTGTGGGATTGAAGTGACTTAACCAAGAGCCCAGATGACTCCTCATAGGCGGTGGAAGAAAACTCCAGAAGGCGGCGGCAAAACCCTAGGGGGCGCCACCCCGCCCCCCTTAGGGCTGGCCGGCCCCACCACCTGCCAGGTGGGGCCCCGCTTGGTTCGGGTGCTTTCTACACTCTTCCAGGGTCCTGATGACGATGTTTCCTTAGCGATCAAGTTTTGTGGTAATTAAGCACTTTAATCCTTCTTTTAAGTTTTTCTGGATAATTCCCTGGAAAATAGGCAATTCACCAAAACTCGTGGAATTTGTTAGTAATAGTCCCTATGTTTCTATTATTTCCCTTTTACTAGCATTAGTTGACAGTATAAAATTGGTACTTAACAACCGTCAACTTGGGGGTATTGTTGACGGTTGTTAAGTACTTGAATAAATTAGTCAGGGTTCATAAATATGATAGGGACTAATTTATTCAGGGTTCATAAATATGTATAACTTCCAACAAGTACTTAAATATGATAGGGACTAACAATACCCCAACCGTCAACATAGGGACTAATTTATTCAGGGTTCATAAATATGTATAACTTCCAACAAGTACTTAAATATTTAAATAGAAATTATTCTCCGGATTGAAATTCATTAATCCACCTTTCAAACTTATTCCTACTATTTTCAATCGTGGGGCTTTTAAACTAAATCTTGGGTAATTGAAAGATAGAAGAATTAAGCAGGCACTATGTCTTTCATCCCTTATTACCATTGCTCCAGAGTTTTTTTGAATAAGTATATAGTTTTTATTTTAGAAAGTAATGAGAGTCTACTAATAAGATTGCAGAGGACTACTAAGTTATACATCATGACTGAATGTGCGAGTGTGATAAAATTTTATTTTCAGGCTCCTATGCATTATCTTCTCTTTTCTGTCTTTCTGAAAAGTGTGAGCTATCTCCCCAGCGGATACTTTTTGTACCCATTTTTTTCTCTCAGGCGGGTATCTTTGCACTCATTGTTTTACTATCTTTCATTTGATTTGGCACATACCCTTTTGATATGGCATCTTTCAGACTCATACTTCTTTGGTATGGCATCTTTTAATTTTATAACCCACACTCTCTTTTGGACTTCTAAGAGATTTTCTGCATAGAGCGAAAACTTTTTGTGCCTGTGAATTCAATCATGAATGCATAAAGAATAGTCTAATTAAATCATATTAGCAGAACAAATTATTATATTTATTTTGATTTTGACTTTTGAAATGTCTAGAGCTTTAGGTATTACTCAGTATGAAATAAATACCAACTCAAACCTTCTTATATCATATCTGTCAATTACTTAGATTTAAAACTTGTGCTACCCACAGGTATCATGTTTCGGAATAAAGTTTCACGGTAGATAAACTTCATGCAATTTGTAGGAGAATTTAAATTTAAATACTGAGTATTTGCAGGAAACTATATTTAAGAAATTTAATCATCTTTTTGATTTTTCTCTAGCTTCAAGTTTTTCTTACTCTAAAGACAAATTTATTGCGGAATTTAAAGCAAATCTATTTATACACTCTGTTTTTGGATTTTCAATTTTTATCAAGCTAGAATTTAATGCAATAACTAAAGAAAGTGGTAAATAAATTTTTATTTGGTTCTCTGGTTTTATTATTATTAAAATTGTACTTAGATAAATGGTAGAATATTTATGAAGGTGAGAGGTGCTCACCTAGCGGGGATCTCCCCCAAGGTGGATGTTACCGCGCTAGTACTGTGGTGAAGGCGACGGTGGGAATCCCATCTGATGTAACAAATACTCTAGTCCGCTTTGTGTCTGCTGTTGTCCTTGATATAGCTGATTAAGTCGTTGGTCTGTGTTGTACTGCCACTGCTCGTGTTGGTAGAATCTATCATCAACCTGATGCTGCCATTGCTCGTGCTGGTGCAGTGTGTCGCTTATCGCGTTCTATCCCTGCTCAATGTTAGTGAGGCGCATAGATAAAGCTGCTCAGGTGGCCGATGGTAGCCATCTTCTGGTGGCGCGTGGAATGGATACGGTCCACCAGTGGTGAAATCTGTGTTCCCGCGCACAGAAAAGGATGCTCGTCCTCTTTGAAAATCATTGGCCGTGTTGTCCAACTCCTCTGTGGGGAATGCTCCCCATCCTGCTGCTGCTGCGGACAAAGACTCTCCTCGCTGAAATGTGGGTTGGTCCTCCCATCCTGTATGAGTGGTCCACTGCTGGCGTGGCTCCTGCGTGGATCCCTGTTCACCAAAATTAACAAAGTGGAAATAAGCTGGCCCAGGTGGTGCTGGGTCAGCTCCAGTGTAATTAGCTCTCGGCGCCCTGTTGATGCGTGCGGACGGACACTGCCAATATTAGCTCCACTAGATGAAAAAATAAAGTTTTGGATAGAATATATTCCTAACTCCCTGTCCGGCAGTTCGTACTCATTTGCATAGTTCATATAAATCATGATTATTTTATTATTTCGGCGTTTGAGCATGTGAGCACGAAAGAAAAAATCATAGCCAATAATTCTACGGGCATCAGGTATATAAGTAAGTGTAGCATTTTGCAACAAACTTAGCCCATCAGCTAAACGTATAATCCAGGAAGTAAAAGAAATATTTCATTTTCTCATAGAAGGGACAGTTCTTCAATAATTCAACATCATTTTTATAGGTGACACTTTCCTCTTTTTTATGATGATAAATAGAAAATGTAGCTCATCTTGTTTAATAATATTTAATTTCTCTCTAGGAAAAAATGTAAAAGCTAGCCATTTAAGCATGAACCTCAGTGTGGGGTGCTGGACTTTTTCAGTAGTATATTTTTGCTTTCTTTCTGGTTTCTTTACAGTGATACTCTTCCAAAAAATTATTTTTATCAAAATCTTGGAGAGCATCTATTTCATTAACCACACAATGATTAGAGAATACCAGCACTACACTAAGATTTTTCCATGAGAGGGTGAATGATTTATTAAACATTCTAAAATTGACCTCATCATCATCAAAGTCTAGGGTGCTAATAAATTTTATTGTGAGTAACTTGCTACCTTTCTCAGTGATTTGCCAAGCATCTTCCCATCCAACATTTCTAAATATGAGCTCAAACTCGGAATCCATTCCGGTTTCATGGAGCAAGGTGGCATCAAAAATTGGAGTGTGCATAAATTCCTTGTTCTTAACCACATTTAATATTTTCCTCTGAGGTCTAGTTGGTAATGAAATTTGAGTGATATTTGTGAGCTCATACCTCTCTTCCCGTTGGGAAGAGGATGAAGGGTTGTCATCCACGAAGGTTGAAGGGGAATCCACATTCATGTCGGAGCCGACGAACGATGGCACTTGTGACGATGATTGACTTCGTGTTGTGTGGCGTGAAAGTGCTCTTCCAAGGTACCGCATGGCACCTTTCATTTTATTGCTCATCTTGCCTGTGAAATGAAGAACACGAAGAACACGACAAGAATAAACAAGAACACAAGAACAAGAACAAACAAGAACAAGTGAAGAGAAGGGTATAAAATTGGTACTTAACGACCGTCAACAAAGATCACAACCAATCCGGTGCAACATTCAAGAACCAAGCACATAGATGTGAGGCACCACTTCATAAGAGATCACCAAGCTAAAGGAGATGTTGCTATCACAAGTTTGGGCACCGATGATCAACTAGCCGACATATTCACCAAGCCACTTGATGAAGCAAGATTTTGCAAGCTAAGAAATGAATTGAACATACTTGACTATTCCAACATGTGTTGATGCACTTCATGAATATCTTATGACTTGCCTCTCCTCCAAGCAAAGCAAAGGTATCATTGTTTTGCATATTCATACATACTTTGCTAGGACTTGTTTAGATCATGTAGACATACTTTTGTTCTCTCTAGGTCATTCATTGAAAGCCAAAATATTTTAAAGTCTATATGGTATCACTATTGCTTCTTTGCTTGATTGATCTAGTGATGACATATAACTTGTTCATTGGGATGCAAACCTAGTGTTGAATCTAGTTAAATGAGCAACTAAGTGCTTAACTCAACATTGGCAAGATAACCCCTAGTGGCATGAAGAAGCTTGTCTTTGGTTCAAACCGAGCTAAGTAACTTGTGCAAGTTTGCTAGCTTGAACCAAAATTGGAAAATTAATCTCACTCTCCATTGATTTGACCCTTTTGTGGTACTTGATGCCAAGGGTGAGAAAGAACAAATATAAGAAATGGGGAGAAAAGATAAAATTGAACTAATCTTCGCAATGAACCATCATTAAGGCCGATGATGCGAGAGCAATAGGCCAAAGTAAAGGAATCAAAATTTTGAACCAAAACCTTTACTAAAGATAAGCTCACCTTGAGGGGGAGCAAACTCATGAACTTGGTTGAATGCATTTGGAATGTGCACTAACATATGATCGTTGCATATGCACATGTCTTTACTATCAAATTGCCTTGTTCTTGAGTGGTTTGTGCTAGTATAAGAATTGATTGATGATTTGATAACTAGCATGCTTAGGTGGTAGCTAGATGATCTTGTGTATTTCATTTGATATTGGAGCATTGCTTATAATGTTGATCTCACGGTATGCTCAAGTTTTGCGATCATCTAGTTATCAAAAGGGCTAAGGATGGAGAATTCTGCAACTTCGATTAAAAATCTCATTTAGTATCACGCTTCAAAAGTTTATCCTAACCATCCTAGCACATCTTGGTGGAAATTTACTCTCTATTATGCATATGTGCAAGCTTTCAAATCCAAACTCACGTAAATATGTAGGGGGAGCTAAATAGCCACCAAACCGAATTTGTGATACTTGCTGTCGACGGAATACCGGCAATAGTCTACCGAGGGGTATGCCCAAGGTAGTAGATGAGACGGTGAGGGTGCGCCTGAGATGAACAAGCGTTGCGCAGTAAGCGCGAGACACAAGATTTATACAGGTTCAGGCCGCCACAAGGCGTAATACCTTACATCCTGTGTGTTGCTGTCTTGTATTATTATGAGTTGAGTTGATTGAATCTATCCCTGCCCCTCCTTATAGAGTTTGAAGGGACAAGGTTATAAGTAAACTATCCAAGTTGGTACAATAACCGTGCGGTGCAATGCCTTGCGCCGCACGTCTTTGTCTTCTGGGCCGGGCCAGCTTTGATGGTGCGGCCCATGTCTTGACTTGTGGTACCGGGGGGTTTATATCCCCACAGCTAGTCCCCGAGCGCCTTGCATTCATCGGGAGGTGCAGATCTTCGGAGTTGCTTCACCAGACGGATGTAAGGAGCTCAGAAAAAATTTAAAAAAGAGCTTCTCTTTGGGGAAGTGTATCCACTTTCGGTTCGACAGAACCAATACCTTCACCGGTAGGTGAAGTGTATCCACTTAGTCCCCGAGCCTGATAGTAGGTGACGCAGTCACGTGGTGTCAGGGTCAAAATCTTTATCCTTGTTGATCTTGTGAAGTGTCGACGAAGTCCCTGAGCACAACAAGTGATCGGGAAAAAATCTTCTGAGCAGGCGAGGCGCATATCAAGACCCCCGATGTGCTGCCCAAGATTAGCACCCTGATCCGAACAGTATGGAGTTACTTGATAGCTTGGCGACGAAGTCCCCGAGCAGCTGTACTGCTCGGAAACGTTTGACGAGGCGTCGAAATCCCCGAGCAGCTGTACTGCTCAGAAACACTTGGCGAGACGACGAAGTCCCCGAACAGCTTGGTGCTCGAAAACGCTTGACGAAGACGACAAAATCCCCGAGCAGGTTGGTGCTCGGAAACGCTTGACGAGGCGGCGAAGTCCCCGAGCAGATCTTTTACTCGAAAACGCTTGACGAAGATGACGAAGTCCCCGAGCAGCTTGGTGCTCGGAGACGCTTGATGAAGACGACGAAGTCCCCGGCGTAGTCCGAGCAACGCGAGGACGGCGAGCAGCGACGACGAGTCCCAGCGTGGTCGGCGATGATGTCCGAGCAGCGCGAGGACGACGAGGAGCGACAGCGACGAATCCCCAACCTGGTCGGAGACGATGTCCGAGCAGCGTGAGGATGGTGAGGAGCGACGGCGACGAGTCCCCAGCCTGGTCGGAGATGATGTCCGAGCAACGCGAGGACGGGGAATAGCGACGGCGACGAGTCCCCAGCCTGGTCGGAGACGATGTCCGAGCAGCGTGAGGACGGTGAGTAGCAGCGACGAGTCCCCAGCCTAGTCGGAAGCGTAGTCCGAGCAGCGCAAGGACGGCGAGGAGCGACGGCGATGAGTCCCCAGCCTGGTTGGAGATGGTGTGGGAACAGTGCGAGGACGGCAAGCAGCGACGACGAGTCCCAGCATGGTCGGAGATGATGTCCGAGCAACGCGTGGACGGCGAGGAGCGACGACAAGGCCCCAGGGACGAGTCCCCAGCGTGGTCGGAGACGGTGTCCGATCAGTGCGAGGACGACGAGGAGCAGCGACGAGATAATCTTGTTTGGACAAGCTCACAAGTTCAAAAATCAAACTTAACTCTTATCTTTGTATAGGATGTCATCAATTACCAAAAGGGGCAGATTGAAAGCCCTTGTTTGGTTTTGATAATTGAAGACACCCTAAGGACTAACCTACTCGCTAAGTTATGTCTAAGTGTAGGTGGTGCTATCCATAAAGTGAGAAGCCTAAGGAGATGATGGTGATGATCATAGGAGGCTAAACCATGGAGCATGTGGTGTAGATAGAGGAGATGATCAAAGTCAAGAGAAAAGGCTTGAAGGCAAAGGTATAACCCTAGTAGGCTTAAATTTTGGTGATCAAGACACCAAGTGGGTGTGATCACATTTAGGATAGATAGCCGACTATTAAGGGGAGAACTAAGTAATTGGATTATCCTCAAGTGCTCTAGGTTGCATTTCATTGCATTGAATCTAAATCGACCTAAAGATCAACTTAGAAACCCTTGGAAAATGTTTTGAAATTGCTAACACAATGTGCACAAGTGTTGAAGACCTTGAGTTTTAGCACATAGAAGCAAGGGGAGTAAAACTAACTTGAGAAGACCTGTTTTCAGAGCGTCCGACGCTTGAGAGCTGGAGCGTCAGACTATTGTCCTGCAGGGTCCGATGGTCTCCAAGTGAGCTGTTAACTGTTTTCAATGCGTCGGACGGAGTGGTTGGTCTGACGGTGAGCGTCGGACACCGTCCGAGCATTTCCGTTGCTCTCTACGTAGATTTGCATAGCGTCAGACGGTGAAGTTCTTTAGTCCGACGCTCTGACTGTAGCATCCGACGGTGGTTCTGTGTCCTGGCCGACTGTGAGAGTCGGACAGTCCAATGGCCTGAGAGGTGCGTTCGTCGGACCATTGATCCTCGATCCGATGCCATGGCGTGGCAAGTTCATGCCATGGCACAGTGCGCAGTGAGCTAAGTGCTAGGCATCGGACGCTGTTGCTTGGTCTGACGCAGGGCGTCGAACAGCGTCCGACGATCTTTTTCGTCTCTGTGTACTCTCTGGAAGCGTCAGACGCCTGTGCTCTTTGGTCCGACGCCGTCCAGTCCGGCGGTGTTCAGTTGTGCCGCGAGAAGTAGCCGTTGGGGATCAGCGGCTGTGGTTGAATCCTGAGTGACACTGGCTAAAATCCGAGCGTCGGACCGTGGCTTTGGTCCGACGGGTTAAATCCGACGGTAATGTCTGACGCCCCGAAAAAATTAACGGTTGTTTTTTGTGGGGTAATGGCTAGGAGTGCACTTAGGGGTATTTATACCCCTTCCATGGTCACTTGGTGACTCTCTTGCACATTTGATTCATTGTCCATACACTTGTGAGCACTCTTTAGCCTCCCACTCACTCACTTGTTCATCTTTGATCATCTTTGTGAGTTGAATGATCCTCAAGTACATCTTTGCTAGTGGTTTGTATTCTAGAGCACTTGAGAGCAAGCCAAGGCTGAGTTCTTATTCTCTTGGGGCATTGCCGTGTCCCTAGCGGCTTGGAGGTGATTCCGGTGTTGAGGTTGATTGGTGATTGTTCAAGCCTACACCGAAGGTTGTTTGTGAGGGGTTCTTGCGGTTATACCCCGGCGGAGTGCCAAAACCAACTCTAGTGGATTGCTCGTGGTTGATAGCCACTTCTCTTGTGTTGGTGAGTGGCTCCCGGTGATGGATTGGCGTGTGAAGCCTAGATCGCAATCCACCAAGGAAGAGTGGTGCCACAACGAGGAGTAGCGTGACGGCGATCACATGAACCTCGGTAAAAAATCGAGTGTTCTCTCTTCTCCACTTTCGAGTGGATGATTAGTCTTCCGGCTATTTATTGGTGATTGATCACTTGGTATTCATATTCTTTATCTCCCGGTGATTGGATCAACCTCTACTCTCCTCGGTGGTATAGCTTTCTCAATCTCAACTCTCTTGCGCTTATCACTTGTTTAGGTGGTCTCTCCTTAGGTTTCGAAGGAGTGGGTTTCTTGCGATTGAGTGCATATTCTTGAGAGTAGTATATTGTTCTAGGTGGCTTGCATAGGATAGCCTAGAACTAGTGCTTAGCATTGCTTGTTAAATTACTAACTTGTCGTCTAGTGCTTTGTAGAAATTTTTTAATAGGCTATTCACCCCTCTAGCCTATCCGATCCTTTCAAGTGGTATCGGAGCCGAGGTCACCACCATATGAGGCTTAACATCCTTGTGGTGAAGAATGGCTCAAATCAATGTATTGGGGAAGCCACCCAAATTTGATGGGACAAGCTATGATCATTGGAAGAGGAAGATGATAGTCCATTTCATGACTATGCACATAGAGGTGTGGAAGGCAACGGAGACAAAGATTGAGTATGAGAATCCTCAAGCTCCCACCGATGCCGACAAGAGGAAGATGGAGTGCAATGCTCATGCCATCAATGCACTCTACACCTGCTCTTGAGTCTCATGTATTTGAGCAAATCAAAGATCTTGATTTGGTTCATGACATTTGAAAGCGGTTGGAGGAGACATATGAGGGCACAAAAGAGGTCAAAAATGCCAAGGTGTACATGTTGAGGGAGAAGTTTAGCACCTTCAAGATGGAGGAAGATGAGAGCGTGCCAGAGATGTTCAAGTGGTTGCAAGTGATTGTCAACGATTTGAAGACCTTGGGTGAGGACATCAAGGACAAGGACTTGTCTCACAAGTTCTTTAGGTGCTTGCCCGCAAGATTTGCTATCATCACTACATTGCTTGCAAGAGAAGACTTGAGCACCAAGAAGCCCAACCAAATCCTCGGTGAGATCATCACTCAAGACATGAACAATGAGGAGGTAGTTGAGGAGAAGAAGAAGAAGAAGAAGAAGAAGAAGAAGAAGAAGAAGAAGAAGAAGAAGAAGAAGAGTGTGGCTCTCAAAGCTACATCCTCCAAGGGCAAGGGCAAGGCCAAGGTGGTTGAGATTGATGAGGACTCCACTTCTAGTGATGATGATGATGATAATGATGAGGCTATGGCTCTTCTAATTTGCAAGTTTGGACGGTTCATGAAAAGGATGCACTATGGTCAAGGCAAGAAGAAGTTCATCTCCAAGAACAAGCAAGAGCCAAGGAGATTCTTCAAGTGCAAGAGCTTAGATCACTTCAATGCCGATTGTCCTCAAAATAGTGACAATGACAACGAAAGTGATGATGAGAAGAAGAAGAGCAAGAAGAAGGATAAGAAAGAAAAGAAGAACAAGAATGTGAAGCTTAAGAAGTAGAAGAAGGGACAATCATATTGTGTCACTTGGGATGATAGTGATGCCTCTACCGATGATGATGATAGTGATGATGAGAGCAAGACCATCCAGAAGAAAGCCTCTCCAAAGAACCATTTTCAACACTCAATTGAGTTGCCTTTGTTTGATTGATCCAAGGACTAACTATGATGACTAACTTGAATTCCTTCCTTAAGTCCTTTTCTTTCTACTTCTTCAAGTCCTTTTCTTTATATCCAATTGATCTCAACTCAATTATAGGACTTAAGTTTCATCTTCACATTGCTTGGTCTTGATCTTCACTTGATTACTTCTTTCTTGACCCAAAACCAAACAACTGAGACTCTCAGCCACTTGTAATCATAATTCCAACTTGAGATCTTCCAATGGAAGAGATACCAAGTATTTTCAAGAAATCTCTCTTGTAGACAGATTCCTGTACCCTTCAAGGGATATGCTATAACTGCCAACATACTTGTCCAATTGCCATGAAATTTTGTGGAGATGACCTTATATGAGTTTACTAGCAGCTACAAAAAATTGAGATTCATTTTGACCAAGTTTGAGCTTCTAGCAATCTATTTTCCCCACACTGCTACATGCTGAAAACTGCTGCACATGTGTTGACAAGAACTACTCCAAAACCAAAACAATCCTTATCCAATACTCATGAAACTTGTACAGCAACTTATAACATAAGTATAGAGCATGTATATCAAATTTCAAACCAATCCAAAAAGATTTGATCACTCAAACATGGCTTTCTTCCCAGCTAGGTCAGATTTCAGATTTTGGGCAGATTTGAGCAATTGAGCTATTCTTCAACAAATTGAATCAAACTTGAACTAAACCTCTTTTGAATACTCTCACAATATATGAATCCATTCAATCCACTTACTGAAAGTCATCTTATGATCATATCCATCCAAATCTACTCAAATTTGATCACTAAACAATTATTCCATTCAATCACCTTATACCAAGCAATATATGCATATTTAACCAATTCAATCAACTCGTATGCATCCAAATGTAATCAATCAACAAAAGATATACCTTGAAGATTCATGATCACTCATTTTCAAGCATCAACTTGATTCTTTGCAAGTCATCAAATAATTAACCAAAAGATCACCCACAACTTGAACTTTTGCACTTGTATGTTATAGCACTTGGACTTCACTTCTTTTGACTTGGGATTGGTTTGGATGTTGCACTAGGCATCATGAATTGACTCAACATATGATGATCAATATGAATGCCAATTGAATAAAGCCTCCAATGCCATGGTACCTACACACATTCATCCACTTTTTGATGGTACCCAAACAAGTTTGGGTCCTCTCAAGTTAGGAGCAACATACTTGTAACAGAACTGCCTAAATCACGTGGCCCACAGGCACCTGTCATCGCCACTAATGACATCTGACAGCCAGGCCCATGTTCCAGATGACCCAGGCAGCTCTGCCGGGCTACATAAGTACCCGTTATCTCCGACAGGATCCCATTGCGAAGCCATTGCAGGATTACAACATTTCATAACAAATTACATCAGAGTAAAAGTGCAGAAGATTAAATAGTACTTAATATTACAAACCGGTGTTCAAATATAATTTAGGTGCAGTTATTACAGACCATAATTAAAGAGGTAGTAGTAGCAGTAGAACAATAGTACAACAAGAAAGATAGATAATACACGAACCCTGCCCACGGGTTCAACTTTACTCCTCTTCGTTTTCCTGGATAATAGTGACACAGCACGGAGCAAGACAGACTTCAGGCCCCTGCTGGCTACCTGCAACGGGGTTAACATACCCTGTGTACTGGGGTACTCCGCAAGACTTACCCGACAAAAGGTGTAAAATTGGACTCAGGAATGCAGGCTGAGGGGAGTCAAGGTAAGGCTTTAGCAAGAGTTCAAGAGTTTTGCGGAAAAGCATTACTAGACCTATTTCAATATTTTATTTTCCTTGATATTGTTAATCATCAACTACGCTTCTAAGTCCTTTCCAAATATCCAACATCATTCTTTCAAATTTATTCCAAAACATCTTAGTTCCGAACCACTATTCGCTGAATGGTTGAAGGATCAAGTTTCCATAACCGAGGAGCATCGACGATTTGAATCGATTAATACCAAGCTGGGGATCCCTATCCGCACTGCGTATGTAGCACTTATGCTTGCATATGCCAACCCCTCCTACCACGGCTTTTCATACCCCGAAACCGGTCCTGCGCCACCCGAGAGCACAGTACTCCTCTAGTCTCCAGGCACGCCGGCCACGAGGGTACACGCTACTCTCGCCATCTCTCCACTCTCAGTACGTGGTTGTCGGTTCCAGCAGTAGAGCCATCGGAGTCAGAGGCTTCCCGTAGTATGTGGCTAGTTGCAAAGTCTTGATCTAGCAGGCCTACAACAAACAGTCCCTAAACCTTTTTTCGACGGCGACAGTGGATTGGGACTCTAACACAAATACCCCCGTCCCTTCGGTTTTCAAATCCCGTTTCCGTCGGTGACAATTGTTGGGACTCTAACCCAATGCCACGATCACCGAGCAGGAAAACCCTTCCTCGTTGATGACAATGAACTAGCTAGGAACACTGCCAACCAACAAGGACATAACCAGTCCCATAAAGTGATTCTTTTGCTTTATATCATCACAAATTAAAATAGCATTTTTGCAAAACTAACCATTAAGTATGACTAAGAATTTTTCAATACTTTTAACAAATCAGGTTCTCAGGTATTGATAGGTATTCAAGGATGGTAATGCATCAATTGGTTGTCACCCAACCCCTATTAACCTAATGCAATTAATTAACTCGAGTGATAAATATTTTTAAAACAACAAGGATAGGGGCAAATGCACCGGGGCTTGCCTTGGATGCTGTAGATTGTCAGGTCTAGGTCAGTACCACAAATATCAAAACCTTGCATGATCTCCGGAGCAACTTCCTCAGATGGACCATCAGCTTTCACCTAAGAGTTCTCGGTCACTACACGTATGCAAAATAAATGCATGATTGCGATGCACATGAAATGACAGATGAAATTTAATAATAAATAAGACACACATGTGCACAATACCCTACCTTAGCTAAACATGATTATTCTATTTCAACATGCCCTAGGTCATAAAGGGTTTGACCTAGAATCTCAATCAACCCAAAATCACATCATCCCATATTTATTTCCAATTCCTATCCCTTTTATTAATCAATTAAACAAACATGTAATTAATAAACCAGTTAAACTATTTCTATTCGGCACCAAACTTCACCAACAGATAGATATTGACCTAGCACAGTACCCAATAAATTTTCCTGATTTTTGGACTTACAGAGAATTTATTAAAAATCATCAAAGCTCCATTTATCAATTAATGTGCTAATTTTTACCATCTACAGAAACTACTCACACACCTCATCTAATATTTTTGTTAAATACTACACAATATATAGAGCCTACACAATTTATTTCATAATTTTTGGCATAGTGAAATAATTGCTACGAAATTTACAAACTCCATCACTATTCATTCAAAATATAAATAGAAAAGCTCATTTGAAATTACCCGAAAATCAAAACCGGAAAATGGCCTGGGCAGCCCACTAAGCCAGGCCGGCCCAGCGCGGCCCACAGATGCCCACGCGCTGCCCACACGCTCCACACAGGGTCACTAACGGCCCGACCCTAGCCGTCAATTCTCTCTCCCTCCACTCACAGGGACGCTGACAGGCAGGGCCAGCCTGTCAGCCCCTTCTTCCTCCTCCTGACCGAACGCACGCGCACGTGCATGCGGCGGCCCGGCACGTTCCTCGCCGCTGGTGACCCCCAGCGATGAACCTAAATGACCCTAGGCCTACCCTAGACCCTAGCCGACCTCTCTACACACACAGACTACGCCCTACCCGCTTTCGGCGAGCGCGCGCTCACCCATGGCGGACCACGGCGGCACAGAGGCCCCGTTCTGACCGTGGAGACACAGTTGAGTTAGGAAAAATGGGCTAAGGAGATCCAGGAGCTCACCACTAGACCAAACTGGTAGAAGATTGGGACTGGAGTGGCTTGAATCGACGAGCATAACGGCGGTGGCGGGTCGGTGGCGTTCACCGGAGAAAGATCTTCCCGTTATGACGACCCTACGGCACCAGAATGAAAATCACCGTGCACACAAGGATCAACAGGAGTGAGGGAATCCACCACACGGAACCTAAGGAGAAGAAGCTCACCACAGAGAGCTTTGCACGGCCCGACGACTCGCGGCGGCACTCCGGTCGGACGCGGAGACGACGACGCTCGCAGTGACGCTCACAGAGCACCACAGCTAACAACCAGGGCACCAACCGACTCAAAATGAACTTGGCTACCTATCTGAGAGATGGAGAGTGTGGCAGTGGCTTGACGAGGGTGAATTTGGGGAGTGACCGACGAGTGCTCACCAGCGACCGCGCGGACGAAAAAACGAAAAGGGAAGGGCTCGTCGCCTTTAAAGACCAGAGAGCGAGGGGATAAGGTCGGGGACGTCCGAGGCCCCCTCCTCGGCCGATCAACAGTGCCACGGTGTGCCAACACCGGCTGGACGACGGTAGCGCGCGGCGCGGCACGCGCGGTACGGTGAGGAGATGAACAGGGGGACCCCCCAGCTACAGTGCTAGACATTCTAGGTCAAATCCTAGTTGATTCAAATTCGTGCTGAACCAGACCAAATCAGAGGATGGTGTAAAAATGAAAGTTGTGCAAATTTTTATGAAGAACAATTTTGCTTTTGACACTACATCCAAATTTGGTCAGATTTTCAAACTACAGAAAAGGGGGTAAATGTAGGGTTTGAATTCCAAACTGAAATTTTAAAATTACTTTTAATTTTTTCTCAACAACCTGAAAAATAGTCAAAATAAAAGTTATTCCTCTCAGTGAGATCTACAAATTTTATTAAGGAAGTTATATCAGATTCTCAATATTTTTGAAATTGAAGTTTCAAATTTAAATTGCAACATACTAATTTGAGTTTAATTTGAATTTGTGTAATATAACTTCAAAATCTCCAAAAATAAAAGTTGTTCCATTTTAGAAACTCTATAACTTTAATTAAGACACTTTCATCAGACTCATTTTAGATTTTGAATTAGGGTTTTAGGTCAACTCTAGGGCTTAATTTTGATTTCTTATCTAATTTTTATTTTTGACTTTTAATTAAAGGCTTAATTACACAATCCACAACACATGAAATCAAAGCACTCTAGTGACCCTAAGCACAATCATATGCAGATGCTTAAACTTAAACATGATGGCATGGCAGGTTAATTGCTTTGTAATACCAGAGGTATTACAGCCTTCCCACCTAAAAGAAAATCTCGTCCCGAGATTTGATACAAGATAAAACAAGACTCAACAAAGTAATGGAAAAGAAAATGTCTTAAGCAATCTAAACCCACCTGATACAAACTAACTAGGAGACTTTACATGCTACACCATCAGACAATCGCATCTACAAGATAGCGAAAAACTCTGGGAAATTCTCAACGAGATAGTCTTCAGATTCCCATGTGGCTTCTTCTTTGGAATGCTCACTCCACTGGATCTTGTACCATCTGGTTGTTGTCCTTCGCGTGACATGATCCTTTCTATCCAGAACTCGAATTGGATATTCGGCATAAGTCAAATCCAGCTCTAGCTCTACTACTTCAACATCGACAACTTGATCAGGCACTTGCAGACATTTCTTGAGTTGCGACACATGGAATACATTGTGCACGGCCGAGAGATGATCAAGCAACTGCAGTTTGTAAGCCACCTTTCCATAACTTTCCAAAACTTGGAATAGTCCGATGTAACGAGGGGCTAATTTCCCTTTGACCCCAAAACGACTGACACCCTTCATTGGGGATACCTTCAGGTAAACATAATCTCCTACTTTGAATGCCAAAGGTCGACGCCTTTTATCGGCATAACTTTTCTGACGTGACTGTGCTACATTCAAATTATTTTGGATCTAACCTTTTCTTTGGCTTCTTCTATCAGGTCCATTGCAAAGAACCATCTCTCTCTAGGTTTCGACCAATTCAGTGGAGTACGACACCTACGACCATAAACTGCCTCAAACGGAGCCATCTGATACTTTCTTGATAGCTATTGTTGTATGAAAATTCTGCCAATGCTAAACACTCGTCCCACTTGTCGGGGTAATTGAGTACACAAGCCCTCAACATGTCTTCCAGTACTTGATTGACTCTTTCCATCTATCCGTCAGTCTGTGGGTGATATGCGGTGCTATGCAGAAGTTTCGTTCCCAACGACTTGTGAAAAGACTTCCAAAAGTTTGAGATGAACTATGTACCTCTATCAAAAACAATAGTCTTGGGTACCCCATGAAGCTTCATAACATTCTTGATGTATAGGTTAGCATAGGTAGAGGCAGGATAAAGGGTCTTGACTGGCATAAAATGAGCCTGTTTAGTGAGATGATCCACAATAACCCAGATGGAGTCAAAACCTCTTGTGGTCTTGGGTAAACCTATGATGAAGTCCATACTAATATCTTCCCACTTTCAAGCAGGAACAGGCAATGGCTGCAGTTCTCCTCCAGGCTTCATGTGAACAGCCTTCACTTTCTGACAAGTGTCACATCTCGCGACATACCGAGCAATCTCTATTTTCATCTTTGCCCACCAGAACTTTTGCTTCAAATCCTGATACATCTTGTTGCTTCTAGGATGGATAGAAAACCTTGTCAAATGTGCTTCATCAAGGATCTTTTGTCGTAACTCAGGCACCTTTGGAACTACCAGATGATCCTTGAACCACACGACACCATCATCATCAATCCTGAAACAATCTGCCTTGCCGGCTTGAACTTTTTCCTTGATGTGCTCGATTCCGCTATTCCCCTTCTGAGCGGCAATAACCTCATCTCGGATGGATGTTTCAATACTGATATTGGCCAGGCTGCCCTGTGAGATTATTTTTATGCCTAACTTTTCCAACTCGTAGCACAAGGATAAATCATATGGCTTGACTGTCAAACAATTGCAGTGCACCTTCCGACTGAGTGCATCGGCGACCACATTCACCTTGCCTGGATGATAGTGCACTTCAATATCATAATCCTTGATCAGCTCGAGCCATCTTCGCTGTCTCATGTTCAACTCTTCTTGAGTAAAGATGTATTTTAGGCTCTTGTGATCTGTATACACATTGCAGGTACTGCCCAGCAAATAGTGACGCCATATCTTCAAGACATGTACCACAGCTGCCAACTCTAGATCATGGGTAGGATAATTCTCTTCGTATCGCTTAAGCTGACGTGAAGCATAAGCAATGACAAGGCCCTCTTGCATCAAGACACAACCAAGACCGGTACCAGAAGCATCACAATACACATCAAATGGCTTTTCAATGTCTGGCTGAGCTAGTACTGGTGCAGTGGTCAACAACTTTTCAGAGTTTGAAATGCCTTCTCACACTCTGATGACCAGACAAATTTGACTTGATTTTTCAACAAGTTGGTAATGGGTTTGGCTATTCTTGAGAAGTCCGGAATAAAACGACGGTAATACCCTGCCATTCCCATGAAATTGCGGACTTGATGAACTGTGGTTGGTGGCTTCCAATTCAATATTTCTTCGACCTTGCTTGGGTCCACAGATACACCTTCAGCTGACAAAATATGACTGAGAGAAGGAACTCGGTCCAACCAAAACTCACACTTGCTGAACTTGGCATAAAGCTGGTGTTCTCTCAAACGGGTCAAAACAACACGGAGATGATTGGCATGTTCATCAGGGGTTTTGGAATAAACAAGGATGTCGCCAATGAACACGACTACAAATTTGTCCAGTTCGGGCATAAAGACTGAGCTCATTAGGTACAAGAAATAGGCAGGTGCATTGGTTAGGCCAAAGGACATGACCAGATACTCATAAAGGCCGTATCTGGTGGTGAATGTTGTTTTGGGGATATCTTCGGGACGGATCTTTATTTGGTGGTAGCCAGATCTAAGGTCAACTTTGGAAAAGACCTTGGCTCCAGCTAGCTAGTCAAAGAGTAGGTCAATACGAGGTAAAGGATATTTATTTTTGATGGTGACCTCGTTGAGTGGGCGATAATCAATATAGAGTTTGAGTGACTTGTCCTTCTTTTTCACAAAGATAGCAGGACAACCCCAGGGAGATGAACTAGGTCTGATGAAACCCTTATCAAGCAGATCTTGCAATTGAACTTTAAGCTCAGCTAATTCTTTGGGAGGCATCCTATAGGCTCTACGGGATATAGGTGCAGTTCCTGGCTTCAACTCAATAGCAAACTCCACGTCACGGTCAGGAGGCAGACAAGGTAGATCATCAGGAAATACATCCGAAAATTCACAGACTACCGGAATATTTTGGATTTCTTGGACTGAGGTGGCACACAGTCTCTGCGCAGACTTTTCAACCATTCTTACGGGTAGTGGCAGCTGGATAAGAAGCTGAGATTGACTACCAGGTATATTGACTTTTTTGGTCCTATTCAGCACGTCGATCAAAGCCTTGTGCTGATACATCCAATTCATACCTAATATGACATCTATGTCCTAATCCTTGAGTCCTATCATGGTGGTTGGGAATATATGCCCGCCCAACTCGATAGGTACTCGCTGTACTACCTCCTTAGTATTTATACGCCCCCCGGGCGAATGTATAAGGAAGTTTTCCTTTATTTTCCCAATTAGAATCTCATGCTTGACAACAAATGTACGATTGATGAATGAATGTGATGCACTAGAATTAAAAAGTGTAATAGCAAGGTGACTGGCGACAGGAAACCTACCCATCATGACGGGCTCTCCTGCAGGGATGTCATCCACATGAGTATAATAGACATGTCCTGCTTTCTTGACAATTTTGCCCTTCTGAGCCTGGTGCTGCTGGCCACGGTGCTGATTCTAATGCTGCTGCTGCTGCTGCTGTCCAGGACCTCTCTGGGCATTTTGATTGTACTGCTTGGGGTATGGGCAATCGCGGGCCCAATTTCCCATCTTGCCACAGTTGTAGCAGGGATGATTGTAGGTGGTCTGAGGTGTATTGATACAAACGCCTAGGGCATTCGGCTGAGTAGTGTTCTGTTGGTTTGAGGTATGGGAGGTAGCCGGAGTGCATACTATGACTTGCTGCTGGGGGTAAGCTAGACGGTTGTGGTGAGTAGGATGATAGATGATCTTCTATCGTTTTTGACTGCCAGAAAAGCCTGACTTCTTCTTCTTCTTTTCATCTTGATGCTTACGATCACTTTCTTCGTAAGCAATGGCGCTGTTGACGGCTTCGTGATATGAGCAATTATGGTTGTTGGATAAGCTGCGTTGGATCTTGAAGTTTAGACCCCTGACAAAGCAATCTTTCTTCTTTTGGTCAGTGTTGGTATGTTCAGGAGCATATTGAGCAAGATGATTGAACTGGTTCACATATTGCATAACAGAAGAATCCTTCTGCTGCAGAGCCAAGAACTGATCCAGCTTCATCTTCATTACACCTATAGGGATGTAATGTGCTCGGAAGGCTTCGCGAAACTCTGCCCAAGTGAGCTGATGTCCCTCGAACTGTGTAGCCAACAGATTGGCATACCAGGCACTGGCTGGTCCACGCAGCTACTGAGCTGTGAACAGTGGCTTTTGGATATTTGTGCAACGGATCAAGTTGAACTTTTGCTCCATGGTTCGGAGCCAATCATCGGCCTCCAAAGGCTCATCGGCCTTTTTGAACACTGGGGGACGTGTTTCAGTGAAATCCACATAGGTAGTTTCCTCATCTTCGCGGCGACCTCGATGCCCGCCACTATTCTCCCGGTTTTGGGCCATAGCATTGGCTGCATTAGCAAGGGCTACGATGGCATCGGCTAAGGTTGGTGGAATGGGTGGCAGGGTAGGGAGCAGCTCCTTCATCGGAAGTACCGGCACCAGTCGAGCGGGTGTTGACCATCTATTTTTAGGACAACCAACTTAGGACTTACTTTGCATAATTAAAACATGGTAGCATTACAACTTAAAACATTAAACATAACAAAGTTCAACACACTCGGACATAACAAGTACCACCCCAGACTAAGGTTCTTGGCACGATGATTACAACACTTGGGTAGCAGAAAACTAAAGTCACTAGTCCTAAGACTAGCCTAGTCGATGATGACAATCTCCTCCTCGTCGTCCTCCTCAACGACCACGTCCTCCATCGGGTCAACTGCCTCAAAGTAACCGTCCTCAGTAGCCTCACTGTCATACTCCTCCTCCTCTGGTCCCACGACAACACCTTCCTCAGTCTCATCCTCACGTGGAACCAGAATCGGGTTAAGCTGATCATTCAGCCTATGCACCTCCTCGTGCAGCATACCATTGTTCCACTCAAGGTTCTCCACATACCCCTCCAGCTCCTCAACCCTCTCACGGGCCATGCCCTCACGCTCCAAAGCCTGGTCCCTCTGCTGAGTCAGGCGGTCGATCTCCCGACGTAGATCCCGGTTGGTCCTCACATCCTGGTAGTGGTCAGCTCGGGCCACGCGGAAGTCCTCTCGCATGAGACTCATCTTCCTGTGCAGCTCCTTGATCTCCTTCTTCAACTCTTTACGACTACGGCGGGGAGGGTGGCTGCTAGACGCCTCCTCACCATCGCGCGGTGCCAACTGGTGGCGCAGAACTCCATGGGGACCAGTCATCTTGCGAGCAGCCAACTTACAATATGCCAGCTGGAAAGGTAAGTTTGAATTAGTGAGGATATAAAAGCCTAGCTGAAAGCCCTAGTTTGGTTTTCATAATTAATGACATCGTAAGGACTAACCTAAGTTGCTAAGTGATGGCAAGGTTTAGGTTGGTCAAACCATGGAGTATGGAGCATAGGACACAATGTTGATCAAGATGGCTCTACCATGGATCAAGTGAACAAGAAGTGAGGTGATCAAGTGTTAAGCAAAGGCTTGAAGGAAAAGGTATAACCTAAAATAGGCTTTTATTTTGGTGAACAAGACACCTAGTGGGTGTGTTCACATTTAGGATAGATAGCCGACTATTAAGGGGAGAACGAGTGTTGGATTACTTTCAAGTGCTCTAGGTTGCATTTCATTTGCATTGATCCAACCAACCTAGAGAACATCTTTGAAAACCCTTTGAAAAGTGTTTGCAAAATGCTAACACACTGTGCACAAGTATTGAAGACCTTGAGTGTTCGCACATAGAAGCAAGGGGTGGAAAATTAACTTGAAAAACGCTGAGAAATGAGCGTCGAACTGTTAGCAGGGGCAGCGTCGGACTATTGTCCAAAGTCCGACGCCTAACCCTAGTTCTGGCCAATGGCGAGCGTCGGACGCTCGTTTTACGAGCGTCGGACCATTGCCCACTCTAGTCCGACGGTGCCGAACAGTGAGGTGTGACGCGTGGCGCAATCTGAGAGCGTCGGACGCTGAAGCTGAGTCCGACGCCGCGGCGTCCGTCTGATGCAGTTTTCTCGGTTTCAAACCTCTCTGGAAGTGTCGGACTGTACGTTTCGTTGGTCCAACGGTGTTCGCTGAAGAGTCCGACGATACGCACGCAGTGTACTGGGAACAGGGCGTCGGACGGAGCATTTTGTCCGGTGCTCCCAGTCCGACGATCCGTGGTTGAGCGCGAGAAGTAGCCGTTGCGATCCAGTGGCTGTGGTTGAATCGAGCTGACACGTGGCGAGATCTAGAGCGTCGGACGCTAACGCTTGGTCCGACGCTGTCGGTCCGACGGTCGGTCCAACGCCCCGAAAAGCGTGTTAACGGTTGTTTTTCAGTGGGTAACGGCTAGAATTGCACTTAGGGGTATTTATACTCCTTCTCTGGTCACTTGGTGACAACCCTTGCACACTTGAATCATTTGCATACTCTTTGTGAGCATCCTAAGCCTCCCACTCACTCAGTTGTTCATCTTTGATCATCTTTGTGAGTTGAGTGATCCTCAAGTGCATCATTGCCTAGTGAATTGCATTCTAGAGGACTTGAGAGCAAGCCAAGGCTGAGTTCTTATTCTCTTGGGGCATTGCCGTGTCCCTAGCGGTTCGGAGGCGATTCGGGTGTGAGGTTGATTGGAGATTGTTCAAGCCCACACCGAGGTGATTGATTGTGAGAGGTTTTGTGGTTATCCTCGGCGGAGTGCCAAAACCAACTCTAGTGGATTGCTCGTGGTTGATAGCCACTTCTCTTGTGTTGGTGAGCGGCTCCCGGTGAGGGATTGGCGTGTGAAGCCTAGTTCGCAATCCACCAAGGAAGACCGGTGCCACAACGAGGAGTAGCGTGACGGCGATCACGTGAACCTCGGTAAAAAATCGAGTGTTCTTTGTCTTCTTCACCGTCGAGTGGACTCTTTGCGTTCTTGTATTCTATTGGGTTTGATCATTTGGTTTTCATATTGGATATATCCCGGTGATTGGTCTTCACGGCGTGAGGACTTCACTTCAATCAAGCTCATCGGTATAATCCTCTCGATCTCTCTTCCTTGCGCTTAATACTTGTTTAGGTGCCATCTCCTTAGGTTCGGGAGAGTTGGTTTCTTGCGTGTTGAGTGCTTATATTTGTGAGTAGCTTATCTTGATAGGTGGCTTGCATAGAATAGTCTAGAGCTAATGCTTTGTCTCACTTGCGTATCAACTAACTTGTGCTCTAGTATTTTGCTAGAATTTTTAATAGGCTATTCACCCCCCTCTAGCCTATACGGTCCTTTCAAGTGGTATCGGAGCCGAGGTCACCATAGCTTGAGGCTTAACATCCTTGTGGTGAAAAATGGCTCAAATCAATGTGTTGGGCAAGCCGCCAAAGTTTGATGGCACAAGGTATGATCATTGGAAGAGGAAGATGATAGTGCATTTCATGACCATGCATATCGATGTGTGGAAGATGACAGAGACAAAAATTGAGTATGAGAATGCTCAAGCTCCCACCGATGTTGACAAAACAAAGATGGAGTGCAATGCCCATGCAATCAATGCACTCTACACCGCTCTTGAGTCTCATGTGTTTGAGCAAATCAAGGATCTTGATTTGGCTCATGACATTTGGAAGCGGTTGGAGGAGACATATGAGGGCACACAAGAGGTCAAGAATGTCAAGGTATATATGTTGAGAGAGAAGTTTGGCACTTTCAAGATGAATGAAGATGAAAGTGTGCCGGAGATGTTCAACCGGCTACAAGTGATAGTGAATGACTTGAAGAGCTTGGGTGAGGATATCAAGGACAAGGACTTCTCTCATAAGTTCTTGAGGTGCTTGCCCGCAAGATTTGCTATTATCAAGACCTTGCTTGCAAGAGAAGACTTGAGCACTAAGAAGCCCAACCAAATCCTCGGTGAGATCATCACCCATGACATGAACAATGAAGAGGTGGTTGAGGAGAAGAAGAAAAAGAGTGTGGCTCTCAAAGCTACACCCTCCAAGAGCAAAGGCAAGGCCAAGATGGATGAGCTAGAAAAAGAATCTACCTCTAGTGATGATGAAGATGATGAGGCCATGGCTCTTCTAATACGCAAGTTTGGTCGTTTCATGAAGAGAAAGGGCTATGGTCAAGGCAAGAAGAAGTTTACCTCCAAAAACAAGCAAGAGCCAAGGAGATGCTTCAAGTGCAAGAGCTTGGATCACTTCATTGTTGATTATCCACTAAATAGTGACAATGACAATGAGAGTGATGATGATAAGAAGAAGAGCAAGAAGAAGGACAAGAAAGAGAAGAAGAACAAGAACGTGACTCTCAAGAAGAAGAAGAAGGGGCAATCATATTGTGTCACTTGGGATGATAGTGATGCCTCTACTGATGATGATGATAGTGATGATGAGAGCAAGACCATCAAGAAGAAGGCTATGGCAAGCATTGCTCTCAACAACAAGCTATCTCTCTTCGATACTCCATCTACATGCTTGATGGCCAAGCCATCCAAGGTACAATCCGATGATGAGAGTGATGAGGAGGAGCTATCATGTGATGAGCTTATGTCCATGCTTGATGATGCCAATACTTACATTGAGGCCAAGAGAAAGGAGTGCAAAGAATTACGCAAAGGCAAGATAGCCATTGAGCAATCTTTTGATGAGCTCTTGAAGTCTCATGAGAGGCTAATGGAAGCCCATCAGAACCTCAAGCTGGCTCACTCCAAGCTTGAGAAAGCTCATTCCTCTCTAGTGGCCGAAAATGAGAAGAGGGCATCCATCAAGACATGTGACATGGGTTCATTATGTGATATCCTTAGTGACATGTCAATTCCTTCTTCTACTATTGTTGTCACTAACTCTTCTTGCAGCTCCACCACTCCTATTTCACCCAAAGTTGATGACTCTAAGTCCTCACTTGTGGTAGAAAACAAAAACCTCAAGGAGGAGGTCAACAAGCTCACCCGTACCTTAGGCAATGCCTATGGTGGGGATGCCCGCTTGCTAAAGTGCTTGGCTAGCCAAAGATTTAGTCACTCTAAGGAGGGACTAGGCTATACCCCCAAGAAAGGCAAGGCCGCTTTTGTGACTCCCTAAAGCTAGCTTTGTGAGGAGCAATGGTAGGTATTGCCAAAGATGCAAGCAAGTAGGGCATAATGAGCAATATTGCATGGCCAACAAGATCAAGCAAGTAAAATTTGCTAGTGCGACTTCAATTCGCCTTGATTCCTGTTACATGCTCACCAAGGGAGTGAAGGGTGTTAAAGCCAAGTATATTGGTACACCAAGAGGCAACCCACGGATGAGATCCATTTGGGTGTCTAAGTCTTTGGTCACTAACCTCCAAGGACCCAAGAACGCTTGGGTACCTAAAACCAATTGATCTATTCTTTGTAGGTCAATTATAAAACCAGAGGAAGACATTGGGTGCTTGATAGTGGATGCACTAAACACATGACCGGAGAGTCTAGTATGTTCAATTCTATCAACACAAATGGTAGCCAAGAGTTTGATTCTATCACATTTGGTGACAATGGAAAAGGCAAGGTGAAAGGATTAGGCAAGATTGCTATCTCAAATGATGGAGCATATCAAATGTATTGCTAGTGGAATCTCTCAATTTCAACTTATTATCGGTTGCACAACTATGTGATCTTGGTTTCAAGTGCATTTTTGGTATTGATGATGTTGAGATTGTTAGTGTGGATGGTTCCAACTTGATCTTCAAGGGCTTTAGATATGGGAACCTATACTTGGTGGATTTCAATGATAGTGAAGCAAAGCTTTCTTCATGTTTGATCTCAAAGTCAAGTCTTGGTTGGTTGTGGCATAGAAGACTTGGACATGTTGGGATGAAGCAACTTGGTAGATTGGTCAAGCATGACATGGTTAGAGGCTTGAAGGATGTACACTTTGAGAAGGATAGGTTGTATAGTTCTTGTCAATATGGAAAGCAAGTTGGGAACACACACCCTAAGAAAGGCATGATGAGTACATCTAGTCCACTTGAGCTATTGCATATGGATTTGTTCGGTCCAACCACTTATGCAAGTATTGGAGGAAGAAAATATGGCTTTTTGATAGTTGATGACTTCTCAAGATACACTTGGGTCTTCTTTCTAGTTGACAAAAGTGAAGTGTATGGAATCTTTAAGTCTTTCATCAAGAGAAGTGAAAATGAGTTTGATACAAGGGTGAAGCAAGTTAGGAGTGATAATGGAAGTGAATTTAAGAATACAAGAGTTGATGAGTTTTGTGATGATCTAGGAATCAAGCATCAATTCTCGGCAAAGTACACTCCTCAATCAAATAGTCTTGTCAAAAGAAAGAATAGAACTCTCATTGATATGGCAAGAACCATGCTAAGTGAATACAATGTTAGTGATGAATTTTGGGCGGAAGCTATCATTACGGCTTGCTACACTAGCAACCGTCTATATTGTCATCCAATGTTGAAGAAGACACCCTATGAGCTCTTGAATGGAAGAAAACCCAACATTGCATATTTTAGAGTGTTTGGTTGCAAATGCTATATCTTAAAGAAGGGCACTCGTTTAGGTAAATTTGAGAAGAAGTGTGATGAAGGATTTCTTCTTGGTATTCAACTTCAAGCAAAGCATATAGAGTATGGAACTTGGCACATGGGATAGTTGAAGAAGTTCATGATGTTGAGTTTGATGAAACCAATGGGTCTCAAGAAGAGAAGGATAATCTAGATGATGTAAGAGGACCTAAATTAGTTGATGCTATGAAGAACATGGACATTGGTGACATTAGACCGAGACAAGTTGAAGATAATGATGATGAAGTCATCCCTCCTATTGTACAAGTGGAAGATGAAGCAAATCAAGCAAGCTCAAGTGAATCTCAAGTTCAAGCTCATGATCAAGAGCAAGACCAAGTTCAAGATGCTAGTTCATCTCATATTCTCCAACCAACTCACATTGCAAGAGATCATCCTTTAGATCAAATTGTTGGTGATATTAGTAGAGGTGTACAAACAAGGTCAAGAGTGGCTTCATTTTATGAGCACTATTCATTTATCTCACAATAGGAGCCTACCAACATTGAGAAGGCACTCAAAGATGAGGATTGGATCAATGCTATGCATGAAGAGCTCAACAATTTTGAGAGAAATCAAGTATGGGAGTTAGTTCCAAGACCAAGTAAATACAATGTGATTGGCATCAAGTGGGTGTTCCGGAACAAGCAAGATCAAGATAGGATTGTTGTGAGGAACAAAGCTAGATTAGTTGCACAAGGTTACACACGAATTGAAGGCTTAGACTTTGGAGAAACCTATGCACCGGTGGCAAGATTGGAAGCAATCCTGGATTTTATTGGCATATGCTTGTGCTCATGATATCAAGCTCTATCAAATGGATGTCAAAAGTGCATTCTTGAATGGCTACATCAATGAGTTAGTCTATGTTGAGCAACCTCCTGGTTTTGAAGATGATAAGAAGCCCGATCATGTATACAAGCTCAAGAAGGCCCTCTATGGCTTAAAACAAGCACCAAGAGCATGGTATGAGAGATTGAGGGACTTCCTACTCTCTAAAGTGTTCAAGATGGGAAAGGTTGACACCACTCTCTTCACTAAGAAGATTGGGAATGACTTGTTCATTATGCAAATCTATGTTGATGATATCATCTTTGGATCAACAAGTCAAGTATTTTGTGAGGCGTTTGGAGAAATGATGGCCAAAGAGTTTGAAATGTCCATGGTTGGTGAACTTAGCTACTTTCTTGGACTCCAAATCAAGCAATTGAAGAATGGCACATTTGTGAGTCAAAGCAAGTATATCAAGAACATGGTGAAGAAGTTTGGATTGCAAAATGCAAAAGCAATCTCAACACCAATGGGCACTAGTGGAAGCTTGGAACCGGATGAAGAAGCTGAATTGGTTGATCAAAAGCAATATCGGTCAATAATTGGTAGTCTACTCTATGTGACCTCTTCTAGGCCGGATGTGATGTTTAGTGTGTGCATATGCGCAAGATATCAAGCCTCTCCAAGAGAAAGTCATTTGAAGGCAACTAAAAGAATAGTGAGGTACTTAAAGAGCACACCTAACATTGGGTTGTGGTATCCCAAGGGCTCCAACTTCACATTGATAGGTTATGCGAATGCGGACTATGCCGGTTGCAAAATTGATAGATAGAGCACTTCCGGTACATGTCAACTCTTGGGAAGGTCACTAGTTTCATGGTCATCCAAAAAGCAAAATAGTGTTGCACTTTCTACCGCCGAAGCGGAATACATTAGTGCGGAAAGTTGTTGTGCACAATTGCTTTGGATGAGGCAAACCTTGAAGGACTATGGATTGAAATTCAACAAGGTTCCATTGCTATGTGACAATGAAAGTGCAGTGAAGATCAGAACCAATCCGGTGAAACATTCAAGAACCAAACACATAGATGTGAGGCACCATTTCATAAGAGATCACCAAGCAAAAGGAGATATTGCAATCACAAGTGTAGGCACCGAAGATCAACTAGCCGACATATTCACCAAGCCACTTGATGAAGCTAGATTTTGTAAGCTAAGGAATGAGTTGAACATACTTGACTACTCCAACATGTGTTGATGCACTTCATGAATATCTTATGACATGTCTATCCTCCAAGCAAGGCAAAGATGTCATTATTTGACATGTGCATTCATACTTTGCTAGGACTTGCTAGAACATATAGACATGATTTTGTTATCTCTAGGTCATTCATTGAAACCTAAAATGGTTTTGAAGTCTATATAGCATCACTATTGCTTGGTTGATTGCTTGATCTAGTGATGGCATATAACTTGTTCATGGGGATGCAAACCTAGTGTTGAATTTAGATTAAATGAGTAACTAAGTGCTTAACTCAACATAGGCAAGATAACCCCGGGTGGCGTAAAGAAGCTTGTCTTTGGTTCAAACCGAGTTAAGACACTTGCACAAATTTGCTAGATTGAACCAACATTTGACTAACAAAGGTCTCTCATTCCATTAACTTGACCCTTTTGTGGTACTTTATGCCAAGGGGGAGAAAGAACAAAGATAAAATGACAAAGGGGGAGAGAACTTGAACTTCGCGATGAACCATCATTAGGCTGATGATGGAAGAGAAATAGGCCAAAGTAAAGGGATCAAAATTTTTGAATCATAACCTTTACTTAAGATAAGCTCACCTTAAGGGGGAGCAAACTCATGGACTTGGTTATTGCACTTGGAATGTGCACTCATATATGTTTGATGCACTTGCATATGTTTTTACATTCTATTGCCATGTTCTTGAGTGGAGTATGCTAGTATAGAATTGTTTGATAACTTGATAACTAGCATGCTTAGGTGGTAGCTAGATGATCTTGTACATTACAGGTGGTCTTACAAGTGGTTCTTGAGCATTGCATATAATGTTGATCTCACGGTATGCTCAAGTTTTGTGATCATCTAGTTATCAAAAGTGCTAAGGATGGAGATTTCCGCAACATCGATATGAAATTTTCAATCGGTATCACGCTTCAAAGGTTTATCCTAACCATCCTAGCATATCTTGGTGGAAATTTACTCTCTATATATGCATAAGTGCAAGCTTTAAAATCCAAACTCATGCACATATGTAGGGGGAGCTAAATAGCCACCAAATCGAATTTGTGTTGTTTGTCCTTTCCAAAAACATGACAATCTTGTTTGGACAAGCTCACAAGTTCAAAAACAAACTTAACTCTTATCTTTGTAAGGGATGTCATCAATTACCAAAAAGTGGGAGATTGAAAGCCCTAGTTTGGTTTTGATAATTAATGACATCCTAAGGACTAACCTAAGTTGCTAAGTGATGGCAAGGCTTAGGTTGGTCAAATCATGGAGTGTGGAGCCTAGGAGACTATGTTGATCAAGATGGCTCTACCACGGATCAAGTGAACAAGAAGTGAGGTGATCAAGTGTTAAGCAAAGGCTTGAAGGCAAAGGTATAACCTCAAATAGGCTTTTCATTTGGTGAGCAAGACACCTAGTGTGTGTGTTCACATTTAGGATAGATAGCCGACTATTAAGGGGAGAACGAGTGTTGGATTACTTTTAAGTGCTCTAGGTTGCATTTCATTTGCATTGATCCAACCAACCTAGAGAACATCTTTGAAAACCCTTTGAAAAGTGTTTGCAAAATGCTAACACACTGTGCACAAGTATTGAAGACCTTGAGTGTTAGCACATAGAAGCAAGGGGTGGAAAATTAACTTGAAAAACGCTGAGAAATGAGCGTCGGACTGTTAGCAGGGGTAGCGTCGGACTATTGTCCAAAGTCCGACGCCTAACCCTAGTTCTGGCCAATGGCGAGCGTCGGACGCTCATTTTACGAGCGTTGGACCATTGCCCACTCCAGTCCGACGGTGCCGAGCAGTGAGATGTGACGCGTGGCACAATCTGAGAGCGTCGGATGCTAAAGCTTAGTCCAACGCCGAGCGGCGGACTCCGTCCGACGCAGTTTTCTCGGTTTCAAACCTCTCTGGAAGTGTCGAACTGTACGTTTCGTTGGTCCGACGGTGTTCGCTGAAGAGTCCGACGGTACGCACGCAGTGTACTGGGAACAAGGCATCGGACGGAGCATTTAGTCTGGTGCCCCCAGTCAGACGTCCGCAGTTGAGCGCGAGAAGTAGCCGTTGCGATCCAGCGGCTGTGGTTGAATCGAGCTGACATGTGGCGAGATCTAGAGCGTCGGACGCTAACGCTTGGTCCGACGCTATCGGTCCGACGGTCGGTCTGACGCCCCAAAAAGCGTTTTAACGGCTGTTTTTCAATGGGTAACAGGCTAGGATTGCACTTAGGGGTATTTATACTCCTTCTCTGGTCACTTGGTGACAACCCTGGCACACTTGAATCATTTGCATACTCTTTGTGAGCATCCTAAGCCTCCCACTCACTCACTTGTTCATCTTTGATCATCTTTGTGAGTTGAGTGATCCTCAAGTGCATCATTACTTAGTGAATTGCATTCTAGAGCACTTGAGAGCAATCCAATGCTGAGTTCTTATTCTCTTGGGGCATTGTCGTGTCCCTAGCGGCTCGGAGGTGATTCCGGTGTGAGGTTGATTGGAGATTGTTCAAGCCCACACTGAGGTGATTGATTGTGAGAGGTTTTGTGGTTATCCTCGGTGGAGTGCCAAAACCAACTCTAGTGGATTGCTCGTGGTTGATAGCCACTTCTCTTGTGTTGGTGAGCGGCTCCCGGTGAGGGATTGGCATGTGAAGCCTAGCTCGCAATCCACCAAGGAAGACCGGTGCCACAACGAGGAGTAGCATGACGGCGATCACGTTAACCTCGGTAAAAAATTGAGTGTTCTTTGTCTTCTCCACCATCGAGTCGACTCTTTGCTTTCTTGAATTCTATTGGGTTTGATCATTTGGTTTTCATATTGGATATATCCCGGTGATTGGTCTTCACGGCGTGAGGACTTCACTTCAATCAAGCTCGTCGGTATAATCCTCTCGATCTCTCTTCCTTGCGCTTAATACTTGTTTAGGTGCTATCTCCTTAGGTTCCGGGGAGTTGGTTTCTTGCGTGTTGAGTGCTTATATTTGTGAGTAACTTATCTTGATAGGTGGCTTGCATAGAAAGTCTAGAGCTAGCGCTTTGTCTCGCTTGCTTATCAACTAACTTGTAGTCTAGTATTTTGCTAGAATTTTTAATAGGCTACTCACCCCTCCTCTAGCCTATACGGTCCTTTCACTAGCAAGAATAGGTGCGATAGAACCTAACCCATATACCCACTCTTAAGGAGGAAGTTATTAGCATGTGTAATTATCATGATGCATGCACGTACTTACGAATTTTAAATCACGCAGCATAAATAAATCATTAAACAATTTTAAACATAGGGCTAACAATAATAATGTTGTTCCACCTGCTACCATAACCATTATAAGATATGATAAAAATACAGAACAAGATAAGAACTATTGAGTAAGATAAGCATGTAAGCAGTTTGGACCCAAAATAATAGTTTAAGTTTTTATGATCCAAAACATTTTGAAGTTTTCAAAAAGTAACCCGCAATGATTTGGCAATGGAATGCTCTGATACCAGTTGTAACAGAACCGCCTAAATTACGTGGCCCATAAGCACCTGTCATCGCCACTAATGACATCTGACAGCCAGGCCCGTGTTCCAGATGACCCAGGCAGCTCTGCCGGGCTACATAAGTACCCGTTATCTCTGATAGGATCCCATTGCGAAGCCATTGCAGGATTACAACATTTTATAACAAATTAAATCAGAGTAAAAGTACGGAAGATTAAATAGTACTTAATATTACAAACTGGTGTTCAAATATAAATTAGGTGCAGTTATTACAGACCATAATTAAAGAGGTAGCAGTAGCGGTAGAACAATAGTACAACAAGATAGATAGATAATACACGAACCCTGCCCACGAGTTCAACTTTACTCCTCTTCGTTTTCTTGGATAATAGTGACACAGCACGGAGCAAGACAGACTTCAGGCCCCTGCTGGCTACCTGCAATGGGGTTAACAAACCCTAAGTACTGGGGTACTCCGCAAGGCTTACCCTGACAAAAGGTGTAAAATTAGACTCAGGAATGCAGGCTGAGGGGAGTCAAGGTAAGGCTTTAGCAAGAGTTCAAGAATTTTGCGGAAAAACATTACTAGACCTATTTCAATATTTTATTTTCCTTGATATTGTTAATCATCAACTACACTTCTAAGTCCTTTCCAAATATCCATCATCATTCTTTCAAATTTATTCCAAAACATCCTAGTTCCGAACCACTATTCGCTGAATGGTCGAAGGATCAAGTCTCCATAACCGAGGAGCATCGACGATTCGAATCGATTAATACCTAGCTGGGGATCCCTATCCACACTGCGTATGTAGCACTTAAGCTTGCATATGCCAACCCCGCCTACCACGGCTTTTCAAACCCGGAACCGGTCCTGCGCCACCCGAAAGCACAGTACTCCTATAGTCTCCAGGCACGCCGGCCACGAGGGTACACGCTACTCTCGCCATCTCTCCACTCCCAGTGCGTGGTTGTCGATTCCAGCAGTAGAGCCACCAGAGTCAAAGGCTTCCCATAGTATGTGGCTAATTGCAAAGTCTTGATCCAGCAGGCCTACAACGAACGGTCCCTAAACCTTTTTCCGACGGTGACAGTGCATTGGGACTCTAACCCAAATACCCCCGTCCCTTCGGTTTTCAAATCCCGTTTCCGTCGGTGACAATTGTTGGGACTCTAACCCAATGCCATGATCACCGAGCAGAAAAACCATTCCTCGTTGATGACAATGAACTAGCTAGGAACACTGCCAACCAATAAGGACATAACCAGTCCCATAAAGTTATTCTTTTGCTTTATATCATCACAAAATAAAATAGCATTTTTGCAAAACTAACCATTAAGCATGACTAAGCATTTTTCAATACTTTGAACAAATCAGGTTCTCAGGTATTGACAGGTATTCAAGGATGGTAATGCATCAATTGGTTGTCACCCAACCCCTATTAACCTAATGCAATTAATTAACTCGAGTGATAAATATTTTTAAAACAACAAGGATAGGGGCAAATGCATCAGGGGCTTGCCTTTGATGCTGTAGAGTGTCGGGTCTGGGTCAGTACCACAAATATCAAAACCCTACATAATCTTTGGAGCAACTTCCTCAGATGGACCCTCTGCTTTCACCTCAGAGTTCTCGGTCACTACACGTATGCAAAATAAATGCATGATTGCAATGCACATGAAATGACAGATGAAATTTAATAACAAACAAGACACACATGTGCACAATACCCTACCTCAGCTAAACATGATTATTCTATTTCAACATGCCCTAGGTCATAAAGGGTTTGACCTAGAATCTCAATTAACCAAAAATCACATCATCCCATATTTATTTCCAATTGCTATCCCTTTTATTAATCAATTAAACCAACATGTAATTAATAAACCAATTAAACTATTTCTATTCGGCACCAAACTTCACCAACAGATAGATATTGACCTAGCACAGTACCCAATAAATTTTCCTAATTTTTGAACTTATACAGAATTTATTAAAAATCATCAAAGCTCTATTTATCAATTAATGTGCTGATTTTTACCATCTACAGAAACTACTCAAACACCACGTCTAATATTTTTGTTAAATACTACACACTATACAGAGCCTACACAATTTATTTCATAATTTTTGGCACTAGTAAAATAATTGCTACGAAATTTACAAACTGCATCACTATTCATTCAAAATATAAATAGAAAAGCTCATTCGAAATTACCAGAAAATGAAAACCGGAAAACGGCCTGGGCAGCCCACTAAGCCAGGCCGGCCCAGCGCCGCCCACAGACGCCCGCGCGCGCCCACGCGCTCCACACAAGGTAACTGACGGGCCGACCCCTAGCCGTCAGTTCCCTCTCCCTCTACTCATAGGGACACTGACAGGCGGGGCCAGCCTGTCAGCCCCTTCTTCCTCCTCCGACCGAACGCGCGCGCATGCATGCGGCGGCCCGGTGCGTTCCTTGCCGCCGGCGACCCCCAGCGACGAACCTAAACGACCCTAAGCCTACCCTAGACCCTAGCCGACCTCTCTACACACACAGACTACGCCCTACCCGCCTCCGGCGAGCTCGTGCTCGCCCATGGCGGACCACGGCGGCACAGAGGCCCCGTTCCGACCACGGAGACACAGTTGAGTTAGGAAAAATGGGCTAAGGAGATCCGGGAGCTCACCACAAGACCAAACCGGTAGAGGATTGGGACTGGAGTGGCTTGAATCGACGAGCGTAACGGCGGCGGTGGGTCGGTGGCGTTCACCGGAGAAAGATCTTCCCGTTCTGACGACCCTACGGCACCAGAATGAAAACCACCGCGCTGCACAAGGATCAACAGGAGTGAGGGAATCCACAACATGGAACCTAAGGAGAAGAAGCTCACCACAGAGAGCTTTGCACGGCCCGACGACTCGCGGCGCTCCGGTCGGACGCGGAGACGACGATGCTCGCAGCGACGCTCACAGAGCACCACAGCTAACAACCAGGGCACCAACCGACTCGCAATGAACTTGGCTATCTATCTGAGAGATGGAGAGTGTGGCAGTGGCTTGACGAGGGTGAATTTGGGGAGTGACCGACGAGTGCTCACCGGCGACCGCGCGGACGGAAAAACGAGAAGGGAAGCGCTCGTCGCCTTTAAAGACCAGAGAGCGAGGGGATAAGGTCGGGGACGTCCGGGGCCCCCTCCTCGACTGATCGACAGCGCCGCGGCGTGCCCACGCCAGCTAGACGAGGGCAGCGCACGGCGCGGCACGCGCGGTACAGCGAGGAGATGATCAGGGGGACCCCCTAGCTACAGTGCTAGACATTCTAGGTCAAATCCTAGTTGATTCTAGTTTGTGCTGAACCGAACCAAATCAGAGATGGTGTAAAAATGAAAGTTGTGCAAATTTTTATGAAGAACAATTTTGCTTTTGACACCACATCCAAATTCGGTGAGATTTTCAAACTACAGAAAAGGGGGTAAAAGTAGGGTTTGAATTCCAAATTGAAATTTTAAAATTACTTTTAATTTTTATCAACAACCTGAAAAATAGTCAAAATAAAAGTTATTCCTCTCAGTGAACTCTACAACTTTTATTAAGGAAGTTATATCAGATTCTCAAATTTTTGAAATTGAAGTTTCAAATTTAAATTTTAACATACTAATTTGAGTTTAATTTGAATTTCTGTAATATAACTTCAAAATCTCCAAAAATAAAAGTTGTTCCATTTTAAAAACTCTACAACTTTAATTAATACACTTTCATCAGACTCATTGTAGATTTTGAATTAGGGTTTTGGGTCAACTCTAGAGCTTAATTTTGATTTCTTATTTAATTTTTATTTTTGACTTTTAATTAAAGGCTTAATTACACAATCCACAACACATGAAATCAAAGCACTCTAGTGACCCTAAGCACAATCATATGTAGATGCTTAAACTTAAATATGATGACATGGCAGGTTAATTGCTTTGTAATATCAGAGGTATTACAATACTTAGGCATAGCCTTAGTACGAGTAGCAGGATGTTTTGCAATAGAAACCAAGGAGGTACTATTGTCATCCTTCCTAAACATAGAATTAGCATGAGTTGAAATAGGCTTAGGAGTATTACCTAGGGGACGTGAATTAGCCATGTGTCCCCTTTCCGGCAAGAGTAGCATTTTTGCTTTGCTTGAGCCTTCTCTTTCTTGCTCATGTTGTGCTCTTCCTTGCCTTGCCTCTTGTGGGTTGCTTGAGCCTTCTTCTCAAGCTTGTTAGGACACTCTGAGGCAAAGTGACCCATAGCTTCACAATTGAAGCACTTGATGTGAGCCAAATCATTCTTCACTTGATTCTTGCTCATCATCTTGTTGGCATCATGTATGTGAGTTGGATGCCTTCCTCTTCCACTACCCCTTCTTATTTTCTTGATTTGAACTTGGGGTGTCTTCTCTTGTGGCTTTTGTTGAGGCCTCACAAATCTCTTGTATAGGCATGTAGAAGGGATATTACTTCTAGTGTTGCACTTGGGACATTGTGGATGTGTGAGCCTCTCCTATTCTTTCTTCTTGGGCTTCTCTTTGGTTGGGCATGACAAAGCTAGATGACCCATTTCATGGCATATGAAGCTCATGAAATGAGCAAGCCTTTCCCTCTCTTGCTTCTTCTCTTTTCTAGCTCTTTTTCTTTCACCTTTGGTCATGTCCCATTTCTTCTTGATGTACCCAAGGCCACTTTTGTCACCAGCCATTCTTGTTCTCTTCAACATATTATTGAGGGCAACTTTTGAGTTGTTCCACCTCTCTAGCTTGTTGCTCAAGTTCTTCACTTCACTTTTGAGCTCATTGTTCTCCTTTAAAATGTTAGTCTCACAAGACATAGAAGTAGAACAAGTATTTATATGTGAAGAACGTGGCATAGAATGTAAATTATCACAAGCGGTGGATGTATGCTTCTTCCATATATCACAAGAGTTAGTCACATGTTGTGATTGATCAATTGACTTATGTGATGAGCTCTTAGAGCTTTTAATTTTCTTTTGTAAAGCTTTAATGAGAGAAGCATGTAGTTCAATTAGTTCATCATGAGAATCACAAAGTTTCTCATGATCCAATTTTAGCTCATCATGTGAAGATTTAAGAACATCAAGTAAGTGCTTATTTTCTTCACATGATTTCTTTAGAAAAAGAGTTTTCATTTTCCAATTTCAATGTTTTATCTTTCTCTTTTTCTAATGACATGATCATGCTAGCAAGTCTACTAACAAGCTCATCATATGAATCAACATGATCAACCACATTATCATTTTGTACCTTTGTGTCATCTAGTGACATGAAGCATTGTGGTGTAGTGGATGGGCTTGTAGTAGCATCATGATCACCTCCGGAGCATGAACCATCATCATCATCAATCTTGTCAAGTGAGCTTGTGGTGGAGCCTTCATCACCATCACTTGACTATGAGGAGGACTTTTGACACCAGAAGTGGCAACAATGTAGCCTTTATCGGGAGTATTCCAGGTATCGTATTTTCCACAGGGAACGTGAAGTGTTCTAACTAGGTTCAAGACCGTCCAGTGATGAGACAAAGGATCTATGATAGCTAGGTAGATAGGTTCATATGTAGCAAAGATATCTGGTTTTGGTGTTCTAAGTATAAATAGATTTACCACCTCCTCCATTTACAAGAGGCGATAGGCGAAACAGGAGGAGATATAACTCCTACCCGAGGCATCTATGCTATTGTATTGATGCCCTGCCAGTTTTAATAACTTGTCTTACACACGTGGTGGGATACTAAGACTAGACAAGGCTGCCACCACTTGCTGGCACCCACAAACAATCCGTGCGACAAGCGGCCTACACTGGTAAGATATAGCCTAGACACCACGTCTACACTACACTTACTACTCTAACCTTCTCGAGAGACTAGAGCACTTCACTAAGTAAAGTAAAGTACAAGTAAAGCAAGTATATACTTATTGTACCAGAACCAGAATATCAAATACTTAGAAGGACTCAGATGTAAAACTTACTTGAAGATCCGCATCCGCTGAGGTACACCTTGGAGAAGATTCCCGATAGGCCCGAGGCTTTCTCCTGAAGACTTCCCTCACTCTCTCCCAACTAGCACAGCACTAGAGTAGAGCTAAGCTACTATATAGTGGTTTCTCCTATGAATTATGCTCTAGAGTGAAGGCCTATGAGGGTTATTTATAGGGGAGATGAAGGGTAGTGACACGTCAACAATGCGTGTGCTATTCCATCTCAACCCTTGGATAAACCGACCTTGAAACTGCCTCAAATGGATGGCAGTGATGAAACCAGCACGTGGAAAGCATTCACAAGTCAGTGGGAAGCCAATCGACTTGGCTGGGCCCAAGGAGAGGGTCGGCCGACCCCCAATGGCAGGTGGGCCCAGCCAGGGTCTTCTAGAAGGTATCCCCACCTCGCTGGAGTGAAGCTGAGCTTCTGGGCCCACAAAGGTGGGGTCGGCCGACCCACCTTCGGTGGAATCAAAGGTCCATCTTCCGCAGGTGGCTTCTACATGCAATTCTAAGCACAATGGTGGTGCTAACTTGCCCAAGGTGGGGTCGGCCGACCCTATCATTGTGCCCATCTTTTGCACATTATCTCCAGAAGCTATGATATTAATGATTGTGAAGTTGGTTTGTCATTTGGCCATACTTGGTTGGTTGCCCAACCTTCATATGTAGCTTCTGAACACTGAAAAGTACCTGTTCTGAGTGCCTGCGACCAAATAATGACAAGTACATGTGGACATGTGGAACCAATTTATTTGTACCTAAGTCACTATGTGTTTGGTGGTTTCCTTACAGAAAGAATATCTGGTTGATGGTTTTGATGGGGTAAAAACATGGTATAACTACCGTCAACAAGATCCCCCACACTTAAGTCTTTGCTCGTCCTCGAGCAAAGGTTAGAGAGAATGATAATATATGATTATGACATTTTCAAGGTATTAGCAAACACAAAGCTTTACTCAAGACATATCTCATACAAGTGGGTTATGTGGTATTGTCTAGCATATATCCTTCAGATGTTAGAAAAATGGAACAGTTCTCAAAGCAAAGTCATCTTTCCATTTTCATATCCTTAGCACTTAGAGTTTTGATAATGATTTTAAAAGAAAGCACATAGTTCATTCTTACTCCTCAAATAGTACCCTCAAGTCACTCAGTAAGTATATGATTCCTCACCAAGGCATAGCATAAGATTGCCTTCTTTTGTTTCATCCTACATCTATCAAGCATCTATTGTAAAGTCAAAACAAGGATCCAAGGAGAAGACTGTCATAATCCTAGATCAAGATGTGCAAGTGTGTGGAAAATGATGGAATGTAGTGCTCCCTTATTTGATAAGATCTCTCTACTTTATTTTATTTAAGACATGGCTAGCTTTTTTTCTCTCTCTCTCTCTTTTTTTCTTTTCTTGTTTTCTTTTTTCTCAATGTAATGGACCTTCATGTGTCCACTTTTTTGAATAGCCTTTGTGTCTCATCTACTAAGTCATACTAGACAGATATTCTAAACTTTAAAGCATGGAGCATATTTATGATAGATATGGATGACATGTTTTTGCGTACTTCCAGTGTAGAAGCAGCATGTGTATAAGTGGCGTGTATGTGATCTTGATCTTGGGACTGTGACATAGTTCTCAACAAGGGTCAACATTATTTGACCAAACTCAAAGCAATGGCAAATAGCACTGACTAGAAGGGGTTTTGAACATGGTATGATCATATATGATTTTGGTAGGAATTTTCTTACTATTGAGGAGTGAGTGACACTATGGTTTTATGACATTTCCAAAAAAACTCTAAGCACTTTGAAAAGAAAAGGTATGAATCATGAGCTAAGAACTATATCACTGTTGATGGTAGTTATTGTAAGATTTTACATGTCAACCAATCATGAAAAATGATATAAATGAGAGCCAATACCTAGAATAGGGTTTAAACTGACAGAATTCCACTAGTTTTGGTGAACCTGTGTTTTCCAGGGACTACACGGGAAAAGAACCAAAGAGGACCCACATCGCAGATAAAAATACCGAATTACGCCGCGGCAGGAGATCTAGAATATTCTAGAGAACACCAGAGACACGCCTGCAAAGGGAGGGCCCACATGCCAGTCAAAGGGGATCGGCCGATCCAACAAGGTCGGCCGATCCCCTACAGAGTCCTTTTCGTCTGTGTTTCGACATGGCCCCACATCCCGAAATTTCACGCAATCTCCATCACCCGTCGAAGTCGATTTGATCCAAGGGTTACGGTTCATCCCACCGGCCTATATAAGGACCCCCAGACCTCCAGGGTTTCATATCGATCCAGAGAGAAATCAATCCAGGGTTTTAGAATTCCACCGACATATCCATAATAGAGTAGAAACCCAAGATAGGATCTAGAGCCAAGCATCAAGTAGAAGATTAGCCTTGTAGTCTCTCTAGATTAGGGCTATTCTTGTTCCAGAAGTAGTGTGGTAGTAGAGCTAGAGATAGTTGGGGGAGTTGTCGGCCTGTCGGTGACTCCTCTATGACTTGTACCCGCGGATTCAAGTTCTTCTTTGGGACTTGTTTCTAAAGATTTCTTCGGAGTTCAACTTCTAATCCAAGTGAGTAACGTTGCTATTATTGTTCTTAAGGTTTACGATTCTTTTGAGTGCTTTAGTCTTGGTAGCTCCTTGATTGAAGTAGTTATTTATAGTTTAAGCGTGGTGCTTAGATTATATTTACTTGTAAATGTCCTATACTATTCGGATCGGTGGTAGATCGTGAGGCTGACCTAGCCTTGTTGAGTCTTACACAGTCCACCTCCCGTCAGTAAGACCGTAGGATTCCATTACTAAGGAATTTACCCTTTGTTGGTGTATTCCTATAGTAATTCCCCTTCAAGAACAATCATATTATATCTTGTGAGGATTAGAACTAGAAGCCTTAGCAATCTCCTATATCACCTATTTTCTCCGTCCTCTATAGCAGCTCAGGGGTTAAGTCTAGATTCTTGTCATCCCGTTTTCCCTGTGGTAAAATATAAATAACGATACCTGGAATACTCCCGGGTGAAGTGCTACATCGGTATCTGTCCGCTTGCAGATAATCCTAGTGTTTATTTGTTTGAGTTATCTTATGCCAACAAGCATTTCTGGCGCCATTGCCGGGGAAAATAGTTAAAACATCTAGAGTCTATCTTAACCTTGTATTCATACTTTTTATTTTATTATGTCCTTATTTTTGTTTTCATCCTTTTGGATGCCATTGAAACCACACCCATCTGTAAATATGTTACATCCACGAGCAAAAGCCATAGTCGTAGGCAATCTTCAAAGCCTATCCAAACTCCTACCTATGAGCTACGCCCGTGTCTGATTGAGATGGTCCAAAGCCAATCCTTTTCAGGAGAGGAAGATGATAATCCTCATCTTCACCTACGAGGGTTCAATCAAACTTGTGACTGCCTCCATATAGAGGGCATGTCCGATGAAACCCTAAGGTGAAAGCTTTTTCCTTTCTCTTTGAGAGGGAGAGCTAAAACCTGGTGTGACCGAACCATAGAGAAAGAAGGAGGAGATTGGGGAAAATTTCGTTTAGACTTTTGTCTCGAATTCTACCCCGTTTCCAAAATTGTCAACCTCAGAACCGAGATCCTATCTTTCAAAGATAATGAATCTTTGGCCACATCCTGGGAGCGTTTTAATGAACTCATAAAATCTGGACCAGACCTATCCATTCCAGACCCAATTATCATTCAACACTTTTTTGTGGGTCTGAGAAGAAAATCCAGAAAGCATCTGACCAACTCTGCGGGTGGATCTTTTGCGCATGTTTCAGACTCTGAAGCACGCAAGATCCTAGACAATATCTTAGATAACCAACCCAAGGAGAAGTTAGAAGGAGAGCTTAGGGTAGCTGAACTTGAATCTGAACCTTTACCATCAACATCCCAAACCTCAGCTATCTCGATTTCCAACCCTATGGAAAAAGAGGATACTCCGCTTTCGGACTTTACACTTGAAATAGAAATGATCATTTCTCTGATTTCGGAAACACTTCTCACTTCCATATGATCAAGAAGCCTTAGGAGCCCAAGAAACCATCGTTAGAACCTATAGAACCTCCTAAAGTAGCCTTCTGTAGAAAGACCACAAGAGAACTCATAGCCATAATCTGCAATGATTGGTTAGAAGAATCAAAGGTTTCCTCTGATGTGATCCGATTGGATTCACTTTCTGTCCTAATCAAATGGCAAATCCATAAAGGCCCTTTTGAAGCTTTCTACAATCCAGTTGTGGGTGTTAATATCATGTCGGCATCTTTTGCCCAAGATTTATCAATAGACGTGCCACTAACCCCAACAACAAAGCTCTTGAAAAGTTCTTCCGGGCACATTATTCTAAGCTTAGGCATTTTATATGTACTCCCTATTCAGGTAAACGACACCATGCTCCATCTAAGTTTTTATATCTTTGATGTCATGGAGTTTGACCTGTTGATAGGCCAACCAATTGGAAGACTTATTCAAGAAGGACAAACTGGGACAATCAATGTTCACTTAGGACCAAACTTTAGATTCCCTTTGTCCATCACCCATTCCTTAAATGCTAAGACTGAGCCATATCCTGAGCCTGATCCAATTAGTGAGATCATGGTAGCAGCCCTTGATTTTCTGAGAGAATCCCATCTTGAAGAAGATGAAGAGTTCTTCATCGAGGAAGAAGCCGAAAATCCAGAACCTTTACCCCTTGATGAATTCCTAGTGCCACCTAAACCTCTTATTGAGCTCCAGCCATTGCCAGCCGGTCTTAGATATGCTTTCCTAGATGGAGATATGCAATCTCTAGTGATCATTAGTGATAAACTCTCCCAACTAGAGACCATTCGCTTGATCACTGTCTTGGAAAAGCATCGATCAGCTTTTGCTTCCTTGATGGATATTCTAGATATCACCAAATTCCTATCCACCCTGATGATCAGAGCAAAACCACCTTTACCTGTCCTTATTGAACCTATGCCTACCGTAGGATGTCATTTGGATTGTGTAATACGCCAGCTTCTTTTCAAAGATGCATGATGTCTATGTTTTCTGATATGATTGAAGAAATCATGGAAGTTTTCATGGATGACTTTTCTATTTATGGAAAAACTTTTGATGATTGTCTTGAAAATTTAAACAATGTTTTACAAAGATGTGAAGAAAAGCACTTAGTCCTTAATTGGGAAAAATATCATTTTATGGTTAGAGAAGGAATAGTGGTAGGACACTTAGTGTCTGAAAGAGGAATAGAGGTAGACAGAGCTAAAATTGAAGTAATTGAATAACTACCTCCTCCTATTAATGTTAAAGGGATTAGAAGTTTTCTTGGTCATGCTGGCTTTTATAGACGCTTTATACAAAACTTTTCACATATTGCTAGACCTCTTACAAACTTGCTAGCCAAGGATGCTCCCTTTGATTTTGATGATGCATGTATGAAATCTTTTAACACCCTTAAGCAAGCACTCATCTCTGCACCAATCATTCAACCCCCTGATTGGTCTTTACCTTTTGAAATTATGTGTAATGCTAGTGATTATGCTGTGGGGGCAGTTTTGGGACAAACTAAAGGTAAAAAGCATCATGCAATTGCTTATGCTAGTAAAACTTTGACAGGAGCACAACTTAATTATGCAACAACTGAAAAAGAACTCCTGGCTGTTGTTTTTGCTATAGACAAGTTTAGATCTTACTTAGTTGGAGCTAAAGTGATTGTTTACCCTGATCATGCTGCTTTGAAATACTTGCTCACTAAGAAAGATGCTAAACCTAGATTGATAAGATGGATTTTGCTAATCCAAGAATTTGCCTTAGAAATAAAAGATAAAAAGGGAGTAGAAAATTCTGTAGCAGATCACTTGTCTAGAATGCATTTTGAGAATATGCAGGAAATTCCCATCAACGACTCGATGAGGGACGACATGCTCTATCGGATCACTCGATCCGACCCCTGGTACGCAAATATTGTGAACTTTATGGTTGCAGTATGTGTACCACCAGGGGAGGACAAAAGAATGCTCATCTATGAGAGTCGACAACACATGTGGGACCCACCATACCTCTTTAGGATATGTTTTGATGGACTACTCTGGAGATGTGTACCAGCGGAAGTGGGGATCAAGATTATTGAAAGATGCCACTCATCACCATATGGAGGACATTATGGCGCATTTCGCACACATGCAAAGATTTGGCAGAGCGGATTCTTTTGGCCCACCATGTATGATGACACAAAAAGCTTCGTCCGGAGATGCGGGGCATGCCAACGACATGGAAACATCAATTCAAGAGATGACATGCCCCTCGTCAACAACCTCCAAGTAGAGCTTTTCGATGTCTAGGAATCGACTACATGGGCCCATTCCCAAAGTCAAAGCAGTGTGAGTACATTTTGGTGGCAGTAGACTACGTCTCAAAATGGATAGAAGCTATGCCATGCAAAGCTGCAAATTCCAGAAGCTCAATGAGGATGTTTGAAGAAATAATATTTCCAAGATTTGGTACTCCAAGGATGGTAATTAGTGACGGAGGATCCCACTTCATCGACAGAAGATTCCAACTATACTTAGCAAAAAGAGGGGTCCACCACAACATTGCCACTCCATATTATCCTCAGACAAGTGGGCAAGCAGAGACATCAAATAAACAGATTAAAAACATTCTGCAGAAGACGGTCAACAAAATGGGAACAGCATGGAAAGACAAACTACCAGATGCACTGTGGGCTTACAGAACAGCCTACAAAACACTAGTTGGAATGTCACCATACCAGCTTGTTTATGGAAAGACCTGTCACTTGCCAGTGGAGCTCGAATTCAAGGCTCACTGGGCAATCAAGAGATGGAATATGGATCTGGATGCTGCAGGAATAAAAAGACAGATGCAACTCTCTGAACTAGATGAATGGTGTGAGAAAGCGTACCACAACTCCAAGATCTATAAAGAGAGAACCAAGAGATGGCATGACAAGAGGCTGAAGAAGAAGGACTTTGCACCCGGAGATCAGGTATTACTTTTTAATTCCAAGGTGAAGTTATTCGGTCACGAAAAGCTACGAAGCAAATGGGAAGAACCATTCAAGGTGATCAACACTCCGTCCCATGAAGTGGTCACAATTCAAACCAACGAAGGTACGTTATTCAAGGTAAATGGTCACCGCCTCAAACTCTTTCTAGAACCAATTAAAGGCCCAGGGGAAATAGATATTATTAAATTTATTAATTTACCAAGTGTATTAGGGCCTAAGCCTTCTTTTTGCCTTCCCGCATGGGAAAGTATGAATTTTGGAAACTAAATATCGTGAGAAAGCCACACGAAAAGACCGGAGATGAATGGACCCCGGGGAGGATCGCCCGGGCCCAACTTGGCCCCATTCGCCGCCGCCTTTTCATGGCGTGATCTTTCTCGTATCTTCTCGCATATTTTCCAACTTTCGTTTTGGGTAAGCCATCTGCAGCCGCTGTAAGATTGTTGGGAAAATTTTGAAGCCCTAGCAGCCACCGAACTACTATATAACCAGCCCCTGCTAGCCTCCCATCCCATCTCATCCAACCATTCTCTTCCCCGTGCCTATGAGCTCTCCTCCAAAACTCCCATGGCCGGTGAAAAGATCATCCCCTACAGGATGGATCCATGCAAGGTTCCCGCCGATGACTTTCAAGCCATCATCCCTGCTAGAACTCCCTGGCCTCTCGCCATATCTCCACCAAGCCAGCCCCACAAGCATGAGCAATCCTTTCATGCTTGTGCAAGACCAGCCCTTCCATCACCGCCAGAGACCCTCTACCTGAAGGACGCGCCACGGAAGGAACCAATCGTCAAGCTGACGAAGGATGTCAAGCTCTTGCCACCAAAGCTGAACGAGACGCTGACGGGACTGAAGCTCGACAAGGATGGCCGTGTCTCATGTGCCAAGTATACCACTCGCCCCACCTTTGTTGGAGTCCGTGCTGACCTGGCCAAATTCAAGTACGTGCCACCCAAGGAAGCACCACGTGGAGAGCAAGCCCCACGAAAGCGTTCCAAGGTCACCACGGCAGAGCTCCAGCAGCTAATGGACCAGATGAGACATGAGATAGAGATCATGAAGAACTAGGATAGGCTCCTTGCTAGGACTATAGCTGATACTAATCTTAGGATTGATCTGAAGGACAGAAAGAAAAGGGAATTAGAGATTAAGTTGGAGCTTTTTTCTCCGAGACCAATTCTAGGAAGTATTAGAGTTATGTATCCATAGGGCACCCTTAGTTCATTTAGTTCGCTTAGCTCAATTAGTTCGCTTTAGTTCGCTTAGTTCGTTTTAGTTTGAAAGTTTTGTGTAATAAAAGTGCCCTATTAATAAAAGTTAGTTTTGAGTCAATAGTATCTCTCTTGGATATATTTGTGCTTGTCTCCACTTTGTTGTGCATAAAGGAAAATAGGAAACAAGTGTGGGGGAGGAGCACGCAATAGAACGACACTGAAGACAAAAGTACACCAAAACAGAAGCACCCGACGCACAGATCACACACGACGAGATAGGGCATGAATGGCCACCAGGAGGGATCGGCCGATCCCTACCCTTGGTCGGTCGATCCATCCCAGTGCCGCCTCGCTGTGAGCTTCGTCCACGGTCAGGTACGTACCCTGAACTCCATATTTTCCCATACACCGCTCGTTGTTTTGCACTGAATTGAAAAACTTATGATTAAACAACTTTAAAACATGAAAGGATTAACCTAAATAGCCTTGACTTAAGGATAGACACACATAACACTTTTCCTCGAAGTCTTCCTACTGTTGGGAACTTAAAATTAGGGACCCCATGTTGCATAAGTTGTTGTGGAATACGAGATAGTAAGAATAATGAAAGCTTGATTCTTGATATCTAGTTGTTGGAGAATTTTATTTGCAAAACATAAAACCAATAGCTATGCTTCTCCTTTGTAGTAAAAGCATTTACCTACCAGAGCCAAATATAGGATAGAATCAACCTTCCACATTTATTACTTGCTATTGCTTTGAGTTTTATCAAACCGAGTGACCCTTGTTGAGAAATTTATCCCGCTCCCAAGATCAAGATCACATACACTCCACAAATATCTGCTATTCCTACACTGGGGATATGCAACAACATTCCTTTCCACCCAAAAATGTTTCAATCCGATATTGGAGGAAGCACAAAAAGAAGTTAGGAATAAATGCTCCAAATGTTCTTGTTATCATCTCTCAAAAGTATGCAGAGAAGAGGCATGTGGCTATGCAAAAAATGTGAGAAAAGAGAAAACAATGGGTACAATGATGCCCACCTGAGAGGTAAAAATGGACAAGTGTCCGGAATGCCAAAACAATGGGTACTCAGATGCCGCCTGAAAAAAAGAGAGAGAAAGAAGAAAGATAGCCCATGTTGTCCTGCAGAAGCAGAAGAGAGAAAATACTCAAAAGGAGCATAGTAGAATTAGGTTAGCCACCATATATTCCACACACATGCACATCTTGATCTAAGAGTATGACACCTTTCTCCTTGGATCCTTGTTTTGACTTTACAATATATGCAATACAAGTATGCTTTTCACTTTACCCCTACCTCAGCTCCACATAAGCTTTTGAAGTAGCAAACAGAGAAGGAAAGCATCATCTATGCCTTGGTAAGGATCAGCACCACCACATATGAGTGACATGAGAGCACTACAAAGAAGGAGAAGGTAAGCTATGCTTTATTTTCAAAATATTCAAAAACCTCCAACTACTTGATTGATAGAAGAAGGTAATCAGTTTCCGGCTGTTCTATTCTTCAACCGCTCAAAGTTTCATGGTAGACACAATAAATCCCACAGTGCAGGTACGACTAGGAATGGTGAAATGATGACGTCTAGTCCAAAAGTTAAGATTGCTTAATTCCATCCTTTACTCGGGACGAGCAAAGATCTAGTGTGGGGGAGCTTGTTGATGGTAGTTATTGTATGATTTTACCCAGTCAACCAGTCATGAAAAAGGATATAAATGAGAGACAACACCTAGAATAGGGTTTAAACTGACAGAATTCCACTAGTTTCGGTGAACCTGTGTTTTCTAGGGACTATACAGGAAAAGAACCAAAGAGGACCCACATCGCAGAGAAAAATACTAAATTACGCTACGTTAGGAGATCAAGAATATTCTAGAGAACACCAGAGACATGCCTGCAAAGGGAGGGCCCACATGCTAGTCAGAGGGAATTGGCCGATCCCACTGACAGGTCGGCCGATCCCCTACAGAGTCCTTTTCGTCTGCGTTTTGACGTGGCCCCACATCTCGAAATTTCACGCAATCTCCATCGCCCGTCGAAGTCAGTATGATCCAAGGGCTATGGTTCATCCCACCGGCCTATATAAGGACCCTTAGACCTCTAGGGTTTCATATCGATCCAGAGAGAAATCAATCCAAGGTTTCAGAATTTCACCGACATATCTATAATAGAGTAGAAACCCAAGATAGGATCTAGAGCCAAGCATCAAGTAGAAGATTAGCCTTGTAGTCTCTCCAGATTAGGGCTATTCTTTTTCCAGAAGTAGTGTGGTAGTAGAGCTGGAGATAGTTGGGGGAGTTGCCGACCTGTCAGCGACTACTCTACGACTTGTACCCGCGGATTCAAGTTCTTCTTAGGGACTTGTTTCTGAAGATTTCTTCGGAGTTCAACTTCTAATCCAACTGAGTAACGTTGCTATTATTGTTCTTAAGGTTTATGATTCTTTTGAGTGCTTTAGTCTTGGTAGCTCCTTGTTTGAAGTAGTTATTTATAGTTTAAGCGTGGTGCTTAGATTATATTTACTCGTAAATGCCCTATACTGTCCGGATCGGTGGTAGATCGCGAGGGTGACCTAGTCCTTGTTGAGTCTTACATAGTCCACCTCCCGTCAGTAAGACTGTAGGATTCCATCACTAAGGAATTTACCCTTTGTTAGTGTATTCCTATAGTAATTCCCCTTCAAGAACAATCATATCATATCTTGTGAGGATTAGAACTAGAAGCCTTAGCAATCTCCTATATCACCTATTTTCTCCGTCCTTGATAGCAGCTCAGGGGTTAAGTCTAGATTCTAGTCGTCCCGTTTTCCCTATGGTAAAATATAAATAACGATTCCTGAAATAGTCCCGGGTGAAGTGCTAAATCGGCATCTGTCCGCTTGCAGATAATTCTAGTGTTTATTTGTTTGAGTTATCTTATACCAACAATCACATTTGTCAACAACTAAGTCAATATGATATTCCTATCAAGATATGTGACCCACAAGTATAAGCATATGCAATAATTAAACTTTGTGACGCTTCTACCCTTTAAATATCATAGATCATGTCACTTTTTATTTTCAGATGCAACTCTTCTTGTTTTTGTTTTTATTTTTATTTTATTTCATATATGGAAAGCGAATAAAAAGTAAAAATGAAAGAACAGAGGGGAGTAGGAGTGGCAAACCAGTCAGGAAGCAAATTGACGCTGGATGGATGCTGACTGGTGGGTCCAGAGGTCCCAGGTGGGGTCGGCCTACCCCACTATGGAGCTTCTGGCCACTCTGGTGATCGCCATTCGAATCCTCACCCTTGAAGGTGCTCCTGCACTTGCGTTCTTCTATTTTGTGTTCATGTGCTCGTCGCCCAACTGTTGGTATTTTTTAAGTGCACACAGATAAATCCGCAAGCGCATGGATACCGTTGTAGCTTTCACCCGGAGAGTTTTAAATATCGCATCCACAGGGAAACGGGCTTGGTCAACTACGATCTAACTTAACCAGGGGTAGTCAATGAGTAAAGGTGCAAACAAAGTCAAAAGGTGATAATTAATGATGGTGGTAATGGACTCAAGGATGGTGATGTTGCAACTAAGGCTATGGCTAAAGTAATCAAGGGCGTAGATAATATGGTTATGGTGATCTAGGTTGTAGATAATATGAGTGTAGAGAGGATAACTAGGGGTTTGTACTTCTAACTTGGGCAAGATTCTGTCTTCTACTGCACATCTAGGGAAATCACTTTAGGGAAAGATATCAACAGAGGATGCTTACCTTAGCAAAGCTATCATACTCTTCCTTCTGACGGGAGGTGGACTGTGTAAGACTCAACAGGCTCGGTCACCCCCGCGATCTACCACCGATCTGGCCAGACAGGACGCATTTACGAGTAATTATAGTCTAAGCACCATGCCTACACTATAGATTACTACTCTACTCCCTCTAGAGCAGGAATAAAGTACTCAAAAGAGAGACATAAACCAGATAAACAATATAAACATAGACTTACGTGAATCAGAAGTTGGTTGCCCGAGACATCTTAAGAGCTAGCTCAAGTAGAGCTAGATTCCTACCGAAGTACAAGCCGTAGAGGGGTCACCGACAGGCCGGCAACTCCTCCTAACTCTTCCCTCACTCTCTATCTCTCTACTATCTAGTCCCTAGATCCTAATGAGAAGTTATCCTTTCATGGGACACCTCTCGATTATGGTTTACATATGATTGAATGAATTGGTATGAAACCCTAGGGGTCTGGGGGTCCTTATATAGGACGGTGGGATGAACCATAGCCCTTGGATCAAACCGACTTCAACAGACGGTGTAGATTGCGTGAAATATCGGGATGTGGGTCCACGTCGAAGCGGAGGCGATTTGGTGTCACTGAATGTCGGCCGACCTAGGGGGAGGATCGGCCGATCCTCTTCAATGTCCAAACCTGTCTCGTCTTCTCTGGTGAGTCTCAGGTGTCTTCTAGATTCTTCTTGATTTCATTTCGTGGTGGAATTCGATGATTTAGTCCGACATGTAGGTCTCCTTCAGTTCTTTTCCTGATAACACCCTGCAAAACATAAATTCACCAAAACTCATGGAATTCAATCAGTTCAACCCCTAAACCTATGTTGGTGTTTGCTTTTATACCCTTTTCATGTTTAGTTGACGGGTAAAATCATACAATAATTACCATCAACAAGCTCCCCAAGCTTAACCTTTGCTAGTCCCTTAGCAATGCCAAACTTAGCAAAGGATATAGGAGTTCATTAGAATTTTTAAATATAGTAGCAACTCCTCAAAAGCAAACCTGTATTCAAGCAAGAGTTCTCCTCGGGATTAGAGTAAACTATTCTGACTTTTCAACTTACCTTTATTACCTTTAACTATGGAGCTTGTAGCCTTCTCTTGGGTCTTGGGTAATTGAAGGACAGAATGTCTAAGTGAAGCACTATGTCTCAAGCTCTATCATTCAACTCTTATCCTAGAGTTTTTACAAGTTTTCAAAATAAAGCTCAGAGATTCCTTTATATGACCCTCTCAAGTCTCTCAATATATGGTATTTGTGGATCCTCACCAAGGCAATAGTGATGTATGCCTTCTCTCTCTTTCACCCTATAACTAATGGCTTATGTGGAACTCATGGGTAAGGAGACAGCTCATACATACTTGCAATGCATATATTGTAGAGTCAAACAATGGATCCAGAGAAAACAAGTCATACAATCAAATCAATGATGTGCATGTGTGTGGATATATGGTGGTAGGTGTATATATGGTGGCTAACCTAATTCTACTTTTGCTCCTTGAAAACATTTCTCTCTTTTTTACGCACTAGGGAATTGTGCTATAAGACAACATGAGCTATCTTTCTCTCTCCTCTTTTTTTAGGCGCGCATCAGAGTACCCATTGTTTTGATAATTTGGACACTGTTGACGGTGGATAACGTCAACTTTTATTAGAACCTTAGACATGAAAGGATACATGAATACACACTAGCCTAGGGTTTTAACTGACAATTTCCATAAGATTTGCATGTTCTGTATTTTCTAGGGGCTATTCCAGAAAAGCATAAAAGAGGGGTTAAAGAGCATAAAAGACACGAAACTTAACGGCCAAGGAAACATCATCACGAAGACCCTGGAAGGATCTAGAAAACACCCGAGCAACCGGGGCCCCAGATCCCACAAAGTAGGGGCCGGCAGGCCCTAAGGTGGGGCCAGCCGGTGCCCCTCTGCTGGACTGCGGGCCCCGCCTTCTGGAATCTTCCTCTCACGCTTCCTTGGCACCCAAGTAACACATCCCTACGTTGATCTAAGGTCGGTTTGATCCGACGGTGCATATAACATGAGATGCGGATCGATGACGTGGCGGTTCCTTGCCCCCTACTCCACCTCGGCCTATATAAGGACGCCCCAGGCCCCCTCCAGAAGGCATTCTACACCCCCGGTACTTCATATTCTCTACATAAATTAGGGTTAGGGTCCCTCTAGTTGATCTAGTTCAAGTTCATCTAGTTCTAGTTCATCTAGTTGTAGCAGTTAGGAGAGACTAGTTCATCTAGATCTAGTATTGTTTAGAGATTAGAGAGATAGAGTAGGAGAGTAGAGATTCTGGAGGAGTTCCGGCCTGTCGGTGCTTTTTCGTGGCTGTATTCTTTTGGATTCAGCTTCCTCACCCGGAGCTGCGTTCTGAGGTACTTTTGTATTCAACTTCTAATTCAAGTAAGCATTTGTTCTTATTCGTTCTTAAGTTTACAACTCATATTGAGTGCTTTAATCTTGGTCATTACTTGATTGAAGTAGTATTTCATAGTGTAGGCGTGGTGCTTAGGCCAGGTTTACTTGTGAATGTCCCCTGATTGGCCGGATAGTGGTAGATCGCATAGGTGACAGCTGCGTTGAGTCCTCTATAGTCCACTTCCCGTTGATAGGATCGATAGGTGTATAAGTGTCTGGTAGGAGGGAACTCTGATTTCGCCTCTTATTCATGTCACTGCCTAGTTAGAACAATATTAATCAAAGTTTACCGGTTGTTGGAACTAGATAGTCAATAGCTATTCCTCTTTCTTGATATTATCTAGCCTAATTGTGGGGTTAAATTCATCGGCTTAGTCATTATCACCTACTGTTCCTTGTGGATACGTTATTTAAAACCTCCGGGTGAAATGTTACAGTGGTATTATATCTGTGCGCTTGCGGATAATCTGAATACAATCTTATTTAAGTAGAGTGCAGTTAATTTATACCAACAGACACTTGTCCATTTTTTCCTCTCAGACCGGCATCTTTGTACCCATTGTTTTCTCACATCACACACTCTTGCATAGCCACATGCCTCTGCTCTGCAACAGTACTTCCCTCTGTTCTTTTCTTTTTGAGAGATAGCAACAAGAACTTGGAGCATTTATTTGGGAATATCCTATAGGCTTAGTTTTGGTGCTTACTCCCAGTGTAGGAGTAGAACATTTTCAGGTGGATATAGATGGAAGGCATGTTTTTGCGTACTCCTTGTACAGGAGCAGCAGGTGTATGTGGTGTGTACATGATCTTGATTTTGAAAGCATGACAAGTTTCTAAGGTATCAACAAAGCTTGACAAAACTCAATGCAAAACAAGTAGCATGTAAATGTGTGGGTTTTCCTATTCTAACATGTATGGCTGTGGTGGGAATTTAAGCTCTGTCATACAGGAACTCATCATGTGATTTTAAGGATTTTCAAAATAAACCTCCAGGACTCAAGTATCACTAGGAACAAGATAAATAGCAGCTCAAAACTTTCCATATCATATCCCTCAATCACCTAGACTTGGATCTAGCATATACTACCCACAAGTTTCAGATTCAAAGTAAATCTTTATGTCAAAACAGCTGTGTCTAAAACTTGGGATAATTCAAGTTTGAAGTATAGGCATTCAAAAAGGGATTCTAATGAAGTGGTAATTATCAATTCCATGCATGTTGTTTATCTATGGAGTTCATTTTATCTGGGCAGCAACTTTTGTAAGCATTCTCTTTTATTCAAACCTAAGCAAACCTAAGCAAACCTAAACAACCCTAAACAAACTAAACAAATCTTTATTTGGTTTTGAAATTTTATTTCACTAGCTAATACACTCGAAAAGCAATATAGTACAGTAATAGGATGTGAAGCTTATACTTAGCTGGATTAAGTGGAGGATGCTCTCCCCCAAGCTAGATGATGGTGTGGTCGTGATGTTGAAGTTGAGTGATCCTTCTTAGAGAAGATGTGCCAGCAGCTGGTAGATGTCAGGGTGGTCTAGCTCTTGATCACCTGCAAAACTCAATTGCCAACAAGAATACCAATTCTCATGGAGGGGGTTAGGATAATACCGCTCCATGGTTAGTGGCCAAAATTTACAGCAGAAAGCTCCCTTAATGAGTGGACCTTCATGTGCCCACATATTTTTGGATTTTCATAAAAGGTGTGGACCTTCATGTGCCCACATATTTTTGGAGTTTATATGTTTACAGAGAGTAAATATGATGCAGATATTTATTCTAAATGCATGTTAATTATTTTTATGCCACCAGAATGAGTAGTCTTTGTGAGCTATGCCACAAGATCATTCACATGGGGCTTAGATTTTTCAATAAAATGCAGTAAGTACATATTTTTTTTATTTTCCTTTCTATGCAGATGCAGCAAAGGAAATATGCAACTAATATGCTAAAGGAAATTATGGAATGCTAAGAGAAATATGGATAAGTACCAAATTTACCTTTTGGCGAAGACTCGGTGGTTTATAGTCCTTCGAACAGGACTTCTTATCTCATTCATTCCCCACTTGGTGCATTGTCGGGTTGAGATAGTAACCCTGGTTGCACCTCTGATGATGTGCTAGAAGGTGACTCCTTTTTCCTCCATTCTTTTCAGGTTGCTGAAGTTAATGTTGATGTTGAGGTTGGGGGCTCATCCTTCACAGTCTCTTCTTCCTCACTCTTCTTATCTTCTGATATAGTGGTCTCATCACTCCTTACAACTTCTCCTTCATAGTATGCCTAACCATCCTTGGTGTTTGGTTCTTCTGATGTTAGGATGAATGATGTCTCCTCCTTGGTCTGTTCCTCTTTGGCTGCGCATAAGTTGTATATTTGTTGAAGTAGCAGTGCTCCATTTGTGTGTGGAATTGGAAGTAGACCTCTCCTGATCTCGTATTGATGATTGATTGTGTGGTGTTAAGGAACAGTCTTCCAAGTACAATCGGTGGATCATACTCTTCCTTTCCCATGTCTAGGACCAAGAAGTCAGAGGGGATGTAGTGATTCTGAGTCCTCTCTGGGAACCTGAACATCTAGTCTGTCATCTTTTCCCTTATGTTGATGTTCGATCCAGTGTTGCAGAAGATCTTGTGGAAGATTCTCTGGTACACTCGATCATTGGCACAACTAGATCATCAAGCCTTAGCAGGTGTGGTGATGCAAGGAGGTGATCGTATTCAGCCCGAACCGAGTTGATCATCCTCACTGCTTCAGTATGTGTCTGCTTGGGCATGAGTTTGTAGTGTCTTGTTCCAGAGTGGCTTGTCTCTTATGACATCTTTTGTTCTTCCTTCTGATTTGTGTCAGACCTTTTTCTCCTCTCATTGTTCTATTCCTGCAAAGCATTAGTGAACAACACATACCCGAAGGAATATACAAGTAATGGCAGGGATAGTGTTGTCTAAAGGTCACTTTCTATGATGTAGAGAAGTTGTTTGAACATAAAACATTTATTATTCACCATTACTTCTTCTATGGATGATTTATTTTATGTTGTCATTAAGTTAGATTTTCATATATGGCATTTATAGAACTAGTCAAACTTATAGAAGTAAGGTAATGGTGAGTAGAGGGATTGCAAACCAGCGTGCCTGAGCGACGGGAGCATGAGAGGAGGAAGACCATGGTCAGATCAACTTTGGTGGAACTTGGCCTTCCCTCCTTAGGCTTCAACCGGAGAGCGATGGCTCCTGGTTCTTGGGTCCATTGAGCAGGACCTCTCACTTGTGTACTAATGTTGGAGTTCATGTCTTGTTTCATCTCTGATGTGACTTTATCTCTATGGCTTCCCCAAATTGATTTGAGTGTTTCCTGCAGGGGTTAGTCCAACAAGATATACCAGTGTCTACTATAGCATACTATCAGCTCAAAAATCAACCTAGACACCACGTCTAATTTGATTCAGGAAGGTATTTTAACCTAAGCACCATGCTTAATTTAAAAGCCTTTGAAAGTAAAATCAACACACCCCTTTGGTTCAAGAATTAGACTAAACACCATGTTTAATTTAATTCAGGAAAATAGGTTGAACTAAGCACCATGCCTAATTTAAAAGATGTATGAGAATACTCCAAACCTTAGCATACTATAATAGATAAAGGTAGCATGATAGCACTAAAGAGATTTACTCAAGTGGAGATGAAAAAGCATGATTGAAAGGTAATGACAACCAAGATGAATTAGCAACATGGTATAGGATTTTTCTAGAAAAGCCCATCCCCCAAGCTTGAATTTTGCAAGGCAAAAATCAAGTCTGGATGGATGTGATAAATATTGCATGATAATTGGTTGGACATACCTTTGAGTCGTCATCCTTCATCCTTTTTGCTTTAGTCTTGAAATGGTTAGTGACAATAACACCCAAAGGAATATTTTCACAATTATGTTTCTATGCTACAAGGATATCATGGCAAAAAGGGTGCCTATCTCAAGATTCACACCTCGAGATTTGTAATTTTTATGATAAACATATGTATCTACAACCTCCCTTTTTAAGATTCTATGGACAGGTAAAGTGAGGGGGTTGGAGATGGCAATGATAGAGAGACCAAATGATTCACAAGTTTTCTCTTGTGAGCATGGTTTTGATGAGGAGTTCATGAAATAACTTCCATGCTTACTGATGTCATCATCCGTCTCAATCTCCATGGGTGTTTCTTCATGAATGTCTATCGGCAAAAACATTGTCTCTTTCATTCCATGCCTAAGACATTCATTGGACATTTCATTGTCCAAGATCTCCTTTGGATGGGTGTCTCTCATGTTGATCTCGCCTAGGGCCTCCATACTTGGATGAGGTTATAAGTTCATCATTTTGATTTGAACCCAGTATGGATTCCATCCACAAGGCTTCGTATCTGTCCATCCATTCAACACATTCCTGCCATTGTTGTAGCTCTTCTTGATCTTCCTTGTGGCCATGATGACTCCTACGCTTTGGATGTCTAAGTGGGTTTCTAGGATCATCAAGAGTCTTAGGAGAGGAGTACAAGAAGGATCATTGGGATTAAGGATGGGTTGAGATAAGTCATCTACTGTGGGCATAGAAGGGGAGAAGATAGGATTGGCTTCTAATTGGCTTGGCTCTCCTTCTATGGCATCACGGTGTATGCCATCCTCGAGTTCCTCCCAATGTCCTATGATCACTTGGAGGTCTCTTATGTGGACGAGAGTTGTTTGTTCTCCCAGAATCAATGAGGTTGCCCTCAAATTCAAAAGAGTTTTCCAAAAGTGGAATTTTCTTTCTCTTGGGGGATTTTGGGATACTGATGATGATTCTGGATGGATAGCTAAGTCTTGGAGTTGGAATGATTGTGTGCTTGCTATCAAAACATCCTCTTCTTGCTCGGGAGATGATTCCTTCTCTTCCTCTAGGAATTTATCATGAATGCTAGTGAAGGTAATGTGCCACTGATCTTATCAAGGACATGCCTTGCGTCACTAAGAGATAAATAAAGGAAAGATCCTCTAGAGGCTATATCAAGGGATTCCCTAGAATCCTTACTAAGACCCATATAAAAATGCTGAATGAGTATTGGGTCTGGAATAGCAAGGTCCGGGCCAGTGATGATGAGTTCATTAAAATGATCCCATGATGTATCAAGAGATTCTTCTTCTAATTGCCTAAAAGTTAGAACCTCTAAGCAAAGGCTAACAACTTTACGGATGGGAAAGAAACGTAGACAAAATTTAGAGCATAGCTTCTCCCAATCTCCATGCATTCTCTGTATGGTGAGTTTGTACCACTGTTTAGCAATTCCCATCAAAGAGAACGGAAACAACTTCCATCTTAAGGTTTCTTCATGCATGCCAGTGGTATGCAAGCATGAGCAGATCTGGTCAAACTCCCTAGGTGAGAGTATGTAACACCCGAAAAATTGCATTCTTTTAAATAGTGGGAATTTATTTAATTATTCAATCAGTTGATCATTCCAATATAGGGAAATAATAATTTTTCTCGAATATAAAATCAAACCTAGGTCATACACATGTATGATGCATTCATGCTGGAGCATTTCTTCTTTGTACTATTGTAGATTATTTGAATTTCTCAAATATTTCGAAACCCAATTTGAAAATCCTTTTGGAAAATGGAAAGGAAATAGAGCAGAGCCCTTCCCCTCTCCTTTCTGGCCCGAGCAGCAGCTTGGCCTGTTTTCCACTCCCTGGCCAGCAGACCCAGGTCAGATGGCCCGAGGACAGCTCGGCCGACCTGCTCCCTTCCTTTCCCCTTACCCCATCTGACTGACGAGTGGGACCCACGGGTCAGCCCTTCCTTCTACACCTCCCCCGCCGCGCGAACAGAGACGCCGCTGCCGTGTTCATCTCCCGCGGCCGAACGCGCGCGAAGCGTCCCTCTGCCGTGACTGCCAGCCCGACCCCAGCGCTCGGTGCTACCGACCTGTGGACCCACAGCACAGCCCCTCCCCTGTTTCCCTCTGCTGCTCGCCGAGAGTCCGACGCGGGCAAGAAAGAAAACGGCCGAAGCCGAGTTCGTCGCCGCGCCGAGAGTCCGAAGCAGAGAAGAAACGGCCGAAGCCGATTTCTCCGCTCGCCGAGTTTGTTTCAATCTCCGAGATTGTCGCCACACCTCGGGAGTATTTAAGCAGCGCCACAGCCCCCCCCCCCCCCGTAGCCATCACCTAACCCTAGCCGCCTCTTCTCGCCGCCATTGCCGAGCTCCCGCGAGAACCGAGCAGCCGCCGCCGCGAGCAATTAGCTCGATTCGCCACTAATTTCCTCCCGGTAAGCCTTTGAGGAGCTTCGCTGTGATCTTATGAAGTTCCCGAGCACTTTTCCCCTTCGATTTGTGCACTGACCGCCTCCGCCGCCGTTGCAGAGATCCACCGTCCGCCGGATCACGCCGCGAGCTATCTCCGAGTCGATTTCCGATCTTCCCATCAACCTAGGTGAGCTTGCGACGCTCTTCCCGATCTATGGGTACCCTTCCCGACCTATTTCATGCACCGAAGGACGAGTTCTCCTTCTACGGTGGCCCTCTGGCCATGGCGTCGCCGTCGGCCTCTGTTTTCCGGCCGAGAGCACCGCCACCCCTCCTCTCTTTTAATCTGATCCGCCGATTTTGAATCGGACGGCCGCAGAGCAGCCCATACCGATTCGGCCGGCGTTTTTGCGAATAACCCCCTGCAGTTTTAAGGCTTAGCCGCAGCCCTCAGCATATTCAGTAGATTACGTTTGAAGGTTTATTTATTCTCGGTATATATGAAAATGTGTTTTCAGATTTGAATTCAAAATTGTTTCATTTATAATTTCCACGTTTTAGCTCCGATTTGAACGATTCAAATTGCGTTAGATTCGTAATTTCATAATCTATCTGATGGTACCACTGTTTCATATATTTTTCACTCTTAAAATTCGAGATTATATTTAATCTGTTATCATTCTATTATAAATCTTGAAAAAATCATATCTTCCTCGTTTTAAATCCGATTTGCGCAAACTTGATATCGATGTGATCGTAGCAACGTGTAGATTTGTTTTATAACCTTTTCAATTTATTTTCTCTCTGTTGGTGTACTATTCTAATGAAAACTCTTGTTTGTATGCATGATTGCCCCTGTATGTGTGTGTGTTGTTATGATGGATCGAGTATAGACAGTGAGCTTTACGTGGGTGATCAAGATCAGTACTGCGACAACCCGGATCACCAGGAGTTTGCTGATCAAGGCAAGTATTAGTATGGATCATCCTTGTTGTCCTATTCACCAAATAAATAATTACATTTGCATGTGTCTTCCTTGTTAACCATAGATACTTCCTAGTTTTGTTATCCTGTTCCTTGCAACCTATGGGATTATGCATGTGGTAATTGATGCTAGTGCGTTATTGATATCATGATCATGTGAACTTGATTAACTGATTCTGCAATATGAATATAAGATGCCTTTTTAGCAACATGGAGCTAGAGGATTCGAGCATAGTTTTGGGATGCTCAAAATCCTTCACCTTTGATAATGATCTGTAAGTATGACACCGGGATTGACAGTGCAACTATGAGGGCTATATGGCTCTGGTTTTAGCTCAGTATGAGGACCTTTTCTAGCTTGTTAGAGGTTACCGAAAGGCGCAAGAGGGGCTTGCCGACTCGGGTATAGTGCGGCCTCTGTCCATATGTATATAACCTGCGTGACCTTGTGCCATATGGAAGGGGGGCTCTACATCTGCTTGCCGAGGAAACCTCGCGGCCCTAACATGTTAGACGAACCTTTGAAAGGCTTCATAGTGAAACCCTGCTCTCTCACCTTGGTAGTGTTATGGGAGTAATTACCCCGAGCAGATGGGAATCACGGCTCATAGTGAAAGTGCACAACCTCTGCAGAGTGTAAAACTGGTATACTAGCCGAGCTCACGGTCAAGAGCGGCCTTGGACGTCTTATGGAGTAGTTATTCTTTTGGGGTGATGCTTACTTATTGCTAAATCTATTTATTGCTACTCATTAATTATGTTTACTATGATCATGAGAATGGGCATATTAACTTATTGCTATCCAACTGCATAAAAGATGATTAATTAAAAGCAACCTGCTGTTAAACCGTGTCAACCTTTTGAGCCTCATGAACCCATGCTAGACTTGTTGAGTACGACATGTACTTACGCTTGTTTATTTTTCAATACTCGGTTAAAAATCCCGGATGGGTAACAGATGGTGATAGTGATGAAGACTACCCAGAGGACTACTAGACTTGTGCTTCACCAGTCGACGTCCCTGTGCTATGGAGCTACCGCGAGAGTTATCTTTATTTTTCCGCTGTGTAATGACTTTGATATTATTCGCTATGTATTAAACATTGGTTATGATACAATTTATGCAATTTGTTGGCTTATGTGTGTGACTGATCTCTGGGCGCACATAAGATTATGCATCCCATTTTATCCTTAAAATTGGGTGTGACAGAGTATGGGTTTTCATTGCCTTCTCCCGAGAAGGGTTGATCCCGAATCAATTGTATGAAGCACGGGTGCAGCTCATAGGCAGGTGTTAGGATAGGCTTTGAAGATTCTAGTGGCCTATGGCTGGTGCTAGTGGGTGCCCCATATTTGCAAATGGGGGTGGAATCCATGCTAAAAAATAAAAAGGGCTAAGCTAGGCTTGTAGCTAAGTCAGCAACCATTTTCTCGGCAATGGCGTCAGAAAGCTTGTTGGTATTTTTTAAGTGCACACAGATAAATCCGCAAGCGCAAGGATACCGCTGTAGTTTTCACCTAGAGGGTTTTAAATATCGTATCCACAGGGAAACGGGCTTGGTCAACTATGATCTAACTTAACCAGGGGTAGTCAATAAGTAAAGGTGCAAACTAAGTCAAAAGGTGGTAATCAATGATGGTGGTAATGGAATAAAGGATGGTGATGTTGCAACTAAGGTTATGGCTAAAGTAATCAAGGGCGTGGAATCAAGGATAGTTTTTTTAATGAAGAAGGGTAGATATATGGACACCTGCCCATGGGACATTTGTCCTATTATTTTCGTTGAGCACTTGCTCTCTCTCTTTTTTTCAGTAACCTATACTCCCCATCTATCAAAAGAACTAAGGTTGTTCGTGGTTGTTGTTGACACTTCTTAGCGCAACCACCAAAGACAGGGTGTTAGGCTATCTCTGATAACGGCGCCAGAAGTGCCCTGAGGGGTATTTCTTATGTCTATTGGATAATTCCGCAAGTGCACAGAATATACCGCTGTAGCACTTCACCTGGGAGTATTCCGAGGTATCGTTATTTATTTTATCCCAAGGGAAAGCGGTTGCTAGGAATATATAATAAAAGAGAGATCCTTAAGTCTATAGCAACTTAGTATCAACTAGTGATAGGGAGATAAATCGATATATAGAGGAAAGGGTAATGACACCAAGACACGACAAGGTTTTAGGACAACTATGGATAACTAGTAGAGTATAGCTAGGTGGGAGGACAACGAGTGAGTATAAGATTCCTATGACACTTACTTTACTCTTGTGCACTATCTTATCAAATGGATGAATGACACTAAGACAGCTACCTTACTTCCAGTGTGCAGAGGGTAGTGGGAAACAATAGAGGATATAACCTCTACCCGAAGCACCTACTCTCTTATGGGAGTCCTACCTTTTAAGAACTTGCCTAAAACACATGGAGGGATAATAAGACTAGACAGGGCTGTCACCACCTGCTAGCACCCACAAACAATCCGTGCGACAAGCAGCATTCAAGGGTAAGATCTAGCCTAAGCACCACGCTTACACTAATTCTCACTATTCTAGCTGGGTACCAAACAGCTAAAGCACCCTATGACAGGCAATGAACTACACACGTGAGCTGGTTACAGGATCACTATCTAATATAACTCAACTATAAGGTAATACAAGACACAACAATACTATATTGAATAGTAAAGCACTAAGTAAAGACTTAGTTAAGTAAAGTAAAGATAATATATTGATAACGGTAAAGTCTTACAGAAGGAAAGGTACAAGAGCTATACCAGACTCTCCAGCAGACGACTCTGGAGACTTTGAGCGTAGCTCGACTCGACTCTAACTCCCACACTAGACTAATACTACTACTAAAGAGTGGAACTCTAGCTTCTCTTGTCTCTTGTGTATCTTGTGTATCTTGTGTATCTGGGGTCATTTGTTGAAGTGTGATGACTTGGTTCCCAAATATGTGGTTCTGCCGACCCAACATATTGGGCTCCAAGTGCTCCAATTTATTCTGTTTTGATCTTCCCTACATTCACAAGCTAAGAGTACAAGTGGAACTAGTTATTGATAAAATGTGTTCACGATATATTTATTCTCCCTTGAATCCGAGGCCTGTTGACGGTGTTTGAATTTGGATTTTCATGGTTTATCCACCGTCAATAAGATCCCCCAAGCTTAACCTTTGCTCGTCCCGAGCAAATAATTAAACTTAGCCTTGGTGGATCAGGAGTTGCTACAATGTTCATGTTTCATTTGTACCATGTGCACAACAAAATACTTCTCTTTTGAATGGAAAAATTGGCTATAAAAATTCACCCATATTACCTTAGTCCTTTATGGGGCTAATGACCTTTCCTTTGCCTTAGGTGGTTGAGAGACAGAATAGTTTAACTTGAGCACTACTTTTCTCATTCTTTGCAAGTTTCATACTAGAGGTTTTAGCAATGTTTTGCAAAATAAAACTTAATGTTCCTCATATGGTTCTCTCATATCACTCTAATGGTGTATGATTCCTTATCAAGGCACAAAGTAAATGTTGCCTCTTTGTTATCCTACTTCTAAAATGGCTTATGTGGAGCTTAAGGTAGGAATGAAAGAGTATAGCATACTTACTTTACATATGTTGTAGAGTCAAAGCTTGGATCCAAAGAGAGAAGTGTCATGCCCTTAGATCAAGATGTGCAAGTGTGTATAAAATATGAACTATAATGCTCCTCTATTTGAAATTGTATCTCTCTCTAAAAACTTTTTAGAGACATGGCTATCATTTTTCCTTTCTTTTTTTCATGAGCCTAGACTTGCTCATATATTTTTCTTTTCTTTTCTATGGACTTCCCATGTCCACTTTTCTTTCTTTTTATTTTGCATATCCTTTTGTCTCTTCTACCATAATAACTAAGAGAGATTTTCTATGACATTAACACATGGAGCATTTATTTAGTTGAAATGAAAGGCATGTGGTTGCGTACTTCCAGTGTAGAAACAGCATATATATGTGGTGTGTACATGATCTTGATCTTGGGAGCATGATAAGTCTCTCAATAAAGGTCAACAAGACTTGACAACACTCAATACAAAGCAAATAGCTTATGTGGAAGGTTTTAGACATGTGTAGCACATATGGCTGTGGTAGGAATTTATTACCATTGAGGAATAATAAGGTTTTGATTATTTTAATAAATAAATCTCCAGTAATCATGCATGCTTAGAACAATATTATAGCAGCTCTTGTTTTACCATATCATATCTCACAACAACTTAGACTTAGTTCTAGCACTTAGCATCCATAAAGTTTTCAGGATCATGATGATTTAAATGAGCCAAGTGATCCATACTCAAAGAAATACCAAGTTGTAAACTAGGCATTAAAGAAACATTAACAGAGCAACTATTCATCATTTCCATGAGGAAGATAAACATTCATGAGACATATGGATTTAAGAGAAATATTTTTGGTATTTTTATCTTATGCTTTTTTTAAATGCAATAAATTAGAATAATGTAAATAGCTAGGATAGAATACTTACCTTGGTGGGGGAGAAGATCTCCCCCAAGCTTGTCTTTTTGCTCATTGTGGCGGTGGATAGTATTGGAACCATCCTGCCTAGCGTTGTGCTTCTTCATCTTGTTTGGCTTGCAATAATTGGGCATTTTGTTATGCCATACTCAGAGTTGCATCTTGTTCAACTTGCATTGCTCCCATGTCATTGATGAGTTGATCCATTTCCAATCCTTGGTTTCGACGACCCCTCGCCCGTGTGGACGGACGGGGAGTGCGCACTCTTGGAGTGTGCTATTGAGGCCATTCCTGTGGACCCTGAAATGTCCATGGAACTTGCCTCATCGCCTTCTTCTTCATATCCCCCTGCAGCTCATGATGTGCCGCCTTGCTCAAATTGAGCGGCCTGTGACATGCTCCTTGTCACCCTTCTTGTTCCTGCAACATTTTGGCTTCTTGCCACTCGATCCCAATTTATGGTTAGTGTACGCAGTGCATACAACCGACGCCTCTCTCATGGGAGAGAGATTTCAGCTGTATGGCCTGGATAAATCATTTTAAGATCACCATTTTCATCTCTTTTTAGGACTTGAGCACTTATGAAGAAATCTTCAGTTATAATGTCTCTAGGAGAAGCAATATATTCAAAGTAGTGTTTTCCATTTAGCAAGTCCATTGTCTTAGCAATGCGAGTGATAAAAGAGGTAAAGAATATAGGCTCGCTACTATAGAAAATACCAAGCCAAAAGTGGACTAGAATTTTAGCAGGTGAAACTTTTATCTTCTTAGTCATGGCATAAAGTAGTATTAGTTCATCATTAAGAAGGATTTGCATATTAGAGCCAGGAAGAAGAGTTATGGCCATCCAATAGCAGGAGCAAGCGCAAAGTGGGATTATGGATTTCATCAGTTTTAGGATCAGAGCAATCATTGGATCCAGTTATGGCTTTCCAGAATCTAGCTTTATCAAATTTTCTTGTGGCATTAACTAGATCTAGATGACAATTGTTATCAAAGTCAAGTGCCGTACTAAAAACTCTCTAAGTTAAATTATACTCTTGATTGAACATGCGAAAGTAGACGTTATCATCAGTGGCTTGTAAAGAGCATAGAAATTCCATGGTGAGTTTTTCAATTCCAAGTTCTTGCACTTCCCAAAAACTTCCCCACCCAATTGTATTGAAAACAGTATTAAACTCTGCTGGTCATACCTGTGTTGTCCAGAAGGACAGAGTCGATGATGTTGGTATGTTCATAACCGCGGTGTCGGATGGAGAGGTACCTTTGGTACTCTTCTTGGTCCAGCATGAGGCTGCTCTCGGGGTCGAGCATACTCTCGGGAGGCACTACAAAGCTTTGTCTTGGTGGAGCTTCTCTTCCTTCATCCTCGTCATGGCGGGGTCGTTGGGAGGAACTCCCTACGACACTCTTAGCCTTCTTGAATGCGGAGGAGAACTTCTTCATCTTCTTGCAGCAATGAGACAACACAAGAACACACTAGGACAATAAGGATTAGCGTTAGCGTTAGCTATCCCAATGTTTGTAGTCCTTGCGGGGTATGGTCACCTCCACAAACCGTTCTTGTGGGTAGGAGTACTCCACAAACAATATGTTGAGAGCAAAGATGAGAGTAAGACAAACTTCTACTACTACAATATTTTTGGGTTTTTGGTTTTTGAGTGGCTAACTACAACTAAACTTGAGAAAAGATCTTGCTCAAATGGAGAGAAGAAGAGAGATTGTGTGCTCAAGATGATTCAGCTGCTTTGGGTGTGAAAATGAGCACACAATGCATGGGTATTTATAGGGGAGAAGGGCTAGTGACCAGGCCATAAGGGCCAGGTCGGCCGACCCCACATTGGCAGTGTCAGAGCTGCTTTCACCTTTGGACAGGGAATCTATTTGAATTCAAACACAATTTTGCAGACATGGCTTTAAACTTGGGTCGGCCGACCCATGTTTGGTCCCCTTTTCATCTTTAAACAGTGTGACTTTGTCCAGTAAAGTAAAAACTAATGGTGGACCAAAAGTGATGAAATTTTCAGAGATTCCCTTGTCTAGTTCTTTGTGAAAGAGAAAGGTGTGTGACAAAAGTGGGGGACATGCTTTAAAGTGATTCCCATGGGCCATGGGAGCACTAATGCATGCCAAAGTGTCCACTTTTTAGAATTTGGATGGTGGTGGATGTTGGATTCTCCTTGGAGCATGTGAAAGTGGTCAGGACAAAAGGTGGTCGACCAAATTCAAAATTAACTGGTGATTAAAGTTGAGACAGTGATCAGCACACCAGACCAACATCACCAGAGGTGAGTGGGCCCCATGGTGGGTTCGTCCGACCCCACCTTGGGTGGTCCAACCACCTCAGGTGTGAGCAACACAGTTCTTTTCAAGTTTTATTTATCTAGGTTCTTTATTTTGTCAAAATAAAATATTGCAAAATTTAAATATGAAATGCAATGAAAAAATGCAAAAAGTAAATATGAGATAAATATTGATTTACCTTACCAGTAAGGGCTCCATGTTTTAGGTCCATAGAGCAGGACCTCTCCTTTTTGGGTTCATTCTTCGGGTGCTTCGGTCGGTCCCGGAGATGGGGATCGTGCTGATTGCACCTCTTTCTTCCGCCATTCCTTCTTGGTTGATGCTTGTGACTCAGCAGAGTCAGCTTGTTTACCACCTCAGCTTTACTTATCAATTCAGCCTTTTTGGCCTTTGGCGATTGATTCTTTCGACGGAGTGCATATTGTGGCTTGTTTCTCCACAGGTTCTTCCATGCCTGTTGCATCAATTTATAACCATTGAAAGGACATTTAATTCTCTTACTTGGGAGTTGGAAGTGGACTTGGCTGGATCCCATGTAGATGACGGCGTTCACGGTGTTGAGGAACGGCCTTCCCAGGGTAACGGGGACTTTGTCATCGGCCCCCATATCAAGAATAATGAAGTCGGCAGGGATGTATTCGTATTGAATTTTGACAAGGATGTCCCTAGCCAATCCCTCGGGGAACCGAATGAATTGATCCGCCATCTACAATTTGACAAAAGTGGGGTACAAAGGTCCTCCGAGCAAATTCTCATACATTACCTTGGACATGATGTTGACTCTAGATCCAAGGTCGCAGAAGGCGTTGTTGAAGGTGTGCAGCCCGATTTCGCAGGTGATGGTAGGATGGCCGGGGTCACTCTTCTTGGCCATGAATGGCGGGTCAAGAAGGCAACCCGGGTTTGGCCTAACCAGAGGCTTACCAAACCTCGTGGAAATTAACTTGACACCCTCAATTGGTTACTTGGGTTTCCCTGGGATCTTACCTTGTTCGAAGGATGGGACAGCTGCTGCTATTTGAGCTAATTGTGTTTCTGGCATTTTATTAAAGCTCAATTGATTTTTCATAGCAGTGTTAAAGCTATCCATTTTCCCACTAAGATTTTCAAGAATCTTATCATTAGCCATTATCTTCTTGTTTATACTATCATTGATTTTAGATTGGCCCAAGACAAGATCTTTAAAAGAAGGTTGGTTACCATAAGAATTATTAAAACTTTTGTTGTAACCATTACCTTGATTTCCTTGGTAGAAGGGGCGCGAGTTCCATCCTCCTTGTTGCTGGGGTCGATATCCATTGCTGCTGTTGTTGTTGATGAAGCTCACTTCCTCCTTCATCTCGGGACAGTTGTTGCCCGAGTGATCTTCTCCACCACATACCTCGCACCATGGATCAGCTTCGATTGCTCGTGCGGTGGCAGTGGTTCGAACGGCCTCTTGTTCCTTTTTGGAACCTTCCTCGACCTTTTTCATCAAGAGGCGCATTTTTGCTGAGAGCATGTCCACCTCATGAACGGTGTGCACACCCCTTTTCTTGGGCTGGAGACGCTCGTCATTCCATCCTTGGTTGTGAAGAATTGAAAGTGTTACCTTGAGAATTGGAGCGCTGAGTCCATCTTGGTTTGAAGAACGAAAACTATTATCATTGCTGATGAAGTTGAGGTCTTCATGTGTCTCAGTACAATGGAGTCCAGAATGACCAACTTCTCTACAGACTTCACATGTCATGTGAGTCTCCATGGCTTGCACGGTCTCAGGTGTACGCATCTTCTCGCAATTTTCTAGCTTTTTGGCCAGTAGGTCCACCTTAGCTGCAATCATGTCAGCTTCCTTCAAAGAATGCATACCTCGCTTGCGCGGTTGCAGACGTTCCTCGTTCCATCCTCGATTGGACACCATCTTCTCGATCAAAGCCTTTGCATCTGTAACTTTAAGAGAAAAGAATGCTCCACCAGTGGCAGCATCTAGATGGCTTCTATCAAGAGGGGTTAATCCATGGTAGAAATTTTGGATCAAAAGCCAATCTTCCATACCATGGTGTGGACAGGCAGCGACATACTCTTGCATTCGTACCCAAGCCTCGGGAATCAATTCATCGGTTTGTTGTTGGAAACTAGAGATCTTATTGAGAAGAGCATTGATCTTGCTCAGAGGAAAGAATTTTACTAGGAAAGAGTTGGAATATTTTTCCCATGTGTCCACATCATTTCGGTTCGTATAGAACCATTCATTGGCTTTTCCAAACAAGGAGAAAGGAAAGAGTCACAAATGAATTGCGTCTGGGGTTACTCCTTCAATGGTAAAGGTGCTGCATATCTCCACGAAGTGTTGGAGGTGTGTATTAGCATCCTCATGAGTTTTGCCACAAAATGGGCTAGCTTGAACCATTGTGATTAATGCGGGCTTTAACTCAAACTGAGTGTTTGCCTCGATGACACCAGGACCTGTTGCTATATTAGCAGCAGAAGGTGCAGAGAATTCATGGATAGTCCTTTCGGCCATATCCGTGATTCAAAGGATAACTATCTAGACTTGACTCAAATCAGAGAAATTCAATAGTTGTCTTCCCCGGCAACGGCGCCAAAAATGCTTGTTGACAGTGTAGCCAAATCTATCCTCTAGCAGGGGTAACAATACTTCTCAACGTAATCACTGGGGTTGTCAATCCCTATCCTCAAAGTATGTGGTTGTTGACACTTCTAACATTGCTACTAGGAATAAAGTTATTTCTAGCAACTGCACAAAAAGTGCTATGGGTAGCTCTATAGGATAGGTAATGGGATTCTGCAAGCGCACAAAACTATTGTGTAGAACTTTACCTGGGAGTACCAGGTGTCGAATTTATATTTTCCCAAAGGAAGGAGGGGTTTGTCATTCCTAGGATCTGATAGTCAAAGATCTAGATATGGATAAATGGGGTAACAACCTTAGTAAGGATAAATCAATGAATTATAACTAAGGTGGAAACACACTAGGATAAATTGAGGTAGCTCTGTAGTTTATGGGAGAACTCTATCTCAGTAAAAGATCAAGTGATTGTTATACCAAAGAGATTGCTATACTCGGGACACGCAAAGTCCTAAACTCACCGGGGTTCGACTGATTAGGCACCGTACGTCTACAAGCCCTACGCTGATAAAACTAGACCGAACATGGTGGAATCTAGAGGGTTCTAGGGCTGTCACCACCTAGGACCTACCACTACTATCCGTGGGTCTAGCCGCACTCAAGGGTAAAATTATAGCCTAACCACTGCGCTTAATCTATAAAACTTATTACTCTAACTCTGGCCAAGGACTTAGAGCACTCTAACCAAGCAATGAGACAAGTATGCAACTGCTTAAAGTATAACAATAAATAAATGAAGAAGGGGATCTTTATTACCAATAAGAGTGAAGAACACCGTAGAGGAGGTCGCCGACAAGCCCGGCTCCTCCACAGACTTCCTCCTTCTCCCGACTTCTCTCACTACTCTACTCTTCTCTAGCTAGCACTATTCCTAAGAGCAGAGCTTCGCTAGAGAGAGAGCAGGAACTACTTTTGACTTATAGAATGAGCTGAATCTCCAGTGGCTTCTACTTACAAGTGTGGAAACTGGTCCTATTTGTAGTGTAGGAGACCTCTAGGGGTACTTGTAGGGGTCCTAGAAGTTGGTGGCGCGAAGAGGCAGGGCGGGCGCCCTCCTTGGGGGGCAGGCGCCCCCTTGGATGCACCGCCTTGCATCCAACAGCCCTCCTTCCCCCTCTATGGCGGTTGCAAGGTCGGTTGCTGCCCTGTTTTGGAAGTTTGCAACCCCCGGGAGGATGACATGTGGGTCCTTCGATCCATGGCACATCACTTGATCACCATTGGATGACAACCGACTTCATTTGATGGCTTGGATGACTCCTGGGGGCCTTCCCTCGGATTGTGGACATAGCACCCAGTTTGGACAGGGCGGGCACCCTGTTGTTAGGGCCACCGAATCCTCGTGACTTGTTTTTAAGCTGTTGATGTTGAATCAATGTGCCATAGGACATTTGGGAGGATGGCACACGGATCCGTGAGGTGGCATGCCCATTTGGCAACTTTCATAGGGCGGGTGCCCTATGTGGTAGGACGGGCGCCCCCTCTAGCTCCCATGTGGCAGCTGAGGTGCTGAGGTATCTTGGTTTGCTTCGTTTTTGCCTGTTTTCACCATTTTTCCTGCATACACAATATTTCTCCAAGGACATGTGGAACTAGGTGAGTTTCAAAGTGAGTTCTTTGCTTTTCATGTGGCTTTACCTTGATTATGGGTGAAATGTTGACGGTAAAACAGGGTCTTAGCGACCATCAAAACTGACCTCCCCCCACACTTGGCTTGCTGCATATTGGATTAGAGAGACAAAGGAAATGTCAAGTGTAGGGGCCCTGCTGGTGGTAACACACTAGCAGAACCAAAATTTTATTAAACATTGGCACAATTTACTAGGAAATAAACCTAGCTAAGTGCCTATCTTGTTTGTGAAGAGATGTTTTTTAAGATATTTAATGTGAAAAGTGGATGACCTCACGCCTTATGGCCTTAGAGATACACTTCAGCTTCGCACCAGTGCTAATGCAAAGAGTACGGAAGTTATCTTCTAAATCCAAGTAAGCCGTTTTCAACTCCGCTACTTGCTCCTCTAAGGCACTATTGTCGTTACTGGATGTGGAAACCACACAAACTAACTTCTCCATGACACTCTTTTTTGTGCGGTCATCCTCAAAGTGCCTTGATGGCCCATTGATCATGGAGGATTAACCTTTTGCCAGGTGGTCTTCGGGGAGCTAGTAGAGTTTCTCTATTCACGCAACTGCTTCTTCTCCTCTTATGTGAGCTGGAGAATAAACATCTTCCCTTGTCCCAGCCCACCGTCAATGACCTTGTGGTTCTTCATGAAAGGTGGGCATCAAAGGCGCGTAGGGGCTGATATACTCCGTAGGGCTTAACCTCAAGCACCTTGACCTCCATGGCAACCTTTAGGGTCTTGAAAAGTGATCTCTCGGATTGAAGGGGCCCTTACCCAAGGAACAATGGCATTTTTACTGGTGGGGGCCATGGTGGAGTCTCTCTTAGAGACTTGTGAGGTACAAAGGAGGTTAGGAAATACTAGAGTTTGGATGAGGAGAAGTGGGAAGAGGAAATAGAGGAGGAGAGGTTAAACGGAGGTGTGCCAACAATCTCCCCATCCGAAATCACGAGAGTTTGAAGAGGGAGCATCGGGGGGACGTTGGCACAACGTTCTAGAGCGAACGGATCAGGCACAGGAGCCCAAGTGTGGGTCGCCCAACCCCATATATGGTAGAACCAGACCAGATAGAGCTAGCCCAAGGCTCTCTAAACTCTCCTCAATGGATTTCGAGAATGCTAGCTTAGGTTATATGTCAAACCCAGGTCGGCCGACCCCTTTGGATGGTTCGGTGCGAATGGGTTTTGGATTTAGGCTTCCCTCGAGGCAAGAAATGGTTTGCCAAAATTTGGCCACCCAGAGTGGGTCGCCCGACCCATGTTTGGCGGCTTCTTGAGCCCAATTTTGACATGGAGACTAGTCTAATTATGAGCATTCTAGACTAGTGCTCAAACCATAAAGAAATGAAAGAAGTAATGACATGTAGATTTTAGTTGTGTTAAATCATTGTCAAGGATGAATTCTAGCATGCCAACTTCTTCTTCAAAGGTTCATGTTCATGGAGAACTCTAAGAAGGTGGCCACTTACCTTAAAGATGATGAGTTGTAGCTATTGGCACAAAAAGTGGTTCCCCAAGCCCAACACACCAGCGAAGCTGGAAACGACCCTTGAAAGCAGTAGAGCTCTCGCAGATCCAGCTAGCTTCGAACCCGGTCTGAGAGTATCAGTAACACCCAAGCGTGCCAGTCAATTTGACCTGCAATTGACAAGGAAACAGATATAATCAGTAACTCAAGGCAGGAACTAACTGGTGAATCCAGATAGTTCCAACTGTACGGCCCAAAGAGCCAGTATAATCGGAAATGGACTAGAAAACCGATTCCGTCATGTTATGAACCGATATTATAATAATGAAGTAAAACGGCTATCAGGATACTCATATGAAGATAATGACATACCAGCCGATCTAATTCAGTTAATATGTATAAAAGAAAATAGATCATGTGTACAGATCTGATTTGTACATCAAACAAGCAGAGATCGGCTAAAGCTGGTCTAGAAGGCCGGCGGCTTTAGTAAATCCTCTTCGCTAAGTTCACCAAGTTTGCTTTCACCTGGTCTAACGGCCAGCGGGCTTCAACAAACCCAGCAAACAAAGCTAGATCGTTTGATATCCAAATAAGTCTATATACACGATCTACTCGTGAAAGCATAACTGAATCGGCTCTTTAGCCGATGCAGGGTCCATGAAGCACGAATGAATGCTAGCGTAGCCATAAACGGACCTCAAATTAAAGCAAGTCTAATCTAGTGAACACTTGTTTAGGTTAAACCTGTTCCACTGGATGACGCTCAGTTTAACTTAAACAAGGACACAAAAATAAGACTTACGATAACCTCAGAACCACCTATGTCTCAACTAGCACCGAACGCACAACATGTAACGAACAAGATTGATAGGGAATTAGCCGATGTAAGCATAGAACCGATCATCGTGGTAAAGATAAGCATAGGAAAGCATAAACGACGATCAGATTCAAATAAATCTAAAGCCAAATCTATCAATCTTGATCGGGCAGAGAGATGTTATATTGATAAATAAACAATAAACAACAAATAACATCTTGGTAATTTAATGAATCTAACTAAATCGCCATATTTAGCTAGAGCCGATAACTAATCCATGCATGCAAACAAAACTCAATCTATAGCCTGTCTACCGGATGACATTAACTAATAGACTAATCAAGCAAGCAAACACGAATCGATAACTAATCCGCGCGTGAAAACCGTCCTAATCTGCATCTCGTCCACCGGATGACGGTTAATACAGATTGATCGGGTAAATCAGCGTGAATCATCCTTGACTCACTATGCTTCCCACATCCACCGAATGACGCCAAAGAAACAGAGCTTAGCAAGGACCCTGGTCCGCCATGCTTCCACGTCCACCGGATGACGCTAAAAGGACATAGTTTAACAGGGGGTTGACGATACTTACAAGCAAGCCTGTGTCCACCGGATGACACCCAGCCTGGATGAAGTAACTCGCCGGACTTGACTGACTCTTAGGGTTTGTTGGCCAGAGCTAAAAGTTGTGTTGTATTGATGTTGTTGTATGTTTTACAATGGCTGAGGGTTTATATTTATACCCTGAGCGTAGATAGAGTCCTAGTCGAATTACAACTCATCAATAGATAAGGAAACCAACAAACTATACTATATCTAAGGTAACTTGGAGTCCCACCTTCCCTTTCATAACGGACTCCGATCGTGATCGCATCTTGGCGGCGCGGACTCTGGATGACGTCACCAATACCGACGCTACACGCCTCCTGTCACCTTCGTCCGATAACCGATTCACCGTGTAATCGGCTATTTTCCTTCCTTCCGCTGGACAGAATCTGCTTCCGAGATCGGCTATCTTCCTCCGGTATCGGCTATCTTCCTCTGGCATCGGCTATCAGATCCCAGCCCAAAATTTGGTGTTAACACATGCCCCCAATTTTGGAATAAACTGGTTTATTCCGAAATTAGCGCTTGAGCCTTCAAATAGCCAAACCGCAGCTTCCCTCTCGGCACTTCAAACTTTCACACCAAAACAAAACCCTAAACCGTCGCAACTTCCGCCACGGGCTTCAATCCGCCGCCGCCAGCTCCGATTCGTCGCCGTCAAATCACCCCCGAGCTAATGGTGACTCCTTCTGAGGTCCCTGAGGTATCAATTTCATCGATCCGCCCCCTGATTCGTGAATCCCTCTTCAACCTCACTGAGTACGAGTTTCAAATCCAGGTGCTGAGGAATGATATTCTGATTCCACTGAAGGACATCCCCGATACCTACTATCTGGGCCCGATGGGTGATCCGATCCCCAAAGACTTCATCATTCAAGAAACCAACCAGTTCCCATTCCGAAGCTCCATGATGGGTGCCTCTTCTTAGACCAAATCTTTCAGAAACTGGCCAAGCGCACCTGCTGGGTGGAGGAACTGGTTCCGCCGCGTCGCGGCGAAGAAGCGCGCGGACTGGGAGATGCGCCATCTGAGCCAATGTCTTGACCTATCATTATCAGAGATGGCAAAGAATGAGCCGCTCCTGATTGCTGCCAGTCATTTTTGGTCCAACTCCTTGAATGCTTTCGTGTTCGGAGACGGTCCGAAAACCATTACCCTAGGCGATATCCATATGCTCACCGGGCTTTAGATTACTGGATCATATGATTTCTGGGATCTCTGCCCCAGTGGCAAGAAGGACCCGTACTTCCCGAAGCTGGACACATACAAAGGATGGAGTGGCTATATTCAACACCACTAGAAAAGCTCCTCTTCTATTAGTGAGAAAGAACACGTCGCATTCTTGACCATGTGGCTTGAGAGATTCGTGTTCTGTGGTGCCACTGCCGGGCCAGCATATCCTTATCGGGTCTTAGCAGATAAACTGGCTCAAGGGCACTCCATCCCCCTGGGCAAACTCTTGTTAGGTGCAGCATATAGGCTTATGAGCCGGGTATTCAGTTCCTTGATTATAGGTGAAGAAGTGCAATGCATAACAGGCCCTTGGTGGCTAGTACAGTTATGGCTCAACCTGTATCTGCATAAGTTGGTAAGAACACAACTCCAAGGCCTCAACTTTCCATCCACCGAGTATTCAGAGGAGGAGGACCCAAAAACCAGAGGCTGTCAAAGTTTTGGTGAAGCTGCCTCTGCCATAACCATCCCAACCTCAAAAGGCAATATGCTGGAAACATTATACAGGGGCCTGGGACCAAATGTCACTACCTGGTTCCCCTATGAAGATGAAGATGAATTTCCAGCGCCCTCCAGCTTCAAATTCAACAATGGGTGTTCTGATGACGAGGCTATCAGCATCTTGAACGCAATCATCAAACCCTGTGCCTTGCCAGTAGACTTCAAGCACCTTCGGAGCGCAAGCGGCAAGGCAACTGGCTATCCTTCTTATGAATTCTATCACCCAAACATAGCAGCAAGACAGCTAGGTTTCGGCCAATTGCCCCCTCGGCTCCCTTTTTTGAATACCTTGAAACCCAGGGAGAACATTACAGAGCACCTTCAGGCTGGCAGAATTTTTCAACTCGGAGCAAACCTGCCCACATTCTCGCCGAAGCCGTGGAATCAAATCTGCATCGCTCATCAGAGTTTTGACGATTGGTGGCAACAATGGCACGCTCACTTGTTCTGCCAAACTGTCCATGACAAATGCAGAGCCCTGGACCCAAACTTCCAATCTCCCCGTGCAGTAAGTGTTTTCAGCCGATTCTAATAAAAACGGCTTTATTCAAACATGTTACTTAACAGATATTTCTCGCAGGACCCATCATCCAATCCACCAGAGCGAGTGGAATATTATCCTCCTTGTCCAACAGCGAGGCTAGGCTCCCGAGCACCGACGCTGAGACAACTAATGCTAGGCCCTGCTGTACTAACCTCCCCTTCTGCTTCAAAACGGCCAGCTGCATCTCAGCTTCAAAAGCAAGCTCCCAAGAAACGCCGTTCGATAAGAAAAGTTCAGGTACCCAGTAGCATCTTCCTTTACTGCAGTACGCCCCGACTCTTAAATCGGCTTTCTATCAGGTGAATCCCCAACCAACTCAAGGTACCTTGGGAGAGAAATAGGCCGAAGAACCACCAGAATCTACTGGCCATGAGGAATCAGCTACTCAAGAAGAAGGGATCCAGGAAGAAGGAGCCAAAACTCAGGTACTACTCATTGGGCTTTTCTTTCTTAAATGTCCTGATTGACCAAATCTTCTTTTCAAAAATACAGCCAAACAGCCCTTCTGAAGAAGTTTGGGCGAACCTTGAAGAAGAGGAGTTGCCCTCTGAGAGGAATCCAGGTAACTCCTATTCGGCTGTTAGCAATTATCCTTGCTTCCATACTGCTCTTACTTCTGGTTTGCAGAAACCCAACTGCCCGAGGCAATAACAGCCGAGGATCCGCACGTCGCAAGGGACACAACTGCCTTAGTCGCAACATCAGCATCAACCCTACAACCTTCAGGCCTCATTCAGGTATCCCATCTCTACCAGAAAACAATCAATCTATATTGTACCTTTTCTGATGAGAGAATGTATGTACTGTAGGCACCGAAGCCTTTGTCTCCTGGCAATTCATTCGACATAGAAGAGTTCTGTGATAGAGACGAACTGGCCTCCTCCTCCGAGAGACTTTCAGAGCCAGATTTCAACAATCGGCTAAGTGCACTGCTACCCCATCTAGAAGGTGATCTAGTTGCTCTGGCCTCGAATCCCGGACTGATCGATCAAATAATGGAACTTGTCCAGCAGCAACCCAATCTGTCAGCCTTGAAATCCCTGCAAAGACTTGATGATCTTAAAGTTATAGCATCAGGGATTATCACTGCTCACAAAAACCTGGCAGAGCTTGAACAGCTGAGGAGCAACAAATCGATCAACAGACAAGAGGCCACCGGATTAGCCGATTGAGCCAGGTTGCTCAAATCCTCCATCAGCACGGCCAAAACAGAACTGGAGACATTGAAAACAAGACGAGACCAGCTGAGAAAAGAATTGGAAGCAGTTGAGTCGGCTATCAGTGAGCGCGAAATCACCATCTCCACCAGCACGATCGAGCTCTCCCGGAAAAAGAAGGAAATCAGCAGCTTGGTCGTTGCAGGCAGGAAGACATGCCAACGCCTAAACCTGTTGCAGTTTACTGAAAACCAAGAACAACAATTGCTGCAGGCTGGCCACACGCGCCGTGCCGAATTAGTAGAACTGATTCGGTCCTTATTATCTTTGTAATATGATGGGTGTACTGCTTGGCTTGTTCTTTTCTATTTGCAACTCTGTCTTCGTGCTGTTCACCCTGAATTTGACAATTTGGCCTGATATATTTCTGCATGCGAATCGGCTTTCGGACCTGCTTTGTACCTTAGAATCAATTACTCAGCCTGACCCGTTCTGCATACGAATCAGCTTTCGGGCGTGCCTCTTAGTGTAACAGAACCGACCAATTTATACGAGCACAAGTACAGCGACAGCTGTTTTCCCAGCTATCAAGCCACACTTGAGCCAATATAAACCCGGTAGTCCGTGAAATCTCGAAGGATTTCAAACTTTTACACAGTACATACCCCAAGGATCGCAGAAACTCAGCAGTACACATACACATGATACATAGATTCGCACATATTTCAAATACATCAGAGTACAAGATAAACTTTTACATAAAAGTTCAATAGCGGAAACGAAATAGTTTTACATAAGCTTAATTTCATAATACAGTGCCAAGTACCGACCAGTCACAGCAACATAGGTGAGACAGACAACATGACCTTGCCCAAGGTCTAGTCTTCCTCTCCCGAAGGATAGAAGTAACTCTTTAGTCAGCCAAGCATTCCTCCTGCAACATTGGGAATAAAACCCTGAGTACTCAATTGTACTCAGCTAGACTTACCCGACAGGAAGTAAATAAAAAGACTCTCAAGGATATGCAAGGCTTATTTGGTGGAGCTCAGAGGATAGCAACATTTTTGCATAAAAAGCATTACTACAATAGTTCCTCAACTTATAAGTTTTAGATGTGATTCAGCTTCGATTTCAGTTAAGCTATTAAGCTAAGGTTTACAGCTATACTAAACAATCACTTGATATTATAGCAATCAATAAAACCATATGATTTCTGATATCCACAGATATCAACCTCATCTCACCATAATCATTATGTTCAAGTTGTTAACCTCTACCTCACCAGAAGATCAGTTCAGTTTCTCACTAACCAGGAGTGATGGCGATTCGAATCGATTGTACCAGCTGGCAAATATGCCAATCACAAACCCTGTCAGCCGAGCCACTGGCTTCTTGGGCCACCGTTAAATCTTTCTGAGACATAATATGTATCGCGGGCTTGGAGGGGTCCATATTCTCAGAGACAAACCTACTTCCAGGATGCATCAGGTCCTTGACCTACCCTTGGTAAGATGGTGTCTCCGCACATCCTTCCTACCTCCAGAATATGTCTGCCTTATCACGCCCAATTCCCGGCTCAGAAAGAAATACTCGGCTTCGCGGTCAGAACGACATATCTGGCCAGCTATGTGACGACGTCTTTCAATCTCAACTGATGTCTGGTGGCCTCAGTCCTAGTCGACCGCAAGCAGCATCGAAGTCAACATGACCCATGTCGTGCAGCTCCCCGCTACCTAGCCTTGATTCTCTCATTATTTCATTGTGGCATGGTGACACATATAGCCAACCATGTGGATCTCGTCAGTCACCACCTACACTCGCGGATGACAGGAAATCACCCGACTTTCTCGCGGATGACAGGAAATCACCCGACTTCTACCGGTCTAAACAGGGCTAAGCATAAGATCGGTCACCTGTCTAGTAATAGTATCAGGTTCACATATATAGTAGACAAGGTAGATATGCAGCAACGGTTTCAAACCAACTCCTATACTTAAATGCACAAACATACGATTTAATAAAGACCGGTGCATTTATAAAAAAAAGATAGGTGGAGGCTTAGGGATGCTCCGGGGCTTGCCTGGGGTTCAGCACTAAGTTAGTGTTTGTTAGATGACAATTGTTCGACGAGCATTTCCCATCCAAGCACTCGATTAGTCCTTCCACCTTCGTGATTAGTCCACCACACCGTCTTGTGGTTAGTTCCATCATCATGTCCTTCACTCCACGCGTTCATCATCTATCGTACCTAAATGAGATGCACAATACACATGTATGAATAAGAGAAAGTAATACAAGGCATGTTAATCTATAGTCACTGAACCATGAGATAACAAACACACCAAGCAAAGCAACATGGAAGCAATCATAATCTCACATAAGCATTTTAAGGACAGCAGGACAGCAAGCACAAGATTTAACCATAACTGAAGCTATATACATCCAACCAGGGTGATCTAAGCCTTACAGGAAAGCTATTGAAATTTTCTACAACTTTGGTATTATCCTCTTCAGGTGATTTAATTCATATAAGGGTCAAACAACACAAAGAAGACAGCTCTGTCCAGACCTGGACAGATTCTGTCCTCACACTTCAAACAACCAAAACTAGAGATCTAGACCACCAAAAGAGATGATCCTTGACAATTTAGAAAGCCAATGAAATTTACTAAAACTCTTCTATTATCACCAAGAGGTGATTCAAAGCATAACTCAGTCAAATAATGCAATCAATCAGATCTACATAGAAAATTGGCAAAACCTGACAGCAGTCATCCAAAAACCATAACTCCTAAACTATTAGGCCTATGACCAAGAAATTTTAGGACAAACTAGATATAGAAGTTGGCTATAACCTTTATATAGAACACATTTACATGCAACATCACTTTCATGTGTAAAACATCACAACAACAGGGACTGCTCCTGCAGCCATTTTCAGCATATAAGCAAAACATACTTTTCCCTTATTTATCACCTAAGCACACATAGGAATGAGCTATTTAGATAGCTTCAAACATGATTACATGGTCATACAAGACTCATCTCAGACCAAAGCATATTAAGGAATCACAAGAAACATATATGCATTCATTTGTCTTTAATTATTCACTCATTATTACATAAAAACCCATTATTTAATTATTTAAGTTATATGGTAAACATCTCAAATGAGTCCCAAACTTTTATGAGAGCTAGGTGATTATAAATCATGACCAAGGTTCAAATCTTACATGTTCAGGTTCCATAATTCAATTATTACAAAATAAACAAATCTATAATGCAATAAAGCATTGGAGAGCAAATTAAATATGAAACTCAACATTTTCTGAAACAACATGACCATATTATTGATTCTTAGGCTAACACAATATCATATAAAGGTAGTGGAACACCATTTTCCATTTTTACCACAATATATTATTTATAAAGCATTTAAATCTACTTAATAGGCATAAAACAAGATAAATCAAAAACTCAGTCATACATGCACTATAAATCATGAAATTTTAACCATACATTACACATCATACAGAGAGTCTACAATTAAATTTTCATACCATTTGGAGCAACACAACTCCAGTTACAAAAATAACAAGCAATTCAACCATTTATTTCCTATTTAAAAATATTAATGTGAAACACCTTGAAAACAGTAAACAACATATATGTTTTATATTCTTAGGAGCTAGTACATATTATTAGAAGACTAACAAAATTGGAACCACAATTGTTGGACTTATATTTCTCAAAATATGACCAAAAGCAAGTTAATATATTTCTTAAACCACTTTTTCTAATCAATTTCTACAGAATAAAAACATGCATGAATGGCACAACTATTTATATTAACATGCAGAGCACTTTACTAGGAACACATCAAAACTTGTCTCACTAATTTTGGAGCTTCCTAGAGCTAGATATGGATTTTCAAACACAACACAAATCCTGTAAATTTTTGCTGCACATTAGAAACCGTGGGGCCCACTTGTCATCCACAGAGAGGGAGTCTTCTTCTTCCTCCAGTTCGCTCGCACAGACAAGGAGAGGGAGATGGCCATGGTCGTGGCTGTCAGCTGGCTCCGGCCAGCGGCCAGCCGAGCAACGGCGGAGCAGAGCCGCGGCCTGCCTAGGTGGCCGGCGCACCCCCCCGGTGGTGGAAGCACGACCGGAGCTGGCCCGAGGCACTTAGTCCGCGCGCATGCAGCGGCTGCAGCAGCGACCACCGCGGCAAGCGTTGCTCCGGCGACGAAGGGCACGGGGAAAAGGTCTTCCGGGCACGGCACGAAGAGAGGATGATGATGGTGCCGTCGATTTGGCCAGAGGATGCAAGAGCAGCAGTAGCTCGAAGCTTGGCAGGCGGCAATGGCGTCGGCTGCTCCTGCTGCCGGCCATGGGGGCAGAGGGATGAGAACGCGAGGGAGGGCGAGGGGAATGGAGTTGGGAGTGAGCAGAGGACGCTAGGGAGCGCTCTGGCGTCGCCTTTTTCGGACAGGGGCGAGGACAGAGAGAAGAGAGAGCAAGGTGGCAGCAATGGTGGGGGCGAGCTCTGAGCAAGGGCGTCGCACGTCCCCCTTTGCAGCAATTCGTCGAACACGTGGCGAGCGCTGTCGGGGCTGGTTTGGGCGGTGGAAAACGGCATATTCCAGCGATATTCGGATCTCGGTGCAAGAGGCAAAGTTGTAGAACTCAGAATTCTCTACGAGTTTGATTAAGGATCCTTGACTGGTTGATCAACCAATTAGGAGATAATTAGCTCTAAAGTTGATGCTGTCAACAGCCCAATTACGATCAAGGATCGAGTGGCAACTCTTGTCAAACGAAGTCGGATTGACCTCAAATTTGAATATGTTGTGCTCCAAAGAGTTTGTGACAACTTTTATATTTGGTCCAACTCAAGTTGCTTAACGAAATTTGGTGAACACGGGAAGGCCATGAAATCAACACCATTTTCAGACTTAGAATTTACCCAAGTCCTGAAATCAGATTTTTCTTCTGTCTTGTGTTCACTTTTTGAGGCACTTAGGGTTTGAATCATGACTTGGTCCAAAAATAACATTTGTTCTACTCCAAAATATTTGTAACTTTTATTTTGGGTCAAACTTCATTTCTTGCTCCAAAATAATATTTCCACTTTGGTCAAAGTAAGATCATTAGAGAGCTCAATTTGGATATTTAGGCCAATTGAGGTATTTTCTTGACATTTTCTCAACATGAAACCTTCATGACTTTTGTTGTAGAGTTCAAGTAGAGTTGTTTGGTCAAGGTTGCAAGGTTTGGTTGGCTTTGTATGCTCATGTTCACGTAGTTCTGCAATCCAATCAAGCAGAGGGCTTGTCATCTCATGTGACTATCCGATTTAAATCTTCATGCAACTTCTCCAATGATCAAGGTAGATGGAGATGAATATGAAATAGTGATTAGGATCAATTGATTGAAATAACTTGATTAGGTACACACTCGCTAGTTAGCTCGTGACTAACACCTGGGGTGTTACAGCTTTCCCCCCATAAAAGAATCTCGTCCCGAGATTCGGAACGTAAGAGCTTTCAAGGGCAGAAAAGAATGTAACCCATTCAAGGTGGTGCTAGTATAGGCTAAGGCTACGTAAAAATTCCATAACACTGGTAGGCAGGAGTGATCACCTCATGGCAAACAATAAAGTGCGGACGATAAAGGTTGGTTCAGTTGTTAGTCCGAGAGATCATGTACTCCCATTTACTTGGATGCAAATGCAAGAGAGATCATTATGGATAGGTCAACTTTCCAATCATTCAAGAATTCTTAGAAGTTAACTCTTGGTTGAAGAATTTTCTTCATTGACTTCTATGAAGCATTGTTACTTTGGGATGAATCCAAGATAACACTGCCAATTAATTTGGGAGGATTTCAAGACAACTCATCCCAATTAGCACTTTCAGCATGCAGGGTGTGAATTGGAGCGTCAAAGAGTAGTTTTCAAAACATCTTATTCTCTAGTGGATATAGCATACACCACTATTTTCATATGGGGTGAGATCATAGAAGAGGCAGACATTTGCTGAGGCTGAGAAAATTGCCTAACCACATACAAGGTTCATGTCGGCTACAGACAAAGCAATTGGCGCCTGATGGAAAGCTACATAATGTTCCATGTGTGCAGTTTTCTCTTCTCTAATGGCACACCTAATTATTTGAGTTTGTCGAGTGAACGATGAATGTGATGGCTGATTCTGTTGGCTCAGTGCTTTTGATGTCCATCAATAAGGGAACCCTCGTGTCTATGTAGCAACAGTAGTTTGGGTAGAGCCTGAGGTAACCTCTTTATAACTGTTGTTGTAAGAAAAAACAATGATAGCAGTCGCCATTTCTAACAAGATCCTTGAAAACAAAACACATATGCTCTCAATATGTATTTCAAGATTTGATCAATTCTTCCTAATTGGCCTGAGGTATGCTATGCTGAAGATAGGACGAACTCTGGATTAGTTTCATTATGTACACAAAGTTTTCTATCACTCCGTGATAAAAGGCACAGAGGACATCAAGTGACAAGTGTAGGCATACAGATGCATATAGTTACACTCCATTCTCTTCCAAGGCACAAGATTCTGGCAGGCATTTACTCGAGTAAGGTGATTCTTGTAAATGCTTCCAAAATGAGCTGAAAACTATAGTTCATGATCCGAGACAATGGTTTGGAGTACACCATGCAGTAGCAAAAGTTTGTGCAACATGCAACTTGGCATACACATTTGCACGATGGTTAGTCTAGACAGACATGAATTGTGCAGGTTGATGAGACAGATCACAAATTCCTGCATAGAATCAAAAACCTTTTTGTACATGAGGAAAACCGATGAGCAATCCCAAACTTATGTATTCTCATTTGCAGCCGAGAATAAACAAGATTGAAGCGGATTGGCAGGTTTAATGAGGTTGGTTGTGTAGAGTGTTTACTCACACAGTTTTTGAGAAGCAGTCCTCTACCAACAACTTGAGTACAACTTTCTTCATGATACAACCATGAATTAACAAAACCAACTTGTTGAACTACTTTTGACATTGGGTAAACCTTCTTATTTTTGCATCAGCAATCCGAGATCAGAGGGTTTCCAAATAGAAATCTGAAATATGTTGTTTGACATAATTTAACTTGTCTTCACTTCACACTCTTAGGAGTTGAGTGGTAGAACACCTTGACCGATCAAGAATAAGGAACTAAATTTTTTTTAATGTCCTTTTTGTTGTCCATACCATAGAGTATCAAACAGGGCACCTGATTGCACCAAGATGTACTATGGTATTGACTTCATCTGTTGGGGTGTCTTTTGTAGCTCTTCACTAGGCTGAAACCATAGTTTGCACTATCTGAGTGATTGACAAAGATGGAATTGGCTTCATTATAGCAAGGCCTTGGAAGTGAGGGTGCCACAAATAGTACCAATTGGCTTATAGGTTTTCTGGTATAGCATTGTTCTATGAGACATGGCCTTCAAAAACATGGTCAAACACTTCTTTATACCCCCGGAACATACTAGTTAGCATGGAACAACACTTCTTGATAGAGATCTATTCAACTATTTTATGCATCCATTTATTCATGTCAGACAGACTGATCCAATTGGAAACTACATTGCTCACATGAGAGAGCGAAAGAACAAATTCCTGCATTTCATCAGCAGAGGAAACTATTTCATTGAGCAGAAAAGTGATAATGGAATGGTCTTGCTTTTTCTTCTCACTAGAACCGAGTATACTTCATTACATTGATGACGTGGTAGTAAAATCAAAAAGCTACAAAGACCATTTGGCCGATTTGCGGGCAACTTTGGAATGCACTCGGAAGCATGGGTTGAAGATGAACCCCAATAAGTGTGCGTTTGGAGTATCAGCTGGTCAATTTTTGGGATTCATGGTGCACCGAAGTGGCATTGAGATCGGTGAGAAGAGCAGAAAAGCAATCGATGATGCAGTACCTCCAACAAACAAGAAGGAGTTGCAATCATTGCTTGGAAAGATCAATTTCATAAGGAGATTCATATCCAACTTGTCGGAGAAGATGTTACCATTCTCACCACTGTTGAAATTAAAGAATGATCAGGAGTTCAGATGGGGTGACATGCAGCAGAAGGTGTTTGAAAGTATAAAGGAGTATATGAAGTCTCCTCCTGTGATAATTCCTCCGCAAGTGGGGAAGCCTTTCAAGCTATATGTGACGGCCGAAAGCAACACAATTGGCTCAGCCCTTATGCAAGAATTTGAAGGTAAAGAGAGGGTGGTCTTTTATTTGAGTCAAAGATTGCTAGATCTGGAGACAAGATACACTCCTACTGAAAAGTTGTGCTTGTGCTTGTATTATTCATGCACCAAATTGAGGCACTACCTGCTGACGGCAGAATGTGTAGTGGTGTTCAAATCAAATGTCATCAAGCACATGTTGTCTATGTCGATTCTGAATGGGAGGATCGGCAAGTGGATTCTGGCGGTATCTGAGTTTGATTTGATGTTTGAGTCAGCCAAGGCAGTCAAGGGGCTGGTAATGGCAGATTTTGTGACTCAGCACCATGGACGTCAGATGAACTATTCTGAAGCAATGCCGTGGACTATGTTTTTTGATGGATCTTCATGCAAGTAAGGCGGAGGTGTTGGTGTTGTTTTGATTTCGCCTCAAGGGCAGTATTTTGAGTTTGCCTACCAAATTGGCCCAGTGGTGACCAATAATCAAGAGGAATACGAAGCTATGCTGAAAGGACTTCAGCTTCTGCGGGAGGCAAAGGCCGTAGTAATTGAGGTATTTGGAGATTCACAATTAGTGTTCAATCAGTTGCTCGGCCAATATGAATGCAAAGATGATGTGCTCAGGGGATATTATGACCAGTGCAAGGCATTATTGGATGATTTCTTGGCATTTTTCTTAGTTCATATCCCTAGGCGGCAAAATGAGGAGGCTAATCGGCTAGCACAAGATGCATGAAATAGCCGGTCCAGGAGGTGTTCAGTACAGAGCAGACAGAGGGAGACTAGATGACTGAAATAGCCGGTTACCTCAAAGATCCTTCACAGAAGGTGAGCAGGAAGCTTAGGTATAAGTCCATCAAATACGTGTTACTCGATGGACAGTTGTATTACAAAATGGTTGAAGGTGTACTGCTCAGGTGTCTGGGAAAGAAGGAGTCAGAAAGGTTGACGAGCGAAGTGCATGAAGGAATATGTGGGGCTCATCAGTCTGCTCACAAAATGAAATGGATTATCAGGAGAACTGGATACTTTTAGCCAACTATGTTGGAGGATTGTTTCAGGTATTACAGGGGATGCCAGAATTGTCAGAAAATTGGCAATATTCAGAAATCACCGGCTTCTGCTATAAATCCTATAATCAAACCATGGCCGTTCAGAGGTTGGGGAATTGACTTGATCGGCCAAATATATCCTTTGTCAAGTAAAGGACATAAATTCATACTGGTTGCAATGGATTATTTCACCAAGTGGGTTGAGGCAATTCCTTTGAGGACTGTTACCTCTAAAAACATGATTGAATTTGTCAAGGAGTGTATCATTTATCGGTTTGGTATCACTCAGACCATAACAACCGATCAGGGCACCATGTTTACTTCGGAGGAGTTCAGGGGGTTTACAGATAGCATGGGGATTAAGCTGTACAATTCTTTCCCCTATTATGCGCAGGCGAATAGTCAAGCAGAGGCATTGAATCAGATCTTAATCAAGGTTATAAAGAAGAAGATTGAGAAGTATCCAAGAAAGTGGCATTTGACTTTGAATGAAGCATTATGGGCTTATCGGATGTCTCTGCATGGATCGACTAAGGCTACTCCTTATGAGTTAGTGTATGGGCATGCTGCTGTGTTACCATGGGAGACGCAATCTGGGTCACGCCGGGTCACATTGCAAAATCAGCTCATAGCCGATGAATATAAGGACATCATGATGGACAGTTTAGAAGATCTAAATTATCATCGGCTAAAGGCTTTGGAAGATATTGAGGCAAATAAGCAGAGGGTAGCCAGTTACTATAACAAGAAGGTGAAGCTCAAGTAGTTACCTATTGGTACTAAAGATGGCCGATTCGGCAAATGGTCACCTAATTGGGAAGGCCCGTTCCGGGTCATACGGTGTGCGCCTGGCAATGCATACATTCTATAGGACTTAGAAGGGAATGAGTTTGCTAGAGCTATCAATGGCAAATACTTGAAGAAGTACTACCCTAGTATCCCAATCGGAGCTTAAGCAAATAATGAGAATAGTTGAAGGTCAAACAGCCAATTTCATCCAGAAATCACCTTCAGAAATAAAAAAATGAAAAGGGGGATCCATGTGCAGGATGGAGCAGTTGATGTCTTATGAGGATCGTCTTCAGAGGAAATGGTGGAATGAGTCGCACTAATTATACAACAGCCGATTCTAAGAGAGGAATCGCCTTAAGAGCAAAAAGAATAAACCCTTGATGGGGTAAGATAGCCGGTGTAGAGAACATCGCTTTTAGAATAAAAAATAAAGAAAACGCAATAACAGGCGAAATATACAGAGGTTTTTTTTAACAGTTTGCACCTAGTACAAGCTACTGATTGTTGTGAATTTCTTCGATGACGCCACTAGCAAGGATGGCCACTGCTATTTCTTCAGCATGTTCCTCGAATGCTTCCATGAGGCTTTCACGCTCGCCTGGGTCTTCTTCGGCCGGAAAACCAGGCTCGATGGCCAACAGGTGGTATCCCATACGGAGTGCAGCGGCTGCAAGACTGGCGGCGGCACCGCGATAGATGCCGCTGGTAACTGCTTCGCCAATGCAACGTTGGATATCCTGTAGGACGGAGTGTCACTGTCCAACCACGCGCACCGATGAAGTCGGCGGCTTCATTGGTGACTTGATGGAAGTCCTCCAACCAAGCCGTCAGGACTGCATCAAGAACATTGTGGGTCAGGACATAACAAAGAACAGAAAGAGAGCATGGTGAAGTATACCTGCTACTGCAGCATCGGCTTCAGAGAGGCGGGCTCGCGTGGTTGCGAGTTCGGATTCAGCCGCCGCGAGGGCGACTGATTGTGCAGCCAGGCTGTCCCGTAGTTGCTCGGCCTCCTGGGATGCCTCTTGATATAGGCGGCGGTATTCCTGTCCTTGGCGGCGGTAGTCGTCAGTCGTGACGGGGCACTCCTGACCGGGGTTTCGGCAGCAGCTTCTGGACGGAGCATTCTGCTTTGGCTGGGATTTATGCACAATGCAGATTCAGAGGAAAGAAAAGGAGAAGATCCGATGAAGACATTTGTTGAGTTTACGAGCTAAAGGTATGAAGACATGAATACCTCGGGCGGGAGCGGCTAGTTCCTTCGTCTCCCTCGGCGGGGCCGCCAGCCGGGCGCTTGTTGTGATTTCCACCGCCGGCCATCGGATCTCCGGCAATGTAAGGGAGAAGATGAAGGAAACAAAGGATGACTGAAGTGACCAGAGGATTTGAAAGAATGCGTGGTATATTGGGTTACTTTAGCATTGATTTATAGTCACGGGCGGTTTCCTCAGGAGACGGGACGACGCTTCGAGTATACACCCGATTGAATCAAGCAACATAAATCTGGATGCGGCGCACGGAGGATGAGGTGTCCACACAGGGATGCCAATAATCGGGATGTGAAGAAAAGATTTGAAATTTTGGGAAGAAATCAATTTCATCCCAAAATTGGGGGACATGTGTTTACACCGGAATTTGGATGGTGCCCAGAAGATTAGTTGTGTGCAAATTAGTCGATCAGTAAGCTGGATTGAATGTTGATTGCGGATGAGAAAATGGATCGGATGTGTGCTGACATCATCAAGGTGTGTGGCAATCGGGTAATTGACACGTATGGGTGGAAGCACGCAGGTACGTCAACTGAAGAGCAGTCAGGAGGAGGGCCCACAAGAATGGAAAGATGGGCTTTGATTTATCTTAGGATTAGGAAATCTCATTGTTTTCCTTATTTTTAGCTAGGGTTTTCATTGACTTTCTCTCTAGCTGCTCGGTATAAATATAAGCCCAAGCGTATTGTATCAACACGTCAATCAATACAACAACAGTTCCTTTTCTTCCGGCCACCGGCCAAAAACCCTAGGAGTAGGAGTAACGTAGAACCCGCGAGTTATTCGACAAGTTGGGTGGCATCCAGTGGACGCCAGCCTTACTGTAAGTACCGTCACGCTCGTGTTTATCATGTATTGTTAGTACGATTATGGCTCGTGCAGCACTGCTAGATGGATTTGAGTAGTTATCAATTCTCATTTAATCTAAGTCATGCTTAGATTGAATTGAGGGTTAGTTATCGGCTCTAATTAACTTGGCATGTTAGTTAGATTCATTAAGTTACCGGTGTTGCTTACGATGATTTATTGTTTATTTATTTCAAGCATCATCAAATTGCCTAATCTTGATCTGTTCTCGTAGGCTTAAATCTTTTGTATCTATCTTGCTTATATGAACATTAATTGAATATCATGTTTAGGCGAATCAGATCTGTTTATCATTAGCCGGTTAGCTCAGATCTTGATTGTGTATAGGTCGCACTCAAGTAATAAAGTAAATTGTGTTGAGAATCTTTAATTAATAGATCTATTCATTAGCTTACGTCATGGGCTGTAACGATCCGGTCGATCCCCTTGACATAAGCGACGGGTTAGATAGATTGGTTAAAGGGTCAAAGTACCGTTTACTTTATAGGCTTGTATGTTGCCTATACTTCATATCGGTTGTTCAGCCGATACTGTTTGCGCTTGCTTGCTGCACGTTGTATTCTTCCGATCTCTTTTATGCATTGTCATGTGTTTCGAAATCATGTTAAGATCAATTTAAGTGTGTTAATTAGCTGCAACGATCTGGTTGATCCTAATTAATAGATGTGATAGATTAAGATATGTTTTCGGCACATAAGGCAATGTATGAATTAGATCTGTTTAATATGATTTGCTTTCATTCATGTTTATGTTTGAATCGGTTAAATAAGGAATCGGAAGTTTTTGTCAAATCTATACAATCGATTCATGCGATCGGATGTTGGCTCTCTAGCCGATGGCCTATTAAGAGGCCCATTGGGACGGATATCTGGAACCACTCGGGACACACCAGTGGTTCCGCATTGTGTTACTGATCGACTTATTTTCCTTGTCAGGTCAAATTAACTGACACGCTTGGAGATTCATCGGTGCTCATCTATGCCGATTGTCGAAGCTACCTGGGTCCGTTTGCTCCGTGCTCCGCAGGACCATTCCAGCTTCGCTGGTGTGCCGAGTGCGAACCAGATTTCGCGCCAACAACCAATCAATCTCACACCGAAATCACCTTCAATCCGTCTAGGGATACGGCAATGTCCCAAGAGAATAAGAACTCAGCAATGGCTTGCTCTCAAGTGCTCTAGAATGCAAATCACTAGCAATGATGCACTTGAAAAACACTAAACTCACAAAGATGATCAAATGATGAACAAGTGAGTGAGTGGAAGGCTAGAGAGTGCTCACAAAATAATGGCAATGAATCAAATGTGCAAGAGAGTCACCAAGTGACCAGGGAAGGAGTATAAATACCCCTAAGTGCACTCCTAGCTGTTACCCACTGAAAAACCACCGTTAACACGCTTTTAGGGGCATCGGACGCTACGGATAGCCGTCGGACCAAAGTCCAACGTCCAACGCTCGAGATCTCGCCACGTGTCAGCACGATTCAACCTCAACTGATCGATCGCAACGGCTACTGCTCACGCCACTTCTTTCACTGTTGGACGCAACTCCCGTCGGACCAAACACCCTCGGCGTCCGACGCTTCCAGAGAGTTACCCGAGAGCTCACAACCCCGTCGGACGATGTCCGACGCTCAGCGTCGGACCAAACCTCTCTATCTGACGCCTTGAACTCGGCTCGCTGCACACTAAACCAGAACGCGAACCAGAGCACGCCACGTGTCAGACCGAGAGCTAATAGTCTGACGCTCTGCTCACACGCACCGTCGGATTATCCGACTCTCACAGCAGGCGATAGACTCAACCACCGTCGGACGCTCCCTTGTCAGTGCATCGGACCAAAGAACTCCAGGGTCTGACGCTAAGCAGTTTTACACCGAGAACTCCAAAAATGCTCAGACTGCGTCCGACGCTCACCGTCGGACTAACCCGCACCATCCTGACGCTTTGCACAGTTATAAACACTACTGGGGAACCGTCGGACGCTCACAACCAAAGGTCCGACACTCCAGTCTCCCAGCGTCCGACGCTCTATGTTCACTGTTTTCAAGTCTAGAATCACACCCCTTGCTTCTAAGTGCTAACACTCAAGATTTTCAACACTTGTGCACAGTGTTTGCATTTTTCAAACATTTTTCAAAGGGTTTCTAAGTTGCTTTCTAGGTTGGTTAGTCAATGCACATGAAATGCAATCTAGAGCACTTGAAGGTAATCCATAACTAACTTCTCCCCTTGATAGTTGGCTATCTATCCTAAATGTGATCACTCCCACTTGGAGTCTTGATCACCAAAAGAAAAGCCCTAATGGGTTATACCTTTGCCTTCAAGCTTTTCTTTTCACCTCTTCATGTCCTTCTCTTTCACCGTGATCATCTTCACTTGATTTACCACACTTGATCCATGGTTGAGCCCTCTTGATCATCACCATCAACTCCTAGGCTCCACACACCATGGTTATGACCCCCTACACTTAGCCATCACTTAGCAAATAGGTTAGTCCTTAGGGTGCTATCAATTATCAAAACCACACTAGAGCTTTCAGAGGCTTAGGGAATGCTCACAATGTGTATGGCAATGATCAAAATGTGCAAGACGGACAACATGTGCCTGGTGATCAACTATAAATACCCCCAAGCAAGCCCCTAGCCATTGCTCCCACTAACGCAACCGTTAGAGCACTTTTCACGCCATCGGACGCTACCGTCGGACTAAATGTCTATGTCCGACGCTCTCGATCTTCGCCACGTATCTCAGAGGTTTGAAGACAGTCATTGAGTAATAATGGTTACTTACTCACGCCAACATCTAACTCGTCGGACTCCATCAGACAGCACCACTGTACCAAAACGAGTTAGAGTCTGACATCTCCAGAGAGGTTCAAGGAGCAGAAAATGTGTCAGACATGTCCGATAGCCACCGTCGGACTAAGCATACGTGCCCGACGCCTTCAAACTTAGTTTCCCATGATCTGCTACTATTCGTCGTACTCTGGAGAAATAGTCCTATGCTCGCTCTTTCACAGACGTCGGACGAAAAAACAGCGTCTGACTCTGACGAACTAGCCAACACAGGACGTAGCTCAGTTAGTACACCGGACAAATCACACTCAGTGTACGATGGCTTCCACAAATGACCAAAGAGCTCTAGACCTCGTCGGACACTGTCCGTTGCCCTGCACTAGACCAACAGCGTGCGTCCGACGCTCTTAGCGCAGATAACATAGCACTAGGTTTAGCCGTCGGACTCAACACAATGGTCTGACGCTGCGTGAACTCCACCGTCTGACGCTCACTATTCTTAGGTTTTAAGTCTAATTCTTGAACCCTTGTTTCTATGTGCTGACACCAAGGTTAACTACCACTTGTGCACAATGGGTTAGCTTTTGAAAACATTTTTCAAGGGTTAGGCACTTGTGATCTAGGTTCAAAGTATATGTCATGCATGAGATACAACCTAGAGCAATTGAAAGTAAGTCAACTACTTACTTCTCCCCTTCATAGTCGTCTAATTATCCTAAATATGATCACTTGCACAAGAATTTTTATCACCAAAAGAAAATCCCTATAGCATTACCTTTGCCTCTATCTTTCCGTTTCTTTCTTTCTTTCTTTCTCCATTCTTCATTTCACCATCTCCATGGTTTGAGCTCTTTAATCAACATCTTCATTCCTCATAGCTCCACACCATGGCTTGGACAATCTATTCTTTGTCATGCACTTAGATAAATAGGTTAGTCCTTAGATATCATCAATTATAAAAACCAAACTTGGTTTTTCAATGCCTCAGCACCTCGCCTACTCGGGGACAGCCTCAGCACCTCGCTGTGGTCGGAGATTTCGCTATGTCTTGCCTGCTTGGGGACCGTTTCGGCACTCTGCTATGCTCGGGAACTTCGTTATTTTCTTGATCATGCTACACGATACTACATCATCTTTCAGCAAGCTTGGGACTACGTGGTACACGTCATTTCAGCAGTAGTGCTTAAAAAAATCAGGCTTCTCAAAATTTTTTGTTGGAGCTCTTTACATCTGTCTGGCCAAACTGTCCAAGAATGACCATGATGGGAGAGTGGCATGCACTGCTCGTAAGCACGTCGTTGCTGCTTGTAAGTACGTCTTCGCCTACGATGCGTGGATACGTCAGGGGGGGTCCGTATCGCGTATCGGATACTTCACGGATATGGACACGGCTTAGATACGCCACAGATACGTATCTATGCCGTACTTTGAAAGATACGCACTAGTCTGGATACGAGTATCAGATACGTATGGGTTGATTTGGATACGGCCCATGAAATGAAAATGGCCCAAATCTCACTCTCGAACACGTGACGAACTGCCATCCCAAGACCCCCCGCACGCTCGCATCATATTTACATAGTAGAACGGTGGCGCATCGCCTCCCCTTCCCGACTCCTGCACTTCCACTGACTCGTGACTTGGCGGCGGCGGCGATCGGCGCTCGGCGGGCGGCGGCCACTGGCCCGGCTGTGCAAGCAGCTGACGGCGAGCCGGAGACGCCCTCTTCCAAATCTCCTCGCCCTCAGGTCCTGTGGTCTATGCATGGCTGTAAGCGACATTTTAAGTTGTGAACTATGTTATTTTGTATTAAATCATGTATTATTCTTATTATTATTAAAATGTCTTAGCCATATCCCCGTTTTTTTATAGTGTATCCGCGTATCGGATATGTATTGTACCTGATACCCGTATCCGTATCCGTGTAACGTAGGTCTTCGCTTGTCAGAATTGCTTGGAACATCGTTTCCTGACAAATGCAAGGTGCTCAGGAACTATTCGTGGGGGTATAGACCCGTATACCCACATGACGCTATATGGCCACGCTATCCGAGGAGGCCCATATCGCTAGAAGGCATAATCCGTATGCTTCGCCGGATCTTCGCACGCCACAAGACGGCTAATTGGAGCCTTAGAGGCCAAGGAAGTAGCCTTTTCGTTGAGCAGATACTCTTGTTTCCTTCTAAACCAGATATCATCATGATGTTACGAATAGAAATAACCTATCTGTAACCCTACCCCTCCCCCCAACTGTATAAGGCGGATAGGGGACCCCTCCATTTTCATCTCATATTACATACACAGAACACAGGACGTAGGATACTACACTTCCGGACGACCTGAACCTATCTACATCGTATGTCCTTGCTCTTGGTGTTATGCTAGCCCGTCTCAAGTGCACCTCTAGCGATTTATCTACTATCGCGGGCATACCCCTAGGTAGACAGCCGATGATATTTCGTCGACTCCTCTCCTGGACATGTTGATCCTTTCAAATAGAATCTATATGCTTCTGGGTGTCCATTTTACTACAGGCTGCTCCTAGAGACCGAGATGGACTCGAACTCATAAGTTAGGTCTCCACCTTAGCTTGGACGCCCCTTACTTGCCTCCTAAGGTGGCGGCCAAGGAGGTGCACATCCAAGGGCTTTCTTAGTGTGTTCATCTTCTATCTTCTTGGAGCGTGCTGCATCTTGAACCAGGGTCCCTAGTATAACTAACAAGCCCATGATGATGCAACTCCCGGTAGAAACATCGGCAAAACGTCTTTGATGATTTGGTGACCTTGCCGATATGATATTGAGGTGAGACCAAATCAAATTGTAAGCTTATCAAAGTAACTTTCTATCAAAAGCTCATTGACATCAGTCGCATTCCAGATGCGTGAGTTATATATTGCTTATAAAACACTCTTGGGCTATCGACGAACCGTGGCATATCCATTTTCTCAATCATCTTTATTGTTCTTAAGCACATTGTTAATACCAAGATTAGACAATTGGACTACCCCCTCAAAAAAACCGTGGACATTTGGACCGGTGAGCCTGGGATTTTTCTGTTCCGTGTAAGCCTATCCAAAGAAACTGTTCTAGGGGCTTTCGCCTAAAAATTAAACCAAACTAATAATCCGAAGCAAACATGACAGCCTAAAAGCATGACATCAAACAAAGTTTATCTCTACGCTGCTATCCTTCATGTCTTGGCTCCCATCTTTAGTACATGAGGCCCCGCGTGGTAAGCACAAATATCATATCAGAAGAAAACTCTATGAATTCAGATCGGGAAGTTCTCAGTTGGTAACCAGATGGCAACTATTCACAATTCTGTGATCACAAGACACAGGTCACTATTATTTCCAATGTTCCAAGAAAAGTCATGTAAAGAGCAGACGATACACCATAAAAGGTACTACAAAAATGTTGCCAAGTTAGGTCTTGCCATGCGCGAAGACTGGTGCGCTTGTATTCCAAGGACCAGCAAGGAGCCAACACCACATTGATAGCTAAAAACCTATGAATAATACTGGTCAACAAAAATCCTAAGATGTACATTCTCACAAATGGAGCTTACAGTGATATGAAAAATGAAACTGCTCCAGATAAATTAGCAGGCAAATAACAGACCCTGGCTGTTCTAAATCAAGGTATTATCGACCTGGTTTCAGTTTGTACAGCTCATGACGACCAGTCTTGGTGTCAATTTAGGCAATGGCCCACCATATGAACACTTATGAACCATCTTCGTCATGCGTATGATTGGGGACATCTCCGTGGTTGTCCAGTGGCATATACTGTGCCATGATAGCTCTAATCTCAGAGTCCATGTATGACTGAAACAAAATTTGCACCATCATGTATCCGTCATCGGCAGTAAAATATTTGGTCAGTTAAACTAAGAACTACTGCTGACAAAATATTTGAGCATGTCAACAACCAAAAATACAAGCTACTCCAAAAGCTGTTCATGACATTTCTATTAAAAATAATGGCTACATGTATTTTTTTAATGCAAATTAGACCACTTGGATATGCCTACACGTGATGGATACAAATCCAGCCATCTGCTTAATATAAAAGGGATGGATACATAATAAGTTTAGGAAATGGGATCTATTTAACAGAAGTAGATACGCATACATTAGGAATAGGCTCAGATATAGAAAATCACTCATTATGAAACATGGTCAGACAACTAAAGAACAAAAGTAAGGGTGTGCATGTGCGCTTACCCTTAGTCTGTATTTGTATACAACATAACTTCCCGCTGCCACAACAGCAACAACTATCAAGATACCCCACACTGCAGCCCACGCTGCTTTAGCTTGAACTGCTGTCTTGCCTGCAGATTAACCATTCATATATACTCAATTGATACACTAAGGAGAACAAAAAGCTATCATTTGAGTTGGAAAATTACTTATGCAGGTGTTATGCTCTCTGATGTACAAAAGGTCACCACTGCAAGTGCAGTCATAGCCACCCCATGTATCTCTGCAGTTGCATTCAGGACACTGACAAGCTTTTCTCTCCTTGCACTCATCAATGTCTGCAATGAATTAAAATAAATATGGTTTAAGCCATGCTGTATCTTCCGCATTGCACTAAATATCAACTTCATTACCAAGTAAATATTACCAACAGTAAAAAATGGATGTGTATAGCTAGTTGATTTAGCGTGCAAATATTTCTCGCTTCGGTTTCTCAAGGCAGAATGTTGCACCAAAGACCATATAGATATATTGTTGATAGTGCAATAAGTTAGATGAATTTACAATTAATAATGCCACATCAGGGAAAATAAGGGATTGTCTTCTCGTTCCATGGTAAGGGAATTAACGAGTGAATAATGCTGCCAAAAATTTTTGGGAGATGACAAAGTCTAATGTTGCTGAAGGCTTTACAAAGACAGATAACTTTTAAGATTAAACAAATCTTATAATGTTGCTAGCGCAATTATGTGAGAACTTTGAACATCACATAAATAATTATTTCTAATTAGAACCATAAGCATGGGAAGAAAAAGTTTTACCAATTGCAGGCATGCAATACCAAGCACTTAGGCCTACTGATTCTAATTGCTTGGTGGCACAAAGTTCTGCTGTAACTAGTTGTGTTTGGGACTGAAAGGCTATGTTGTTGTTGTTGGTCACTTGGTGGATTTGGAAGCACAGGAACAGGTGTGCTTTTTATTAGAGAAGGTATGCCACACAAACTGTAGATATATGGCATTGTGAGAGCGAATAGGTCTCAGGAAACTGATAGATAGATTGATGTGTACAGGGTACAATATATAGGCAAGGATCCGGAGGGTTTATAGAAACACCCAATCAACGGTGGCTCATGCCTAATCAGTGATCATCTACCATAATTCCCTAAGGAAGCCCAGCCGAATAGGCTTGGGTGCCAGGCCCATGGCCAGCCCACAGGGCGCCTATTCTAACACGCCTCCGCAGTCGAATTGTCAGCCACTCTACACGTTTAGACTGGACCTAAACTCCTTGAACACCGAAGAAGGCAGCCCTTTGGTGAGGATATCCGGATATTGGGAAGAAGTGGGAACATGCAGAACACAAAGATCACCAATGGCGACTCGCTCCCGGACGAAGTGAAGGTCGATCTCAATGTGCTTGGTTCGCTAATGCCAAATCGGGTTGGAGTTCATGTAGATGGTCTCAGCAGGAGACCAAGATGAAGAGTGCCTTGAACATAGTGAAGAATCCGCTTCAGAGGAGCAAGGTGAGGCTCACGGGGGTCCTGCATATGAAGGAAGACCTCTTGAAAGGTATACATAATGTCTAGACGGGTGAACGTCAAGTACTGGACAGCTCCAGCAAGACTGCGGAAGTCTGTAGCATCAGACACAGGGCCCCCATCAGCTACAGCAACCTTCAGATTGGTGTCTACTGGAGTGGAGCACGGGCTTGCACTCAGCCATCCCAGCATGATCCAAAATGTCCAGCATATTCTGTCGTTGAGAAAGGAGAAGGCCATCACCGCTTCGCTGAACGTGCATACCAAGGAAGCTATGCAATTCACCAAGATCTTTCATGGCGAACTCTCGCTAAAGTTCTGAGATTATCCGTCGAAGGAGACCAAGGAAGGAAGCTGTGAGCCTGAGGACAATGTAATCAACATAGAGCAACAGGTAGGCTGTCTGATCCGTGCTGGTAAACAAGAAGTGAGGGGTCTGACTTGGCTTCAACAAACCCAATAGAAAGCAAGTATGTGGCCATCCGGCTATACCAAGCACGAGGGGCCTGCTTGAGGCCATAGAGTGACTTCTTCAAGAGGCAAACAAAATCCGGATGAGCTGGATCTTCGAACCCGAACGGTTGCGGGCAATAGATTGTCTCTGTTAGATTGCCATGAAGAAAGGCGTTTTTCACATCGAGCTAGTGGATAGGCCAGCGGCGGGAGAGAGCCAGGGAGAGCACCGCGCGAACGGTAGCAGGCTTCAACACAGTACTGAATGTCTCATCAAAGTCCAAAGTCCACACCACGCCTTTGGGTAAAACCACAGAGAACCAAGTGTGCCTTGTACCTCTCGATGGAGCCATCAGACTAAAACTTGTGCTTGAAGATCCACTTGTCGGTGACAACGTTGGAACTGAGGGGGGCGAGGCACGAGATCCCAAGTGTTGTTCTGTAGCAAAGCACTGTGTTCTTCCATAGCCGCTCGCCAGTTGGGGTCAGCAAGAGCGCTACGGAAGGTCTTTGACACTGTAAAGAAGGGTGCGGCGTGGTAGGGGTCGGGCATTCGATAGCCACTCTTCGAACACGTGCCCATGGCGTGTTGGTTGGTCACCGGAGGAATAGCAACAACACCCTTGGGCAGGGGGCGGTTGGTGCAGGCGCAACCGGAGCAGGTGGTGGGCGAGGTCGGCGCGTGGTAGATGAAGTCACGCTCCGGTCGAAGAGGCAAGAACCCGGGCGGGGGTCTGCGGGGTGCCTGAGGGGGAGCTGAGAAGCCTGCGGACGATGCTGGAGACGTCAAGCTCGAGGAACCTGTGCACGAGCTAGGCTGCCACGTCTTCACCAGCTTCAGCGACGTTGACGGTGCCGCCTCGATCTCGATTGCGTCAGGGATGAGGGCAATCCCGGGACCAGTGGCCAGCGTGATTGAAATTGAGGCAGAGATCGTCGCGGTTCGCCCTGCGTTCACCGTTGGCGCCTCCTGCCTTGTCCGCCTTTGTGCCACCTCCTCCACCGACGTCGCGATCGCCGCGCGGCTTGTCCTTCTTGCCACCGCGGGGACGCCGGCGACGATCCTTGGATGATCCAGCACCATCCTCCTCCTTCTCGAAGGCCCGCCACTGCTCTGAGGTGTACAGAAGCTTCCCGCCGACGATGACGGGGTCGGAGTCCGGCGCCTGCTCGCGGTCCTAGACTGTCTTGAGCCTCCCGGTGACGTCCTCGATTGTGAGTTGGTCGAAGTCAAGCAGCATCTCGATCGAATTGACGATATGCGCAGACCTCTTTGGCATATAGCGAAGCAGCTTCTCGACGGCGCACTCTCCAGTCAGATTGGGTCGCCGAAGTGCACCATCTGCTCCATCAGGTTGCTCAACCGCACAGCGAAGTCCTCGACTTGCTCGTCGGGCTGAAAGGCGAGAGCTTCCCACTCTCCTCAGAGCCGCTGCAACATGGCACGACGGACGTCATCACCACGGGTGTGGCGCAGCGCAATGGAGTCCCACGCCAGCTTCACCGTAGCCTTGTTGGCGATGGAGGCCGTGACGTCAATGGGGACCGTAGAGCACAAGGCCTCCAAGGCTCGCCAGTCGTCGCCATAGTCGATGCCACCGACGTGCACTGCCCCTCCCAAAGATGTCGAGCCTAGAGCTTTACCTTCATCAGAAGGCTCCACTCGTTGTAGTTGCTCTTGGTGAGCATCGGCCACGGCTCGCCCGCCCGGGAGTCGCAGTAGACAGTGTGCAGCATCGGCGAACACCCGCGACGACCATGACGCCGCTCAGGTGACGGCGACTGGCGTCGGCGCGTGGGGCTGCCCTGTCTCGAACCCGCAGACCCAAGTCCTCCCGCTCCATCTCCTGGCGTAGGGCTGCAGCGGCGGTGGCTGCGGCCTGAGCCGCGGCTACTGCCTGCTGCACTTGGGCGGCCTGAGCCGCAGCCGCTGCCTCCGTGGCAGCAAGGCACGTGACACAGTCGTCTCCTGCTCTGGGTGCATCGGCACCTCCCGACAACACCGCGGACTTTCCAGCAGTTGTTGCGGCGCGTGCTCTGGAGCTCTCGGTGGACATGGCGGCTGTTCTCTAGAATCTATAGGTTCTTGATACCAATTGTTACCCAAACATAGATCAGGAATTAGAGATAAAGCCTTAGTTCTAAGAGTTGGTGGTCTACCCCTGCTTACATGGCAGTGGGATCAGCCAACCACTACAGCATATTCTTAGGCATAAAGTAGATACTAAACTTGGCTACTAAGCCAGCCGAAAACTACTAGACAGTGAATAGTAAACTGCAAGAAAAGTAAGATGATGTGGCCAGGCAAAGATTATTGTCTTGCTTGATTCCTTAGGAGGCCAATAGTGAATACATATATAGGGTACATAGGACTAACACCCCACATGGGTAGAAGATGTGGTGCTAATCCTATTTAAATCCATCAATCTATAATTAGCCATAATGGGGCATTAGCCACTAGTAGGCAAGGAAGGCAGATGCTAGGGATGCTGGTAATGGGATAGTGTAGAGTGGCCCAAGGCTCCTGGAAAGCAGTTCCTTCATAGAGAGGCCAAAAGGGTCAAACTCAATGGAAGGAGAATTGTCAATGATAAACTCGCGAACAGAGATAAGACTTGCCACAAGAATATTTCAAAGATAAAAATTATGAGGCAAAGGTTTATGACTAGTACCAATGATAGGAAGAGTAGAACCATTGCCAACAATGATAGATGAAGGAGAATTATGAGAAGGGGAACTTAGGGTGGTCGAGTTACCAACATTGGGCGTCATGTGATTACCAGCGCCGGAGTCGACTAACCAATTAGAGGTTGGTGCTGGAGGAGTGACCAACACGATGCTGAAAGCACTAGCCAAGGTTTGGGGATCCCATGGGCACCATGTTGGAGAGGACATGCGGCTTCTGTTGTTGTTGCTATTGTGGCGTCAAGGAAGCATCTTGTGGAGTAGAGGCATCTGCAGGGTGGGCAAGGGTGCCATGGGTGGGTGAAGCTGGTACCCGTACGGTGCGGCGGCAGCCAACATGGCGCAACTGTTGCTGGGGTCGCTGCTGACGCTGTTGGCCATCGGAGCCGGGGACGAGGCCAACCACATGCAGATGGTGCAGGATCACAGATCGTAGATGGAGGGCCACCCTGCGGAGACCTGCAGGTGTACACCTCCACAGCGATGACTGCAACCATCATTGTTGCTGCTATTCCTACTGCCACCGGTGCCACTGTACTATTGCACACCTTGAGGAGACGCAGCAAACCGTGCAGAAAGGGCGACGGGCACAGAGGTGGGGCAGTTGAGAGGTGACGAGCGTGGTGGAGGATGAGGTGAAGGAGGCCAACATGTTGATCTCCTCAAGCTCGAGGTCAGCACGGACGTCAATGTACGTTGGGAAGGACTCTTGGTGCTTGATGAGGGCCGCCATGTGCTGGAACTTTTCATTGAGACCGCATCAGATGTTAAGAACAAGGGTGCGGATGTGCGGTCATGGACGGTCTCACCGAGGTCACCGAGGGCATCATCCATGCCCTTCATGCGGCAACAAAACTCCGCGATGGAGAGGTCTCTTTGGACGAAGTTGCAGAACTTGGCGTCGAGGTGGAAGGGCGTGGGTCTCCCTGTTCCCATGGAACTGCTGCTCAATGTCTAGCCAGGCGTGCGTGCAGTGGTGTTGCCACACTTGTGGACGATATCCATGAGGTCTAGCGTGATGTTAAAGAGCCAAGACAAGACGACACCAGGCAGGGACGTGGAGGGCGACAGCGTCAGAGAGCGCATGATCCGAGAGCGCATAGCGACTGAGCGTGAGGATGTAGCCATGCCACTTGTAATGGGGGGACAAAAGATCGAGGGTGATGGAGATGAGCGCCTTGATGTTCTAAACTGCAACCGCCTAAGCATAGACATGGGAGATCGTAGCAGCCATGGTTATTAAGGCCGTAAGGCGAGGCGTGGCGAGTGACTACCGCCTTACGATTAAGCGGCTAAAGCGTGAGGCGAGGCAACGCCTTACAAATTTAAGAAAAACTTAAAATAGCATCTTAGGACAGTAGATGATTGATGAAGAAAAAAGAAAAAGAGAGTAAGACGGGGGAGTAAGAAGGGGGCTGGCCCAGCCCACCAAGCGGCCCATGTGCCCCTCCCAATCCTAGCATGCTTATCCCGATCCCTCCTTTCTTGTTCTCCAGTCTCCACCACTCGTTCCGCCTCCGCTCTATCTCCGCGGCTCCGCTTCCCTCTCTCCAGATGTGCTGCTCTACCCTCCTCCCTCGCTGCTCCCCTTCTAGATCAAGCAGATGGCGGCGTGGAGATAGCGGAATCGAGTGGAATCAAGCCGAGCGATGAGGAGACGGCGGAATAGGGAGGGTCAACATCAGAATTGATGAGGAGATGGCAGAATTGAGTTGGCGTTGACATGCACATAAGCGCCTTACCCCTAAGGGTGAGCTTGGAGCGCCCTGACGCTTAAGCGTTGATTAAAGCGACACCTTAATAACCATGGTAGCAGCCTCATAATCGTGGTCCTAGTCCTGGTCCTCATGGTGATCCTCAGGTTCAGGCAACGGATGTGCACGACATGCACGGGCAGCAGCAGCCTCTTGTTCGAGGCGTGCATCGAGATCGCACTCGACTTGCAAAGCGCATTCAGCCACACGCACGCGCTCCATGCAGAGGCCGCAGAGGCGATAGCAACGTCATCTTCGGTGATACAAGCTTGTTGAGTGGTACGGGCTGCGACTTCTTCCTCCTTCTGAGCATCTACAGCAGCAACACAGGCAGTGCCTTCATCGCACTTGGCGACAGCTTCGTGCCCTGAGGCGGAGGTGGCTATAAGCTCGGAGTCGGAGGAAGGCATGATGGAGGAGCGGAAGCAATGTAGGTCAAAGGACCGAGAAGGCAATAGATACCATAATAGAGAAGGTATGCCACGCAAATAGTAGATATACATTGAGCCCCAGGGGCTGATTATATACAGTGCAAAGGACTAACACCCTACCTTAGCAGACAATGTGGTACAAATCATGTCTACATATATGTAGCACTGGGTTGCTTGGGCGACAATAAAAAGGGCCCAGACCAACTATTGCAACAAGGACCAATAGGGTTGTTCAGCTAATTCTAACACTTTTTAGGCGCTTCTCCTAATTCTAGCCCCTTAGAGCATCTTCCAGCAGTACTACCTAAAACAGACTGCCTATTTGTCTCGTTGGGTAGCTACCCATTTTATACTACCCATATTTTGCTCCCAACTCTAGTAGTACTACCTAAAACAAGTTACCCAAACTAATCCTAGTAGAGAATGACGTGGATCCCACACGTCATCTTCTCTTCTATCTTCTTCTCCATAGATGAAGTCCTACGCCTCTGCAACCTCGTGCCTAGAGGTCCGCTGGCGCCCGTGCGCATCTTGTCGGGGTAGACCCGTGCCGAGCCAGTGGCGCTCACGCTGCTCCCACTCGCGTCGGCCTTTCCTCGCGAGACCTGACGCCGGTGTGGACACGGGAACGACGGCAGGGGAGGCATTCAACGGCGGCAGAGCATGCGACCATAGGGGAGAAAGAGAGCGCACGCCAGGCACAGGTGCTCAGCGGGGGGAGAAACAGCCCAACGAATTTTTAGGTGTCCATCTGTTGGGGCTACAAAAGTATGTATGGAATTTGGGTAGTCAAGTAGGCAGTCTACTGCAGTAAATTTTTGGCCTCCACTACCCGAAAATAGGATAGGTTCTGTGTTAAGTATTCTGCTGGAGATGCTCTTAATACAAGAGAATATGAGGCAGAAATATTATGTGTGGCAGGGGCCAAAGGCCTCAGGCACATTTTAGCCATAGTATGGTTGTATAGGTGGTCTGATGGTCGCCTCTAGTATTCTTCAGCGAGTGATGCTTGCAAAGCGTGATGTTGAGGCAACTTATATTAGTAAACGCACCTTCACATTTTTTAACACCATCCCCTCGGAAACCAGCTGGGCACTGGCATTTCCCATCTCCAGATTCCTGGAAAGAGAAGGAAAAAAAGGTTAAGAAGCAATAGACCTGATATTGAGTAATAAAGACATATATCCTGTAACAAGTCCTAAACTTACCTGGCAAGCAGAGAAGGTTTTTCCATTACGAGTTTCATGCCAACATCCCCCATGGTTTATCAAGCATTTTCCTGGTCCAGCAGCTGCAAATAACATATAGATTACTATTATAAACTTCTTTATTACCTTACATAAATTGTACAAAGCAATTGTGCATGTTTCAATGCGTGGCAATAAGGGATGCATATTCCACATTTTAAAAAAGGCATTGAGACCAAGGTGTGCAAGTTTACAAAACTACAACTTAAGTCAATTCCAGAACAATGATAAAAATTGTCAATGCTCAATAGCTTAATAGATCATTAGTACAAAACAAATAAAATGTTATGAACTTAATCCATAGTGCACTAAAAGTTTTATTATCAGTGTTTAGTGGATATCATTTGACTTCTTATCTTTTGAGAATGGACTTAACCATGCAGATTCATATATCTGGATTCTCAACACACTGAAGAAAATGAAGGTGACAAGCTGAACACACTTTCAAGTGAAAACAGCTCTGCTAGCTTCATTCTTTCTTGTTGCTTCTCCTTACAAACATTTACATACATAGAAAGAAAAGGGGGTTATGTTGTTGAGCTGGCACAACTGATCTTTACAGTTGAAGGATTCTTGATTAGTTGACTATCGGTCTCCATCTTTTCTGGATTAATATCTTCCTTAATTGTCCTCATCTGTCATCTCTTTGATCAAATTTTTACAAGGTGTTCTATATTTAAATGGATAACTTAAGCATGCAGTAATTCTCTCCAAGTCCAGTGTCTCCCACACTCCTTTTCATCCAGACATCAAGCTTCCCTCCAATGGTATTTACCCTATTACAATTTGTAGTAATAAAGGCTGGGCGTAACAATTGCTCAGTACTATTTAGCAGATTTAAATATCCCCTGTGATGATGGTTTAAATCCAAAAGAAAACAATTCCTAAATGCGAAATTGAAATATCCTCTAGCTGCCATCTATCATATTTAAATGGCACATTCTATCATATTTAATATCCTATTTGTTTAACAAGCTTTTTATTTCAAAATGCCCCATCCAAAATGCAACTTGTTAATATAGCTGACACAAAGTAATATTGTTAAACATTTCAAAGTTAGAACGTGAGAAAATAGAACAAAAGACATTACGTTCACAATTGCTGTAGCCATCGCCTTTGAACTGTACGCCATTGAAAATGGGGCATTCACACACTCTGCCACGGAACGTGTCCTGGGTAAGAAATTTTAAATGACACTGATGTGAGAAAATAGAAAAAATATTCAGACATATACATAAATGAATATATGGTACCAATCTCAACATACCCTACATGCTGTTACATTAGCAGATTTGTCTTGCCAGCAACCCCCATTGTCATTCAGACACTCATTAGTCTCTATATCTGTTTTGAAACAGCTCAACAATTAGTAGCCTGCATGTAATAAATTACTGCTTACTGTGCATTGGGTGTTATATAAATGGTTTTATATGTACTTACCATCATTCAGGCAGACATTTGGTTCAGTAGTTTCCTCAAAACCAGCACAAATAGCTTTGAGGACAGCTTTCCTCTCAAGCTTCCCTGTATTCCTTTTTCAGGTTAAGTCATACAGAGTGCATTAAGTTTGTATACCTGTGGAATATTTACCTCGATATTGCCGGTTGTTCACAACAAGTGTAGGCAGTATAGTAACATCTCCTCTTGAACCTTTCCCAATCTATACAATATAACAGCACAAACTAACCCATAAATAATGGACGGTAAATGTTCAATGAAACAGTTTGCAGTGACTGTTAATTTTTAAAAAAAATATATAAATCTACGGTGCTTTATTTTACTAATAAAAGCTCAACAACTACATAATACTAGGTTACTTCACCTGAGCATCTTGTTCCATTTTAAGCAACGGGTGGTCAGAATCAGCATTTGGGTCTCCCATGCATTTATCGACCTTCTTCACATCCAGACCTATTTCAAGTGTGAAAACATTACAGCTGTTACACGTATACTGAAGTGATAAACCATTATATCTGCAAGTTGCATGTCTGATTACATATCATGCTATGAGGTGTGAACATCTGAACCTAATTTAAGTGAGCAGAGATTAGCATGTGGATGCCAAGCATGTTAAAAACTTGCAAACATGTTACAAAATATATATACAATGTGGATTCTTCAGCAAGGGAGAAAAGAATAGAACCAACCGAGTGATTTGATGACAATTTCTGCACATTTTTTGTTGTACTTCTTCTCCTTCATTGGGCACCTTATGTGAAAATCAGTCACATAATCCCACCAGACCCATGGTTTCTTATTTTCATTTGCAACTTTAAACACACATAACTGTCTGAGGTTCTCTACCACCACATCCTTTCCTTCGTAGCCTGTGCTAAAATCTTGCTCTGGATCAGGTGCACAGTACCTCCCATGGTTTATGCATTGGGACTTGCACTGTTTACTAATCACAAATGCTTGAGGACAGTACCAAGTAATGTAATGGGGAATGAATTGACTATAGCCACCTTTCTCAAGTAGTTGGGCAGCTCCTTTAAATTCCTTGAGAAAATTCATCAACATATCACATTTAGGCCCACATTCATCATTGCTGTTTGTCCATAACTCATACTCAACACGGTCATCTGGATGTGGAACAGCCTCCCTCCAATCAAGATTCACATTAACCATTTCCCCATCTTTAACCGCCTTCTTCAACTGGTCACCAAATTTTTTATCAATTAGTGCAGAAGGAATGGTTATGTTTTGTATATACTTTGAAGCCTCGTCATCTTCACGAGGTAAATCCATTGTTATCAATGGTTCATCCTTGTCATCAACTACAAGTACTGCAGAGGCACCAGCATTTTGCGCATTCCAAACCTTCTTCGCAAATAGGCAGTCTGAAAACACATGTGGAGGAGGAAAACTAGATCACCATAAAGCTCGAGGAAATAGAACAGTGATGATGAAAGTTAAAAGGAAATAAAGGGTACATTTCAGAAGTTACTTGGGACGATAAAAAACAGCTAATATAGCAGAAGTCATATGACATCAGAGTCAAATTTTCGGACACCAGAGAATCAACAATTTCCTAGTTAGATATTTTTCTCAATTGACTCAATACAGCTATGGTCAGATAGCAATGTAAAACAATCAATGCAGTATTATAGAAGACCAATTCATAAAAATAGTCTGCGGCACTCTTCACTCGTGCTTACTGCTTAGTACTACAACAAAATCTCTTGCATCACCATTCTGCAAATCTATTCAGTAGCAGCATAAGCCTCTCTACTAACAGACCCAATTATCTGAAACCACCGATTTTGGCGTGTATGCCTACAGAAGCCCATATTCAGCATCCAATGAATGGATCCACCAATTTATTGTTCTTAATAATGAAATGGAGACAATAAATACATAATTCAGTGTTACTATTTATAGCGGTGTCAACTTCCTCGCCAGGAGACTTAGAACATGCTAAGCTAGCACCACCTTTTTGTAGTATGATATGATACAACCGACAAACCCAACCAGTAATAGTTAACCAATTACTATATGTGTGTATAAGTGTCTATTTCTCCCCTTTTTGGTTTCTATAATTGGCGTTAAAAATGTGTCGCTAAGGACCGCCAACATACTCCTCCTACTACTACTCTACTACTACTAATACTGCTACTCCTACAGCTGAGTCTCCAAGCACTACACCGCAAAGCGCATGGCACAAATCAGTCGCGCAAAGACCGAGATTGGGGGCACTTACCCCCGCGGTCGACGAGGAGGAAAGTGGGTATCGCGCCAGGCTTGGGACGGAAGGGGTGCCTGCCGTCAAAATCGTCGCAAGCGTTGGCGTTGTCCTTAGGGTAGACGACAGCGCCCGCCATGCTCCCGCCGTACTGCGGGATTCCGAAGTTTCCTATAGCGCTGTCGCGCCGTCCCCGCAGCGAAGTCGGCGAGGTCACCATCAGGCTGTTCTTCTCCACCACGAACCGCGCCTCCGCTGCCGCCGCCGCCGCGAGCAGCGCCAGCAGCAGAAGCAGCAACCGGCGAAACCCTAGCGCGCCCATTGCGTGCGAGCTCCGGCGGCGGCAAGGGCTTTAGATCGGAAGCGAGGCTCAACGGAATCGATGCGGATGCTTATTTCTTTTTATTTTATTACTAGCAAAAATGAGATGGATATATTACGCGGTACGAGCTCAGCTACTTTTGCCTTGCAACGGGTGAATGGGATACATATTTTACTCTGTTACGCTGTCACCCAGACACGTTGCTTTGACATTTAATGATTATATGGGAAAGTGGTGATGTACACGTTTTTAAAGGCAAATGTCCTTATCAATAAGTGAGAGGTGTTCCTGAGGATGTGTAGTATAATTTTATTCAAATTATTTGAAAAATTTTTGGGATGATTATGTAGGTGTATCATGGCGTTGTGTGTATTTATGCAATTTTTAGACCAAGATTACCTATTTACTGTAATTATTTGTTGATTTTTTGAAGGATAAATGGTAAAATAACCTAAGCTACCTAGAAAAATCTAAAAACTAGTATGGACACATCATTTAGGTGTCTAGTGTTGAGAAAAAAGTTTCAACTGATTCTGAGAAAATAGTGATGCACATGCTTTCAAGCGCACACATCTCTCACACATGTCCTTGTCACTAAGTGAGAGATGTTCATCCGTTTAAGGGGTGTTGTAATACCCTGGGTATTACAATTTAATTAATTTGCCATGTCATCATATTTAAATTTAAGCATCTGCATATGATTGTGCTTAAGGCCTAGAGTGATTTGTTTTCAGCTAGTGATTGATTGTGTAATTAAGTCCTTAATCAAATTCAAAAATAAAAATTAAATAGAAATCAAATTAAACCCTAGAGTTGGCCTAAAACCCTAATTCAAAATCTATAATGAATCTGATGAAAGTGTCTTAATGAAAGTTGTAGAGCTTTTAAAATGGGACAACTTTTATTTTTGGATATTTTGAAGTTATATTATAAAAATTCAAATTAAACTCAAATTACTATATTGAAATTTATATTTGAAACTTCAATTTCAAAAATATTAAGAATCTTCAAAAATTTCCTTTATAGAAGTTGTCAAGCTCACTGAGTAGAACAACTTTCATGGTTACCAATTTCCAAGTTGTTGAGAAGAATCAAAAGAAATTTTAAAATTTTATATTAAAATTCAAACCCTACTTTTACCCCCTTTTCTGTAATTTGAAATTTTGGCCGAATTTTAATTTGGTGTCAAAAACAAAAGTGATCTACTGAAAATACCCTACAACTTTGCTATTCACCACTTCCTCGGATTCGATTGAGATCAACTCGAATTGGCATCAAATAGCTCTTGACCTACTTGGTCTACTACTGTAGCTACAGGGGGGGTCCCCCTATTTCTCTTCCTCGCCGTACGCGCGTGCCGCGCGCGGTGCCGGGCGCAGTCCTGGCCGGCGTGAGGGGGCAGGGCCGTTGTCGAGCAGCCATGAGGGGGCCCTAGACCCAGCCCAAGCTTATCCTTCCGTTGCCCGGGTCTTTAAAGTCGACGAGCGCCGTTTCTCACCACTTCTCCTCCTCGCGGTCGCCGTTGAGCTCAATCGGATTGCAGGTCAAATTCACCGTGACCAAGCCACCACCACCTTCTCCATCTCGCAGCAAGCTCGCTAGTTTCCTTGCGCACCGATTGGTGCCGTCGGTGTGGGCTGTGGTGTCTCGTGCGTCCGGGAACGCGGGTCGTCATCTCCGCATCCGGCCGGAGCCGAGCAGAGCGCCGCCGCACGTCGGGAAGTCGAGGCCAGTCCTCTAGGGTGAGGTCCTACCAGAATTTGTGTACGTTTTAGGGTCATTGTGCTTCTATGGTTCTCATGTGCTAGATGGTTCGTCACTTGGTGCTCTAGGATCACCGGAACGGGATGGTCTTCACCGGTGCTCATCGTCGGGGGACGGCAGCGTCATCAAACTCACTCCTCCGTTCCGTCTCCGTCCCAACCAGTTATTGGTTTAGGGTCGTGGTGAGTCCCTGAATCGTTTTCCACCTTTGGTTTGGTCTCGTTCGTCTCGCGCTCGCCGGCGTGTGGTCTGCCGCCGCCGCTGAGTCACCGTAGTGACCGACGAGCTCGTCGCCGGTCGGGTCTAGCCATTTAGGGTCTCTAGGGTGGTGTCTCTAGGCTCTGCTCGATGTCCGGTGGTGTTTCCCTTGCCGGAGGGGGCCGCCGGCGGCGAGCCGCCATGCTCGCACGCGCGCGGGAGCAGAGAGGAAGAAGAGAGAGCGTGAGCTGAGGCTGACAGGTGGGGCCGCCCCGTCAGCGACCCGGTGGGCGCGCGAGCGCGCGCGCGGTCGGGCTGTGGCCACGTTGGGCCGGCCTACGCTGCTGGGCCGAGTTGGGCCGAATGGCCGTTTTCATTTTCCGGTAGATTTACAAGAGCTTTTTCATTTTTAATTAAAATGAATAGTGTTAGGTTTTAATCTTTTTGTGTGGATTAATCTACTACACCATAAATTATGAAAATATTTGTGGGTACTCTCTGTGATGTGTAGAATTTAATAAAAATATTAAAGGTGGGATTTGAGTGCTTTCTGTATTAATTAAAAATCAGCACATTAAATAATAAAAGGAACTTTGATGATTTTTTAATAAATTCTTTGTAAGTCCAAAGATCATGAAAATTTAATTGGTACTGTTTTAGGTCCCGAGCTAACTGTTGGTGAAGTGTGACATCAAATGGAAATATTTAAATATTTATTAAATTATATATTGGTTTAAATGATTAATAAAAGGGATAGGAAATGAAATGATTATTGATTGGTGTGATTTTTGGATTGGTTGAGATTCTATGTCAATCACCTTTATGACCTAGGACACTGTGAATTAGAACAATCATAGCTAGCTCATGGTAGGGTCTTGATCATGTGTGTACCTTATTTATTTTTAGATTTATCTGTCATTTCATTCACATCGCATTCATGTATTCATTCATTGCAATCGTGTAGTGACCGAGAATCCGGAGGTAAAGTCTGAGGGTCCATTTGAGGAGACTGTTCAAGAAATTATGCAAGGATTTGATATTTGTGGCACTGACCCGGATCCGACACTCTACACAATCCAAGGCAAGCCCCGGTGCATTTGCCCCTCTCCTTGTTGTTTTAAAAATATTTATCACTTGAGTTAATTAATTGCATTAGGTCAATAGGAGTTGGGTGACAACCAATTGATGCATTTTCATCCTTGAATACCTGACAATACTTGAGAACCTGATTTATTAAAAGTATTGCAAAAATGCTTAGTCATGCCTAATGGTTAGTTTTGCGAAAATGCTATTTTAAACTGTGATGAGATTAATCAAATGAATCACTTTACGGGAATGGTATGTCCTTGTTGGTTGACAGTGTTCCTACCTAGTTCATTGTCATCCACGGGATGGGTTGTTCCGTTTGGTCGACCATATGTTGGGTTAGAGTCCCAACGATTCTCACCATCGGAAAGGGATGTGAAAACCGGGTAGTTACCAGCGTACTTGGGTTAGAGTCCCAATGCATGGTTTTCTAACGGAAAAATATTAGGGACTGTTCGTTGTCAGGCCTGCTGTGATCAAGACTTTATAACTAGCCACATACTACGGAAAACCTCTGACTCCGGTGGCTCTACTGCTGGAACCGACAACCACGCACTGGGAGTGGAGAGATGGCGAGAGTAGCGTGTACCCTCGTGGCCATTGTGCCTGGAGACGAGAGGAGTACTGTGCTCTCGGGTGGTGCAGGACCGGTTCCGGGGTATGAAAAGCCGTGGTAGGCGGGGTTGGCGTATGCAAGCTTAAGTGCTACATACGCAGTTTGGATAGGGATCTCCAGCTGGGTATTAATCAATTCGAATCGTCGTTGCTCCTCGGATATGGAGACTTGATCCTCACCCCTACATCGGATAGTGGTTCGGAACTAGGATTGTTTTTGAATGGATAAAGTAAATGAAAGAGTGTTGATATACGAGAAAGAACTTGGAGATATGGTTAATGACGAATATTATTATTGAAATAAAATATTGAGATAGGACTAGTAATGGTTTTTCGCAAAACCCTTGAACTCTTGCTAAAACCTTACCTTGACTCCCCTCAGCCTGTATTCCTGAGTCTAATTTTACGCTCTTAGTCGGGTAAGTCTTGCGAAGTACCCCATGTACTCAGGGTTTGTTAACCCCGTTGCAGGAGGGCAGCAGGAGACCGAAGTCTGTCTCGCTCCGTGCTGCGTCACCATCGTCCAGGAGAGTGAAGAAGAATAAGGTTGAACCCGTGGGCAGGGTTCGTGTAATATTTATCTATCTGTCGTACTGTTGATTCTACCGCTACTGCTACCCTTTTAATGTATGGTTTGTAATAACTGCACCTAATTTCTATTCAAATACTGGTCTGTAATATTAATTACTATTTACTCTTCCGCAAATTTTACTCTGATGTATTTTGTTATGAAATGTTGTAACTCTGTAATGGCTTCGCAATGGGATCCTGTCGGAGATAACGGGTGCTTATGTAGCCCGGTAGAGCCCGCCTAGGTCATCTGGAACACGGGCCCGACTGTCAGATGTCATTAGTGACGATGACAGGTGTCTGTGGGCCACGTGATTTAGGCGGTTCTGTTACAGGTGTGTAGTACAACTTTATCCAAACCATTTGAAATTTTTTAGAATGATTATGTAGGTGTATCATGGTGTTGTGTGCATCTGTGCAATTTTCAGACAAAGTTTACTTATTACTGTAATTATTTGTTGATTTTCTGAAAGATAAATGGCAAAATAACCTAAGCTGTCTGGAAAAATATAAAAACTTGCGTGGATACATAGTTTAGGTATCTAGTGTTGAGAAAAAAGTTTCAACTGATTCTAGGAAAGTGGTGATGCACATGTTTTCAAGGACACGCATCTCTCACACATATCCTTGTCACTAAGTGAAAGATGTTCATCCGTTTGGGGATTGAAAGGACCTTATTTGGTTTTGATAATTGAGTGACAACTTATGTGAACTAATATGTGTTTAAGTGTTTGTTACACAGGTGATTAGTTCACAAGTACATGTGTGTGTGAGCATCTATTCCATGGAGGTGAAAATGGCTTGGAGATGATGTTTAGCTCACACATATGGTATGAATGAGCTTAATGCACAATCATGTCGCTATGTGGAGAAGATCAAGATAAGACTTATCTTGATGGACTCGTTGCAAGGGCAAAGGGCAAGTTGGAGGCTTTGAAGCCGTTGGTACCGATTGTCGGGAGACTTAAGAAAGACTTGGTGCCGGAGGCCGAAGTAAGGGTGACGAGCAAGTGAAGTCGAGAATCGATGAATCAAAAGCCACATGATGATATGAAGTGGATCATATCATTCATGAGGTGTTGGTGCATGTGTTGCATCGGTATCGACCGAGATAGAGATGGAGAAGGTGATGAAGACGGTGATCAGAATGAAAAGCGCAAGACAAAAGTATAACCATGGGACATTTCCATTTCACCGGTCTAAGGTTGAATAGAGAAGTGATTGACCGAATTTAGGATAAATGGCCATACTATCAAGAGGGGCAAACTTGTTTGCATATCGATCATCTAGTGCCAGTCGGAGTGATCTAACTTTGCATTGCTACGATCGAGTGGCGTGGCAAGAAAGAGTGAAAAATCCTTTGAAAAATGTTTGTGAAAAATGCTAACTCACATGCATAAGGTTGTGGAACACTTTGGAGTTGGCACATTTGCAAAAGGGTGAAAGTTTCGAGCTCGTGGGAAGCTTGGTTAGATTTTGGATGGATAAACTACTTTTATACTTTGATTTTTAGATTAAACAATCATGTGGGTTGTGTAGCCCTCTGAATAAGCTTTCCAAAATGTCCAAGATCATCGAAATCGGAGTTCGGAGCTAAGAGTTATCGCCGTTTTAGTGAGCGGAGGTCTGCACCGGGCGCTGTTCTGAGAGCACCGGATGCGCTGCTGCTACTGTAGGTGCGTCCGGTGAGCTGCGGACTGTCCGGGCTCGAGGGGCGGACTGTCCGCCGGCTAATCCTGAAAACGCGCACAGATTGCACCCGATCTGTTGGGGGTCGTCAGATATAACAGCGGACAATCCGGGACTTTTTGGCGGACTGTCCGCAAGTGTGCAGTTTGAGCGTAATGGCTAGTTTTTGAGCACCAGATGCTGCACCGGACGCGTCCGCTGCAACATAAAGAGCGTCCGGTGCGTGCGCAGTGAGCCCAATGAAGGGGGTAATGACTCTATTTCTTTGGAGGCTATAAATTAGAGGTGAGGGCCGGCCAAGAAAGGTTGCTCAGCACCTTGGGAATGTGTTTCCCTTGCTAGTGCTTGGTTTAGTGCTCTCCAACTCACTTGTGCTCATCTAATTCACATCCGATAAGTGAGAGATCGATCGCTAGTGCATTGCATTGAGAGTTTGCATCGAGTGGCACTAGGCAATCGACTTGCAAGCCGGTGTGCTTGTTATTCTTGGAGGTTGCCACCTCCTACATGGCTTGGTGGCTCGTGGCTCCGTCGAAGCAAGCAAATTAGATTGTGCTTGGCTCCAGAGAGGTGCTTGTGTGGGGTGTTGTGCTCGCCCCGCGAGAGATCGCGAAGAGCAACTCTAGTTGAGCGTGTCACTCAACATCTCACTCGTCAGGTAGGTTCTTGTGGCGCTCTTTGGTAGAGCTTAATCTTGGTGATCGATTAGCCACCGAACCACGGAGTGTAGGTGGACACAACGGAGGACGTAGTTTGTGGCAATGAACCTCCAGGAAATAAATCACCGTGTCATCCTCTATATCATCCTTCGTGGTGGTTTGCATTTCCCTACACAAGTTGTTATTATTGTTCTTTACTTTACTTGTGTAGTTGTAGCTCTTGTGAGACCAGTTAGCTTGTGTAGCTTGCCACTCACGTTCTTTGCTTGTGTAGCTTAGAACTAGTGTCTTATTTAGTTTATGTAACTAAACAAGTTGCGCTTCTTGATTAGGATTGTGTATCCTTGTCTTTGAGACTTTAGTGGGCTTAGGTGCTTAGTGCGCTTTTACTTGCTAGTTGGTAGGAGCTTTCCCCGGTGCTTGAAGTACTAGCGCTTAGGTTTGTGTGATCTTGTGGTAGAACGGTGTAGGGAAGTTCAAACTAGGATAGCACCTTTGTTTCTTGGTAGAATCTTTTACAAAGTGCTTAGAGATTTAGATAGAGGGGTGAATCGTTGTTAGAACCGATTTGGTTTTATACCGCTGCGATTAATTGTTTAAAAGGAATATTCACCCCCTCTAGTCCGCCATCTCGACCTTTCAAGTGGTATCAAAGTTTCGTCTCTCCGTTGTGGTCTTCACCGACCCGAGAGGATGGCTTCTAGAGGGTTTGAATGTTGTGAGACACACATTTTTTATGGCACACACTTTGAACGGAGGAAACACCACATGCTTAATCATATGCGTGCAAAGCGACCTAAGTTTTGGTGGGTGATTAGTAATGGTCTCTGTTGACGGTGGATATACCATAAAAATCCACACTCAAACACCGTCAACAGGCCTCGGATTCAAGGAACATCAATTTATCAATAACTAGTTCCACTTGTACTCTTAAGATTGTGAATGCAGGGAAGATAAAACAGACTAGAAATGAACACTTGGAACCCAATATCATGGTTTGGCCAAACCATAAATTTGGGAACCAAGTCACCACACTTCAACAAATGACACAAGGGACCACATGGAAGAAAATGGAGGTTGAGGTGTGAAAGACCCTAATTTGGTTTTGGTAATTGATGATACCATGTTACTAATCTAAGTGCTAAGTGTGTGTAGCCAAGAGTAGATTAGTGATATGGAGAAAGATGACATGAGCTCAAGTGAAGATCAAGATGAAATGATCAAGGAGAAAGAAAAGGACTTAAAGAAGGAAAGCTAGAGGCTAAGGTATATTCAAATAGGGTTTTTCTTTTAGTGATCAAGACTCCAAGTGGGAGTGATCACATTTAGGATAGAAAGCCGACTATAAAGGGGAGAACTAAGCTATTGGACTACTTTCAAGTGCTCTAGGTTGCATCTCATGTGCATTGAACTAACCAACCTAGAGAATCCCTTTGAAAACCCTTGAAAAATATTTGCAAAATGCTAACACACTATGCACAAGTGTAGAAGACCTTGAGTGTTAGCACATAGAAGCAAGGGGTGAGAAATAGACTTGAAAAACGCTGAGAAATGAGCATCGAATTGTTAGCAGGGGCAGCGTCGGACTATTGTCCAGAGTCCGACGCCTAACCCTAGCTCCGGCAAATATCGAGCGTCGGACGCTCGTTTTCCGAGCGTCGGACCATTGTGGTCTTCAGTCCGATGGTGCCGAGCAGTGAGGTGTGACGCGTGGCACGCTGAGGAGCGTCGGACGCTTGAGAAAAGTCCGACGGCGAGCGTCGGACAAAGTCCGACGATGATTTAGCGTTTTCAAACCTCTCTGGAAGTGTCGGACGCTGAGTTTCTTTAGTCCGACGGTGCTCGCGCGATCGTCCGATGATACGCGCGCAGTGAGCTGAGAGAGGGCATCAGACTTTGCGGTTTAGTCCGACGGGCCCAGTCCGATGGTAGTCAAACGCGCGAAATTAGTTACCATTGAGATCGGACGAACGGCGTTTAAACCTGTTGACACGTGGCGTTCATCCGAGCGTCGGACGCTACCATTTGGTCCGACGCTGTCGGTCCGACGGTATAAAAACGGGGTTAACAGCTGTTTCAGAGAGTGTAACGGCTAGGAGTTGGCTTGAGAGTATTTATACTCCCTCCCTGGTCACTTGGTGACTAGCTAGCACACTTGGATCATTGTCATACACTTTGTTGCATTCTAGCCTCCCACTCTCTCACTAGTTCATCATTTTGATCATCCTTGTGAGATTGAGTAAACCTCAAGTGCATAATTGCTTGTGTTTTGCATTCTAGAGCACTTGAGAGCAAGTCTCGGATTAGTTCTTATTCTCTTGGGACATTGCCGTGTTCCTGGACGGCTTGGAGGAGAAGAAGGTGTGAAGGAGCTTGGTGATTGTGCTTGCTCACACACGGTGATTATGAGGGGTTCTTGTGCCTTCCCCGAGCGGAGTGCTCAAAGGTAACTCTAAAGGATTGCTCGTGTCTTTGAGTTACTTCCTCCGTGGTAGGTTCTTGTGGCGCCTAGTGTAGGCTCGGTGTGTGATATCGATTAGCCTCCGAACCACCGGTTGAAGTCGACACAATGAGGACGTAGCGTGCCAGCAAGCACGTGAACCTCGGGGATAAATATTGGTGTCTCTATTGATTTCCTCACCTTCGAGTGAGTGACCTATTGATTGTCCCGGTGATTGGCTTCTTCACAAGGCAAAGGTTTATTCGACGATCATCTCTTTCTTATTCTTGTGCAAAGTAGCTTGTCCATTTGTCTTGAGTAGTTGTGTAGTTGTTTAGGTTTTGCTAGCTCTTTTGTGTAGATTAGAACTAAGGTTTAACTAGAATTGTGTAGGTGGCTTGCCTAGATTAGTGGTTGCCTTAGCATTGCATTTGTAGCCTCTTGTGGTTCTAATTACTTGTTTAGTGGTTTGTAGAATTTTTATTTAGGCTATTCACCCCCCTCTAGCCATACTAGGACCTTTCAAGTGGTATCGGAGCCGTGGTCACCGTTTAGTCAAGGCTTAACATCCTTCGGTGCATTGAAATGGCTCATATCATGTTCAATCATGTTCGGGGCAAACCACCTCACTTTGATGGCACAAGCTCATTTGACTATTGGAAGAGAAAGATGAGGATGTATCTTGGCTCAATTCATGAGAAGGTGTGGGAAGTCACTGAGAAGGAATACATTGTGCTTGATCTCGCAAACCCCACACCTGGAGATCAAGAGAACAACCAATGTAATACAATGGCTCTCAACACCATTTACAATGGCATTGACTCAAAGGTGTTTGAGCAAATCAAGGATTTGGATAGAGCAAGTGAAGTATGGACAAGATTAGAGCAAAACTATAAGGGCACTTCAACGGTAAAGAGTGCCAAGTTGTACATGCTCAAGGACAAGCTCTCAAACTTCTAGATGGATGATGGAGAGAGCATTCCGGAGATGTTCTATAGGCTCCAAGTGATCATCAATGATTTGAAGGTCTTGGGTGAGAAAACAAGTGATGAGGACTTTTCTCACAAATTTCTCATGTGCTTGCCCAAGAGGTTCAAGACCTTGAGGACTATCATCTTCCGGGGTGGCATGAAGGGTGTCACTCCAAATGAGATTCTTGGTGATGTAATGACCGAGGATCAATACAATGAGAAGAGTGATAGTGAAGAAGTGAAGAAGGAGGATGACAAGAGCAAGAAGACCGTGGCATTTAAGTCCACTACCTCTTCATCCAAGAACAAGGGCAAGGGCAAGAAAGGATAATCTAGTGATGACGATGCATCTAGCCTTGATAGTGATGATGAGGCACTAGCTTTCTTTGTGCGCAAGTTTGAAAGATTCATGAAGAAGAAGGGCTATGGTGCTAGAAAGAGAAGAGATAACTTTAAAGGCAAGAATGTAGTAAGGAAGTGCTACAATTGCAAGAGCACGGACCATCTTGTGGCGGATTGTCCCAATGCTAGTGATGATGAAGATGATTACAAGAAGAAAGGCATGAAGGACAAGAAGGACAAGGTGGAAAAGAAGGAGAAGAAGAAGTTCAACTTCTCCAAGAAGAAAGGTGGATCCTATGTGGTGACATGGGATAGTGATGCTTCCTCCGATGATGATGACTCTAGTGATGATGATGAGAGGAAGACATCCAAGAAGAAGGCCATGGCTTCTATTGCTATCAACAAGAAGTCTTCATCATTTGATTCATTATGCTTCATGACTAAGTCCACTAAGGTAAAATACGATGACTCAAGTGATGATGAAAAAGATGATAATGATAGTGATAGTGATGATGATGATCCTAGTGTAGCACAACTCATAGACATGTTAGAGCAAGCCGAATATCTTATTAGTTCTAAGTCTAAGAAGTGCAAAGAATTGTCAAGAAATTAAAAAATCTTGAATAATCCTTTGATGAGTTAAATGCTTCTCATGAGTGTCTAAAGGAAGACCATGAGGATCTCAAACTAGCTCACACCAAGCTTGAGGAAGCTCACTCCTCACTCTTAGAGCTAAGCAAGGTAAAGAATGTTGCTATAACATGTGATGTGGGTGTAACTTGTGATCTAATAAATGAATCAACTAATGAAACACTTGTTGCAACCACACATAATAACACTAGTTCTTCATCATCATCCACTTCTACTTCTACCTTCACTACTAGTGTTGATCCAATACTAAAAGTTGAAAATGAGAAATTGAAGAAGGAAGTGGACAAGCTAACCCGCGCATTAGGCAATGCCTATGGTGGGGATGCCTGCTTGCTACAATGTTTGGGTAGCCAAAGATATAGTAACTTTAAGGAGGGACTTGGCTATACTCCCAAGAAAGGCAAGGCAGACTTTATAACTCCAAAGCCTAGCTTTGTGAGGAGCAATGGTCGATTTTGCTACAAGTGCAAGCAAGTTGGGCATATTGAGGCAAATTGCATCACTAACAACAAGAACAAACAAATAAAATTTGCAAGTGCTAAATCTATTAGACTTGATTCTTGTTACATGCTTACCAAGGGTGAGAAAGGTGTCAAAGTCAAATATATTGGTACACCTAAAGAGAGCCCAAGGTTGAAGACTATTTGGGTACCAAAGGCTTTGGTTGCTAACTTCCAAGGACCCAAACAAGTATGGGTACCTAAAAGACATTGACTTGTTTTGTAGAAAGCCGGAGGGAGGCATTGGGTTCTTGATAGTGGGTGTTCTCAACACATGACCGGTGATTCAAGAATGTTCAACCAAATCAATTTTAGTGGCAATGAGTATGATAGTATCACATTTGGAGATAATACCAAAGGCAAGGTCAAGGGTCTTGGAAAGATTGCAATATCAAATGATCTAAACATCTCCAATGTGCTATTAGTTGAGAGTTTGAACTTTAATCTATTGTCCGTGGCTCAACTTTGTGATTTTGGTTTTAAATGCATCTTTGGTGTTGATGATGTGGAAATCATTAGTGTGGATGGATCAAACTTGATATTCAAGGGATTTACATATGAGAATCTCTATCTAGTGGACTTTGCTGCTAGAGAATCACAATTATCAACATGCTTACTCTCTAAGTCAAGCATGGGTTGGTTATGGCATAGAAGGCTTGGTCATGTTGGAATGAAGCAATTGAACAAACTTGTGAAGCATGACTTGGTTAGAGGCCTTAAAGATGTTGAGTTTGAGAAGGACAAGTTATGTAATGCATGTCAAGCCAGAAAACAAGTAGGCAACACTCATCCTAAGAAGGGCATGATGAGCACATGCAAACCATTTGAATTATTGCACATGGACTTGTTTGGACCAACTACATATACAAGCATTGGCGGCAACAAGTATGGTTTGGTGATAGTGGATGACTTCTCAAGATACACATGAGTCTTCTTTATCAATGACAAAAGTGATGTTTATGGTATCTTCAAAACTTTTGTCAAGAGAAGTTGCAATGAATTTGAAACAACCATCAAGAGGGTGAGAAGTGATAATGGTAGTGAGTTCAAGAACACAAGAGTTGATGAGCTTTGTGATGACTTAGGAATCAAACATCAATTCTCGGCTAAGTACACACCTCAATCAAATGGCCTAGTTGAAAGAAAGAATAGGACTCTCATTGATATGGCAAGATCTATGCTTAGTGAGTATAATGTGAGTCAATCTTTTTGGGCCGAAGCAATCAACACGGCATGCTACTATTCTAATAGACTCTATTGCCATCCTATGTTGGAGAAGACTCCATATGAGATCTTGAATGGAAGAAAACCAAATATTGCATACTTTCGGGTGTTTGGTTATAAGTGCTACATATTGAAGAAAGGAGCTAGATTGAGCAAATTTGAGAAGAAATGTGATGAGGGATTCTTGCTTGGCTACTCCACCACTAGTAAAGCTTATAGAGTATGAAACTTGGGAAGTGGTCAACTTGAGAAAGTTCATGATGTTGAATTTGATGAAACCAATGGGTCTCAAGATCAAAATGAGAATCTAGATGATGTAAGTGGACCTCAATTGGCAAAGGCTATGAAAGAATTGGACATTGGTGACATAAGGCCGACTCAAGTGGTTGATATAGAAGATGACAAAGATCAAGTGCAAGTTCCTTGAATTGATCAAGCTAGTGACTCTCAAGTGCAAAATCAAGATCAAGCTAGTTCCTCTCAAGAAAATCAATCAAATGAACAATCTAGCTCAAGCAATCAACCTCAAGTGCTTCAACCCACAAACATTGCAAGAGATCATCCTTTGGATCAAATTGTTGGTGATATTCAAAAGGGTGTGCTAACAAGATCAAGACTAGCATCATTTTGTGCTCACTATTCATTCGTGTCATTTGAAGAGCCGGAGAACATTGAGAAGGCATTGAAAGATAGTGATTGGGTAAATGCTATGCATGAAGAGCTCAACAATTTTGAAAGAAATGAAGTTTGGGAATTGGTAGAAAGACCAAAGAACTACAATGTTATTGGCACCAAATAGGTATTTAGAAACAAGCAAGATCAAGATGGTGTTGTGATACGGAACAAGGCAAGATTAGTGGCACAAGGGTACACTCAAGTAGAAGGATTGGACTTTGGTGAAACCTATGCTCCGGTTGCTAGATTGGAAGCAATAAGAATTCTTCTAGCATATGCTTGTGCTCACAACATCAAGCTCTACCAAATGGATGTCAAAAGTGCATTTCTCAATGGATTCATCAATGAGTTGGTATATGTTGAACAACCACCCGGTTTTGAAGATGAGAAGAAACCAAATCATGTGTACAAGTTAAGGAAAGCACTCTATGGTTTGAAATAAGCACCAAGGGGATGGTATGAGAGGCTAAGGGATTTTCTCCTCTCTAAAGGTTTCAAGATGGGGAAGGTTGACACCACTCTATTCACCAAGAAAGTTGATGGTGATTTGATGATCATGCAAATCTATGTTGATGACATTATCTTTGGATCAACTAGTCAAGCTTTGTGTGCGGAGTTTGAAAAGATGATGGCTAAAGAATTTGAGATGTCTATGATGGGTGAACTCACATACTTCCTTGGACTTCAAATTAAGCAAATGAAGAATGGCACATTCATAAGTCAAGGCAAGTACACAAGAGACATGATCAAGAAGTTTGTAATGCAAGATGCAAAACCAATTAGCACTCCCATGGGGACTAGTAGAAGCTTGGATGAAGATAAAAGTGGCAATATGGTTGATCAAAAGGCATATCGGTCTCTAATTGGAAGTTTGCTCTATGTCACCGCATCAAGACCGGATGTCATGTTTAGTGTATGCATGTGTGCTAGATATCAAGCATCTCCTAGAGAGAGTCATATGAAGGCCGCAAAGAGGATATTGAGATATTTGAAGCACACTCAAGATGTTGGATTGTGGTATCCTAAGGGTGCAAAATTTGAGTTGATTGGATATGCTGATGCGGACTATGCCGGTTGCAAGATCAATAGAAAGAGTACATCGGGCACATGTCAACTCTTGGGAAGATCTCTTGTCTCATGGTCATCAAAGAAGCAAAATAGCATATCACTCTCCACCGCCGAAGCCGAATATATTAGTGCGGGGAGTTGTTGTGCTCAAATCCTATGGATGACGGCAACTTTGAGGGACTATGAAATCAACTTCAAGAAAGTGCCATTGTTTTGTGACAATGAGAGCGCTATTAAGTTAACTCAAAATCCGGTTCAACATCAAAGAACCAAGCATATTGATGTAAGGCACCACTTTATCCAGGATCATCAACAAAATGGTGACATTGACATTCAAAGTATTGGAACCGATGATCAATTGGCCGACATACTCACCAAGCCACTAAATGAGAAGAGGTTTTGCAAGCTTAGAAATGAATTGAATATTCTTGATTTCTCCAATATGAGTTGAGCTCACCCCACATATGTGACATGCCTCTACTCCGACAAAGTAAGGTAAAATTGTTTGACATTACATCATACTTGCTAGGACTTGTTTAGAGCATATACACATATTCACCTCTTAGGAGCATTCATGGCAATTAAAATGTTATTGATGGATATATGCTACCACTATTGCCTTTTTTGATTGTATGATCTAGTGGTAACGTATGACATGCATGTGTGCTTAATCTCCTAGTGTTCAAACTAGTTCATTAGCTCAAGGTGTATAACTTCACATGGGCAAGATAACCCCTAGTGGCGTGAAGAAGCTTGTCCTTGGATCAAACTTAGTTATATATCCTAGGCAAATGCACTAGATTGAGCCAAAGTGAAAAATCAACTCTCTTTCCAAATCAAATGAACTTAACTAATTTTTCTTCACTAAAATGAACCTTTTTGTGCAATTGTTGACAAAGGGGGAGAGAAAGTTACAAAAGAAAGAGAAAGAGCGATGAACCATCATTAGGCCGATGATAGGAGAGCAATAGGCCAAAGGAAAGGGGTAATTAAAATTTTGAAGCACACAAGTAGGGGGAGCAATCACATATGCAAGTTGTTGCATTTGGATGTGCACTAATCATATGATTGCTCATTGCATTTGTATTTACTTTCTTATACATGATTGTGTGGTGTATTGCTAGTAGTAGGATTTGAATGATGATTTGAACAACTAGCATGTGTAGGGTAACTAGTTGGTTATATTTCTTCAAATGGTAACTAGAGCTTGCTTATAATGTGATCTCATGGTATGCTCTTGTATTTGTGACCTTCTAGTTACTAAGGTGCTAAGGATGGTGTACATGGCAACTCCGATGGTATCACGCTTCAAAGGTCCATTATATACACCTTAACATCATTTTGGTAGAATTACTCTCTATTCAATACATATGTGCTAGCTTTCAATCCAAACTCGATGCACATATGTAGGGGGAGCCAATACTAACAAAATAGAACTTATGATGGTTGTCCAAATCCTTTCATGATCTACTCATGGACAAGCATGATAAGTTCAAAATCTTAATGCATATTTCTTTTGTAAAATGGTTGTCATCAATTACCAAAAAGAGAGAGATTGAAAGACCCTAGTTTGGTTTTGGTAATTATGAAACCATGTTACTAATCTAAGTGCTAAGTGTGTGTAGCCAAGAGTAGATTAGTGATATGGAGAAAGATGACATGAGCTCAAGTGAAGATCAAGATGAAATGATCAAGGAGAAAGAAAAAGACTTAAAGAAGGAAAGCTAGAGGCTAAGGTATATTCAAATAGAGTTTTTCTTTTAGTGATCAAGACTCCAAGTGGGAGTGATCACATTTAGGATAGAAAGCCGACTATAAAGGGGAGAACTAAGCTATTGGACTACTTTCAAGTGCTCTAGGTTGCATCTCATGTGCATTGAACTAACCAACCTAGAGAATCCCTTTGAAAACCCTTGAAAAATATTTGCAAAATGCTAACACACTATGCACAAGTGTAGAAGACCTTGAGTGTTAGCACATAGAAGCAAGGGGTGAGAAATAGACTTGAAAAACGCTGAGAAATGAGCGTCGAATTGTTAGCAGGGGCAGCGTCGGACTATTGTCCAGAGTCCGACGCCTAACCCTAGCTCCGGCAAATATCGAGCGTCGGACGCTCGTTTTCCGAGCGTCGGACCATTGTGGTCTTCAGTCCGATGGTGCCGAGCAGTGAGGTGTGACGCGTGGCACGCTGACGAGCGTCGGACGCTTGAGAAAAGTCCGACGATGATTTAGCGTTTTCAAACCTCTCTGGAAGTGTCGGACGCTTAGTTTCTTTAGTCCGACGGTGCTCGCGCGATCGTCCGACGATACGCGCGCAGTGAGCCGAGAGAGGGCGTCGGACTCTGCGGTTTAGTCCGACGCCCCTAGTCCGACGGTAGTCAAACGCGCGAAATTAGTTACCGTTGAGATCGGACGAACGGCGTTTAAACTTGTTGACACGTGGCGTTCATCCGAGCGTCAGACGCTGCGGTTTGGTCCGACGCTGTCGGTCCGACGGTCGGTCCGATGGTATAAAAACGGGGTTAACGGCTGTTTCAGAGAATGTAACGGCTAGGAGTTGGCTTGGGAGTATTTATACTCCCTCCCTGGTCACTTGGTGACTGGCTAGCACACTTGGATCATTGTCATACACTTTGTTGCATTCTAGCCTCCCACTCTCTCATTAGTTCATCATCTTGATCATCCTTGTGAAATTGAGTGAACCTCAAGTGCATCATTGCTTGTGTTTTGCATTCTAGAGCACTTGAGAGCAAGCCTCGGATTAGTTCTTATTCTCTTGGGACATTGCCGTGTCCCTAGACGGCTTGGAGGAGAAGAAGGTGTGAAGGAGCTTGGTGGTTATGCTTACTCACACTCGGTGATTGTGAGGGGTTTTTGTGCCTTCCCTGAGCGGAGTGCTCAAAGGTAACTCTAGAGGATTGCTCGTGTCTTTGAGTTACTTTCTCCGTGGTAGGTTCTTGTGGCGCCTAGTGTAGGCTCGGTGTGTGATACCAATTAGCCACCGAACCACCGGTTGAAGTCGACACAACGAGGACGTAGCATGCCGGCAAGCACGTGAATCTCGGGGATAAATCTTGGTGTCTCTATTGATTTCCTCACCTTCGAGTGAGTGACTTATTGATTGTCTCAGTGATTGGCTTCTTCACAAGGCAAAGGTTTATTTGACGATCATCTCTTTCTTATTCTTGTGCAAAGTAGCTTGTCCATTTGTCTTGAGTAGTTGTGTAGTTGTTTAGGTTTTGCTAGCTCTTTTGTGTGGATTAGAACTAAGGTTTAACTAGAATTGTGTAGGTGGCTTGCCTAGGTTAGTGGTTGCCTTAGCATTGCATTTATAGCCTCTTGTGGTTCTAATTACTTGTTTAGTGGTTTGTAGAATTTTTATTTAGGCTATTCACCCTCCCTCTAGCCATACTAGGACCTTTCAAGGTGGGGCCAAGCATGGTTCGGCCGAACCATGGATGGGGCCTACTAGGCCCAGCTGACATGGCACGATCCGTGTGACACTCCACTCAACTTATTTCATCCATTAGATCAATATGTATTTCCATTCAACTGTGGAGAAGCAAAGTACAAGGATTCAACGTGACAAACATGCAACCAAGATGGAACCAACATACGGGGACTAACACCAAATTTTGGGCTGGGAGCCGATAGCCGATGCCAGAAGCCGATAGCCGATACCGAAGGAAGATAGCCGATCTCGGAAGCAGATTCCGTCCAGCAGAAGGAAGGAGAATAGCCGATTGCACGGAGAATCGGTTATCGGGCGAAGGTGACAGAAGGCGTGCAGCGTCGGTATTGGTGACGTCATCTAGAGTCCGCGCCGCCAGGATGTGATCACGATCGGAGTCCGTTATGAAAGGGAAGATGTGACTCCAAGTTACCTTAGATATAGGATAGTTTGTTAGTTTCCTTATCTATTGATGAGTTGTAATTTGACTAGGACTCTAGCTACGCTCAGGGTATAAATATAAGCCCTCGGCCATTGTAAACAACAACATCAATACAACACAACTTTCGGCTCCGGCCAAACAAACCCTAGAGTCAGTCGAGTCTGGCGAGTTACTTCATCCAGGCTGGGTGTCATCCGGTGGACGCAGGCTTGCTTGTAAGTATCGTCAACCCCCTGTTAAACTATGTCTTTTTAGCGTCATCCGGTGGACGTGGAAGCATGGCGGACCAAGGTCCTTGCTAAGCTCTGTTTCTTTGGCGTCATCCGGTGGACGTGGGAAGCACAGTGAGTCAAGGATGATTCACGCTGGTTTACCCGATCAATCTGTGTTAACCGTCATCCGGTGGACGAGATGCAGATTAGGACGGTTCTCACGCGCGGATTAGTTATCGATTCGTGTTTGTTTGCTTGATTGATCTATTAGTTAACGTCATGCGGTGGACAGGCTATAGATTACGATAGTTTGCATGCATGGATTAGTTATCGGCTCTAGTTAAATTTGGCAGTTTTAGCTAGATTCATTAAGTTACCGATGTTGCTTATGTTTATTGTTTATTATTTAAAGCAATCATCAATTTGCCCGTCTTGATCCATATGCGTCGGCTTATATTTAATAGATCTATATGTTCAACGAATTATGTTTGCCATTCGTTTTATATTGATAAGATAGAATGTTTTGCAGCAGCCGGTTGTATTTTGGATCTAGATTAGATACGGGTCGCACTCAAGTAATAAAATAAACATTGTCTAGATTCAAGGGTTAACGGATCTAAGTTGCAACTTCATCATGACTGCCTCGATCCGCTCGATCTCCACTGTTGCAAGATTGTGATTTAGATCTATTAGCCGGAGAGTTGAAACATTGTTTGCTTTATAAGCTTGTATGTTGCCCGTATACATTGAATCGGCTAATGTAGCCGATTTCATCTTATTTTACATTGAGACATCTTATGATCATGTTAGCTTGCTGTGACTACATCTTTTATAGTATACTTCTGTCTAATGCAAGTATATGTCATTGAATTCATGCCTGAATCGGTTAACTTGAGTTATAATGCATGTTTCGCTACAATCGGTTCATAACATGACGGAGTCGGCTTTCTAGTCGATCTCCCATTACATCGGCTCTTCGAGCCATACAGTTGGAACTACCTGGACATACTGGTTAGTTCCGCCCCGTGATTACTGATTACTATCTTTTCCTTGTCAATTGCAGGTCAAATTGACTGGCACGCTTGGGTGTTACTGACACTCTCAGACCGGGTCCGAAGCTAGCTGGATCTGCGAGAGCTTCACTGCCTCAAGGATCGTTTCCGGCTTCGCTGGTGTGTTGGGCTTAGGGAACCACTTTTTGCGCCAACACACTTTTTGGCACGCACGGTGGGACCTTTCATTGAAGACCATGGCAAAAGGAAAGGCTGCGGCGGATGGCCCCTCCAGGGACGACGGTGTCCTCAGGGTCAGGGTCGAAGACCTCAGTGAGGAGGACGCGGCAGTGCTGAACAAGATTGTTGAGGAATTCGCTGATGCCTGCCTGCTTTCATTCAGCAAGCAGTGTGATGGCTCAGTAGTGAAGAAGAATTCATTCCCTAGATGGATCATGGACGGCCATTCTGATAAATTTGAAGAGGAGTGCAAAGCTGACCTCAAGCAGATGCTGGAAGAAGCGACCTGGGAGGCCGCCTATTCAGCAGTCGGCCATCACCATAAATCCTTCCTGCAGACATTCTATAACATCATGAAGACTGTTATCAAATGGCAGGATTGGGAGTCTCTGGGTCCGGTTTACTTCAACATACCCGCAGAGGACGCAGATCCAAAAGCAGCGGCAGGGACCTCCAATTCCTCCCCGCAACAGCCGAGCCAGCCGAAAACGCCAGGGCAGGGTGCCACTGCGGCCGGTTCGGCTCAAAAAATAGCAGCTTCTCCAAGATTATACAAAGATCATACTCCGGAGGAGCTCGCCGCTTTCATGCAGGCCACTGGACAGTCGGTGAACTCGATGAAGTCATCAGCAGTGAATCCGACAGCTGGAAATACGCCGGCGGCAGACGTGGCCAACCCAACTCCTGGATACCATGAGGGGATCACATATCAAGACCTTCAGGCAGCGCTGCATCCGGGGTACGCCCAGACGCCCAACAATCAGCTGCTGGAGCAGATGAGTGCCATGCTCCGTGATACGTTCGGTTTACAGCCGAGGACTGGGACTGGAATCAAATACAGGCGCCCTTATCCCGAGTGGTACGACCGAGTGACATTGCCGCCCAGGTATCGCTTACCCGACTTCTCCAAGTTCAGTGGGCAGGACGACATCACCACCATGGAGCACATCAGCCGTTACCTGACCTAGCTCGGCGAAGCTTCGTATGAGGTCGCTCACAGGGTCCGGCTCTTTCCGCTATCACTGACAGGGCCGGCGTTAGCTGGTTTGCATCTATGGAGCCTGGCTCGATTCAAGGCTGGAAAGATCTGGAGACTAAATTCTATAATTACTTCTTCTCCGGCACTGGGGAGAAAGACATCACAGATCTCACCAACATGTGCCAAAAGCCGAATGAACTTGGATCGGCTTTCATCAAGCGGTTCAGGGAGACCAGGAACATGTGTTACTCTTTGAACCTGAATGACAAGCAGCTCGCCAGGATAGTGGTCAGTGGGTTGCTCCCACACGTCCAAGAGAAGCTTGTGGGCACCAACTTCAACAGCATCAGCGAGGTGATGCAGAGGGTGGCCGCATTAGAACAGCAGGCCCAGAGTTTCAAGAAGGATTCAAATACAAGCAGGCCTACGTCTGTGATTCCGACTCAGAGGATGGAGAGAATGAAGAAGTGGCTGCTGTTGAGCTTAAATAGGGAACAAAGCCCATGGCCGTACCGAAGGGTTGGAGCGCGGAAGATCAATACGACTTTGACACGCGCAAGCTGGACAAACTCTTCGACCTATTAGTCAGTGCAGGCCACATCACCTTCCCAGCTGATTACGTCAAGCCATTTCCTGAAGATTTGCAGGAAAAACCGTTCTGCCAGTACCACGGCCTCACCTCACACTCTACAAACAATTGCCGCAATTTCAAAGCAGCAATCCAGAATGCTATTAGGCGCGGTTTGTTGAAATTTGAGGCTCCTCCCAAGGGGAAGATGAAGATCGACAAATTCCCATTCCCGAAAGGGCAGAATATGGTCCAGATCGCGAATCCTTTGACTAAAGTAAAGGTATTAACCTCCGAACGGGCCAGGAAGAACTCCTCAGTTGATACCGATGCACAAATCACAGCTGAGGAGCCAACGCTGCGCAACTGTCCAGAATGCAGTGATCAGTACCAAGAGTACAGGCAGTCCCAGGTCAACCGCCGGTCTGTACATCAGAGGCTGGGGAGCCCCCACAGCCCGCGGGATCGGCGTGAAAAAAGGGACTCGCACGATCGGCTTGATGAAGCGGTAGTTGAACGCCGACAGCCGGTTTGGCAAGAGAATCAGTGGTGCCCGGGGGATCTAACTAGGAGCCAAAGGCGCCGGGTGCAACGGCTCAGAAACAGAGAGCTCCAAGCTGAGGGACGTGCCAAACAGGTATGGCACGAGAAGCCTCCACAAAATAAAGGAAAGGCTGTAGCCGATGCACAAATGGTGTTCATGCTGCCTGCAGAGTTCAGAGCCAAGAAGTATGATACCGAGTCTGACTCAGACGATTCAGGATCAGAAGACGGAGTGGCCAAGTTAGTGCTCGTACAGCAAGCTACTTTTGATAAGCCAGCCAAGAATCGACAATTGAAGGCCCTCCATCTCAAAGGTTATGTCGACGGCATGCCCATGACGAAGATGTTGGTGGACGGTGGTGCCACTGTCAATCTCATGCCCTACACTACATTCCGCAAGCTAGGCAAGGGTCCTGATGATCTAATAGAAACTGATCTGATGCTCAAGGATTTCGGGGGCAATTCTTCCAACACTCGGGGGGCAATCAACGTCGAGCTAACAGTGGGGAAGAAGACACTGCTTACCACCTTTTTCGTGATCGACAGTAAAGGTGCCTACAGCTTGCTACTCGGACGCGACTGGATTCATGCCAACTGCTGCGTGCCATCGACCATGCATCAGTGTCTCATTCAGTGGCATGGCAATGAGGTCGAAGTAATCCTGGCCGACGACTCGGTCAGCGTGGCGACGGCAGATGCCACATACTGGGAAGCTGGGGATCATGACTGTTTCTCTGGCAAGACTTGGGAAGGAGGCTCCATCAAGGTCAGTGATGAGAGTCAATAGCCGATCAGGGGCAATCGGCTCTGAGTCTTTTTATTAAATGGAGAATCCGATTGACGGCACAGAGGGTAAGTTGGGGCAAGGATTCACGTCGGCCGACAAGCTCGAAGAAGTGGATGTTGGACCCGGTGACAGACCAAGGCCGACGTTTATTGCCGCCAATTTAGACCCAGAGTTCAGGCAGGAGCTGGTTCAACTATTGAAAGAGTACAAAGATCGTATTGCCTGGTGGAATGCTCTCCGGGTAATGCTTATATCCTTGAAGACTTGGAAGGGCAGAGACTCGCCAGAGCCATCAACGGGAAGCATCTGAGGAAATACTACCCTAGCATCCCAGTTCAGGGATAATAGCCGATTCATGTGAATCTGGCTCTAACAGCCGATGCCGTGCAAGCGGGTCGCCTTCAGGGCAAAAATGGCCGACATCGTAGTAACGAGTCGCCCTTAGAAAAAAAAGGAGGGAAAATTCTGGAAAATACATATATGTATCCGAGCACATATGGAAATCAGATTGATGTTTTTGAAGGAAGTTTTATTTCTGATTGTGCTTACAGGAGCCCTATTACATCCTAATCATGCGTGGCTTTATCTATAATGTCCTGGGCGTCGGTGACAGCCACGACCTCGTCGGCATGAGGAAAGAAGCTCGCCAGTTGGGCGCTGACCTCCTCCATGTTTTGGCCCTCTGGGAACCCAGGCTCGACGGCTTCCAGAGCAATGCCGGAGCGGAGTCGCGCGGCTGTAAGAGCCCTAGTGGCGCCATGACGAACGCCGGCCATGGCCACCTGGGAGACGCGGTGATGAACATCCAGGAGCCGTTCCGCCTGCGTGTTGCCATGCGCATTAACGACATTGGCAGCGGCCTCGGCGGCCACACGTAATTCTTCAAGCTGCGCAGTCAGGACTGCGAAAGAAAGAAGTGTCAGCATGAAGGTGATTGTTAGCATGTCACAATTCAAGTTGTTACCGGCCACTGCAGCGTCCGATTCGGCGAGTTGGGCTTGCACCCTGGCCACCTCGGTTTCGGCGGCCGTAAGGGCAGCGGCTTGGGCTTCGGTGACGCCCTGCAGCCAGCCATTCTCCTTCGTAGCCTCTGAGTAGAGGTTACGGTACTCCACCATCTGGTGATGGAATCGGCGACCGTCGGCGGCGGTGTAGGACCCGTCAGAAGACCCCGATTCTGATCCAGTGCTCGGGGCCAGATTTTGAGGGGGTTCCTGAGGAGGTGTAGTTCTGAGAGGCCGAGTGTCCACGCCAATCGGTGCTCCCGGTGGGAAAGGAATCACGCGGGCCTGACTGAAGGTTGACAAAGAAGCAGATGTGTCAGAGTCCAAAGAAAACCAATGTCTTGGGCACAAACTGATTTACTTGCTGTAGATGGCTAACTGCCGGGGCGTCACCCAGCGACGACGGCCGTGATGCGGGTCAGCAGTGGCATCCGAGCCAGGCGTGGCTCCAGCGGCTGCGGGGATGGCTTGAGACGGCCCGGCACCGGTTCTCGAACCTCCGATGTCGGCGGTGCCCGCATCGCTGCGCAGGACGGTAATGGTCAGATTGGATCAGGTCGATCTATCAAGAAGTGAGCAGCAGCCTTACCCTAACCAGGCTTGCAGGCGATGCCTCCATTCACCCACGGCTCGTAGGCTCCGGGTGAAGTTGTCACCTTCGGCGGAACTTGAGGCCGGCCGCTTGCCGTGGTTTCCGTCGCTAGCCATGGATTTGGGGGATTTTTTTTCTCTGGTCTGAGGAGAGAAGGCCGGGAGAGCAAAGGCTTCGATGTTGCGGTTGCTTGTCCAGGCCGAGTGTGTATTTATAAAGATGAGGGTATTGGGATGGTTCCTCCTCGGAAGGCGAGACGGCACGGCGGATTTTAGTTTGCAGTTAATCCACGTTTCTTGAATCCGGAACAGTTGCCGAATCGGGGAGACGAAGCGCTGCCATCAATGGTCGCACGCCGATCGGTATTTTGGGTCAGGCTGTTTTAGCCGATCCTATTGTGAGTACCCACAAGCCGATTCGTGATGGATCTGGCAGAGGGGTTAGTTCCAAAGGAAAGCCGAACAAAGCCGATATTGAGAAGTACGCCCGAAAGCCGATTCGTATGCAGAACGGGTCAGGTTATGTGATTGATTCTAAGGTACAAAGCAGTTCGAAAGCCGATTCGCATACAGAAGTATAATCAGGGTGAACAGAGTTAGTGCGAAACAAGACAAAGCCGGTATTAAGGTGTAAAATCGAAATACAGATCAGGCTAAGTTGTCACATTCAGGGTGAACAGCACATGCCAAGCAGTATACCCATTGTATTACAGAGGTAATAAGGATCGAATCAGTTCTACTAATTCATCACGGAGCGCGTGGCCAGCCTGTAGCAGTTGTTGATCTCGGTTTTCAGTGAACTGTAGCAAGTTTAGGCGTTGGCATGACTTTCTGTCTGCAACAATCAAGCTGCTGATTTCCTTCTTTTTCTGGGAGAGCTCGATCGTGCTGGTGGAGATGGTGATTTTGCGCTCACTGATAGCCGACTCAACTGTTTCCAATTCTTTTCTCAGCTGGTCTCGTCTTGTTTTCAATGTCTCCAATTCTGTTTCGGTCGTGCTGATGGAGGATTTGAGCAACTTGGCTCGATCGGTTAATCTGGTGGCCTCTTGTCTGTTGATCGATTTGTTGCTCCTTAGCTGTTCAAGCTCTGCCAGGTTCTTGTGAGCAGTGATGATCCCTGATGCTGTCACTTTAAGATCGTCAAGTCTTTGCAAGGACTTCAAGGCTGACAGATTGGGTTGCTGCTGGACGAGTTCCATTATTTGATCAATCAGATCGGAATTCGAGGCCAGAGCGACCAGATCACCCTCTAGATGGGGTAACAGTGCACTTAGCCGATTGTTGAAATCTGGCTCTGAAAGTCTCTCGGAGGAGGTGGCCAGTTCATCTTTGTCACAGAACTCTTCTATGTCGATTGGAAAGCTGGGAGACAAGGGCTTCGGTGCCTATAGTATATGCATTCTCCCATCAAAAAAGGGTACAATATAGATTAATTGTTTTCTGGCAGAGGTGGGATACCTGAATGAGGCCTGAAGGTTGTAGAATTGATGCCGATACTGTTTGTTCAACTAAAGCGGTTGCGGCATGCGGATCCACGGTTGTCACTGCCTCAGGTAGTTGGGTTTCTGCAAACTAGAAGTAAGAACAGTATGGAAGCAAAGATAATTGCTAACAGCCGAATAGGGGTTACCTAGATTCCTCTCAGGGGGCAACTCCTCTTCTTCAAGGTTCGCCCAGATTTCTTCGGAAGGGCTGTTCGGCTGTATTTTTGAAAAGAAGATTTGGTCAATTAGAACATTTAAGAAAGAAGAGTCCAGTGAGTAGTACCTGAGTTTTTGCTCCTTCTTCCCGGATCCCTTCTTCTTGAGCAGTTGATTCCTCATGGCCGGTAGATTCTGGTGGTTCTTCGGCCTGTTTCTCTCCCAAGGTACCTTGAGTTGGTTGAGGGTTCACCTGGTAGAAAGCCAATTTAAGAGTCAAGGTGTATTGAAGTAAAGGAAAAATGCTACTAGGTACCTGAATTTTTCTTATCGATCGGCGTTTCTTGGGAGTTTGCTTTTGGAGCTGAGATGCAGCTGGTCGTTTTGAAGCAGAAGAGGAAGTCAGTACAGCAGGGCCTGCCATTAGTTGTCTCAGCATTGGCGCTCGGGAGCCTAGTCTTGCTGTTGGACAAGGTGGATAGTATTCCACTCGCTCTGGTGGATTGGATGATGGGTCCTGCAAGAAATATTTGTTAAGTAACATTTTTGAATAAAGCCGTTTTTATTGGAGTCGGCTGAGAACACTTACTGCTTGGGGAGATTGAAAGTTTGGATCCAGGGATCTGTATTTGTCATGGACGGTTTGGCAGAACAAGTGAGCGTGCCATTGTTGCCACCAATCGTCAAAACTTTGATGAACGATGCAGATTTGATTCCACGGCTTCGGCAAGAATGTGGGCAGGTTTGCTCCGAGTTGAAAAATTCTGACAGCCTGAAGGTGCTCTGTAATGTTCTCCCTGGGTTTCAATGTATTCAAAAAAGGGAGCCGAGGGGGCAGTTGGCCGAAACCTAGCTGTCTTGCTGCTATGTTTGGATGATAGAATTCATAAGAAGGATAGCTAGTTGCCTTGCCGCTTGCACTCCTAAGGTGCTTGAAGTCTGCTGGCAAGGCACAGGGTTTGATGATTGTGTTCAAGATACTGATAGCCTCGTCATCAGAGCACCCGTTGTTGAATTTGAAGCTGGAAGGTGCTGGAAATTCATCTTCATCTTCATAAGGGAACCAGGTAGTAACATTTGGTCCCAAACCCCTGTATAATGTTTCAAGCATATTGCCCTTTGAGGTTGAGATGGTTATGGCAGAGGCAGCTTCACCAAAACTTTGACAGCCTCTAGTTTTTGGGTCTTCCTCCTCTGAATACTCGGTGGATGGAATGTTGAGGCCTTGGAGTTGCATCCTTACCAGTTTATGCAGATACAGGTTGAGCCATAGCTGTACTAGCCACCAAGGGCCTGTTATGCATTGCACTTCTTCACCTATGATCAAGGAACTGAATACCCGGCTCATAAGCCGGTATGCTGCACCCAACAAGAGTTTGCCCAGGGGGATGGAGTGTCCTTGAGACAGTTTCTCTGCCAAGACCCGATAAGGATATGCTGGCCCGGCAGTGGCGCCACAGAACACGAACCTTTCAAGCCACATGGTCAAGAATGCGACATGTTCTTTCTCACTGACAGAGGAGGAGCTTTTCTGGTGGTGTTGAATATAACCACTCCATCCTTTGTATATGTCCAGCTTCGGGAAATAGGGGTCCTTCTTGCCACTGGAGCAAAGATCCCAGAAATCATATGATCCAGTAATCTGAAGCCCGGTGAGCATATGGATATCGCCCAGGGTGATGGTTTTTGGACCGTCTCCGAACACGAAAGCATTCAAGGAGTTGGACCAAAAATGACTGGCGGCGATCAGGAGCGGCTCATTCCTTGTCATCTCTGATAATGATAGATCAAGACATTGACTCAGATGGTGCATCTCCCAGTCAGCGCTTCTTCGCCGCGACGCGACGGAACCAATTCCTCCACCCAGCAGGTGCGCTTGGCCAGTTTCTGAAAGATTTTGCCCAAGAGGAGGCACCCATCATGGAGCTTTGGAAAGGGAGCTGGTTGGTTTCTTGAATGATGAAGTCTTTGGGGATCGGATCGCCCATCGGGCCCAGATAGTAGGTATTGGGGATGTCCTTCAGTAGAATCAGAATTTGAAACTCGTACTCAGTGGGGTTGAAACTCGTACTCAGTGGGGTTGAAAAGGGATTCACGAATCAGGAGGGCGGATCGATGAAATTGATACCTCAGGGACCTCGGAAGGAGTTGCCATTAGCTCGAGGGTGATTTGACGGCGATGAATCGAAGCTGACGGCGGCGGATTGAAACCCGTGGCAGAAGTTGCGATGGTTTAGGGTTTCGTTTTGGTGCGAAAGTTTGAAGTGCCGAGAAGGAAGCTGCGGTTTGGCTATTTGAAGGCTCAAGCGCTAATTTCGAAATAAACCAGTTTATTCTAAAATTGGGGGCATATGTTAACACCAAATTTTGGGCTGGGAGCCGATAGCCGATGCCAGAAGCCGATAGCCGATACCGAAGGAAGATAGCCGATCTCGGATGCAGATTCCGTCCAGCAGAAGGAAGGAGAATAGCCGGTAGCACGGAGAATCGGTTATCGGGCGAAGGTGACAGAAGGTGTGCAGCGTCGGTATTGGTGACGTCATCTAGAGTCCGCGCCGCCAGGATGTGATCACGATCGGAGTCCGTTATGAAAGGGAAGATGTGACTCCAAGTTACCTTAGATATAGGATAGTTTGTTAGTTTCCTTATCTATTGATGAGTTGTAATTCGACTAGGACTCTAGCTACGCTCAGGGTATAAATATAAGCCCTCGGCCATTGTAAACAACAACATCAATACAACACAACTTTCGGCTCCGGCCAAACAAACCCTAGAGTCAGTCGAGTCCGGCGAGTTACTTCATCCAGGCTGGGTGTCATCCGGTGGACGCAGGCTTGCTTGTAAGTATCGTCAACCCCCTGTTAAACTATGTCTTTTTAGCGTCATCCGGTGGACGTGGAAGCATGGCGGACCAGGGTCCTTGCTAAGCTCTGTTTCTTTGGCGTCATCCGATGGACGTGGGAAGCACAGTGAGTCAAGGATGATTCACGCTGGTTTACCCGATCAATCTGTGTTAACCGTCATCCGGTGGACGAGATGCAGATTAGGACGGTTCTCACGCGCGGATTAGTTATCGATTCGTGTTTGTTTACTTGATTGATCTATTAGTTAACGTCATCCGGTGGACAGGCTATAGATTACGATAGTTTGCATGCATGGATTAGTTATCGGCTCTAGTTAAATTTGGCAGTTTTAGCTAGATTCATTAAGTTACCGATGTTGCTTATGTTTATTGTTTATTATTTAAAGCAATCATCAATTTGCCCGTCTTGATCCATATGCGTCGGCTTATATTTAATAGATTTATATGTTCAACGAATTATGTTTGCCATTCGTTTTATATTGATAAGATAGAATGTTTTCCACCAGCCGGTTGTATTTTGGATCTAGATTAGATACGGGTCGCACTCAAGTAATAAAATAAACATTGTCTAGATTCAAGGGTTAACGGATCTAAGTTGCAACTTCATCATGACTGCCTCGATCCGCTCGATCTCCACTGTTGCAAGATTGTGATTTAGATCTATTAGCCAGAGAGTCAAAACATTGTTTGCTTTATAAGCTTGTATGTTGCCCGTATACATTGAATCGGCTAATGTAGCCGATTTCATCTTATTTTACATTGAGACATCTTATAATCATGTTAGCTTGCTGTGACTACATCTTTTATAGTATACTTCTGTCTAATGCAAGTATATGTCATTGAATTCATGCCTGAATCGGTTAACTTGAGTTATAATGCATGTTTCGCTACAATCGGTTCATAACATGACGGAGTCGGCTTTCTAGTCGATCTCCCATTACATCGGCTCTTCGAGCCATACAGTTGGAACTACCTGGACATACCGGTTAGTTCCGCCCCGTGATTACTGATTACTATTTTTTCCTTGTCAATTGCAGGTCAAATTGACTGGCACGCTTGGGTGTTACTGACACTCTCAGACCGGGTTCGAAGCTAGCTGGATCTGCGAGAGCTTCACTGCCTCAAGGATCGTTTCCGGCTTCGCTGGTGTGTTGGGCTTAGGGAACCACTTTTTGCGCCAACAGGGACATTCTATGACAGATGTGGACCACAGTGGTGGGCCCAACTCCCCACAGGTGGTTCGGTCGAACCACCAAGTGTGAGACTAGGCCACTGCCATACCCCATGACAGGTGGGGACTTCTTCTAGAAGACCCTGGCTGGGCCCACATACCATAGGGGGGGTCGGCCGAACCACCCTGGGTGCCCAGCCAGGTCGGTTAGCCTCCACTGCCTTCCAGCATGCGTCCCACGTGCTCATATCATCATTGCCGTTGATTTGTGGCGGCTTCAATGACGGTTTATCCAAGGGCCAAGGTGGAAAGGCACACGGATCGCTGATGTGGCACCCCTCCATCTCCCCCTATAAATAGAGGCTGCATCCACCCTCTCAAGACATGATTCATTCAAGATACAAGTGAAGAAGTAGTGTAGTTCAACCTTTAGTAGTAGTTGTAGTCTATTGTGGGAGTAAGAGTGGAGTCGAGCTGCGCTCGGGGTCTCCGGAGTCGTCTACTGGAGAGTCTGGTATAGCTCTTGTATCTTTCTCTTTCTGTAAGACTTATCTACTTTAATATATTATTCTTACTTTACTTTACTGAGTCTTTACTTACTGCATTACTTTATCACTCGTTGTCCTCCCACCTACCTACACTACACTAGTTATCTTTTAGCATTTCATTTGTTATCTTTAAGTCATCACCTTCCTATCATACTTCGATTACCCCCACTGCACTAGTTGTGCTAAGTTGAGATAGATTCAAGGATCTCCTTCTATTAACATTTCTAGAAGTCGCTTTCCCTTGGGATAAAATAAATAACGATACCTTGGAATACTCCCGGGTGAAGTGCTACAACGGTATATTCTGTGCGATTGCGGAATTATCCAATAGACATAAGAAATACCCCCAGGCACTTCTGGCGCTGTTATCAGAGATAGCCTAACACCCTGTCTCTGGTGGTTGCGCTAAGAAGTGTCAACAGTCTCACACATGTTTTTGACCATAAGAATCTAACCAAAGCTCAAAAGGTACTCTTTGAATTTGATTGCAATGCCTATTGTTTTCTAATCAAGTCTTTGAGCTTCGAGATGTTTGAGAAGGTGAATACGAAGGGAACCACCCATAAGACTTGGGAATCCATCAAGAACACCCTCGGTGACCCCTCCGCTTGGGATGATGGTAAATTCAAGAAGGAGGAGGTTCATGAGGAAGTTGAGCACATTCACAACTCGATGGTTGTGGAAAGTTGCTCCTTGTTGACGGTAGTTATACCATGTTTTTACCCCGTCAAAACTGTCAACAAGACATTCTTTCTGGAAGGAAACCACCAAACACATAGTGACTTAGGTACAAATATTCCACATGTACTTGTAATTATTTGGTCGCAGGCACTCAGAACAGGTACTTTTCAGTGTCCAGAAGCTCCATATGAAGGTTGGGCAACCAACCAAGTATGGCCAAATGACAAACCAACTTCACAATTATTAATATCATAACTTCTGGAGACAATGTGCAAAAGATGGGCATAATGATGGGGTCGGCCGACCCCACCTTGGGCAAGTTAGCGCTAGCATTGTGCTTAGAATTGCATGTAGAAGCCACCTGCAGATGATGGACCTTTGATTCCACCAAAGGTGGGTCGGCTGACCCCACCTTTGTGGGCCCAGAAGCTCAACTTCACTCCAGCGAGGTGGGGATACTGTCGACGGTGTTTAGGGCAGTGTTTGTTGAGATCGGTGTAATCAACGCACATTCTCCATTCATTATTCTTTTTTCTTACAAGCACCGGATTGGCTACCCAATCAGGGTGATACACCTCTCTGATGAAGCCGGCAGCTAAGAGCCGAGCTATCTCTACCCTAATGGCCTCCTTCTTGTCTGGAGAGAATCGCTGGAGCTTCTACTTGGTTGGCTTGGCGGTCTTCGAGACATTCAAGGAGTGCTCGATCAACTTCCTGGGAACACCGGGCATATCCGCTGGTTTCCATGCGAAAGTGCTTACGTGCTCCCTTAGGAAGCTGACGAGCGCGTCTTCCTATTTGGGATCGAGGTCGGCCCCGATGCGAGTAGTCTTGTTTGGCTCGCCGGGGACCAGGATAACCTCCTTCGTTTCTTTGTTCTTGGTGGCTGATCTTGGTGGGGCCTTCTCTGGGATGACTTGGTCTTCTGGAGCTACTTGCTTTGCGTCCGCAGCACAGATGTTCGTGAGTATGGATTCTTCGACAGCTTCCGCCATGGCAATAGCCTCCCGCTCGTAAGCATATGCAACTTGGAGATCGGCGCGAATGGAAAGGACGCAGTTCTCCACTGGCATCTTCATGACGAGGTAGGTGTAGTTGGGGATGGCCCCAAATTTCGCCAGAGCTGGTCGGCCGAGGATAGCATGATATGCGGCGTCGAAGTCGGCCACCAAGAAGTCGATGTGCTCGATGCGGAAACACTGTGGGTGCCCGAACTGAACCGGGAGGCTTATCTGCCCTCGAGGATATGACGGCTGTCCCGGGACGATACCCCAGAAGGGGGCCGATGTTGGCCGCAATTCTTCTTCTTTCAGCCCGAGTTCCTTGGCAGCTCCAGAGAACAGGATGTTGAGGCCGCTGCCGCCGTTGATTAGCACCTTCCGGAAACACGTCGTGCGTATGATCGGATCGACGATCAATGGAAAGCGACCCAAGTACGGAATCTGAGTCCATTGGTCGGCCCTGCTGAAGGTGATGTCTTGGTGGGACCAAGGAGGAAACCTTGGATCAGCGATCGCGCTGTCGGAATTGGCAACGGAGTTGACATGTCTATTGACGAGTTTCTGCTCCCTCTTTGACTCGATGGCAGCGCGTCCACCGATGATGGTGGAAACGGTTCGGTGTGCGTCAGTGAAGCCTAGAGGCTTGTCGCTGTCATCGCACCGGTCCCTGTCAGACTCTACACGAGCCTTCTTCTTCTCTTCTACTTGGAACTTCCTGGAGAAACCCTCGCACTCCCTCATGGTGTGCTTGTGGTGCTTGTGGACGGGGCACTGGGCGTCGAAGAGCTTGGAGTAGGCCTCCTCGTAATTGCGCTTTGGGGCTGATCGGGTGTTGTAAACTTGGTAGTGGCGGCGCCTCTCTCCAGCCCTGGAGCTCTCGGGTTCGTCGTAGCAGCGGTGTTCTGGGCGTCGTCGATGGTCGCGGTCATCGCGGCGGTAGTCTCTCCGAGGAGCTCGATCATCCTGGCGCCGATCAGTTCGGTGGCCCTCTTCTTGGTTCCGCGACTGGTCGGGGATGCGAAGGCCACTGTGAATGGAGTGATGAGCTACGTCGTTTCCATCGGCGTACTTGTTGGCGATGCATAGCATCTCAGCGACGGTGGTCGGGCTGGTGCGGTATAATTTCTTCCGCAGTTCCTCGTCGGGCCTCAGGCCGCGCATAAACGCGGAGATGGCTTCTGCATCTGTGATGTCAGGGATGTCGTTTCTGATTTCCGAGAAGTGCCGGATGTAGTCTCGCAGGGAGTCCCGAGAGCCTTGCCGAAGTCTTTCAAGATCATACTTCGTGCCCGGTTGCTTGCAGGTGGCGTGGTAGTTATTGACGAACTGCTCCTTCAACTGATCCCAAGTGTCGATGGAGTTCGGCCTCAAACTATGAAGCTAGTTGTTGGCGGAGGCGCTGAGCATGACCGGGAGGTAGTTGGCCATCACATCCCTATTTCCACCGGCGGCTTGGACGGCGATCTCGTAGACGTTCAGCCATTTGTTGGGATCGGCTCTTCCGTCGTAAGTCTTGACGCCGACAACTTTGAAGTTAGGAGGCCAGACAACTGCTCGGAGTGCCGGCGTGAATGGAAGTTCCGGGGCGGTCTTGTCGTTGGGGAAGCCGTGCGTCTGATCATACTCTCTTCGTCGCTCGGCCTCTGCTGAGTGTCTGGCTTCTCTCCTGTTCTCGATGCGGTCGCGTAGGTCTTTGGTCTTCAGCTTTGCGCGGAGGTCGGATTGGTTCACCTCTTGGTCGCCGTCTCGCCGATGAGGTCTCCGACCACCATGAGACATCTCACCATCTTCGCCGACGAGCTCTGTAGCCGATGCCGTGCTATGAGATGGTGCTTGTCTTCCTTCGTTGATCTGGACCTGAGTTGCTTGGAGAAGAGCGGTGAGCCGTCCGAGCTCTGGAGTCTAGGGTAGCCTCTTGGCCTCGGCGATCGCGACGGCGACATTGGCGCTTGGAGTCGTGCAGACCTCGTATTGCCCGAGCATGCAAAATTCGGGCTCCAGATTCCTCACCGTAGTCCTCCTCGCTTCAGCTTGCTGCTCGCGGCGTCGTCTGCGATCGGCGTTCTTTGCCTCGCGGGCTGCTCAGGCTTCTTCGGACTCATTGGGCGGCGGGTCGCTGTCATTGCTGATGGCAAGGATCGGTCCCCCAAAGAATTGCTTGATGGGGGGCAGGTCGGCGGGAAGGCCACCCTCTTGATCATCATTGTCGGGGCGGACGTTGTCTGGGGTGATGAAGGAGCTGGTGCCGACGTGTCGACGCAGCGTTTGAGCGAACCTGGAAGCTGCGTTTTGTAGCCCGAACGGCAAGTAGCCATTCGGAGGACGATCCCCTCGAGGTCGCTCCTCGACGATGTGCTCGAGAGGTGTGACGGTGACGACCAGTGTTGTGTCGTGGGACAGTGATGAGGGGCGGTGCGTCGTGGATGACATGGACTCCAGGATTTGGAGTCCCTCTGACAGCTTCTAGGTGACCCGATCTATAGATCCGATCAGGTCGTCGTTGTCGATGTTTTCCGAACGTAGCGTGGCAGCCTTTTCGTTGGAGGAGACACGGAGGGGATCTGGGCAGCGTCCAGAATCACCCCTTCACCATTCGCACCGACGACCCAGGTGATGGATCCCACCGTGATGATCTGGCCCGACGTCGGGAGCTTGATGGAGCTTAAAAAAATCACCTTGTTCGCCATGGAATCAGGTGGCACACCCCCTACCTGGCGCGCCAACTGTCGACGGAATACCGGCGATAGTCTACCGAGGGGTATGCCCGCGGTAGTAGATGAGACGGTGAGGGTGCGCCTGAGACGAACGAGGGAGCACAATTCGTGCGGGACGGAGATTTAGACAGGTTCAGGCCGCCACGAGGCGTAATACCCTACGTCCCGTATGTTGCTGTGTTGTATTGCTAGTAGATTAGATGAATCGAGTAGACCCCCTGCCCGCCTTATATAATCCGGGGGGCAGGGTTACAAGTTGATCTTGCCATACATAACAGATTACAATCCTAGCCGATCTGGGAAACCAATCGGCTAGATCCTAGGAAAGCTATTTCCTTGCCCGCCAACGACTCGGCGGATATACGCGATCTCCTGGAGATCGTATGGGCGACGCGTCCTTGGTAGTTCAGGCCTGTTCGATAGACTTGGGCCAAGTATGACTATGCGGGTATACGGGCTTATACCCCCACAGATACCTTCTAGAAGACCCTGACTGGGCCCACCTACCATAGGGGGATCGGCTGACCCCCTCCTTGGGCCCAGTCAGGTTGGTTGGCTTCCCACCGACTTGTGCATGCTTCCTACTTGTTGGTTTCATCACTGCCATCCATTTGAGGCGGTTTCAAGGTCGGTTTATCCAAGGGTTGAGATGGAGAAGCACACGGATCGCTGATGTGGCACTACCCTTCATCCCCTATAAATACCCCGCATAGGCCTTCACTCTAGAGCATGATTCATAGGAGAAACCACTATGTAGTAGATTAGCTCTGCTCTAGTGTTGTGCTAGTTGGGAGAGAGTGAGGGAAGTCTTTAGGAGAAAGCCCCAGGCTTGTCGGGAATCTTCTCCATGGTGTACCTCAGCGGATGCGAATCTTCAAGTAAGTTTTACAACTGAATCCTTCTAAGTATTTGATATTCTGGTTCTGGTACTATAAGTATATACTTGCTTTACTTGTATATTGCTTTACTTAGTGAAGTGATCTAGTCTCTCGAGAAGGTTAAAATAGTAAGTGTAGTGTAGACGTGGTGTCTAGGCTATATCTTACCAATGTAGGCTGCTTGTCGCACGGATTATTTGTGGGTGCCAGCAAGTGGTGATAGCCTTGTCTGGTCTTAGTATCCCACCACGTGTGTAAGACAAGTTATTAAAATGGTAGGGCATCAATACAATACATAGCCGCCTCAGGTAGGAGTTATATCTACTCCTATTTCGCCTATCGCCTCTTATAAAGGGTGGAGGTAGTAAATGATGAGGTTCTTGATCTCGATCTTCACGGCATAGGATCTTGATGTTGATAACTTGCTAAAAATCAGCAGATAACTTCCTGCAAGCAGCGATAACTAGTGCGACCTGACGACACGCACAAGGAGCCAACCACCGTGTCTATACGGCAGCCTAAACCAAGGATTCACCCAACCACACTTTCAAAGAAACCAACCTACGCAACCTGGAATCAATAGACCAAGAGCACGGATTGGGTGCCGATGACGCGGCCGCTTCTGTAATCTCCGCGAAGGAAAACACAAAAGCAAAGGGGTAGAGAATCACTCTCTAGGGTTTTGTTAGCACACAGCTGAACAATAGGATTTGTATTGGAATTATCAAAAGTCTCCTAATGCTTAAGAGTAGATGGATATTTATACTAGGAACAACCCTCCTGTGTAGGTATGAAAACAAGATGGAAATGAAAAGACTAAGAATGTAAAAAGGCTTCCACGAAATGAAGTTCTAGGAGTCTTCTTGCGTGACTGTTGGCCTCCCGAGCAGTCTCCACTAATCTAGCAATAACTCTTTATTGGGAAGTCTAAATGATAAACGGTTTATTGGGTTTGAAAATAGACTTGAAGGGCTTTCCATCCATGTATGTAATGCACTATGAAGTATTGTAGATTGGTATAGTATTGCACGTCAACTTGAGCATCATGCTGACTGTTGAACTTCTGACCATTCAACACTAAATCTGGTCGGGCGCCCAAATGAAACATCCTAACTGGTCGGGAATAGTATCACTGAAAACTAGACTTCACAAGCTTTCCAACAAGTGCTCATTCACCTTCATAGCTTTTGGGAATCAAAAGTTATGAATTTTTCTTTCGGACGGTTCTGCAGGACTGGACTGGCTCGAGTGTAGTTTATGGTCGGCAGTCACCTCCGTGAGTGTTCTCATCTACCTCCTTAGTGAACCTGGTGATCGGCGTGGTCGACGTAGTGGTCGGAGTGGTTGACCTGGTGATCGGCGTGGTCTTATCATCCTTCCCTCCTTGAAAAGGAGTCATCCATGACTCTAATTCGTCGAAGCTCAAGATTTGTGCCAGGCTAATAGAACTGCATGTTTTGTTTCTTTGGAAATGTCCTTCTTCCATCATGACAAGGTGTTTGAATATGTAATCATATAAACTAAGTAGTAGTCTTGAAGGTGGAAACCTAAACAATTTTGAATCAAGTTTAGCTTTCACCTTGAATGGATGTTTGGAGTTTGGAGTGAATGGTGATGTCCTTGGGATGGTCATATCATCCCCCCTCCCTTCAAGAAAAGCCGTCCTTGGCTTTTGTTCTCCTGAAAATGGTCCAAACAAAATAGAGGGTGGATGTACATACCAACTGTTATTAGCACCTAATTTACCTTGCTCATTTCTTAAGTTATGATCCAAATTAATATTTTCGACTTTTACATTCCTCTGAAGAAAATTTTTTCTCACTTTTTGCGAACATGAAAATAAGTTATAAGATGGCAGCACAAGAATTTCTTTTAGTCCACACATGTGATCCATGTTATCTTGTTTCATCTTAGCAAGATCAAATATATCAAAAGATGGGAATGAAATACTCATGGCATTATAAATATTCTTACTGCAGAATTGATTCAAAGGTTTAGAGATGTACATTTCAAACTTCATGGTTCCGAATGTGGATGGAAAAACATTGGTTGAAAAACATGTTTTCATGGAATTTGCTTCTTTCAATGAGAAGTATGGACAAGAAAATAATATTGATGGTTCTGAACAACAAGCACTAAACAATCTATTCATATCAAATTTAGAAAAGTATAGTTCACACGATATGTTACTCATTTTATTCAGTTTTACTTTGGGAATCTTGTCACATGTTATACAAAGAGCACAAAGATAGAATCTATTTACAGCAAAATGTCCAAACAAGTTAAATGTAAATTTGCAGCCATATGTACTATTTAAAGATTTCATAGATGATATGTCAAGAATATTTTTAAGCATTTTATCAATTTGAACAAGTTTATTAAACATGACATAGCTCACACATTCAATAGGAGATATTTTTGTGAGAAATTCAGCATGAGTAATCAATTTCACATTATCAACATTAGTACCATGTAAAGTATCAACATTTTTGTTGGAAAGCTTGTGAAGTCTAGTTTTCCGTGATACTACTCCCGACCAATTAGGATGTTTCATTTGGGCGCCCGACCAGATTTAGTGTTGACTGGTCAGAAGTTCAACAGTCAGCATGATGCTCAAGTTGACATGCAAGACTGTACTAATCTACAATACTTCATAGTGCATGGCATATATGGATGGAAAGCCCTTCAAGTCTACTTTCAAACCCAACAAACCGTTCATCATTTGGACTTCCCAATAAAGAGTTTTTGCCAGACTAGTGGAGACTACTCAGGAGGCCAACAATCACGCGAGAAGACTCCGGAAAATCCATTTCGTGGAAGCCTTTTTACATTCTTAGTCTTTTCATTTCCATCTTGTTTTTATACCTACAAAGGAGGGTTGTTTCTAGTATAAATATCCATCTACTCTTAAGCATTAGGGGACTTTTGATAATTTGAATACAAATCCCTTTATTTAGCTGTGTGCTAACAAAACCCTAGAGAGTGATTCTCTACCCCTTTGCTCTTGTGTTTTCCTTCGCGGAGATTACAGAAGCGGCCGCGTCATCGGCACCCAATCCGTGCTCCTGGTCCATTGATTCTAGGTTGCGTGGGTTAGTTTCTTTGAGAGTGTGGTTGGGTGAATCCTTGGTTCAGGCTGCCGTATAGAGACGGTGGTTGGCTCCTTGTGCGTGTCATCAGGTTGCACTGGTTATCGCTGGTTGCAGCAAGTTATCCGCTGATTTTCAGCAAGTTATCAACATCAAGATCCTATGCCGTGAAGATCGAGACCAAGAACCTCATCAGTAAACCTCTTTATACTTAGAACACCAAAACCAGATATTTTTGCTACATAAGAACCTCTCTACCTAGCTATCATAGATCCTTTGTCTCATCACTGGACGGTTTTGAACCTAATTAAAACACTTCACGTTCCCTGTGGAAAATACGATACCTGGAATACTCCCGGTGAAGGCTACATTGACTACCGTACACTTGCGGTATATCCGTTTGCCACTTCTGGTGTCAACAAGCTTTCTGGCGCCGTTGCCGGGAAACGGTAGCTGTCTTAATTAGAATCGAGTCGTCCAAGTTATTCTTCTTTTCTCTTCCTTCCATTTTTATCCTTTCCACACTATGAACCAATCATCCATCTCCTATCTTGCTGCTCCAAAGGGCGCTTGTTTGGAGCCACCACCATCGTCACAACCCATTCTTTCTCCTAGCTATGAGCTTTACCCTAGTTTCATAGCTAAAGTTCAGGAACAATCTTTTGCTGGGGAAGAAGATGAAAACCCCTACACTCACTTATGTGATTTTGAGCAATTGTGTTCATGTCTTCCAATTGAAGGCATGACACGAGATACCTTGAAATGGAAGCCATTCCCGTTCTCTTTGACGGAAGCAGCTAAACATTGGTATGCTCGACACGTAGAGAGTGCACATGGAGAGTGGGAAAGCCTTCAATCCAAATTCTGCTTAGCTTTCTTCGCTATCTCTCGTGTTGTTCATCTTCGAATAGAGATCCTAACCTTCAAACAAAAGGAGAAGGAGACTCTAGGTGCGGCATGAGCCCGTTTCACAGATCTAGTATCCCTTGGTCCCGATCTTGCTATAACCGAGCCAACATTGTTGCAACATTTTTACCTTAGTCTTAGCAAAGATTCCGCACGATTCCTTGATATATCTTCTGGAGGAGCATTCCTTTGTTATACCGTTGGTGAAGGGAAGAAACTTCTTGCTAAAATTCTTGAAAACACTCCCCACACCCAAGGGTATAATGAACCTCCAAAGGAAGAAAATGAATTAATCCTCGAGCAAAAAGAAATCCCGATAGCCGAATCAAAATTAGTCCCATCCAAACATTTCGCCATCGACCCTGAACCACATATACCACAATATCGAAGGAGGAAGAAATCCATCCTCCAAACCACTCCTTTGATTTCGAGGCTAAACTTTTAGATGATCTTGCTAGTTTTGGGAATGCCCCTAATCATCCTATCCAAAAGAGACCTTCCAAGAGACACCGCTCAAACCCTCTCAAGAAAGGATCTCTTCAAAAATCTCCCAAATTAGCATCATCTGACGCCTCGAATTCCCATGAGGCACATAGCGAAACATCTAGGATCTTGGATGAACCTCCAAAAGGAAGGCTGACTGTGCCCATAGAAGGAGAACCAAAATGCCTAGAAGAAAAGTCTATCCTCTCCTCTTCTATGCCCACATCCATCGTGTCCTTTGAACCCATTTCTAAACTCATCCTTGATCCCGATGATCCCAATTGTGCCCTTCCTTCAAAGTCTTATGATGATCCAGTTATTAACTCTGGGGATTCATTAAGACACCCGAGGCATGAGAGTCATCAGGCCCATAAATCTGACCAAAAAGAGCAACAACAACGGTTAGTGAATCTAGCTACCGTTATAAATAAAGAATGGTTAGATGAGGCCGAAGCATCAATAAAGGTTGCCAAATGCCCACTCATGTAAGAAGGATATCTTATCAAGTAATTGGCATTTATAGCAAAATTTGCTATGATCCTAGCCTCGGCATCAATATCATTCCTTATTTTCATGTTCAAAGTTCATCAAAGAATCGCCTACTCCAATCCCAAAAGCGTCTTAGTCTCCCCAATGGTCAAGTCCTTGATTGTTTTGGAGTTCTTCAAGACATACCTGTAGTGATTGAAGATCTAAAGATCTCCCTAGATTTCCACATCTTTGACCTTCCTGGACTTTTCATTTATCTCACATTCATTGGAAGGCCAATTATGCGAATCTTGGAGGACATTGGAAATGAGAAGCTTGGTCATAGAATAGGTGACGATTATCTACGTGTTTGGTCTTCACAACCTCTCAACATAGGGGTAGAATCCAAATCTATTCATGATCCAAGGGGTAAGCTTATGGCAGTTTCAATTACAACCATGGCTCATCCAAGTCCTAAAAAGGACTTGGAATGTCTTGAGAAAAAAATGCTCACCCACCCCTTAAGAAGGAAGGTTATATCTATAAGCATGGAAGTTATCCCGTGATCCTCTCATTAGATCCTTGCTCATACGAGAAACCTCCCAAATCAATCCTTCTCTCTACTACTACCACACACAACATCTACAACCCCTTCATTCTTCTTCTTTCTAAAATCTTTGCAAGGGAGGTTGTAGATGTGTTTGTCTATCATAAATTTTGCAAGTCTCATAGTGGTTTGGTATGAGTTCTTGCAACTAGATCTACAAAGGTTGATAGTGAAGTGAACATGATGCAACCTATTCCTAACCTTAGTAGATTAGTGAGACTTTTGGTTCTGTTGGTGTGTTGTCAGCAACAGAACCCCTACACTTGATGTTTTCTCTATTTCTATGACTCGGAACACACCTTACACCAAGTGTGAGGGGGTCATTTGACCTCCTCGAACACATTTGGGTGTTGAAGGACATCCCGAGCAAAAAGCATCAGTGTAGGAACACATCATTAGAGGTAAAAATGCACAAGGAAAGAACCAAAGTGGGTGGAGCCTCCAAGGTGGGGTTGGCCGACCCCACCATGGACCCCTCAGCCCACCAGTAAACCTCCACTATGTTGAGCCATACTTCTTGACTGGTTTGTCACTTTGTCTTCCTCTTGTTTAGTGCATTCCTTTTACTTTTGTCTTCAACCCTCTAAAATAAAATAAAAGATAAAAAAATGCTTCTTGTCTTCACCGCTCATTCTTTTGTCTCTATGTTGGCGGTAGTTATTGTATGATTTTGCCCGTCAACCAATCATGAAAAGGATATAAATGAGAGACAACACCTAGAATAGGGTTTAAACTGACAGAATTTCACGAGTTTTGGTGAATCTGTGTTTTCCAGGGACTATACAGGAAAAGAACCAAAGAGGACCCACACCGCAGAGAAAAATATCGAATTACGCCGCGGCAGGAGATCAAGAATATTCTAGAGAACACTAGAGACACGCCTGCAATGGGAGGGCCCACATGCCAGTCGGAGGGGATTGGCCGATCCCACTGACAGGTCGGTCGATCCCCTGCAGAGTCCTTTTCGTCTGCGTTTCGACGTGGCCCCACATCTCGAAATTTCATGCAATCTCAACCACCCATCGAAGTCGGTTTGATCCAAGGGCTACGGTTCATCCCACCGGCCTATATAAGGACCCCCAGACCCCCAGAGTTTCATATCGATCCAGAGAGAAATCAATCCAGGGTTTCAGAGTTCCACCGACATATCTATAATAGAGTAGAAACCTAAGATAGGATCTAGAGCCAAGCATCAAGTAGAAGATTAGCCTTATAGTCTCTCTAGATTAGGGCTATTTTTGTTCCAGAAGTAGTGTGGTAGTAGAGCTGGAGATAGTTGGGGGAGTTGCCGGCCTGTCGGTGACTGCTCTACGACTTGTACCCGCGGATTCAAGTCCTTCTTTGGGACTTATTTCTGAATATTTCTTTGGAGTTCAACTTCTAATCCAAGTGAGTAACATTGCTATTATTGTTCTTAAGGTTTACAATTCTTTTGAGTGCTTTAGTCTTGGTAGCTCCTTGATTGAAGTAGTTATTTATAGTTTAAGCGTGGTGCTTAGACTATATTTACTCGTAAATGCCCTATACTGTTTGGATCGGTGGTAGATCACGAGGGTGACCTAGCCTTGTTGAGTCTTACACAGTCCACCTCCCGTCAGTAAGACCATATGATTCCATTACTTAGGAATTTACCCTTTGTTGGTGTATTCCTATAGTAATTCCCCTTCAAGAACAATCATATCAGATATTGTGAGGATTAGAACTAGAAGCCTTAGCAATCTCCTATATCACCTATTTTCTCCGTCCTTGATAGCAGCTCAGGTGTTAAGTCTAGATTCTAGTCATCCCGTTTTTCCTGTGGTAAAATATAAATAATGATACCTGAAATACTCCTAGGTGAAGTGCTACATCGGTATCTGTCCGCTTGCACATAATTCTAGTGTTTATTTGTTTGAGTTATCTTATACCAACACTTTAGTAGAATGAATCTTATTTATTCTATCATACCTCCTTTTTCTATGTTAGCATGCCTTGTTTTGGGTGTACTTGTTGACACTTCTTAGCACAACCACCAGAGACAGGATATTAGGCTATCTCTGATAATGGCGCCAAAAGTGCCTGGGGGTATTTCTTATGTCTATTGGATAATTCCGCAATCACACAGAATATATCGCTGTAGCACTTCACTCGGGAGTATTCCAAGATATCGTTATTTATTTTTATCCCAAGGGAAAACGGTTGCTAGGAATAATTAATAAAAAGAGAGAGATCATTAAGTCTATAACAACTTAGTATCAACGAGTGATAGGGGGTAAATCGATATGTAGAGGAAAGGGTAATGACACCAAGACACGACAAGGTTTTAAGATAACTGAAGATAACTAGTAGAGTATAGCTAGGTGGGAGGACAACGAGTGAGTATAAGACTCCTATGACACTTACATTACTCTTGTGTACTATCCTATCAAATGGATGAATTATACTAAGACAGCTACCTTACTTCCGGTGTGTAGGGGATAGGCGAGACAGTAGGGGATATAACCTCTACCGAAGCGGCTATTCTCTTATGGGAGCCTACCTTTTAAGAACTTGCCTAAAACACGTGGAGGGATACTAAGACTAGACAGGGCTGTCACCACCTGCTAGCACCCACAAACAATCCGTGCGACAAGCGGCATTCAAAGGCAAGATCTAGTCTAAGCACCACGCTTACACTAAGCCTTACTACTCTAGTTGCGCCCCAACAACTAAAGCACCCTATGACAGGCGATGAACTACACACGTGAGCTGGTTACAGGATCACTATCCAATATAACTCAACTATAAGTTAAGACAAAATACAACAATACTATAAAGAATAGTAATGCACTAAGTAGAGACTTAGTAAAGTAAAGTAAAGATAATATATTGATAAAGGTAAAGTCTTACAGAAGGAAAGGTACAAGAGCTATACCAGACTCTCCAGCAGACGACTCCGGAGACTCCGAGCGTAGCTCGACTCCACTCTAACTCCCACACTAGACTAATACTACTACTAAAGAGTAGAACTCTTGTGACTTGTGATTCTTGGGTGTCTTGTGTGTCTTGAAGAGGAGTGGGCAGCCTCTATTTATAGGGGAGAGTGAGGGGGTGCCACGTCAGCGATCCGCATGCTCCTTGCCTCTCCACCCTTGGATGAACCGCCTCATTACCGCCACAAGATTGACGACAGAGGTGAATTTATCACATGGACATCATGCTGGAAGGCGGTGGAGGCCAACCGACCTGGCTGGGCACCAGGGGGTTCGGCCGACCCCCCTATGACAGGTGGGCCCAGCCAGGGTCTTCTAGAAAGAGTCCCCTCCTGTCTGGGAAGGTATAGGTGGCCTGGGCCCACCAATAGTGGTTCGACCGACCCACACCTGGTGGGTTGGGCCCACCACCGTGGTCCCCATCTGTCACAGACTGTCCCCTTGTGTTGGTTCCACTTCGTTTGCATGTTGTCACATTGAATCCTTGTGCTTTGCTTCTCAACCATTGAATGGAAACACATGTTGATCTAAGGGCTGAAATGAGCTGAGTGGAAGGTCACACGGATCCTGCCATGTCACTAGAGCCAGGTGGGCCACATGGGCAGTTCGGCCGACCCATGGGTGGGCCCACCCTTGGCTCTCCTCTCTTCCAAGTGATGTTTTGCACTATGTATTGATGTGTGATGACTTGGTTTCCAAATACATGGTTCGGTTGAACCACATTATTGGGCTCCAAGTGTTCATTTCTACTCTGATTCATCTTCCCTGCGTTCACAAGCTTAAGAGTACATGTGGAACTGGTTATTGGTAAAATATGCTCATGATGTGTTTATCTTTCCATGAATCCGAGGCCTGTTGACGGTGTTTGAATTTGGAATTTTAGGCAATATCCACCGTCAACAAGATCCCCCAAGCTTAACCTTTGCTCGTCCCGAGCAAATAATTAAACTTAGCCTCGGTGGATCAGGAGTTTCTACAATGTTCATATTTCAATAGTACCATGTGTACAATTAAATACTTCTGAATGGAAAAATTGGCCATAAAAATTCATCCATTTTACCTTAGTTCTTTATGGGGCTAATGACTTTTCCTTTGTCTTAGGTGGTTGAGAGACAGAACAGTTTAACTTGAGCACTAATTTTCTCATTCTTTGCAAATTTCATACTGGAGGTTTTAGCAATGTTTTGCAAAAGAAAACTTAATGTTCCTCATATGGTTCTCTCATATCGCTCAAATGGTGTATGATTCCTTACCAGGGCACAAAGTAAAGGTTGCCTTCTCTTTATCATCCTACTTCTAAAAATGGCTTATGTGGAGTTTAAGGTAGGAATAAAAGGGTATAACATACTTACTTTGCATATGTTGTAGGGTCAAAGCTTGGATCCAAAGAGAGAAGTGTCGTGCCCTTAGATCAAGATGTGCAAGTGTGTGGAAAAATTGGACTGTAATGCTCCTCTATTTTAAAATTGTATCTCTCTCTACCTTGTTTTGAAACATGGCTATCAATTTTTCTTTCTTTATCCATGAGCCTAGACTTGCTCATATTTTTTTTGTTTTTATTTTCTATGGACTCTCTTGTGTCCATCTTTCTTTCTTTTTCTTTTCATTTTGCATAGCCCTTTGTCTCTTCTACTATAATAACTAAGAGAGATTTTCTAAGATTTTAACACATGGAGCATTTATTTGGTGGAAGTGAAAGGCATGTGATTGCGTACTTCTAGTGTAGAAGCAGCACATATATGTGGTGTGTACGTGATCTTGATCTTGGGAGCATGATAAGTCTTTCAATAAGGGTCAACAAGACTTGACAATACTCAATACAAAGCAAATAGCTTAAGTGGAAGGTTTTAGACATGTATAGCATATATGGCTGTGGTAGGAATTTATCACCATTGAGGAACAATAAGATTTTGATTGATTTAAGAATTAAGTCTCCAGTAATCATGCATGCTTAGAACAATATTATAGCAGCTCTTGTTTCACCATATCATATCTCACAACAACTTAGACTTAGTTCTAGCACTTAGCATCCATAAAGTTTTTAGGTTCATGATGATTTAAATGAGCCAAGTAATCCATACTCAAAGAAATACTAAGTTGTAAACTAGGCATTAAAGAAACATTAACAGAGCAACTATTCATCATTTCCATGAGGAAGATAAACATTCATGAGACATATGGATTTAAGGGAAATATTTTTGGTATTTTTTATCCTATGCTTTTTTTAAATGCAATAAATTAGAATAGTGTAAATAGATAGGATAGAATACTTACCTTGGCGGGGGAGAGGATCTCCCCCAAGCTTGTCCTTTTGCTCATTGTGGTGGCGGGTAGTATTGGAACCATTCCGCCCAGTGTTGTGCTTCTTCGTCTTGGATAGCTTGCAATAGTTGGGCATTTTGTTGTGCCATATTCAGAGTTTCATCTTGCTCAACTTGCATTGCACCCATATCATTGATGAGTTGGTCCATTTCCGATCCTTGGCTTCGACGAACCCTCGCCCGTGCGGACGGACGGGGAGTGTGCACTCTTGGAGTGTGCTGTTGAGGCCGTTCCGTGGACCTTGAAATGTCCATGGAACTTGGCTCGTTGCCTTCTTCTTCATATCTCCCTGCAGCTCATGATGTGCCGCCTTGCTCAAATTGGGCGGCTTGTGACATGCTCTTTGTCACCCTTCTTGATTCTGCAATATTTTGGTCTCTTGCCTCTCGGTCCCAATTTATGGTTAGTGTGCGCAGTGCATACAACCGACGCCTCTCACATGGGAGAGAGATTTCGGCTGTATGGCCGGGATAAATCATTTTTATATCACCATTTTTATCTCTTTTAAGGACTTGAGCACTTATGAAGAAATCTTCGGTTATAATATCTCTAGGAGAAGTAATGTATTCAAAGTAATGTTTTTCATCTAGCAAGTCCATTGTTTCCGCAATGCGAGTGATAAAAGAAGTGAAGAATATGGGCTCGCTTCTATGGAAAATATCAAGCCAAAAGTGGATTAGCATCTTAGCAGGTGAAACTTTTATTTTCTTTGTCATGGCATAGAGCAGTCATAATTCATCATTATAAAGATCTTGCATATTAGACCCAGGAAGAAAAGTTATAGCCACCCAATAGCGGATCAAGCGCAAAGTAGGATTATGATTTCATCAGTTTTAGGATCAGAGCAATCATTAGATCCTGTTATAGCTTTCCAAAATTCAGCTTTATCAAATCTTCTTATTGCATTAACAAGGTCTAGATTACAGTCATTATCAAAACCAAGTGCCATACTAAAAACTCCCCATGTTAAATTATACTCTTGGTTAAACATGCGAAAATAGACATTATTTTCAGTGGCTTGTAACGAGCATAGAAATTCAATGGTGAGCTTTTCTATTCTAAGTTCTTGCACTTCCCAAAAGCTTCCCCAACCGATTGTATTGAAAACAGTATTAAATTCCGCGATCATACCTGTGCTGTCCAAAAGGACAGGGTCGATGATGCCGGTATGTTCATACCCTCGGTGTCGGATGGAGGTGTACCTTTGGTACTCTTCTTGATTTAGCATGAGGCCGCTCTCGGGATAGAACATCCTTTCGGAAGGCACTTCCAAAGCTTCGTCTTGGTGGGGCTTCTCTTTCTTCATCTTCATCATGGCGGGGTCGTTGGGAGGAACTCCCTACGACACTCTTGGCCTTCTTGAGTGCGGAGGAGAACTTCATCCTGCAACAATGAGCTAACACAAGAACACACTACAACAATAGGGATTAGCGTTAGCGTTAGCGTTAGCTATCCCACTGTTAGTAGTCCTTGCGGGGTATGGTTACCTTCACAAACAAGATATTGAGAGCAAAGATGAGAGTGAGACAAGCTTCTACTACTACAATATTTTTGGGTTTTTGGTTTGAGTTGCTAACCTAAACTAACTTGAGAAAGAACTTGCTCAAATGGAGAGAAGAAGGGAGATTGTGTGCTCGAGATGATTCAGCTAGTTTGGGTGTGGAATTGAGCACACATTGCAAAGGTATTTATAGGGGGAGAAGGGCTGGTGGCTAGGCCACCATGGCCAGTTCGGCCGACCCCCCTAGGACATGTTTTTTGTTGCTTTCACCTTTGGACAGGGAATCTATTTGAATTCAAATAAAATTTTGCTGACAGCTCTCCATTGATGGGTCGGCCGAACCAATTATGACATGATCAGAGTTGCTTTTGCCTTTGGACAGGGAATATATTTGAATTCAAACACAACTCTGCAGACAAGACCTTATTGATGGGTCGGCCGAACCACTTATGACAGGTTCAGTGTTGTTTTTACCTTTTGACAGGGAATCTATTTGAATTCAAACACCACTTTCTTGAGGGGAGCCAAAACATGGTTCGGCCGAACCATGTATTGTCCCCTTTCAGCTTTAAATAGTGTGTCCAGAAAAGTAGAGTCTAGTGGTAGACTAGAGGTTTTTGAAATTTTTCAGAGATTCCCTTGTCTAGTGTTTTGTGAAGGTAAAAGGTGTATGACAAAAGTGGGGACATGTTTAAAGTGATTCCCATGGACTAGGGAACACTAATGCATACCAAAGTGTCCACTTTTCAGAATTGGATGATAGTGGATGTTGGATTCTCCTTGGAGCAAGTGAAGTGGTCATGACCAAAAGTGGTCGGCCAAATTCAAAAGGAGATGGTGTTCAAACTTCAGGAGGTGAATCACTACACCAGCCCAACACTACCAGAGGTGGGTGGGTCCCATGGTGGGGTCGGCTGACCCCACCTAGGTGGTCTCACCAACTCGGGTGTGAGCGCTACTTCTCAAGTTTTATTCATCTAAGTATTTTATTTTGTCGAAATAAATTCTTGCAAAATTTAAATATGAAATGCAATGAAGAAAATGCAAAAATTGAAATGCAGGAATTAAATATAAGATAAATACTGATTTACCTTACCAGCAAGGGCTCCATGTTTTAGGTCCGTAGAGCAGGATCTTTCCGTTTCGGGTTCATTCTTCGGGTGCTTCGATCGGTCCTGGAGATGGGGACCGTGATGATCGCACCTCCTTCCTCCGCCATTCCTTCTTGGTCGATGCTTGCGACTCAGCGGAGTCAGCCTTATTTACCACCTCAGCCTTACTTACTAGTTTGGCCTTTTTGACCCTTGGCGGTTGATTCTTTCGGCGGGGTGCATATTGTGGCTTGTTTCTCCACAGGTTCTTCCTTGCCTATTGCATTGGTTTATAACCATTGAAAGGACATTTAATTCTCTTACCTGAGAGTTGGAAGTGGACTTGGCCAGATCCCATGTAGATGATGGCATTCACGGTGTTGAGGAACGGCCTTCCCAGGATGACGGGGACTTCGTCATCGGCCCCCATGTCAAGAATGATGAAGTTGGCGGGGATGTATTCGTCTTGAATTTTGACAAGGATGTCCCTTGCCAATCCCTTGGGGAACCGGATTGATTGATCGGCCATCTACAATTTAACAAAAGCGGGGTACAAAGGTCCCCCTAGCAAGTTCTTATACATTATCTTGGACATGATGTTCACTCCAGATCCAAGGTCGCAGAAGGCGTTGTCAAAGGTGTGCGGCCTGATTTCACAGGTGATGGTAGGATGGCCAGGGTCACTCTTCTTGGCCATGAATGGTGGATCAAGAAGACAACCCGGGTTTTGCCTAACCGGAGGCTTACCAAACCTCGTGGAAATTAACTTGACACCCTCAATTGGTTCCTCAAGTTTCCCTGGGATCTTATCTTGTTCGAATGATGGGATAAGTGCTGCTATTTGAGCTAATTGGGTTTCTAGCATTTTATTAAAGCTCAATTGATTTTTCATATCAGTGTTTAAGCTATTCATTTTCTCACTAAGATTTTCAAGAATCTTATCATTAGCCATTATTTTTTTGTTTATACTATCATTGATTTTTGATTGTCCTAAGACAAGATCTTTAAGAGAAGGTTGGTTACCATAAGAATTATTAAAATTATTGTTGTAACCATTACCTTGGTTTCCTTGGTAGAAGGGACGCGAGTTCCATCCTCCTTGTTGCTGGGGTCGATATCCATTGTTGTTGTTATTGTTGATGAAGTTCACTTCCTCCTTCGTCTCGGGAGAGTGGTTGCCCGAGTGATCTTCTCCACCACATACCTCACACCATGGATCAGCTTCGATTGCTCGTGCGGTGGCAGTGGTTCGAATGGCCTCTTGTTCCTTTTTGGATCCTTCCTCAATCTTTTTCATCAAGAGGTCTATTTTTGTTGAGAGCATGTCCACCTCATGAACGGTGTGCATACCCCTTTTCTTGGGCTGGAGTTGCTCCTCATTGCATTCTTGGTTGATAACCATCTTTTCAATGAGGTCTTTGCCATCCTTGACATTGTGTTGCAGGAATGCTCCTCCAGCAGCAGCATCAAGGTGACTACGGGCTAATCCAGTCAGCCCATATTAGGAGCCATTCTTCAATCCCATGATGAAGACAAGCATGAATGTAATCTTGGAGATGTTCCCATGCTTCGGGAATCATCTCGTCAGCTTGCTGTTGGAAGCTTGAGATTATTCCACGGAGAGCGCTGGTTTTGCACATTGGGAAGAATTTCTTGGGAAATGCATTGGCACACTTCTCTCAGGTGGTAGCTTCATTCTTGTTGGCAAAAAACCATTGCTTCACCTTCCCAAGCAGTGAGAATGGGAACAGGGGAAGACGGATGGCGTCAGCCGAGACATTCTTGATAGTGAAGGTACCACACACCTCCAGAAAGTGCTGGAGATGGGCGTTGGCGTCTTCATGCGGCTTCCCACAGAATGGATTGGCTTGCACCATGTTGATCAGATCTGGCTTAAGCTCAAAGGTAGCATCCCTCAAGTTGAGCTGCGAACCGGTGGCAATGTTGTCAGCCGATGGTGCAGAGAACTCAGAGATGGTCTTTTGGGCCATAACTTCCTCGGTTGATAGTGCTGAACCTCTTTCCTCGAACGGATTCAGGTTTGAGATGAACCTTTGAGGTGGAACTTGACGGCGTCTAGTTCTCCTCAACAATTGCTCAAGATCTTCAATAAAATTTGATGGCAATTGGAAACTGTTCATACATTGTCTAGCTTCACGATAACGAGAAACACGGACAGGGGTAAGCCCCTAACACTAATCAATAACTAAATTGATAGTAGACTCCGGATTCAATTTTTTTATTAATATTCCCAGACTGATGCTTTCCCCAGCAACGGCGCCAGAAATGCTTGTTGACACTTCTTAGCGCAACCACCAGAGACAGGGTGTTAGGGTATCTCTGATAACGGCGCCAGAAGTGCCTGGGGGTATTTCTTATGTCTATTGGATAATTCCGCAAGCGCACAGAATATACCACTGTAGCACTTCACCCCGGAGTATTCCAAGGTATCGTTATTTATTTTTATCCCAAGAGAAAGCGGTTGCTAGGAATAATTAATAAAAAGAGAGAGATCCTTAAGTCTATAACAACTTAGTATCAACTAGTGATAAGGGGGTAAATCGATATGTAGAGGAAAGGGTAATGACACAAATACACGACAAGGTTTTAGGATAACTAAAGATAACTAGTAGAGTATAGCTAGGTGGGAGGATAACGAGTGAGTATAAGACTCCAATGACACTTACCTTACTCTTGTGTACTATCCTATCAAATGGATGAATTATACTAAGACAGCTACCTTACTTCCGGTGTGTAGCGGATAGGCGAGACAGTATGGGATATAACCTCTACCCGAAGCGGCTATTCTCTTATGGGAGCCTACCTTTTAAGAACTTGCCTAAAACACGTGGAGGGATACTAAGACTAGACAGGGCTGTCACCACCTGCTAGCACCCACAAACAATCCGTGCGACAAGCGGCATTCAAAGGCAAGATCTAGTCTAAGCACCACGCTTACACTAAGCCTTACTACTCTAGTTGCGCGCCAACAACTAAAGCACCCTATGACAGGCGATGAACTACACACGTGAGCTGGTTACAGGATCACTATCCAATATAACTCAACTATAAGTTAAGACAAAACACAACAATACTATAAAGAATAGTAATGCACTAAGTAGAGACTTATTAAAGTAAAGTAAAGATAATACATTGATAAAGGTAAAGTCTTTCAGAAAGAAAGGTACAAGAGCTATACCAGACTCTCCAGCAGACGACTCCGGAGACTCCGAGTGTAGCTCGACTCGACTCTAACTCCCACACTAGACTAATACTACTACTAAAGAGTAGAACTCTTGTGACTTGTGACTCTTAGGTGTCTTGTGTGTATTGAAGAGGAGTGGGCAGCCTCTATTTATAGGGGAGAGTGAGGGGGTGCCACGTCAGTAATCCGCGTGCTCCTTGCCTCTCCACCCTTGGATGAACCGCCTCAAGATGGATGGCAGAGGTGAATTCATCACGTGGACATCATGCTGGAAGGCGGTGGAGGCAAACCGACTTGGCTGGGCACCAGGGGGGTTCGGCCGACCCCCCTATGATAGGTGGGCCCAGCCAGGGTCTTCTAGAAGGAGTCCCTCCTGTCAAGGAAGGTGTAGGTGGCCTGAGCCCACCAATAGTGGTTTGGCTGACCCACACTTGGTGGGTTGGGCGCCACCACCGTGGTCTCCATCTGTCACAGACTGTCCCCTTGTGTTGGTTCCACTTCGTTTGCATGTTGTCACGTTGAATCCTTGTGCTTTGCTTCTCAACTATTGAATGGAAGCACATGTTGATCTGAGGGCTGAAATGAGCTGAGTGGAAGGTCACACGGATCCTGCCACGTCACCAGAGACAGGTGGGCCCCTTGGGTAGTTCGGCCGACCCATGGGTGGGCCCACCCTTGGCTCTCCTCTCTTCCAAGTGATGTTTTGCACCATGCATTGATGTGTGATGACTTGGTTTCTAAATACATGGTTCGGCCGAACCACATTATTGGGCTCCAAGTGTTCATTTCTGCTCTGATTCATCTTCCCTGCGTTCACAAGTTTAAGAGTACATGTGGAACTAGTTATTGATAAAATATGCTCATGATGTGTTTATCTTCCCTTGAATCCGAGGCCTGTTGACAGTGTTTGAATGTGGAATTTTATGGTATATCCACCGTCAACAGTACTGATCGTTCGAACGATCATACCTCCATTGTATTTTTAAATTGAGCGTGGTGTTTACGTTGAATAGGCTACCTTAATCAAACAAGACATGGTGTTAAGCTTGATTATTGTATCAAACATGCTTGCATGGAACTTGGTTGCACTTTTGGACTAACCCCTGTAGCAAGAACCTCGACATCTCTATGGGTAAGTCGTAAGATCATTTAGGGAGATAGATTGAGATCCTCATGGTCAAAAGTCAAGTTGTTTGGGCAAGGAGAACTTCGATGCAACTAAGGAGGACCACTGCTACTGTTAACACCAAATTTTGGGCCGGGAGCCGATAGCCGATGCCAGAGGAAGATAGCCGATACCGGAGGAAGATAGCCGATCTCGAAAGCAGATTCCGTCCAGCGGAAGGAAGGAAAATAGCCGATTGCACGGTGAATCGGTTATCGGGCGAAGGTGATAGGAGGCGTGCAGCGTCGGTATTGGTGACGTCATCCAGAGTCCGCGCCGCCAAGATGCGATCACGATCGGAGTCCATTATGAAAGGGAAGGTGGGACTCCAAGTTACCTTAGATATAGGATAGTTTGTTGGTTTCCTTATCTATTGATGAGTTGTAATTCGACTAGGACTCTATCTACGCTCAGGGTATAAATATAAACCCTCAGCCATTGTAAAACATACAACAACACCAATACAACACAACTTTCGGCTTCAGCCAACAAACCCTAAGAGTCAGTCGAGTCCGGCGAGTTACTTCATCCAGGCTGGGTGTCATCCGGTGGACGTAGGCTTGCTTGTAAGTATCGTCAACCCCCTGTTAAACTATGTCCTTTTAGCGTCATCCGGTGGACGTAGAAGCATGGCGGACCAGGGTCCTTGCTAAGCTCTGTTTCTTTGGCGTCATCCGGTGGACGTGGGAAGCATAGTGAGTCAAGGATGATTCACGCTGATTTACCCGATCAATCTGTATTAACCGTCATCCGGTGGACGAGATGCAGATTAGGATGGTTTTCACGCGCGGATTAGTTATCGATTCGTGTTTGCTTGCTTGATTAGTCTATTAGTTAATGTCATCCGGTAGACAGGCTATAGATTGAGATGGTTTGCATGCATGGATTAGTTATTGGCTCTAGCTAAATATGGCGATTTAGTTAGATTCATTAAGTTACCAAGATGTTATTTGTTGTTTATTGTTTATTTATCAATATAACATCTCTCTGCCCGATCAAAATTGATAGATTTGGCTTTAGATTTATTTGGATCTGATCGTCGTTTATGCTTTCTTATGCTTATCTTTACCACGATGATCTGTTCTATGCTTACATCGGCTAATTCCCTATCAATCTTGTTTGTTACATGTTGTGCGTTCGGTGCTAGTTGAGACATAAGTGGTTCTGAAGTTATCGTAAGTCTTATTTTTGTGTCCTTGTTTAAGTTAAACTGAGCGTCATCCGGTGGAACAGGTTTAACCTAAACAAGTGTTCACTAGATTAGACTTGCTTTAATTTGAGGTCCGTTTATGGCTACGCTATCATTCGTTCGTGCTTCATGGACCCTGCATCAGCTAAAGAGCCGATTCAGTTATGCTTTCACGAGTAGATCGTGTATATAGACTTATTTGGATATCAAACGATCTAGCTTTGTTTGCTGGGTTTGTTGAAGCCCGCTGGCTGTTAGACCAGGTGAAAGCAAACTTGGTGAACTTAGCGAAGAGGATTTACTAAAGCCGCCGGCCTTCTAGACCAGCTTTAGCCGATCTCTGCTTGTTTGATGTACAAATCAGATCTGTACACATGATCTATTTTCTTTTATACATATTAACTGAATTAGATCGGCTGGTATGTCATTATCTTCATATGAGTATCCTGATAGCCATTTTACTTCATTATTATAATATCGGTTCATAACATGACGAAATCAGTTTTCTAGTCGATTTCCGATTATACTCGCTCTTTGGGCCGTATAGTTGGAACTATCTGGATTCACCAGTTAGTTCCGCCTTGAGTTACTGATTATATCTGTTTCCTTGTCAATTGCAGGTCAAATTGACTGGCACGTTTGGGTGTTACTGATACTCTCAGACCGGGTTCAAAGCTAACTGGATCTGCGAGAGCTCTACTGCTTTCAAGGGTCATTTCCAGCTTCTCTGGTGTGTTGGGCTTGGGGAACCCCTTTTGCGCCAACACACTTTTTGGCACGCCCGGTGGGACTTTCACTGAAGACCATGGCAAGGGGGAAGACTGCGGCAGACGGATCCTCCAGGGATGACGGTGTCCTCAGGGTCAGGGTCGAAGATCTCAGCGAGGAGGACGCGGTAGTGCTGAACAAGATCGTTGAAGAATTCGCTGATGCCTGCCTGCTTTCATTCAGCAAGCAGCGTGATGGCTCTATAGTGAAGAAGAATGCATTCTCGAGGTGGATCATGGACGGCCATTCTGATAAATCTGAAGAAGAGTGCAAGGCCGACCTCAAGCAGATGCTGAAAGAAGGGACCTAGGAGGCTGCCTATTCAGCAGTCGGCCACCACCATAAATCCTTCCTGCAGACATTCTATAACATCATGAAGACCGTTCTCAAGCGGCAGGATTGGGAGTCTCTGGGTCCAGTTTACTTCAACATACACGCAGAAGATGCAGATCCAAAAGCAGCGGCAGGGGCCTCCAATTCCTCACCGCAATAGCCGAGCCAGCCAAAAACGCCAGTGCAGGGTGCCACTGCGGCCGGTTCGGCTCAAAAAATAGCAGCTTCTCCAAGATTATACAAAGATCATACTCCGGAGGAGCTCGCCGGTTTCATGCAGGCCACTGGGCAAACGGTGAACTCGATGAACTCATCAGCGCTGAACTCGACGGCTAGAAATACACCGGCGGCAGACACGGCCAACCCAACTCCTGGATACCATGAGGGGATCACATATCAAGACCTTCAGGCAGCGCCGCATCCGGGGTACGCCCAGACGCCCAACAATCAGCTGCTGGAGCAGATGAGTGCCATGCTCCGTGATACATTCGGTTTGCAGCCGAAGACCGGGACTGGAATCAAGTATAGACGTCCTTACCCGAGTGGTACGACCGAGTGAAATTGCCGCCCAGGTATCGCTTGCCCGACTTCTCCAAGTTCAGTGGGCAGGATGACATCATCACCATGGAACACATCAGCCGTTACCTGACCCAGCTCGGCGAAGCTTCATATGAGGTAGCTCACAGGGTCCGGCTCTTTCCAGTACCACTGACAGGGCCGACGTTTAGCTGGTTCGCATCCATGGAGCCTGGCTCGATTCAAGGTTGGGAAGATCTGGAGACCAATTTCCATAATTACTTCTTCTCTGGCACCGGGGGGAAAGACATCACAGATCTCACCAACATGCGCCAAAAGCCGAATGAACTTGGATCGGCTTTCATCAAGCGGTTCAGGGAGACCAGGAACATGTGTTACTCTTTGAACCTGAATGACAAGCAGCTCACCAAGATAGTGGTCAGTGGGTTGCTCCCACATGTCCAAGAAAAACTGGTGGGCACCAACTTCAACAGCATCAGCGAGGTAATGCAGAGGGTGGCTGCATTAGAGCAGCAGGCCCAGAGCTTCAAGAAGGAATCAAAATACAAGTAGTCGGCTTACGTCTGTAACTCTGACTCAAAGGATAAGGAGAATGAAGAAGTGGTTGCTGTTGAGCTCAAATGGGGTACAAAGCCCATGGCCGTGCCGAAGGGTTGGAGCGCGGAAGACCAATACGACTTTGACACACGCAAGCTGGACAAGCTCTTCGATCTATTAGTCAGTGCGGGCCATATCACCTTCCCGGCTGATTACGTCAAGCCGTCCCCCGAAGATTTGCAGGGAAAACTGTTCTGCCAGTACCACGGCCTCACCTCACACTCCACAAACAACTGCCGCAATTTCAAAGCAGCAATCCAGAATGCTATCAAGCGCGGTTTGTTAAAATTTGAGGCCCCTCCCAAGGGGAAGATGAAGATCGACAAATTCCCATTCCCGAAGGGGCAGAACATGGTCCAGATCGCAAACCCTCCAACCAAAGTAAAGGTGTTAACCTCCGAATGGGCCAAGAAGAACTCCTCAGTTGATACCAATGCACAAATCACAGCTGAGGAGCTAGCGCTGATTAAAGGAAGGAGGGAGCAGAGTTAGAGGCAGCTGGAGCAGGGAGAGTCCAGCGGCACCAAGAGCAGGAGGCCCACGCACCAGCACCTTCTGAACAAGTGGCGGCGACAGAAAGAGAAAGATCATCAGAGGCAGCTGCAGCGCGAAGAAGAGGAGTACCGCAGGTGGCTCCGCGAGGAAGAAGAGGCGCGCTATCGCAAAGAAATGGCTCACCACCGGGAAGGTGAGGAGGATCACTGGCATTGCCCATTCTTCTGACACTGCTGGAACGAAGGCTTGAGACTGCCAATGCTGCGCAACTGTCCAGAATGCAGTGATCAGTACCAAGAGTACAGGCAGTCCCAGGTCAACTGCCGGTCCGTGCACCAGAGGCTGGGGAGCCCCCATAGCCCGTGGGATTGACGTGAAAAAAGGGACCTGCGCGATCGGCTTGATGAGGCGGTAGTTGAACGCCGATAACCGGTTTGGCAAGAGAACCAGTGGTGCCCCGAGGATCTAACTAGAAGCCAAAGGCGCCGGGTGCAGTGGCTCAGGAACAGGGAGCTCCAGGCTGAGGGGCGCGCCAAATAGGTGTGGCGCGAAAAGCCTTCACAAAATAATGGAAAGGTTGTAGCCGATGCACAGATGGTGTTTGTGTTACCTGCAGAGTTCAGGGCCAAGAAGTACGATACCGATTTCGACTCAGACGATTCGGGATCAGAAGAAGGAGTGGCCAAGTTAGTGCTCGCACAGCAAGCTACTTTTGATAAGCCAGCCAAGAATCGACATCTGAAGGCTCTCTATCTCAAAGGTTATGTCGACGGCATGCCCATGACGAAGATGCTGGTGGACGGCGGCGCCACTGTCAATCTCATGCCCTACACTACATTCCGCAAGTTAGGCAAGGGTCCTGATGATCTAATAGAAACCGATCTGATGCTCAAGGATTTCGGGGGCAATTCTTCCAACACTCGGGGGGCAATCAACGTCGAGCTGACAGTGGGGAAGAAGACGCTGCTTACTACCTTTTTCATGATCGACAGTAAAGGTGCCTACAGCTTGCTGCTCGGACGCGACTGGATTCATACCAACTGCTGCGTGCCATCCACCATGCATCAGTGCCTCATTCAGTGGCATGGCGATGAGGTCGAAGTGGTCCCGGCCGACGACTCGGTCAGCGTGGCGACGACAGATGCCACATACTGGGAAGCTGGGGATCATGATTGTTTCTCTGGCAAGGCTTGGGAAGGAGGCTCCATCAAGGTCAGCGATGAGAGTCAACAGCCGATCAGGGCAATCGGCTCTGAGTCTTTTTATTAAATGGAGAATCCGATCGACGGCACAGAGGGTAAGTTAGGGCAAGGATTCACGTCGGCCGACAAGCTCGAAGAAGTAGATGTTGGACCCGGCGACAGGCCAAGGCCGATGTTTATTGCCGCCAATTTAGACCCGGAGTTCAGGTAGGAGCAGATTTAACTGCTGAAGGAGTACAAAGATTGCTTCGCCTGGGAATATTATGAGATGCCTGGATTGGACAAATCTATTGTTGAGCACAGGCTACCTATCAAGCCTGGGTTTCGGCCACACAAGCAGCCTCCACGACGGTTTAGAGAGGACGCTCTGCCCGACATTAAGGCCGAAATCACGAGGCTGTTAGAAGCCAAGTTCATTCGAGCTTGCCGATATGCCGAGTGGATATCGAACATCGTCCCCGTGTACAAGAAAAATGGTAAATTGTGAGTCTGTATTGACTTCAGGGATTTAAATAGAGCTACACCGATGGATGGCTACCCTATGCCAATAGCCGATATGTTGGTAGACTCGGCTGCTGGGCACCAGGTTATTAGCTTTATGGATGGCAATGCTGGTTATAATCAAATTTTTATGGCTGATGAGGACATCCCGAAGACCGCCTTCAGGTGCCCTGGTGCACTTGGTTTGTTTGAATGGGTGGTCATGACGTTTGGTTTGAAGAATGCCGGTGCAACCTATCAGAGAGCTATGAATTATATATTTCACAAGTTGATCGGTAAAATCATTGAAATCTATATAGATGACGTGGTGGTGAAATCCAAGAGCAATAAAGATCACCTGGCCGATTTGAGGGCCACTCTGGAGTGCACAAGGAGACATGGTTTGAAGATGAATCCTAACAAGTGTGCGTTCGGCGTGTCGGCTGGCGAATTTCTGGGATTCATGGTCTACCGCAAAGGGATAGAGATCGGTAGCAAGAGTAAGAAGGCGATCGATGAACTTGTACCTCCAACCAACAAGAAGGAATTGCAGTCTTTGCTTGGTAAGATTAACTTTATCAGAAGGTTCATCGCCAACTTATCAGAGAAGGTGCTGCCGTTCTCGCCATTATTGAAGCTCAAGAATGATCAAGAGTTCAAATGGGGTGACGTGCAACAGAAGGCTTTTGACGAAATCAGAGAATACATGAAGACTCCCCCTGTCTTAGTACCGCCATGGTCAGGGAGGCCTTTTAAGTTGTACGTGACGGCCGAAAGCCATACTATTGGATCGGCCCTTTTTCAAGAGTTTGAAGGGAAAGAGAGAGCAGTTTTCTACCTGAGCAGGCGGCTCCTTGACCCTGAGACAAGATACACACCGACCGAGAAGTTGTGCTTGCGCCTATTCTACTCATGCACCAAATTGAGGCACTACCTGCTTGCCTCGGAGTGTGTGGTGGTGTCCAAGGAGGATGTCATCAAGCACATGTTTTTGATGCCTATTCTAAATGGTCGGATCGGCAAATGGATCCTGGCGCTCTCAGAGTTTGACTTGAGGTTCGAATCGGCTAAGGCAGTCAAGGGCCAGGCGATAGCTGATTTCATCACACAGCATCACGGAGGATCGGCTAATATAGTGGATATAGCGCCATGGACTATGTTCTTTGACGGCTCTTCGTGTAAGCAAGGTGGTGGCGCCGGAGTAGTGCTCATCTCGCCGCGGGGTGTGCGTTTTGAGTATGCTTTCCAGATCGGGCCGATTGTCAAAAATAATCAGGCTGAATATGAAGCCGCGTGGAAAGGTTTTCAGCTTCTGCATGAAGCAAAAGCCGATGCAGTTGAAGTATTTGGCGATTCACAACTAGTCATCAACCAATTGTTTGGCTTGTATGAATGTAAAGACGAGATACTCAGAGGCTACTATGATCAGTGCTAGGTTCTCATCAAGAAGTTCATGACGGTATCTCTCTGTCACATCCTCAGGGCCCAGAACCAGGAAGCTAATCGGCTGGCGCAGAATGCGTCGGGTTATCGGCCGATGCAGGAGATTTGTAACAGCGAGCAATCAGCTGATGACTGGAGGGGCGAGATAGCAGGTTACCTGGCAAATCCTTCACAACGGGTCAGCAGAAAGCTGAGGTACAAAGCCACCAAGTACGTATTGCTGGATGGTCAGTTGTATTACAAGACTGTTGAAGGAGTGCTGCTCAAATGCCTGGGGACAGAGGAATCAGTGAAGCTGATGAGCGAAGTACATGATGGAATCTGCGGTGCACATCAATCAGCTCACAAGATGAAGTGGATCATCAGGAGGACTGGTTACTATTGGCCTATGATGCTGGAAGATTGTTTCAAATATTATAAAGGGTGTCAAGAATGCCAAAAGTTCGAAAATATACAAAAGTCTCCAGCCTCTGCTATGAATCCTATAATTAAGCCATGGCCGTTTAGAGGATGGGGTATTGATCTAATCGGCCAAATCTACCCACCATCGAGCAAAGGTCACAAATGGATCTTGGTGGCGACTGATTACTTCACCAAGTGGGTAGAAGCTATTCCTTTGAGGAATGCCACTTCAGCTGACGTGATCGAGTTTGTAAAGGAGCACATTATTTACAGATTTGGCATACATCAGACGATCACAACCGATCAGGGGACAATGTTCACTTCAGAGGAGTTTATGACCTTTGCCGACGACATGAGCATCAAGATTTATAATTCATCGCCGTATTATGCCCAAGCCAACGGACAAGCAGAAGCCTCCAATAAAATTTTGATCAAGGTCATCAAGAAAAAGATTGAGCAGAACCCCAGAAAATGGTATTTGCATCTGAGCGAGGCGCTATGGGCATATCGTATGGCAACGGTGCCGCGGGACGTCGGTGACGCTCGCCGCAGCCACGCGCAGTTCATGCAGCTGCGCTGTCAGAGCTGCATAAACAAGGAAGGTCAGTGTTGGAAACGAGCCGTGCACACCGTTGGACGAAGCGAGAGATTACCTGCCACGGCGGCCTGCGACTCCGCGAGGTTGGCCCGCGCCTCCGCCAAATCAATGCTGGCGGCAACGAGTGCGACGGCCTGGTCCTCGCTCTCCTTATCCAGCCGGCCAGCCTCTTTGGTAGCCTCGGAGTAGAGGTTGCGGTACCGCACCATCTCATGGTGGAAGTGGCGGCCGTCGGCGGCGGTGTAGGAGTCGCAGGAACTCGAAGGTGACTCCGAGTTTGATTCCGCTCCGGAGGTGGTGCTGCGAGCCGGAGCGTGAGGGAGGTTCAGTTGTGGCGCCGTGCGACGCACCGAGGAACTGGCGCCGATCGGTGCGCCGGAAGGAAGATGGAGCGGGGGACATTGGCTGAAAGGAACCATCAGATCAGGCACCCAGATTTAGCCAGATTTAAAGAACGGCGAAAAGGGAGAATAAGATACCTGCTATGGACTCCCCGTCCGCTGACTTGCATCATACGCCTGATTGGAGCCCTTACAGGAGCAGAGGGCCCGGCGGCGTCACCAGCGGCGGGGGTTTCCGGGGCGGCCGTCCCAGTTGTAGGAACGGCGTCACCATCCGCCAGGGCTGCTCGAGGAGGATCAGCGCTGGGGGCAGGGGTGTTCAGGCCGGCTAAGGAGTTAGCAATGCCGCTGACGAAAGATGGCTGGTGACTGCAGAAACGGATCAAATCAGATAGAAATAGCGAGGAGATGGTAGGCTGACGGTTGAACTTACCCTAATGTCTGCTCGATTCGGGCGACGCTGGCCCAGATGCGGTGGATGCTCCGTTCCATCTCATCGCCGTCGGCGGGCTCAGACGCCGGGCGCTTCCCACGGTCTCCATCGCCGGCCATGGTCGTGAACAAGGATTGAGAGAGCGGAAGCGAAGTGGATACAAGGAGGCGGCCGGGAGAGTTGGTCGGCGAGACGGATACGATGGCGTGTGATATTGCCTCAAGCCTGCCAACTATTTATAAGACAACACGGGCACTGAGGCAGTTTCTTTGGGAAGTGAGACGGCACGGCGGATTTTAGGTTGCAGTTAATCCGCGTTTCTTGAATCCGGAACAGTTGCCAAATCGGGGAGACGAAGCGCCGCCATCAATGGTCGCACGCCGATCGGCTTTTTTGGGTCAGGCTGTTTAGCCGATCCTATTGTGAGTACCCACAAGCCGATTCGTGATGAATCTGGCTGAGGGGTTAATTCTAAAGGAAAGCCGAACAAAGCTGATGCTACAAAGCCGATGCTAAGTGTAACACCCCAGGTGTTAGTCACGAGCTAACCAGCGAGTGTGTACCTAATCAAGTTATTTCAATCAATTGATCCTAATCACTATTTCATATTCATCTCCATCTACCTTGATCATTGGAGAAGTTGCATGAAGATTTAAATCGGATAGTCACATGAGATGACAAGCCCTCTGCTTGATTGGATTGCAGGACTACGTGAACATGAGCATACAAAGCCAACCAAACCTTGCAACCTTGACCAAACAACTCTACTTGAACTCTACAACAAAAGTCATGAAGGTTTCATGTTGAGAAAATGTCAAGAAAATACCTCAATTGGCCTAAATATCCAAATTGAGCTCTCTAATGATCTTACTTTGACCAAAGTGGAAATATTATTTTGGAGCAAGAAATGAAGTTTGACCCAAAATAAAAGTTACAGATATTTTGGAGTAGAACAAATGTTATTTTTGGACTAAGTCATGATTCAAACTCTAAGTGCCTCAAAAAGTGAACAAAAGACAGAAGAAAAATCTGATTTCAGGACTTGGGTAAATTCTAAGTCCGAAAATGGTGTTGATTTCATGGCCTTCCCGTGTTCACCAAATTTCGTTAAGCAACTTGAGTTGGACCAAATATAAAAGTTGTCACAAACTCTTTGGAGCACAACATATTCAAATTTGAGGTCAATCCGACTTCGTTTGACAAGAGTTGCCACTCGATCCTTGATCGTAATTGGGCTGTTGACAGCATCAACTTTAGAGCTAATTATCTCCTAATTGGTTGATCAACCAGTCAAGGATCCTTAATCAAACTCGTAGAGAATTCTGAGTTCTACAACTTTGCCTCTTGCACTGAGATCCGAATATCGCTAGAATATGCCGTTTTCCACCGCCCAAACCAGCCCCGACAGCGCTCGCCACGTGTTCGACGAATTGCTGCAAAGGGGGACGCGCGGCACCCTTGCTCAGAGCTCGCCCCCACCATTGCTGCCACCTTGCTCTCTCTCTCTCTGTCCTTGCCCCTGTCCGAAAAAGGCGACACCAGAGCGCTCCCTAGCGTCCTCTGCTCACTCCCAACTCCATTCCCCTCGCCCTCCCTCGCGTTCTCATCCCTCTGCCCCCATGGCCGGCAGCAGGAGCAGCCGACGCCATTGCCGCCTGCCAAGCTTCGAGCTGCTGCTGCTCTTGCATCCTCTGGCCAAATCGACGGCACCATCATCATCCTCTCTTCGTGCCGTGCCCGGAAGACCTTTTCCCCGTGCCCTTCGTCGCCGGAGCACCGCTTGCCGCGGTGGTCGCTGCTGCAGCCGCGGCATGCGCGCGGACTAAGTGCCTCGGGCCAGCTCCAGTCGTGCTTCCACCACCGGGAGGGTGCGCCGGCCACCTAGGCAGGCCGCGGCTCTGCTCCGCCGCTGCTCGGCTGGCCGCTGGCCGGAGCCAGCTGACAGCCACGACCATGGCCATCTCCCTCTCCTTGTCTGTGCGAGCGAACTGGAGGAAGAAGAAGACTCCCTCTCTGTGGATGACAAGTGGGCCCCACGGTTTCTAATGTGCAGCAAAAATTTACAGGATTTGTGTTGTGTTTGAAAATCCATATCTAGCTCTAGGAAGCTCCAAAATTAGTGAGACAAGTTTTGATGTGTTCCTAGTAAAGTGCTCTGCATGTTAATATAAATAGTTGTGCTATTCATGCATGTTTTTATTCTGTAGAAATTGATTAGAAAAAGTGGTTTAAGAAATATATTAACTTGCTTTTGGTCATATTTTGAGAAATATAAGTCCAACAATTGTGGTTCCAATTTTGTTAGTCTTCTAATAACATGTACTAGCTCCTAAGAATATAAAACATATATGTTGTTTACTGTTTTCAAGGTGTTTCACATTAATATTTTTAAATAGGAAATAAATGGTTGAATTGCTTGTTATTTTTGTAACTGGAGTTGTATTGCTCCAAATGGTATGAAAATTTAATTGTAGACTCTCTGTATGATGTGTAATGTATGGTTAAAATTTCATGATTTATAGTGTATGTATGACTGAGTTTTTGATTTATCTTATTTTATGCCTATTAAGTAGATTTAAATGCTTTATAAATAATATATTGTGGTAAAAATGGAAAATGGTGTTCCACTACCTTTATATGATATTGTGTTAGCCTAAGAATCAATAATATGGTCATGTTGTTTCAGAAAATGTTGAGTTTCATATTTAATTTGCTCTCCAATGCTTTATTGCATTATAGATTTGTTTATTTTGTAATAATTGAATTATGGAACCTGAACATGTAAGATTTGAACCTTGGTCATGATTTGTATTCACCTAGCTCTCATAAAAGTTTGGGACTCATTTGAGATGTTTACCATATAACTTAAATAATTAAATAATGGGTTTTTATGTAATAATGAGTGAATAATTAAAGACAAATGAATGCATATATGTTTCTTGTGATTCCTTAATATGCTTTGGTCTGAGATGAGTCTTGTATGACCATGTAATCATGTTTGGAGCTATCTAAATAGCTCATTCCTATGTGTGCTTAGGTGATAAATAAGGGAAAAGTATGTTTTGCTTATATGCTAAAAATGGCTGCAGGAGCAGTCCCTGTTGTTGTGATGTTTTACACATGAAAGTGATGTTGCATGTAAATGTGTTCTATATAAAGGTTATAGCCAACTTCTATATCTAGCTTGTCCTAAAATTTCTTGGTCATAGGCCTAATAGTTTAGGAGTTATGGTTTTTGGATGTCTGCTATCAGGTTTTGCCAATTTTCTATGTAGATCTGATTGATTGCATTATTTGACTGAGTTATGCTTTGAATCACCTCTTGGTGATAATAGAAGAGTTTTAGTAAATTTCATTGGCTTTCTAAATTGTCAAGGATCATCTCTTTTGGTGGTCTAGATCTCTAGTTTTGGTTGTTTGAAGTGTGAGGACAGAATCTGTCCAGGTCTGGACAGAGCTGTCTTCTTTGTGTTGTTTGACCCTTATATGAATTAAATCACCTGAAGAGGATAATACCAAAGTTGTAGACAATTTCAATAGCTTTCCTGAAAGGCTTAGATCACCCTGGTTGGATGTATATAGCTTCAGTTATGGTTAAATCTTGTGCTTGCTGTCCTGCTGTCCTTAAAATGCTTATGTGAGATTATGATTGCTTCCATGTTGCTTTGCTTGGTGTGTTTGTTATCTCATGGTTCAGTGACTATAGATTAACATGCCTTGTATTACTTTCTCTTATTCATACATGTGTATTGTGCATCTCATTTAGGTACGATAGATGATGAACGCGTGGAGTGAAGGACATGATGATGGAACTAACCACAAGACGGTGTGGTGGACTAATCACGAAGGTGGAAGGACTAATCGAGTGCTTGGATGGGAAATGCTCGTCGAACAATTGTCATCTAACAAACACTAACTTAGTGCTGAACCCCAGGCAAGCCCCGGAGCATCCCTAAGCCTCCACCTATCTTTTTTTTATAAATGCACCGGTCTTTATTAAATCGTATGTTTGTGCATTTAAGTATAGGAGTTGGTTTGAAACCGTTGCTGCATATCTACCTTGTCTACTATATATGTGAACCTGATACTATTACTAGACAGGTGACCGATCTTATGCTTAGCCCTGCTTAGACCGGTAGAAGTCGGGTGATTTCCTGTCATCCGCGAGAAAGTCGGGTGATTTCCTATCATCCGCGAGTGTAGGTGATGACTGACGAGATCCACATGGTTGGCTATATGTGTCACCATGCCACAATGAAATAATGAGAGAATCAAGGCTAGGTAGCGGGGAGCTGCACGACATGGGTCATGTTGACTTCGGTGCTGCTTGCGGCCGACTAGGACTGAGGCCACCAGACATCTGTTGAGATTGAAAGACGTCATCACATAGCTGGCCAGATATGTCGTTCTGACCGCGAAGCCGAGTATTTCTTTCTGAGCCGGGAATTGGGCGTGATAAGGCAGACATATTCTGGAGGTAGGAAGGATGTGTGTAGACACCATCTTACCAAGGGTAGGTCAGGGACCTGATGCATCCTGGAAGTGGGTTTGTCTCTGAGAATATGGACCCCTCCAAGCCCGCGATACATATTATGTCTCAGAAAGATTTAACGGTGGCCCAAGAAGCCAGTGGCTCGGCTGACAGGGTTTGTGATTGGCATATTTGCCAGTTGGTACAATCGATTCAAATCGCCATCTCTCCTGGTTAGTGAGAAACTGAACTGATCTTCTGGTGAGGTAGAGGTTAACAACTTGAACATAATGATTATGGTGAGATGAGGTTGATATCTGTGGATATCGGAAATCATATGGTTTTATTGATTGCTATAATATCAAATGATTGTTTAGTATAGCTGCAAACCTTAGCTTAATAGCTTAACTGAAATCGAAGCTGAATCACATCTAAAACTTATAAGTTGAGGAACTATTGTAGTAATGCTTTTTATGCAAAAATGTTGCTATCCTCTGAGCTCCACCAAATAAGCCTTGGATATCCTTGAGAGTCTTTTTATTTACTTCCAGTCGGGTAAGTCTAGCTGAGTACAATTGAGTACTCAGGGTTTTATTCCCAATGTTGCAGGAGGAATGCTTGGTTGACTAAAGAGTTACTTCTATCCTTCGGGAGAGGAAGACTTGACCTTGGGCAAGGTCATGTTATCTGTCTCACCTATGTTGCTGTGACTGGTCGGTACTTGGCACTGTATTATGAAATTAAGCTTATGTAAAACTATTTCGTTTCCGCTATTGAACTTTTATGTAAAAGTTTATCTTGTACTCTGATGTATTTGAAATATGTGCGAATCTATGTATCATGTGTATGTGTACTGCTGAGTTTCTATGATCCTTGGGGTATGTACTATGTAAAAGTTTGAAATCCTTCGAGATTTCACGGACTACCGGGTTTATATTGGCTCAAGTGTGGCTTGATAGCTGGGAAAACAGCTGTCGCTGTACTTGTGCTCGTATAAATTGGTCGGTTCTGTTACAGTTGGTACCAGAGCAAAAATTCAGCATGTACCGTCACATGAGTATTTAAAAATAAAAAGTTTTGAGTTTGCAAAACTAATTACCAACTTATAGCTATATATATAGGTGTTTTAAACAAATGGTTTGAACAAACTAAGTGTGCCAAGGACCAAGTCTTATAGCCTATATTAGGATTATTAGGTGGCTTATGTAAGTACTAACTGGGGAAATTGCATCATGTTTCTATTTGCGGTTCATTTGGTTTTATCGTGCGGATAATTATGAACTGTCGGTTTCTTATTGCTTCTTATGGGCCAATGTGCCACGTCGAATGAGGTAAGGTGAGATGTGAGTGTACGATCGAACAACCGTCGATCTATGGTGAGTGTTTATGGTTACTGAAGTGAGTACATGTGATTCATATGTGTACTTATAGAAGTATGATGGAGTAATTACTTTCTTGGGGTCGCAAGTGCTCATGGGAGCATTTTCGGCAAAAAGTGCTTCTTATTGCCATGCATACATGTGGGGTTGGGCTGAAATGAATCTTCTGCAGGTACGCTAACCTCGAATGCGTATATGGTAGTTAACGACTAGCTATATACCGAGAGAGTACGTAGGTTATGCCACCAACCTAGAATGTATTTGCCATGTTATATAGGCAACTAAGTGAGAACGAATAGGACGAGCATGCATCATGATTGTTGCAACATGTGATTGTTGCTTGTTGCATAAGTATGCTTCTTCTCACCCTTGTTCTACGTTGTCTGAATAGCCTTATTAAGTTTACAACTTGTGTTGCCTCTCTTCCTTGCTTGTTTTGAAATCATAAGAGTTGCTAAACCTTTAAGTAGCCTCTATAACTATTTCTCAACCATAAATCTTGTCAGAAGCTAAACCAATTCTGCCGATAGGCTTTTCATTTGGCACAATAGACCCACCTGAGTTTTCTCTTAATGCTAGCCTATGGTTGTCATATGTTCTTGTTCAAGATCTATGAAACCATGCCTGCATTTTCTTTCATCTAAAGCCTTATCCAAATCCTATCTGGAGTGTCTCCTCTACTCTTTCTAGATACCATGATAATTGCTTGATCTTTCTTAAATTAGATTTTGTAATCTTTTCTTTGGAAATCAGGTTATGCCCAATCAATCACATCTACAGATGATTTTGTCCAATCTGTTCCTTGTTTCCAGCAGTCATCTCCACATCTAGAGAATGTTCAGATTTCAGTCAACAAAGCTTGCCTACATCATGTTCATTGGAGTCTTTGCCCAAATCCTTGATTTGAACCTCTTCTCAGCTTACCCAGAAGTTTCCTTGTAATCTTTTCATTATGGATCATGTTATGGTTTTATCAATTCAATCTCACAAATCATGCATTGAATCTGTCCCATGATCAAGTTGTTTTCCAAATCTCTCTGAAGGCCTAGCAATGTTGATCATTAAGAGTCTCCTAGTACTAATTAATGGTACACAAGCTCACGCCATTGGATGGTCTGAAGGTTTCTTGATAGATGCGAGATGCATGTGGAATTATAGAATCTCATGTTAGTTATTCTTGGTAGCTAACCTATAATTCTCTTATGCCATGTTTCTATCTAGACCCTCTCCTTGTTACTCACTTGAAGGAAACCATCTTGTGTGAGTTAAATCTCTCCTTCCCCATTTTTCTTGTATTCTTTCTGTATGAATCATGATGTTTGTCAACTCAACCTATGATTGTTGTATATAGTTGGTTCATGAGACATCTGGTTGTCTATGGTTATCTTCTTCTCAAGATGCTTGTTAATCTTTGTCTCATGATTTTCCTTCCTTCTATCTAATCTCTTGTAAATCATGGGTCGGATAATCTCCATACTAGACACATGGAAACCGCGTGGGACTGAAGCAAAGCCTCATGTACTGCTATTTTGGCAACTAATCTGTCTTCTAACTCATGTTTTCATTGCCAAATCATGCTCTTGTTGGCTATTAACCCTATAATTGATTGTAGTAGCTTACCTTCCCGCTGCGAAATGTCATCCTTGCACAAATCTATCCTTGCCACGCATGATTTTCTCATTGGTTGTATGTTCATTTATGTTGTTATGATCCGTGATCGATGATACTGCGACGAAACCGAGGACATCCTGTGGATCGCAACCACTAGGCTGTGTTGCTCGGCACGTGCGAATATCGAGGTCTCTGGTCATGATACATTGCAGAACTACACCGATACGTAATATCTCATATCTCCCAATCTATCCATGTTTCTTAAGATTTCTCGTTAGTCATGTTTGATAGTGGTGTTATGATTATTGACTGATGGTGCCATGACGAAACCGAGAACCTCTTTGTGGGGACGCCCAATAAAGTAGTGCTTCTCGGCACATGTTGGTATCACAGCCTCTAATCGTAATCCATTATGAAGTAATACCAATGTGTTGTCTTCCATGGATTTTCTTAAATCTATCTTGGAAGGTGTCTCTAATTCAACTTGATTTATCCCTATGTTTCTTGATCTATCTTGCAAAGTCTTTACCGACTCGATCCTTCAATGTTCTATCAGAAGGTATAGATGTTTGTCAAGTATATAGCTTCCTTCAGAAGTTACAAAGAGAATGATCTTTGAAGAGCAAGTCACTGACATCAACATTGACATACTACAAGATGTGGTAAACAAAGAATCTGACATGATCTACTAGGGCATATCAACCAGCACCTGCCATTATTGTGGGATCAAAAGAGCACACGAACTTTAAAGTTATTTGCAAGTATCAGTCAGGCAATAGTTAGCAGGATGTGATATGTTTTCTAATAGGTTATTTGCAAGTCCACTAGCTTCTATCCAAGTTCAATACCTATTTGCATGAAGATCATACAGTCAAAATAAATCTTCTCGTGTGTTGCTTCATGTCTGCTGACCGTGATGGTGACCATGTGCGTGTATATTGTCTACAAAATCTTGCTACAAAAGTTGAAGTTTTAGAGCCTTTTTGCTTGAAGAGACAACTAATTAGTTATATTTCGACGATCTTACCAATTAACCGATGGAAGATGTAATTCATTGCCCTCTGATATGTAGTGCCGGCATTCTTCAAGCTGAACGTCATGACTACCCATTCGTATATCCCGAGGGCTCCTAGACACCTGAAGGCCGTTTTGGGATGTCCTCATTGGCCATAAAAATTTGGTTGTAGTCAGCGTTGCCGTCCATAAAGCTGATGACCCGATGCTGTTGGCATCTACTAACGTCGCCAAATATAACTATATAACTTTTAATGCGAGAGGCGAGATTAGAAGATGAATGGTAATTAATTAAGAGTAAAATGCGCTGTGGGTCCTTAAACCTTTGCCCACTTCTCATATAGGTCCATGAACTTTCTTTTCGCTCATCTGGGTCCATGAACTTTTCTCCACTTCTCATCTAGATCCAGGTACTTTTTCTTCGCTCATCTGGGTCCATGAACTTTTTTCCACTTCTCACTTAGGTCCATAGCAGGCCACATAGGATTCTGCTTCCTACGTGGCCGTTGATGTGGCACTAAAATATGACACGCTTTATTTTAAAAATTTTATTATAGTTGTACATCTATGTGTTTCTATGTTTAATTCATAATAAATAGTTGGTGTACCAAACATTTAATTTGAAGTTGATATTTTTATGGTGATGGATGATAACAAAACATGGCTTGTATAAAAATATTACATACCTAAAATTAGTAAATTAATTACTACAATAAAAACAAGTTTTAATTGCAATAAAACATGTGATGTAAAGATAAATCTAAAGCTCAGGAGCACAGGAGTTGCAGTTATGAATTAAACACAGGAACACATAAATTTACATAGATCTACAGCTATATCAAAAACTTTAAATTAAAGCATATCATATTATATATCTATTGCATAGATCTATTCATGTTAAGTCTATCAAACTAGATTTTTCTTTTTATGATTTTTCTGTGATTTTATATAATTTTTCAATGTTTCAGCCAGTTTATGAAATTAAAAATAGAGAGCACATGGTGCCATATTAGCGGCCACGTAGACAACAGAGTCCTATGTGCTCTGCTGTGGACCTAAATGAGAATTGAAAAAAAGTTTATGGACCTAGATAGCGAAGAAAAAGTAACTGGACCTAGATGAGAAGTGGAGAAAAGTTCATGGACCCAGATGAGCGAAAAAAAGTTCATGGACCTAGATGAGAAGTGGGTAAAAGTTTAAGGACCCACATCACATTTTACTCATTAATTAACTTGTCATTAGCAACTAGCCACTTTTCTAGTACCAACATTCTTATGCAAGAACTAGGTTGTCATCCCTAATTAATAATACTAAGAATAAATAAAGGTTTTATATATTAATCTATGTGACTAGGCAGAAATAAATATAAATAATATAAACTAAGATCAGTTCTGCAATCGGACAGATAATTATACCATTGTAGAATTTTATCTAGGGAGTTCTACCAGGTTGTCGATTTATATTTATACCACTGGGAAGGACTAGGATAAACTTTAATCTACTATATTGATAGTGATGGTATACAATGGATAAGTGACATTACTGATGTCATTTTCTCTACTCAAAATAGGTAGAGGTCACAAGGTAAATAAAGATAAAGGTGATAAGTATGATCAAGCATCATAAATAAAAGATAATCATCAGAGCACTTCTCTAGTCATAGTAATAGCTAGCCAAGGGATAAACTAAGGAATTAATATCAAAGGTAATTCTATAACTATATTAATGAATAACTCTAATTAGTGCAATTACATCTAGCAATCATTGTTAGACTAATCCTATATCATAATCACATACAAAGGGCATCATCTAGGAAGGATGTGAAACAGAGTCATCATCCAACTTCGTGACCGTGCCTGCTGGCCTACGTACAGGGGGTGGACTACAGAGGACCCAACGCAACTGTCACCTACGCGATCTACCACATGACCCGACACATCAGGGTGCACTCGCAGATAAACAAAATACCTAGACACCATGTCTACATACTCTTCATCATATATCCATCGTCCGCATGAATAAACGATATACGAGCAATTACATGAATTCAATAAGATCAAACCAACTATACTAGACCTATAATCAAAGTAGACAAAGACTATTGTAATCAAGAACATATGAACTATTAAGAACAATGTTTCCCTAATCATAATGAAGAATACAATAATAGAGAAAGAACTAGAATTATACCGAACTCTGTGCTCCAGACAGACGCCGGGGCTCCAGATCCGCCGAAGAACTAGAACTCCTCTACTCTCTAATCTAACTAGGCTAGAACTATGTACTAGGAAGCTCTTGATGAACTAGGAGGCTCTTGATGGCTTGAGGAATTGATGCCTTGAATGAATGATGGGTTTTATGCCTCCAGGGGGGTCTGCCCCTTTATTTATAGCCCGGTGGGATGCACGTGCGCCGTAGGATCAAACCGACTTGAAACAAGGGCCGAGATGACTCCATAGAGGCGGTGGAAGAAGACTCCAGAAGATGGGCCGAAACCCTAGTGGGGGGCGCCGGCCGGCCCCACCGTTGTGGGTCTCGGGCCCCGGTGCTTCGGGTGTGTTCCAGATACTTCTAGCGTTCTCATGATGATGTTTCATTGGCGGTTAAGTTACGTGGTAATCATGCTCTTTAACCCTTTTTTATGCTTTTTTGGAATAGCCCCTGGAAAATATAGAACATGCAAAACTCGTGAAAACTGTCAGTTAAAACCCTAGACTAGTGTGTATTCATGTATCCTTTGGTGTCTAAAGTTCTAATAAAAGTTGACGTTATCCACCATCAACAGATGCCCTACTGCAGCATTGACTAGCATGTCGACTATTGGCATCGGATATCCGTCCATAGGAGTCTCCTTGTTCAGACTCCGGAAATCAATGCACACCCTTATCTTACCATTTTTCTTGTATGCAGCGACAATGTTTGATATCCACTCTGCGTACCGGCATGGCTGTATAAACTTAGCTTCTAACAGCCTTTCCACTTCTTTCTTGACATCTTTGAATATTTCCGATCTGAACCTCCTAGGAGCCTGCTTGAAAGGGTGATACTGATCCTTTATCGGGCAACTGGTGCTCGACAATAGATTTATCCAGCCTTGGCATCTCATAGTACTCCCATGCGAAGCAATCTTTATACTTCTTCAACAGACTAATTAATTCTTTTTTGAAATCAGGCTCCAAATTTGCGGCTATGTATGTCGGCCTTGGCCTGTCTCCGGGTCCGATGTCTACCTGTTCTAACACATCAGCTGATGTGAAACCGTGCCCCAGTTTTCCATCGGTTCCATCTATCGGATTATCCATTAAACGGAATTTTTTGAGCCGATTGCTTGTATCAGCTGTTGACACTCGCTACTGGCCTTATCGGTGCCTCCATTCTTGATTTTCCCTGAGAAACATCCAAATCTTTCTATCTCTCTGTGCATGCCATTGGTGACGGCCTCGACTTCAGGGCTATCCGCCTCAACTATCTCCACCTGGTCTCCAAGCCACTGGATCACAAATTGATGCATTGTAGAAGGAACACAGCAATTGGCGTGAATCCAGTCACGCCCAAGGAGTACACTGTACGTACTCCCAGCGTCAATGATGAAGAAGGTAGTAGTCAGGGTCTTCTTCCCAATCTTCAAATTGACATCAATTGCCCCCCGAGTCAAAGTTATTTTGCCGCCGAAGTTTCTAACCCTTATACCAGTCTTAGCCAAGTCTTCTGGAACCTTGCCAAGCTCACAAAGTACACTAAGCGGCATCAGGTTAATAGCAGCACCACCATCTACTATCATCCTGGTCATCTGCACTCCGTTGATGTATCCGTTGAGATGTAGAGCCTTCAGATGCCGGTGTCTGACGGGCCTATCAAAAATGGCCTGCTGTACAACACTCTACACCTCTATTTTCCCTTCAGACACGCACGGACTCTCTCTTTTCTCTCTGATTTCTTCCAGTGATATCTGAACTTCAGGATCAATCGCCGCTTCTTTCTTCGCCTTCTAAGAGGTTAGGATTCAGACTCTGTCTCTAGGGATCGACGCCTCCACCACGTTCTGACTGCCCGAGCGAGCGCTACCCCCGGCAGCTGCGGGCTTGGCACCTTCAAACTTCAAAGCCCCTCTTTGAATGGCCTTCCGGACATGCTGCCTGAAAGTCCAGCAATCGTTGGTGTCGTGAGAGTCCCCTGCATGAAATTTGCAGAAGCTCTTCCCTTTCAGCTACCCATCACTCGGCACGGTATAATCTGCCGGGAATTCTATCTATCCCTTTTCTGCCAGGAAATCAAACAGCTGGTCAATATTGTAACCCCCAAAATCATTCTGCCTTCTGTTGCTCTTGGTCTTGGGGACCTCTGTTGCTTTCCTTCCCCATTTCATCTCGACAGCGGTCACTTCATCATCAGAACCTCCTTCTTCATTGGGGTGTCTGCTGCTGAAGAAGGCATCCTTTTTGAAACGGCTTTCCCTTCGATAATTCTGCAGCTGCTCTTCTATCGTCATAACCTTCTGCAGCAGTTGGCCCAAATTTTCAAATTCCATACCGGCTAGCCTCTCCTTTACAGCCGATGGTAACCCCACGGTAGCCAACTGTGAGAGCTGGCTGTCAGGTAATACCAACGAATAGCACCGGCTTTTGACATATCTAAACCTCCGAATGAAATCAGCCCCCGACTCATTGGGCTTGTGCCTCATAATTGCCAAGTCAACGATGCCCTTTTCTTCATTCCTAGTGTAAAAGTCGCATGAAACCTCTTCTCCAAATCATCCAGCAGGTGATCGAGTTTGGTGGAAGGGATGCGAACCATGTGAACGCTGGCCCGGTTAACGACATTGGAAAGAACCGAACCCTGTGGGTAGACCCCCTTGAAGCTTCCCCCAACTGCATGAGATACCGACTGACATGCTCCATTGTGGTGACCTCATCTTGCCCGCTGAATTTGGAAAACTCAGGAACTCAGTAGAGATAAGGCAGAGCTACTCGATGGAACCATTCTGGGTATGGATGCCTGTATAGGACCGCCGTGTCTTTTGGCTTCAGAACAAATTGCTCTTTGAGCATATTGGTCATGTGCCACACCAGGTCGTCATCTCTCCTTGGCAACTGCTGGTTGACACATGGATTATAGCCTTGTCCTACTGGATGGCTTGAGTCGCTGTTTTGTCCCTGTTCTGGGTGACCGGGGGTCATTTTTCCAGCCGATTGCAGGTCTGCACCTGTCCCAGGGGATCTTCTGCTGCCCACTTCGCTGTTGTGACTGGGTCGACGTCCCTGCCGCTTCAGATGCATCAGATTGCTTGTGTTGAGGATATCCAGGAAACGCCTTGTCTTGGTACACGAAATTATCCTCGTTCTTGGTGAAGCATTCGAGGCAGGCCTCGCGGAACTTGGCGACGTATTCCTCCAAATATCCGGCCGATGACAGAGCCAGGTCCTGCATGGTTTCACGGGGGGCCTTGCCTCTATCGGAAGCCATGATTCCGAAGAAGGGGTCCCACCGGGCGAGCCAAAAAGTGTGTTGGCACGAAATCTGGTTCGCACTCGGCACACCAGCGAAGCCAGAATGGTCCTACAGAGCATGAAGCGAATGGACCCAGCAAGCTTCGACAATCGGCGTAGATGAGCATAGATGAATCTCCAAGCTTGCCAGTCAATTTGACCTGCAATTGACAAGGAAAAAGAGTCGATCAGTAACACAATTTGGAGCTACTGGTGTGTCCCGAGTGGTTCTAGATATCTGGCCGAATGGACCTTCTTAATAGGCCATCGGCTAGAGAGCCGGCATCCGATCGCATGAATCGATTGTATAGATTTGACAAAAACATCCGATTCCTTGTTTAACCGATTCAGAGATAAACATGAATGAAAGCAAATCTTATTAAACAGATCAAATTCATACATTGCCTTATGTGCCGAAAATATATCTTAATCTATCACATCTATTAATTAGGATCGACCAGATCGTTGCAGCTAATTAACACACTTGAATCGATCTGAACATGATTCGAAACACACGACAATGCATAAAAGAGATCGGAAGAATACAACGTGCAGCAAGCAAGCGCAAACAGTATCGGCTGAACAACCGGTCTGAAGTATGGGCAACATACAAGCCTATAAAGTAAATGGTACTTTGACCCTTTAACCAATCTACCTAACCCGTCGCTTATATCAAGGGGATCGACCAGATCGTTGCAGCCCATGACGTAAGCTAATGATTAGATCTATTAATTAAAGATTCTCAACACAATTTACTTTATTACTTGAGTGCGACCTATACACAATCAAGATCTGAGCTAACGGCTAATGATAAACAGATCTATTCGCCTAAACATGATATTCAATTAATGTTCATATAAGCAGGATAGATACAAAAGATTTAAGCCGATGAGAACATATCAAGATTGGGCAATTTGATGATGCTTAAAATAAATAAACAATAAATCATCATAAGCAACACCGGTAACTTAATGAATCTAACTAACATGCCAAGTTAATTAGAGCCGATAACTAACCCTCAATTCAATCTAATCATGACTTAGATTAAACGAGAATTGATAACTACTCAAATCCATCTAGCAGTGCTGCACGAGTCAGAATCATACTAATAATACATGATAAACACGAGCGTGACGGTATTTACAGCAAGCCTGGCATCCACCGAATGACACCCAACTTGTCGAAGAACTCGCCGGTTCTACCTTACTCCTACTCCTAGGGTTTTTGGCCGGTGGCCAGAAGAAAAGGAACTGTTATTGTTTTGATTGACGTGTTGATACAATGCGCTTGGGCTTATATTTATACCTAGTAGCTAGAGAGAAAGTCTCAACCGAATGAAAACCCTAGCTAAATATAAGGAAAACAATGAGATTTCCTAATCCTAAGACAAATCAGTGCCCATCTTTCCATTCTTGTGGGCCCTCCTCCTGACCGCTCTTCAGTTGACGTACCTGCGTGCTTCCACCCATACATGTCAATTACCCGATTGCCACACACCTTGATGATGTCAGCACACATCTGATCCATTTTCTCATCCGCAATCAACATTCGATCTAGCTTACTGATCGGCTAATTTGCACTCAACTAATCTTCTGAGCACCATCCAAATTCCGGTTGAAGTTGGTTTGATCCAAGGGCTATGGTTCATCCCAGTGGCCTATATAAAGACCCCTAGACCTCCAGGGTTTCATATCGATCCAGAGAGAAATCAATCCAGGGTTTTAGAATTCCACCGACATATCTCAAATAGAGTAGAAACCCAAGATAGGATCCAGAGCTAAGCATCAAGTAGAAGATTAGCCTTGTGGTATCTCCAGATTAGGGCTATTCTTGTTCTAGAAGTAGTGTGGTAGTAGAGATGGAGATAGTTAGGGGAGTTGCCGGCCTGTCGGTGACTGCTCTACGACTTGTACCCGCCGATTCAGGTTCTTCTTTGGGACTTGTTTCTGAAGATTTCTTCGGAGTTCAACTTCTAATCCAAGTGAGTAACATTGCTATTATTGTTCTTAAGGTTTATGATTCTTTTGAGTGCTTTAGTCTTGGTAGAACCTTGATTGAAGTAGTTATTTATAATTTAAGCATGGTGCTTAGATTATATTTACTCGTAAATGCCCTATACTGTCCGGATCGGTGGTAGATCGCGAGGGTGACCTAGGCTTGTTGAGTCTTACACAGTCCACCTCCGGTCAGTAAGACCTAGGATTCCATTACTAAGGAATTTACCCTTTGTTGGTGTATTCCTATAGTAATTCCCCTTCAAGAACAATCATATCATATCTTGTGAGGATAAGAACTAGAAGCCTTAGCAATCTCCTATATCACCTATTTTCTCCGTCCTTGATAGCAGCACAGGGGTTAAGTCTAGATTCTAGCCATCCCATTTTCCTTGTGGTAAAATATAAATAACGATACCTGGAATACTCTCGGGTGAAGTGCTACATTGGTATCTGTCCGCTTGCAGATAATCCTAGTGCTTATTTGTTCGAGTTGTCTTATACCAACAGCGAGCCGAGTTCAAGGCATCGGACGGAGAGGTTTGGTCCGACGCTGAGTGTCGGACAGCGTCCGACGGGGTTGTGAGCTCTCGGGTAACTCTCTGGAGGCGTTGGACGCCGAGGGTGTTTGGTCCGACGGGAGTTGCATCTGACGGTGGAAGAAGTGGCGCGAGCAGTAGCCGTTGTGATCGATCAGTTGAGGTTGAGTCATGCTGACACATGGTGAGATCTCGAGCGTCGGACGTTAGACTTTGGTCCGATGGCTACCATCCGACGGTAGCGTCCGACGCCCCTAAAAGCGTGTTAATGGTGATTTTTCAGTGGGTAACGGCTAGGGGTGCACTTAGGGGTATTTATACTCCATCCCTGGTCACTTGGCGACTTTCTTGCTCATTTGATTCATTGCCATTCTTTTGTGAGCACTCCCTAGCCTTCCACTCACTCACTTGTTCATCATTTGATCATGTTTGTGAGTTGAGTGCTTCTCAAGTGCATCATTGCTAGTGATTTGCATTCTAGAGCACTTGAGAGCAAGCCATTGCTAAGTTCTCATTCTCTTGGGACATTGTCGTGTCCCTAGATGGCTTGGAGGTGATTCTGGTGTGAGCTTGATTGGTGTTTGTTCAAATCCACACCGAAGGCTTGACTGTGAGGGGTTCTTGCGGTTATTCCCCGGCGGAGTGTCAAAACCGACTATAGTGGATTGCTCATGGTGAAGAACCACTTCTCTTGTGTTGGTGAGTGGCTCCCGGTGAGGTATTGGCATGTGAAGCCTAGCTCACAATCCACCAAGGAAGAGTGGTGCCACAACAAGGAGTAGCGTGACGGCGATCACGTGAACCTCAGTAAAAATCGGGTGTTCATTCTCTTCTCCACCATCGAATGGATGATTGGCTTTCCGGTGTTTCATTGGTGATTGATCTTCATTGTGCTTGTTGATCATATCTTGGTGATTGGACCTTCATGGCGAGCGAACTTCACTTCATCAAGCCCCTTGGTATAGCTTTCTCAATCACTCTCTCTTGCACTTATTCTCTTGTTTAGGTACTCTCACTCTAGGTTCGAAGTGAGAGCTTCTTGATGCTTGGGTGCATAGACTTGTGTAGTATATTGTGATAGGTGGCTTGCGTAGAGTAGCCTAGAGCTAGCACTTAGCAAAAAGCTTTGTTAATTGCTAACTTGTGGTCTAGTGCTTTGTAGAAATTTTTATAGACTATTCACCCCTCCAGCCTATTGGGACCTTTCAGCCTCCCACTCATTCACTTGATCTTGTGTTGAACATCCGTGGAGATGAGTGATTCTCAAGTGTCTCATTCCCTAGTGAGTTGCAATCTAGAGCACCTGAGATAAAGCCACTGCAGATTTCTTATTCTCTTGGGACATTTTTGTGTCCCTCTAGACGCCTTGGAGGATTTGGAGGTGGTCTTAGATTGGTTGGTGATTGTCCAAGTCCACACTGGTGTTCTTGTGAGGGGTTTCGCGGTTGTTCCCCGATGGAGAGCCAAAACCGATGGTTAGTGAAGGTCACGTGGTGAGAAACCACTTCTCTTGTGTTGGTGAATGGCACCCGGTGAGAGTTGGCTTTTGAGGCCTACACTACAAGAGATATGATCTTCAATGACGATATGTTTACATCACCAACACTAAGATTTTCATCACATATGTGTATCTATGATGCTCAGGTGACGAAAATATGAGCGTCACCTATCAAGCGTGTTAAATCATGATCGGTGACGAAATGAGTTGTTTCATCATAGTTATTTTAGTGACAATACTTATGGCGTCACACGCTTTTGACGGTTGATTTTCATCACAATTCGGTTTCTAGGGCTTGCAAGGCCCTTGCCCTTAATAGGCCATTAACAAGACAAATTTATTTGTGGGCCAAAATTTCAAACCGCCAAGCTCATTTACACAAACAATTTTCATTTCCATTTCAAAACCCAAATTGAATTGAGCCCATTCCAACAATAGTAGTTTAGCACAATTGGATGTTTGCATAGATTGTTCTGGATAATAATAATAGACCACACAAGGAAGTGGATATGTTCATAGTACATAGTACATGGGCTTGGCTGCATCCAGCGACAATATAACAAAGATTGTAAGCCCTTCATAGGCTTCGGCAAACATGTCATACATATCCAGATGGTCAAGAAATAGTTTATCCATCAATACCAAGGTCATATTTTCACTTCTTGCCACTTTAGTCTGGAGAAACACAAACACAAAACAAATAGTGAATTATAGACACAAAGGAAAACTATTGTATGCTAAGTATCAGGCTGCAAATGAAAATTATATATTATGTAAATTATAAAAGATGTGCATTAGATATACTACTAGACCGGTGCCACAACGAGGAGTAGCTTGACGTGATCAAGTGAACCTCGGTAAAAAATCAAGTGTCTCTCTCTTTTCCACCATCGAGTGGATGATATTGGCTTTCTTGGTGTTTCCCGATGATTGATCTTCTCATCTGGTGATTGTCTCTTTATCAACGATTGGAATTCTCTCATCCGGTGATTTTTTTTGAACTGTAATCGGTGGGCAAACGCTCCACAGCAGCTTTATAAAACAACAAGGAGGAACAAATAGAGTACAGAGATACTTACAAGGATCTAACTAGTGGTTAGAAAGGAGCAGAAAAACACAAAAAACTATAAAGAGAGCAAACCAAGCTATTCACCAACACCATCATCAATCAGAGGGTGGAAGCTGAAGGGTCGCGCATGATTTGTATAAAGTCATTAGTTAGTGCTGGTTCATCTTCTTACCCAGCCTCAGTCACCGTAGTCTTCGCTCATGAAATCATTATTGTTTGTCCAGTTGCTGCGTCTTCAACTGAGATCCAGAGCGAGCTAGGGTTAGCCAAATGACCCTATTCGTTTTGTATTTTTATGATTCAATCCAATCTACGACCAATGGCGGTGAGGAAGAACTCCTAGGATGCGAGAGAAGGGGAATTTTGGCTGGACAAGGAGTGACAGTTATCCGTCGTCAACAAGAAGCACCTAGTGGATTTGGTGATGAAAGGGGTGTTGCCGGACCAAGCCACCGCTTGATGGCAGGTGAGCCAAGGTGAGCCATACCCCATACCCAATACACATGAATTTGTGGTTTTCTACCATTAGTTCATCCGCGGGTTTGGGGTTCCTTGTCATCCATTCCTTCGGAAGTTGATTGATTACTATGAGAATCAGCCTTTACCATCTCAATCTTTCATGTTGCCCTCTTTATCCACCATCTTTGCGAAGCCTATATCAGCATTCCACCCCACTTCAATTTGTTTTGCTACTTTTCTTCCTTAAGCGATCTAGGATAGGGTCCCGAATCACTGGCGATGTGTATCTGAAGCTCCGCAATAGGATGGCTTCTAAATACAATTCTATTCCACTCAACACCAGCTTGAAGGATTGGTTCAAGAGGTGGTTTTACTTGCCCGACGAAGAAACCATACACTCTTTGTGTTGTGGATCTACTACCAGAGAATAGGCCTTCCTGGTCAGCATAGCCGAGTCTCTGAGATGGAGCAGGTGAAGGAGCTTTTGGAGTTCATTGACCGAGAGGAGCTGAACAGGATCGGTATTGTGACCAATTTCATGATGCGCCGTGTCCAGCCCTGCAAAGAGCGCGTGCATCTGGCCTATGAATATGGTATTGAACATGACGCCATCAGGGATGTGCCCGAGAAGTTGGAGACGAGCAACATGTATATGCGGATGATGGAGCTCTTCTAGAACAAGGTGAAGATCACCACCAGGGGACAACAGAAACCCTTCAATGTAGAGTATGTGCCTCCCAAGGTACTACCTTTGTCTGCTTTAGTGAATTTGCTCCTCTGTTAAGAAGAAGAAGAAGACACTGTATCGGAGAAATCGCGTGGGAAGTGGCCCATGCAAGAGGAGGATGTCTCCTATAAGAGGACCAGGTCCTCACAATGGGCAGGCGGTTCTCTGAGGACCAAGGGCACAGCCTTCGCAATGCTATGTTCCTGTCGTCCTCGGATGATGATGAGGGGGGCACAGCCAAAGAGGAGAAGGGGCATGTCTAGTCTTGAGGACCCTGGTGTCGCTCCGACCAGCCAAGGAGCGCCTGGTGGGGGAGCAGTCCCTGGGTTTTGGGTCTGGAGGCCCAACTGGCAGAGCGGAAGCGTCAGCTCAGAAGCCACGCTTCGCGACCTCGTTCCGCCAGTCACAATTGTAAGTAAATTCAGATGACTCCGTTCTTGGTCAGTCAACAATCCATCCACGGAGGACATGACTCCGCCAGAGGAAACAACTTCTCTGTGCTAAGGACCAACAACTTCGTGGGTGTCTGAGCATGAGTCGCCCTGCACTCGTGCTGATGAGGAGGCGGGCCTGAAGCAGTCCAAGCCTTTTGTACCATCGAAGCAGACGGAGGGGGTCCGCCCAGAACCCTTGGAGGAGATGCTGTGGGTGCCCACTCCCGAGGCCCCGTCGAGGGAGCCGAAGGGCACCAATGCTACTGAGTCGTCTAGCCATCACGCCTCCGAGGAAGAGACGATTTCACCACAGGCCGAAGGGAGATCAAGGTCAAGTTGGGGTCCGAGGATCACCCCCAGTCGGATGCTATGCAGTAGGAAGATGAGATCATAAAAGAGATCCCTAGAGAGGTGGCAGAAGGTCCACGCCCGACTTTGTTGTGCACCATGTGGTGAGTTGGTAATGAGTATGCCGTTGTTGTGGAGGAGGGGCACACCAATGCCGAGGTGGAGGCCCTTCAAGAAGACATTGATGAAGCCAAGACCAGCATAAGGAGCATGCTCTGCAGGCCGCCCATGACCATCGGGATCGAATAGAGGCCCGTGTTGCAGACCTGGAAGCTACAAGCCGCTGCTTGGTTTCTGAGAAGCATGGCAAGCTCTGAGATCTGTGGATGTTCTCAGTGTTGCTATATCGTTGAAAGGTACTAAATGGCTAGAGGTGGTGAATAGCCTATAAAAACTTCTACAAACAACACTTAGACCAAGGTGGTTAGATAATTAAATGACGAAGCGAGTTTTGCGCTAGCCTATTAAAAATGCAAGCCACCTAACCGTTCTAGGCTATTGTCTCTAAAGCACAAGCTAAGAGACTACTCTACTCTACTCCTAGGTAAACAACTACACTAGAAAGCTACACAAAAGAAAGTGCTCAAAAGTATAGGGGTATAGAGGTGATTTTATACCGCTGGTGTGAAGATGAGATAAACACCAATATGATCAATCACAATATACAAGCAATCCTCGGCAAGAGAGTGAACACGATGATTTTTACCGAGGTTCACTTGCTTGCCGGCAAGCTACGTCCTCATTGTAGCGACACACCCACTTGGAGGTTCATGCGCTAATTGGCATCACACGCCAAACCCTTCTCAAGGGTGCCGCACAACCAACCAAGATGGGGATCCACAAGCTGCGCACAATCCACTAGAGTAGCTAATTGCGATCTCCCGCGGGGAAGGCTCAAGAACCCCTTACAACTTCACCGATCAGAGGCGGAGACAATCACCAACTCCCCTCAACAATCCTTGCAGCTCCAAGCCGTCTAGGAGTTGGCAAACTCCAAGAGTAACAAGAGAAACCGCTGTGAAATCCACTCACCAAGTGCCTCTAGATGATCACACTCATGCAATGCACTTGACGCTCTCTAATCTCACCAAATGATGATCTCAATCAAGTGGAAGGTGTGACAGAGGAGTGGAGAGGCTCACTAGCTTGCTATGTCAATGAAAATGTCCAAAAGAGAGAGCACAAGCCGGCCACTCCACTACTTATAGCTCCCACTCAAAGATTCAACCGTTACTCATTGTTTACGGGGGCACCAGACGCTCCAACAGGAGCACCGGACGTGGGACGCGGAACCCCCAGCATCCGGTGTATCGCCCAGCGACACGTGTACTAGCCGTTTCAATTCGGTCGCTACGCGCGCTTACACCGGACACGGAGGCAGACACACCAGACGCTCTGATGCCAGCGTCTGGTGACCATGTAGAGAGCATCCAGAGAGCTCCAAATGGCACCGGACGCATATAGTGCAGGCACACCGGACGCTGCTCGGCATCCGACACTCCAACGGCTAAGAACTGCCCACTTTGTTAGTTACACCGGACACTGAAGCAGCTTCTACTGTGCGTCCGGGGATGATTTACGCGCGTCCAGTGAAAAACTTCACCGAACCAACCCGAGAGCATGGGGTTCGCACCGGACACTCTCAGCGTCCGGTGCACACGTTTTTGCACCTTCGCAAAGAGTTAGCCACCAGAGAATTTTGGCAAGTCTCCGATGCACTTTTCTACTAAGAGATTTCACTGGACAGAGGACCCAAACCCCTCTCTAACTCTCAAACTTCACCGCGTTTCTCAAAGCGCTAACACTCAAAAGTGTCTCTCACTTTAGTGCATGTGTGTTAGCATTTTTTTCAAAGAGTTTTCCACGGGTTTTGTTAGTGTCACTAGCATCTACATGCACATGCAAAGAATATGATCAACTAGTGGCACTTGATAACTGCAGTTCACGAACGATTTCTCCCCTCTTGATAGTATGGCTATCTATCCTAAATGTGATCACTCTCTCTATAGAGTCTTGATCACCAAAAGCAAAAGAGCTCCTATTGGTTATACCTTTGCCTTGAGCTCCTAACTTTTCACCATCTTCATTCTCTTATCTTGACGAAGCTTGTGGACACCTTTGATGATGGACTTATACCGTTTGCATGGATGCAGTCATTGCCCTGCACTTGTGGCCTCCATCAACCGGGTCCTTTGCTCCATCTTGTTGTTTGCTAAGTCATCTCATGAAACACTTAGAGCAAGACATTAGCAAACTAGGTTTCATCAATTACCCAAAACCAAACAAGGGCTTTCAATCGTAGAGACCTTAATCCGATCTATGACTTGTAGAATTGGAGAGGCAGCTGAAGTCTTCGCGGGGGATGACCGGGGGTGGTAAGTCGGAGTCTCCGTTTCTCGTGCAATTGTTGTGGATGCAATGCGATGACCCATCTAGTGAAATCTAGTATTAAAGGTAGAGGCTGAGCTTAACACCTCTCACGAGGCTTCTTAGAATAACTTGGAGGTCCTCAATGGTAAGCGCTCGAGCTCCGTCTGTTTTGATGCCCATAATATGTGTAAGGTCGAGATGGCAGACTAGAGGGGGTGAATAGTCCTTTTTGAATTCCAATCGCAGTGAAATAAAACCTATTCAGTTCTAGTAACGATTTACCCCCCTTACTACACTCTAAACGCCTTGTCAAAATCCTATGCAAGGAACAAAGGTGCTAGCCTAGCTTGAGCTTCCCTAAACCGTTCTTGCACAAGGTCACACAAACCTAAGCATTAGTACTTTAAGCTCGCGGGAGCTCCTATCAACTAGCGAGCAAAAGAGCACTAAACACCTAAGCTCACTAAATGCTCAATGACAAGGATATCAATCCTAATTAAGTAGCGCAACTTGCTTAGCTACACAAACTAAGTAAGACACTACTTCTAAGCTACACAAGCTAACCGATCTCACAAGAGCAACTACAACTACATAAGTAAAGTGAAACGAGCTCAATTTCCGCAAAGGGAAATCCATAGTTGCGAAGTGTAATAAAAACAGATTGTATGAGCAATCTATTAAATTACCTAAATCTCAGTTGATTCAAGGATCCATACTGCGAATATCAGAGTACATAGCAGGGTTTACATTATTTATTACATCGCCACACTAGCGGAAAATATAAATAGTTCATCCAGAGAAGCTTGTAGGGGCGGAAGCAGCATCGTCGTTCTTTCACGGCCAACTTGAGTATAGAACGTGACCCTAGTTCTCCCATTCATCTCAATCGTAGTCGTACTAGCCACGGAGCCCACCTATGATTGCATTTGCTTTGTGGAAAATTGTGACAGAACCGCCTAAATCACATGGCCCACAGACACCTGTCATTGTCACTCATGACCTCTGACAGCCGGGTCCGCGTCCCAAATGATCTAGAAGGTTCTGCCGGGCTACATTAGCACCCGATTTCCTCCAACAGGATCCCATTGCGAAGTCATTACAGAAATACAACATTTCATAACAAATTACGTCAGAGTGAAAATGCGGAAAGGTTATAAGGTACTTAGATTACAAACTGTTTGTCCAAATACGATTGAAGTGCCAATATTACAGACCATAAATAAAATAAGTAGCAATGGAATGACGATACAACAATATTAAGTATTTAACGATAAGAACCCTGCCCACGGGTTCGACATTACTCCTCCTCACATCCCTCCTGTACCACTGTTACACAGCAAGGGGCGAAACAAACCTCCGGCTGCTGCGTTCCTGCAACATGGGGTTAACAAACCCTGAGTACTAGGGTACTCCGCAAGACTTACCCGACTAAGAAAAAGGAATGAGACTCAGGAATGCAGGCTGAGGGGATTCAAGGTAAGGCTTGAGCAAGAGTCAAAAGTTTTGCAGAAAAGCATTACTATTCTATTTGAATAATTTAACTCAGTTTTATTTTAATCATAACCATAATTCCATGTTCCTTTTCATATATCATCATAACTTCAAATTCTTACTCATTCTCAAAAACACCTAGTTTCGAACCACTTTTCAATTGTAGGTCAAAGGATCAAGTCTCCATATCCGAGGAGCAACGACGATTCGAATCGATTAGTACCCAGCTGGGGATCCCTATCCACACTGCATATGTAGCACTTAAGCTTGCATATACCAACTCCGGCTACCACGATTTTTCTACCCCTGAACCGGTCCTGCGCCACCCGAGAACACAGTACTCCTCTCCTCTCCAGGCACGCCGGCCACGAGGGTACACGCTGCTCTCACCATCTCTCCACTCCCAGTGCGTGGTTGTCAGTTCAAGTAGTAGAGCCACCGGAGTCAGAGCTTTCCGTAGTATGTGGCTAGTTGCAAAGTCTCGATCACAGCAGGCCTACAACGAACGGTCCCTAAATCTTTTTCCGCCGGCGACATTGCATTGGGACTCTAACCCAAGTACAAGTGTCCCAACGGTTTTCAAATCCCTTTTCCGCCGGTGGTCAAGCATTGGGACTTTAACCCAAATTCACAACCAACGAACGGAAAACCCCTTTCCGACGGATACGGTGCATCGGGGCTGCTACCCAAGTACACAATTTCCGAACGGACTCATACCCCTTTTTCCTTTTCTCATGATTCATAATTGTCACATTTTCATGGGTCAAAATAGCCTTTTTATGCAAATCTATATTGATTAAGCAGGGCTAAGCATTTTTGAATATTTTTATTTTTAAACAGGTTTCCGGGATATTATGTATCAAGGCGGGTAATGCATCAATATAGGAGACAAACAACTCCTAACAACCTAATGCAATAATAGACTCAAGTGCTAAATAATTTTATAAAACACAAGACGGGGCTGAATGCACCGGGGCTTGCCTTGGATCGTGTACAACGTCGGGTCGGGATCAGTCCCGCAGATGTCGAATCCTTGGATGACTTCTGGAGTGACCTCCTTAGTAGTAGTCTCGACCTGGACCTCCTCGGGAACGGGCACTACACGTATGCAATGATGTATGCTTAGCGTGGCATGAGGACAACAAATGAAATGCTTGAAAGTAAACCATTAAGATCTTGAGTACAACTTTCCTTCACGGTAAAGTTGTAAACAATTTACGGAAGGTAACAGCAATGTTTCCTACTTTTGTTTTATTGACCATTTTACCGGTCACAGAAGCCGCTGCACAGCTTTACTACAACCAACATGCGACCCTAATACTTCTGTCAAGGATCACTATGGTGAAGGACCCTTGAAGTCAATCAATCCAAAATCACACCAAACAACAGGGATTATTTGCTTAGATTAATTCTACTAATCAAATACCCCACAACTAATAAACAAGTGTCCTAACAGTTTCCAAATGAGCTCAAACTTACCCAACAGATAGATCTTACTCTAAAATAGTACCACATAGTTTTTTATGATTTTTGGATAATTCTGGAATTTATTAAAATTGCTCAAAGTTGCCTTTATTAATTAATATGCTGATTTTTAGTCCCTACAGAAAGTGTTCAAACCCTATATATAATATTTTTATAAAATACTACATGCTCCAGAGAGTACTCACAATTATTTTTATGATTTTTAGATCAACAGAAATATTCCTAAGAAAATAACAAAACTATTTACTATTCATTCATAAATATAAAAGAAAAGAGCATGTTAATTCACTGAGAAATTGAAAAACAAATTTAGCCCGAGACGGCCCACGAACAGAGCAGGTCGGCCCACACAGCCCGCGCGCCCCGCGCCCAGGCCGTTTTGCTTAAAAGACCCCGAACTACTCAAAATCAACCCGCAGTCAAACTCTACTATTCATATGAGTCACAAGCTTTGCACTTAACCCCCTGCACTTCTTCTCCTTCTAACCCGAGACCCCTGGCCTCACCTCTGTTTTAACACAGAGGCGACGCACCGGCAGTCCGCCACCCGCAGCTCGCCGACGACAAGGTGAGAGGCGCAACCGAGGGCACCACAGGATCCTAGACCCCGCTACGAACCCAACGAGCTAAGACATGCCAAGATCTAGGGCACGGAGCACCCGGAGGCGCGAACACGGCGGCTCGGTGGCGGCGGTGAGCACGTCGCCGGCGAGCACAAGCCGGCAGAGATAGAGGAAAAGGGTGAGCAAGCATCAGGAGCTCACCACGGAGTTAGCTAGGCGGTTGGTTGGAGCCGAGGCGGTGCGAAGAAGACGGTTTGACGACGGCGGTGGAAGTGGTGGCTTGGACACGACGGCGAGCCTCCGTTCCGGGGAACCTATGGGACAAAATGGGACACCACTGCGAGCATGAGCTAAGGTATGACTCAGAGAGTCGTAAACGGAAGGTCTAAGGTAGAGAGGCTCACCACAGCGAGCTCGACGCGAGAGAGGTGGCTGCGGCGGTGCTCAGTCGGGCCCGAAGACGACGGCGTGCGTTCCGGGGCCCTCGACGCACGGAAGCTGAACCACTGAGGCACAAGCTGTGTTCAAAGATCCAGTGAGGCTAGAGACGAGCGGAATTTGGATGAGAAGGTTGGTGTGTGGCCAATTTTTGGCTCGAAGCCGAGGCGGGTGCGGCGGTGGTCGGGAAAGGATGGGGCACAGAGGAGGGTGTCGTTGCCCTTTAAGCCAGCCAGAGGGAGGGACAGAAGCGGCATAGGGCGGCGCGCGATCTCCTGCACGGGAAATGGCACCGGGGACACGATCCCGGCCGGCACGGACGGCGGCGCGCGCGCCCGACACGGCGGCGGTCGTGACTGTGCGCGAACAGAGAGAAGAGGCAGAGTACTGTAGCTCGTTTGAATGCCATTCAACCGGTTTTTGACCAATTTCTTGAAATTTTGTGTGTCAATTGGAAAGGTGTAAACATAAAAGTTATAGTGTTCGAAATTCTGAACAACATTGGTTTTGGGATCAACTCCAAATTTTGAATAATTTTGAAACTATTCAAAAGGGGGTAAATTCGCTATTTGAAATCCATTTCTAATCCCATCAAATTCTCTGGATTTTTCACAATAACTTTAAAATCTTCAAAAATAAAAGTTGTCCTATTTGAGGAGATCTACAACTTTCATTAAATAAGTTTGGTCAGATTCTCAATAGTTTTTAAATTAACATTTCAAATTTGAATTTCAAAGTGGTAATTAGGGTTTAATTTGAATTTCTATTAAAGAACTTCAAAAACACCCAAAATAAAAGTTGTTCTATATAAAAATATCTACAACTTCTATTAAGGGACCATCACCAAATTCTAAGTGGATTTTGGTTTAGGGTTTTAGGGCCCGATTAGGGCTTAGTTTGAACTTTCCTTTTTGATTTATTTTTAATTCTCAATTGATACTTCAATCACAACATCCAAGGCATTTATCAATGAACCACTCTAAGGACCCTAAGCACAATCAAATGCAAATTCTTAATAATAAACATGATGACATGGTATAATTAATTAGCCGTAATACCGGGGTATTACAAAAGTGGATGCAAGGGTATATCAAGCAAACCTATAGGCTGGGGTTTCCTATGCAGGAGTTACCATTTTAGTATAATAATTCATCAAGTTTTAACCCATCACATCACCATCACATACATCTAGTCCATCGCTGTCCAACCATCAGATCCATACACCATCTCACCCACCTCACGCTCAGTCGACAGGCCCAACTCCCTCTCAGGCCTGTCTCAATGGCACACTGCCTCACCAGGCACAATGCCGGACAATCATCAACCAAGGAGAAATAAGAGAGTACACCACTCCTATCTAGTGAAGCAGGTCACAGGAAAGGTCCATATTCGATGGGTCGGCATATGTATCGATCGATCAACCATAACACTATGTAGAGGTTTTACATACAAGATTCTACCATCATCGATAACCGTCATCATGGAGGCAGAATTCCGGGTGCTTGCTTGCCTAGGTCGATGCCACCCTACCACTTAGCCTTGGGCCACTCCGGACATGAAAATGAATCGATGAGACTGGGAGACATTGTACCAGGCCCACTCAGTGGTACTACGTGTAACGTCCCACCTCTTCAAGGCCGGGTCCACTTACATCAAGCAGCTTTTCTAGGGTATAGACTGTCCTCACAGACCAACGCCAGTCTTTTCTACGCACTTCGGCTTCACTCATGCGCACCCGGTAAGGACTTCCGGGTCGGTCACCCATCGCTCTAGGCCAAGCTCGCTTAACCTTGGAGTTCTTTGGAGATGGGCTTCTGAGAAAGAAGTTGCAACTTAGCTTGTTGGTACGAGTACCCTATTAATCCTATTAAACCCTAAGCCGAGATGTTACATCCTCACCCCGTTATGAGACTAACATCCTCATCGGTCAACCCCAGCATCATCCCCTCTTGGTCACGTCCGTGTGTCCAGTGCCAGCACATGTGCCATGCTGTCTGACCACTCTGGGTCCACACCCGCCATGCACACCATGCTTGCGCAACTACGACACACGCGCCCGTGAAACCACGAGGGTCAGCTCTGTCCAACATATAAGAGCACAAGTACAAAAGCGATCACCAAAGTGTTCAAAACTTTTCCACTTGAACCCATATAAGCCCGGTAGTCCGCTGAGACCTCGATGGATCTCAGGTCAACCAACACCACAGCCAAGATCGTACATGATTTAGTGCCACCCTCCACATATTACATCACTTGAACATAGTTCGCAATACAAATACATCGGAGTTCACATAGTTATTACAAACCAAGTCCAATAGAGGAAGTAAAGTAGTTTTAAAAAGGACACAATAACATAGTTCAAATAAGTGCCAGTAACAGGTCATTCCCACAAAAGCAACCTAGTAGAGATCTCAGAAGAGTCATTGCCCAATGACTTAGTCCTCATCCGCTGCCGGGTGAAGACATACCTTGCAGTAACCATGATACATGATAGTATTATACTTAATCTTTGCTCCGATACCAGCTGTAACAGGACTGACCAATTTATAAGAGCACAAGTACAAAACCAATCACCAAAGCGATCAAACTGTAATACTTGAACCCATATAAACTCGTAGTCCGCCGAGTATCTCGAAAGACCTCGGTAAATCAGCTTAACAACTAAGATCGTATAATTAAGTAAACACCAATCACATACACGGAGCTTTGCAGTGGAATAATTTTACAAAGGAGTTCTCAAATAATAATACAAAAAGTTGATCAAGACCGATTTGAAAACAACATAGCTTTGAAATAATAGGTAACCATAAGTTCGGAATACATTGGTTGTATAGATGACAATTCTCGATTGTAGTATAGATTAGATAACTTAATAGAATGCCGAGCCCACTGGCACTTATCCACCATCATCCGCAGTCCTAGACCTTCACCTGCAACATGGTGGCATAAACCCTGAGTACTCAATTGTACTCAGTTAGACTTACCTGCCATAAACAAAAATAAATGACACCAAGGAGTATGCAAAGCTTCATTTGGTGCAGCTGGCTTGACATCATTTTGCATAAAAGGCTTAAGATTCATTAAGCACTGTAACACAAGTTTTATCATTTGGTTGATCAGCTTGCTTTATTAATACTTGTCTAAGTGAACACCTATTAAACTAGATTATATCATCATCATTAACAAGTCAAGTTTAGATGATTATCTTGCTTAGGTGTGCCTGGACTAATCTATCAATCCCTGTGGCTAACAAACTATATATATATATATATATATATATATATATATATATGAGAGTGAATTATCTGCAACAGGTGATAGCTACCCACAGGGGGTGGTAGCTACCTGCATCTGTGGATGTGTTCCACGTGTATGTATATATGTTGTATCGGACGGTAGTATGTGCATTTACTTGTTTAGGTAATAACAGTATGTGAGCAGTTCCAGTGGCAGTGTCCGGTTTCTATTTCAGTGGTCAAGATAGTGACTAGTTCCATATTTGAGAAATGGCGTTTTCTTAGAGTGAGGCCTACCCAGTCTTCGTTGGTACTAACTAGTAAGGGCCTCCTGGTTACAGTACCACCGTTACCTGATGGTGAGTTAATTTGATCGACGGATTATTTTTACGGGTGGAGAGGGGCCACCTGGACAGAAAAAACGATGTTTGACCCCTGTACCTTATTCTCTTCTAGGTTTTCATAACTTGCTATATTTAATATCTAATCTTAGTCATATATATCATATATGGATGTTTTTTTTGTGCATCCGGTCCATGATTTAGGCCCTGTTTAATTAAAAAAAATTCTAGATTCTCCGTTATATCAAATCTTTGGACGCATGCATAGATCATTAAATGTTTGCATGTTTACACAGTTTACATGTTTTTCTCGAGACGAATCTTTTGAGTCTAAATAGCCTATGATTGGATACTTAGGGGGTGTTTGGCATTGCTCCGCTCCACGTTTTTCAGCTCCGCTCCATAATTTTTTACCAAACGGGTCCACAGCTCCACCTACGCTATTCCAGGAAAAAAGGTGGAGTTGTGAGAGCACCTAAAGATGTGCTCTGCAAAAAACATAGAGTTGATAGAGCTGCTCCATGATGAAGTTTGTGGAGCAGAGTTTATGAAAGAGTCACAAACACCCTTTTATTGAAGAAGATTCTCCATGTACTATAGTAACTTTTCACTCTACTTTTCGTCCACTTTTCGCCAACTAGACGCATCCTTACTGGTATAACGAGAGATGTAAAGGCGCCAAAGTAGTATTCCATTTTCTAGCCTAATTGAATACAGTATGATGGATGGACCATTGAATGATTGAAGACATGGGATTCATTTCAGTACTTGTACTTTCTTGACCTTTTTGTGATGGGGCCTGTAAATCCTGACGTTTTGCTGATCAATTCCCGTGTTGGATACTCCCTCCATCAAAAAAAATTCTATTTTTAGAATTTTAGATATGTTGTTTGATCATCTGTCTTATTCAATTTTCAATAAAATATTATTTATCTTGTTATAATTTATTTTATTATTAGACGTAAAATATGTCATTTATTTTTCGCGCAAAATGGAAAAATCATTGGCGCCGAACACAGCATTGTAATTCATGTCAATCATACAGCGATAGGTTCAATGTGACCAACTGTCGTCTTCTAACTTTCAGTACAGCTGAGGCATGCAATTCACGTTCCCAACATCCTTTTGGAAGGCTGCCACTACTTTTCCTACAATGAATACGTTTGGAGGAGAAGCACACCTAAAATAGGTGGATATTCATACCACTGTCCATTCAATCCATCGTATGCGTTCAACTAAATTTCTAGCGAATAGTATTTATATTTATGACTCTAAATTAATTTATTATAAAAAATAAATATCATGATTAATCTAATAGTATTTATTTAATATTATAATGATTTATATAGTAATTTTATATTTATAATTGGTCAAACTTGATATATTAAAATATGCTATCATGCTAAAATCGCATGCTTTCTTGGATGGAGGAAGTATGTCTCAGTCATTTCAGCACAAGTAGGATCTAGTGATACATCAAAGTTGTTGGTATAGTAACAATCTAATGCTTCGTTTAGTTCTCAAACTTCCTAATTTTTTTCCCAAATTGCCACCGTCACATCAATCTTTTTCATCGACACAGAATTACCCTGTCGGCCTGACAAAAACGAAAGACGGTATCAAAATGTGGTGTCCCTCTTTATATCAGTATAATTAGGTGTCCTCGCGGTAAACCACTTGCATCGATAGGAAGGCGGATGGCAAGGGTTGGGCACCGAGTTATGAGACTGTATCTTCTGAGAGTGGTGATGATTACAACGTGGACTATCTATGCACAACGCCAGACTGCCGACGGGTGTAATCTCGGTGCTATACGCACTAGTACACAGAAGTGACGGTTGATAAGTGGGAGAGGCCAGTGAAAATAAATCTTTTCACTGGCAGTTGTCTGTAAACCATCAGTGGAAATATATTTACACTGGCGGTTTTCTTAAGGAATCGCCAGTGTAAGTATATTTACACTGGCTGTTCACATGCAACCGCCAGTGGAGATTGCCGTCCTTTTTAGAGAATTTCAGCCCTCTACCTGGCCATATATATATGTATTTATTTATTTATTGTAGATATTAAGCTGTATTAGATCATGATCAAATATAGCAAAACAAAATTTAATTATTATACAGTATATTTATATACATCAAAGGACTGTGCTCATAATATACACATATATATGTTCATCAAAGTTACATGTGATAACATCTTCAATTTACACATCTAATTAATAACTCTCTCGGGTAAGCCCTAACATGCTGATTTCCGTTAGCTCTCTGAACTCTTCACTTCCTAGAGTGTCTTCATTGTCGTAATTCCCGTTGCTTGGAATAACATGTTTCATGATGAATGAGCACATGTCCTCAACTATGTTGTATAAAGTCTCCGTGCTCATGTTCTGCGCCTTGAGTTTTTTATACTTCCGCAACTGTAGTTATATATAACTATATTAATTAATATGTATAAACATCATATACACATTTGTAACTTTAAGGTTATAATGACTATAGAGAGTACAATGATGTTGTGAGCTCACTGCAAAAACCGCCAAGGAGTTCATATATATATATATATATATATATATATATATATGTTGTGAGCTCACTGCAAAAACCGCCAAGGAGTTCATATATATATATATATATATATATATATATATATATATATATATATATATATATATATATATATATATACACACACACACACTCTGCATATCTATACTATGCACCCACCCTGGTTGTAACTGGTTCTTGCCCGGTTACAACTGGCCTAACTGTAGTTGTAATTGGATCGCGTCAGGTTGCAACTGGTTCTTGTCCAGTTACAATTGGCCCGACTTTACTTGTAATTGGATCGCGTCAGATTGCAACTGGCCCGACTCTAGTTATAATTGGATCACGCCTGGTTTGCAACTGGTTCTTGCCTAGTTGCAACTGGTCTGAATCTAGTTGTAATTGGATCGCGTCAGGTTGCAACTACATCAGGTCCAGTTGCACTGGATCAGATCTGTTGCAATTACTTCCGTCAAGTTGCAATTAGTATGATGTTATACTTGTGATTGGTCTAGTCTCGCGGTTGCAATTAGTAGAGAATACACACATTTGGTATATAAAATGCACGTTGCTCATTAACTAGGTTTTAACTAGTTGCATGTAGAAGCAAATTGGCTAAAAACCACGTTCTAAGTGGTTACAACAAGCGTTAACTACGTTACAGCCAAGTTCCAATTGTGTTGTAATCATGATGGCAACTCATAGTACATTGAAGTTGTAATTATATACTTAAAAAAGTTCGTCAAATATAGTCTTGTTGGAACTCATTTTTGTTAAGCACATTTTTTTTAACAACTTAGTGTAAACGGATCTGAAATAGGGGTTACGGACCAAAAAGATTCTCTGCATGCGGGACGGATGGTGGAGCGAGAGGTAGGCTCGGAGAGTCTGTACATTTGCTATAGTAAATACACTTTGTTGCATTATATATATATATATATATATATATATATATATATATATATATATATATATATATATATATATATATATCCTCTGAGTGCTGTGCTTCAAATAATAATGAGCGCCCACTGGCGTAATAAGTTTTTTATTCCCCCACATCCCTCAACATGCAAAAAAATAGAAAGTCCTAGACGTATCAAATGATTATTAATACACGTCATTTACGTCATTTACTACTACGTACAAATAAAAAATACGACTCAATAAAGGCAAGGTAAAGTAGTACTGTGTTTTATCCATGGGAATCACGTCATTTAATTTGATTGCACACATTCATGCTTCATCAAATCCCTCCCACTAACCGGCTGTCAACAGGGGCTCCATCGACGGCGACGGTGGCTCTGCTAGGATCTCACCTCACCGGCGGTGCCCCCTCGACCATGGAAGAGGCATCGGCTGCGCTCCCATCGACGGCAACATGACGTTGGTGGCCCCTCGCCCACCATCTGGCCATGGATCCAGGCGGCATTCGGCTCACGTGCTGCTCGCGTCCTGAGCTCGTCTTCCTCGCCGCAGCCGTCATGCGTGTCATTCTCGACGCACACCCACGGCAAGCAGCGACCCCATAAGCGGATCCAGTGCCTCATCGATGGTGGCATGGTGCGTCCCTCTGACAGGTAACGTCTTCGGCACGGGCAGCCATTGGATCCGAACTAGAGGTCTCCGCGCCACCTCCTCTACGCTCGTGGAAGATCTGGTCTGGTGAGTGGGTGACCGAGATTCGGTGCATGTTAAGACTGCACTCTCCCCCATCGGCTTCCTCTGCCTCTCGCTATCGTCTCGAACCACACTCCTGTTAAGACTGCAATCTCCTCCGGCAGCTTCGTCATCAAGATCTGACGCCAGCTGCCAGACTTCGCGTGGGTCCACCTCGGCCTGCGCTCCAGCGCCATCCCTGCGCCCTCCTCATGAAATTAATTTGAGCACAACCTTTTGGTTAAATATAAAGTCTTCACCATATAATCTATTCTGATTTGTTTTTGTATATCTCACATCTGCATTGCTATAGATCAAGATCTCGTTATAGCACGAACAATTTGCGATAATATATGGTCACTGAATCATTATCGATCTTGCTGAATTCAAATATGTGTCTATTGGCAACTGACGTTTTGACTGTGCATTGGAAACGAAAGTACTCGTAGTGATTATGAGGAATAATTTATTTATTTATTTGTGTGGACAAGATTGTGCCCCGATTGTGATTATTGCCTCAGTATAAATCCCGTGTACCGGTCCGGAGTTGTTTATTGAAGCAAATTGCAATGATAATTATATTGCTCATAGGTCAAGATGGAGTTTTTTCGGTAGAAAATGCTACTAAGTAATAAAAAGTAGACTGACCTGATATCAGACATGTCGTTGACTATTATAACAAATTTTACTGTACACAGATTCCCATAGAATTATTTATAGACCCAAATAAAACTATTAGTAATAAAATTTACCTCGACCGGTTATTTATTAGGCAAACTTACTGCTTATAGGGAAAGCTCAAATGATAATATCAGTAATAAAAAAAATACTTTCTTCGAGATAGGACGCCGTGGGTATGACAGCCAAATTTACTCCTCACATGTCACGATGGAATTATTTACAGACCAAAATAATATTACTTTCCTTGTCTACAGATGCCATGTTAATTATCGCATACGAGTTTACTGATCACATGTTAGGATGGAATTATTTATAGATCAAATTAAAGCTCTTAGTAATAAAAATTCTAACAAGAGATCAGACATTCTGGTGAGTATTACAATAAATTTTATTACACTAAGGTCTAGACAGAATTATTTATTATTAGTAATAAAAATTAACTTTCAGGATACTGGAGGGCACCCTCGTTGATTATCATAGATAAATTTACTGTCCACAAGTCATTGTGGAATTATTTAGCGACACAAGTGATAATATTAGTGTTAAAAATATCCTTCCCAGAGGAACTATTAGCAATAAAATGATGATATCAGTAGTATCTGAGGTAGTAATTTTACTAGCAATATAATACTTGTGGCAATAAATAAAGATAGGCAAGAGACCGGGCTGGACGTTGCTCAGCGAGGGCATCCAAAATTACCGTTCACACGGCTCGCACCTGTAATTTTCATACTCATAGGTCCACGTTAAATTATTTATAGACCAAAATGACATTATCAGTAATAAAAAAAATACTCTAACCGGAGTGCGGACGCCTGAAGATTATCACCACCGATTTTATTACTCATAGATCTAGATAGAATTATTTATAAACTCTTATAATCATATTACCAATATTTAATTTAGCAAACAAAATACTACTTGATCATTTTACTCACCCGACCTGTAATATAGAAAACCTCAAACTCTAAAATTTCAATGTTGGAATAAAACATACTCATTTTTTATTACACCATGGTTCGCGAAAAAATCCAAGTTTTGATCGTTGTAATAAAATATATTTTATTTTATGGTGGCTACAGATTTTACAATTATATAACACCCGGTAAAATGGCACAAATCAAGGAGATCGCTGACCAGATACAAGGCGCATAAACACTGTTATTTAAATCCATGCATATAGTAGTAAAGCCTTGCATGCAAGAGTTAAAGCCAAATTAAAAAGAGTCACCGTATCTAGAATGGTATGAAACTTCTGGCATCCATCACCGCCCACCCTATCACCTCAGAATCTAGTAGTAGTGGCACCGTCCTATCAAGTAGTCTATCCGTTCTCCGCCCATCGAGGACGTGTGAGTAGCTGAAGCATCTAGGCCCTAGTGGTTTCGGTGATTAATGACAACAAGACGATTATTATGACTAACGTGTGTTTTGCAGGATAACCTAGAGGTTAGGTCATAATAACATATAGGTTCAAGCCCCTAGCGATGGAAATCGATTCGGTTTTCAAAGGATCAAAGACAAGACGGTGATAGGCTAGTGCTAAGTGTCGTTTGGAGTTGAGAGACACTTGGCGTAGTCTTAGGTTTTGTTTTTTCTCCTTGACCGTACTATTAAGAGGGGTTTGGATGGGTAGCTTGACTTAGAGCAAGATTAGAGAGCGTAGATGTGATGCACACTTGTCCAACATAGCTCTAGACAGCCCAGGGTTACTCCTGAGAGAGAGAGGATCAAACTTCGTTTTGGAAAGTTTTCGATTCGGCGAAGTTTTGATCGAATTAGAGGCGTCGGACTCTAACTAGTATGGGCGTCGGACCAATAGCTAGAGTCCGACGACACGTGGCAGCCCCTGGACGAGTTTTAGCGTGCTAGGGAGCGTCGGACCCTGGCCGGATGGGCGTCGGACCATTTGCCAGAGTCCGACGGTGCCTCTGGTTATTTGAGCGAGCGTCGGACCGTCGCGAGTGGGAGCGTCGGACTAATGTCTGTTAGCGTCCGACGCTTCCAGAGAGGCTTCCAGAGCGAGTTTGAGCGTCGGACTTGGTCCGACGGTATGCGTCGGACCATTGCTCCGTGTACTAGCCGTTGAGAGGCACTGTACCCACTGTTCAGGAGCGTCGGACTGAGGAGCGTCGGACCATCGAGTTCAGTCCGACGCCCCTCTGTCACAGTTCTGGGCACAATGTTTGTGTGAGAGTCGGACCGTGGCGTTTGGTCCGACGGTCGAGCCTCGGCAGAGTCCGACGGTTCGCAGGAAAGTGAGAAACGGCTAGTTTTGGAGAGGGTGAGTATTTATACTCCACCAAAGTCTCCATTCTTTCTCTCTTGCCATTTCTAACAGCTGAAGGAACCATTGTTGATCTTGTGAGAGAGCAAGAGCCCTAGGGAGATTAGTGTGAACTCCATTGCTTGTGAGCTTCTTCCCTAGAGAGATCAAGAGTGACTTGTGTGCATCCATCACCCTCTTTGGCCTTGTTCTTGGTCAAGTGAGAGTCTAAGCTTGTTACTCTTGGTGATCGGCATCACCTAGATGGTTTGGTGGCGATCGGTGGCTTGGTGACCGCTTGGAGAGCTTGTGGGCGGCCCAAGTCGAAGTTGTGAGCGGTTGTGGGCGATCCACCACGCCGGACTGGCAAAGGATCAGCCCGTAGAGAGCACTTGGTCTTTGCGAAGATCAAGGGGGAGCTACACCCTTGCGCGGGTGCTCCAACGAGGACTAGTGGGGAGTGCCGACTCTTCGATACCTCGGGAAAAATCGGATTTGTCTTTCTAACCCTTTATATACCCGCATTTCCTTTGTGTTCACTACTTTCCTAGAGTAGCATACTTGTGATAGGACTTGGCTCTAGGTTGCATAACTTGTTTTAGGAATAGAATTGTCACAAGCACTTGTGGGGTGACATTGGGCAAATTGCGATAGGTTGAATTGTGTTTCGAAAAATTATTAGTTGCCCAATTCACCCCCCTCTTGGGCATCCTTGATCCTTTCAATTGGTATCGGAGCTTCGTCGCTCATTAATTTGGCTTAACCGCCAAGAGGAAGGATGTCCGGTGGTCACGATGGTCCCCCTCCCGTCTTTGACGGTAATGATTTTCCTTATTGGAAAATTCGTATGGAGGCATACCTTGAGGCGGTGGACCTTGGTGTTCACAAAGCCACCACACAAGGGTACCCCACTCCCAAACCCGGCGCAACCCTCACACCCGTTGAGGAAGAGCACGAGAAGTGTAATGCTAAGGCTCGAAACATCATATTTAGAGGCCTTAGCAAAGAGGTGTTCAACCGTGTGAGGAACCACAAAAACGCCCATGCACTATGGTCGGATATTTGTGCGCTCCATGAGGGAACTAAGAATGAGCGAGAGGAACGATATTATCTTATCATTGACAAGCTCAATTCTTTCAAAATGCTATCCAATAAAAGTGCTAATGACATGTATTCTTGCTTGAATATCATTGTAGAAGAAGTAAATGGCCTTGGACTCACTCAAATCTCACCGGCCGAGGTTGCAAGGAGAATCCTCAATGCTCTTCCAATTGAGAAGTATGGTCACATTGTAACCGTACTTCATCAAACGGATCTCTCAAATGCAACCCCCACCCAAATATTGGGGAAGATCAATGCTCATGAGATGTACATGAAGATCACTCCTCAATATGGATCATCATCCAAGAAAGAAGAGAAGAAAGACTTGGCCCTCAAGGCCGACAAGAAAGGCAAAGCTCTAGCAAAGTACTCTTCTCTTGACTCCACAAGTGATGATGATGATGATGATGTGGAGATCGCTCTCATGGTGAGGAAGACCACCAAGATGCTCAAGAAGCTCAACAACAAGGGAATCAAATTTGATTCCAACAAGAAGAAGTTCTTCACTAGTAGCAAGAGAAAGCCCATCTCCGAGATGGATTGCTACAATTGTGGAGAGCTTGGGCATCTTGCTCATCAATGTCCAAAGCCCAAGAAAGACAAATTCAAGAACAAGAACAAGGGCAAAAGGCAAGACTCTAGTGATGAGAGTGATGATGAGAAGAAGAAGGCCAAGCCATTCAAGAAGAAAGAATTCAAGAAAAAGCAATTTCACAAAAGCAAGAAGAGTGGCAAAGCTTACATTGTTGGTGATTGGCTCACCGACATTGAATCTTCTAGTGGCTCATCCGGTGAAGAAAGTGATGATGAAAAGGAGAAGGTGGCCGCTCTTGTGATTGGGACTTCACTTCCTCCACCGCCATCACCGCCCTCATCTCCAACACACCTTTGCCTTATGGCTAAGGACAAGAAGGTACAAAGTGATGATGAGAGTAGTGATAGTGACAATGAGTATGATTCACCCACCTATGATGAACTTGCTAGCTTGCTAAATGACTATACCAAAGTTATAAGAAAGCTAACAAGGAAAAATGAAAACTTAAAACTTGAGAATGGAAACCTTTTAGCTCAAAATGAACAATTCACTAAAGCTAGTGATGAGCTTAGAGTTGAAAATCAAAATGTGTCATCCAAGGTTAAGGAGCTCAAAGCCAACATAAAAGAGCTCAAAGAAAAACATGATAAACTTGAGAGGATACACATTGAGCTCACCACTAGCTACAACAAGCTAAAAGAGGACTATACTCAAGTGAAAGTGAATCATGAAAACCTTGCTATGGCCTATGACTTGCTTTCCAATGAAACACATGATGCTCCTAACCATGTTGTTAAGTGTGACATAGGTACATCATGTGATGACTTGATTGATGAGATCATTGAGCAAGGTAGTAGTAGCAAAGGCAAGGAAGTGGTGGTGGCCGATTGCCATGATGACTATTTGAAGCTCAAGATTGAAAATGACAACTTGAAGAAAGAGCTTGAGAAGCAATCAACCACAAATATCATTGTCATTGAAGCGGTGCAACAAGATGATGAAGTTGAAGTGCTTAGAAAAGAAAACAAGATTCTCAAGAATGAGAAGTGTCACCTTGCAAGCTTATTGGAAGAGAACAAGAAGTTGAAGCAAGAAAAGAGCCATCTCACTGTGGGCTTGCAAAAATTCACAAGAGATCAATATCTCCAAAGTGATCTCCTCATGAACACCGTGATGAAATTTGATAGAAGTGGGATTGGATACATGGGTGAGAAGGTGCAAAATATTAGAGCTCAAAATCGTCTCAACAAAGCAAAGAACAAGCCCAAGCCCAAGCCAAAGAGATGCTTTGAATGTGGTCAAGAAGGTCATTTTGCTCATGAGTGCAAGACACCGCCACCACAACCTTTGCCCAAGCATGCTAGGCCTTTTTCCTTTGATGCTCATTACATGCTAAGGAAAGATTCTAAGGGCAAAGTGAAAGTCATGTTCCTAGGACCCCCTAACAAGAATAGGCCTAGGCAACTATGGGTGGCGAAAGCTTTGGTTGAGAAAGTCCGGAGCCCTTCTCAAGTATGGGTTCCTAAACATCAAGCTTGATTTGTTGTGTGTAGGTGAACTACAAGACCGGTGGCTCTCATTGGGTAATTGATAGTGGATGCACTCAACATATGACCGGTGATGCTCGTATGTTCACCTCCCTTGAAGAAAATGTAGAAGACCAAGGAAAGATAACATTTGGTGATAATTCCAAGAGCAAAGTGCAAGGGCTTGGCAAAGTGGCTATATCTAATGATCATTCCATTTCAAATGTGCTTCTAGTTGCTTCTTTGAGCTTTAACTTGCTATCCGTTGGTCAATTGTGTGATCTTGGCTTCCAATGCCTATTTACAAGTGAAGAAGTGGTTGTCTCCAAGAAAGATGATAATGAAGTGATATTCAAGGGCTTTCGGTACAATCATCTCTATCTAGTGGACTTCAACTCGGAAGATGCAAATTTGAAGACTTGTCTTTTCACCAAGCAATCTCTTGGGTGGCTTTGGCATAGAAGGCTTGCACATGTTGGGATGAGCACACTCAAAAAGTTATTGAAGAAGGAAATGGTGAGAGGATTAAAAGATGTTGTATTTGAGAAGGACAAATTATGTAGTGCTTGCCAAGCCGGGAAGCAAGTGGCAAATACACATCCATCCAAGGCATTTGTGTCAACTTCAAGACCATTAGAGCTACTTCACATGGACTTATTTGGGCCAACAACTTATGCAAGCATTGGTGGCAAGCTCTATTGCTTAGTGATTGTTGATGACTTTTCAAGATATACTTGGGTGTTCTTTCTTCATGACAAGACCGAAGTAGCCCAATCTTTCAAGAAGTTTGCCAAGAGAGCACAAAATGAATTTGAAATAAAGATCAAGAAGATTAGAAGTGACAATGGAAAAGAGTTTGACAACACAAACATTGAAATATATTGTGATGAAGTTGGGATCAAGCATGAAGTCTCATCCACCTATACCCCTCAACAAAATGGTGTAGTTGAAAGGAAGAACCGGACGTTGATCACCCTTGCAAGGACTATGCTTGATGAGTACAACACACCGGAGAGATTTTGGGCGGAGGCAATCAACACCGCATGCTACGCATCCAACCGCCTATTCCCTCACCGGTTGCTAAAGAAAACCCCCTATGAGCTACTCATTGGCAAGAAGCCGGACGTCTCCTACTTTCGGGTGTTTCATTGCAAATGCTACATCTACAAGAAGCGGCAACACCTAGGGAAGTTTCAAAGACGTTGTGATATTGGTTTTCTTGTTGGTTACTCATTGAAGTCCAAAGCATATAGAGTATTCAACAATGCCACCGGCCTTGTTGAAGAAACATATGATGTGGAGTTCGATGAAACTAACGGCTCTCAAGGAGAGCATGAGAATCTTGATGATGTAGGTGATGAACCCTTGAGGAAGGCCATGAAGAACATGCCAACCGGAGACATCAAGCCAAAAGATGATGGTGATGATGTGCAAGTGATCGATCAACCATCTTCATCAAATGTGCCTCAAGATGATGAAGATAAAGATGGGGTGGATCTACATGAAGACACCCACATCACACAAGAAGAAATTGAGGCACAAGCACAAGATGTTGATGCTCCACAACCTCCTCCTCAAGTGGTTGATAGAAGAACCACTCCACTTCTACAAGCACATCCTCAAGATCTCATAATAGGGAGTCCTTCAAGGGGGGTAATGACTCGCTCACAAAGGCATGCTCAATTCATTGAACATCACTCGTTTGTCTCTTGTATTGAGCCTACTAGCATAGAGGAAGCTCTTCAAGATCCAGATTGGGTGAATGCCATGCATGAAGAACTCAACAACTTCACCCGCAATCAAGTTTGGACACTTGAAGAGAAGCCAAAAGGAGCAAGAGTCATAGGCACCAAGTGGGTGTTCCGCAACAAACAAGATGACAAGGGCAACATTGTGAGAAACAAGGCAAGGCTTGTGGCAAAAGGGTTCTCCCAAGTTGAAGGCTTGGATTTTGGGGAGACGTTTGCCCCGGTTGCAAGATTAGAGGCCATTCGTATCCTACTTGCATATGCATCTAATCACGATCTAAAACTCTTTCAAATGGATGTGAAAAGCGCTTTTTTAAATGGCTTCATAAATGAACTTGTCTATGTTTCGCAACCACCGGGTTTTGAGGACCCTAGATATCCAAACTATGTTTACAGGTTGTCCAAGGCGCTATATGGCTTGAAGCAAGCCCCATGGGCTTGGTATGAGCGCCTCCGTGACTTTCTTATCAACAAGGGCTTCAAAATCGGCTTGGTTGATACCACACTATTCACCAAGAAGCACAAAGGGCATATCTTCATTTGTCAAGTTTATGTTGATGATATTATCTTTGGTTCGACTAATGAAGATTTTTGCAAGGAATTTGGTGATATGATGTCCAAAGAGTTTGAGATGTCCATGATTGGTGAGCTCACATTCTTCCTCGGCTTTCAAGTCAAGCAAATGAGGGAGGGGACGTTCGTGTCGCAAGAGAAGTACACGAAGGACCTCCTCAAGCGCTTCAAGATGGAAGAATGCAAGCCCATCAAGACCCCCATGCCTACCAATGGACATCTCGACCTTGATGAGGGAGGTAAATCGGTTGACCAAACTCTCTATCGTTCTATGATCGGTAGTTTGCTGTATTTGACCGCATCTAGGCCCGACATCATGTTTAGTGTGTGTATGTGTGCGCGCTTTCAAGCCAATCCTAAGGAACCTCACTTAGTTGCGGTAAAAAAAATCCTTAGGTACATAAAGCACACCCCGAGCATTGGCCTTTGGTATCCCAAAGGAGCTAACTTTACTCTTGTCGGCTATTCCGATTCGGATTATGCCGGTTGCAAGATTGACCGGAAAAGCACATCCGGAGGGTGCCATTTGCTTGGAAGATCACTAGTTTCTTGGTCCTCCAAGAAACAAAATAGTGTTGCCTTGTCAACAACCGAAGCGGAATACATTGCCGCGGGTGCTTGTTGTGCACAAATTCTTTATATGAAACAAACCCTACTTGATTATGGAATCAACTTAAAAAGGGTGCCTTTGTTGTGTGCCAACGAGAGTGCGGTAAAACTTGCAAATAACCCGGTTCAACACTCCCGCACAAAGCACATTGACATCCGTCATCACTTCCTTAGAGATCACGTTGCCAAGGGTGACATTTCCTTTGAGGGAGTGAGAACGGATGATAACTTGGCGGATATTTTCACTAAACCATTGGAAGAGGCACGCTTTTGTACTCTAAGGAATGAACTTAATTGCCTTGATCTAAGCAACTTCACTAAAAGATGATGTTGTGTTATCATGTGCATTGCATTGTAACATAAAACATGTCTAACATCGAATTGCACGTAGGGTTTGTCTAACTCGGTTAAGATAACTGCCTAAAAGCGTGTGAAGAAGCTTACCCGAGGAAAAACTTGACAACAACTAGTTTAATTTACGTGAATTTGCATTGCATATTGCATGGTTGTTGTTTTTGTCATTTTGTTTATGGATTTCATTGCCTATCTTCATAAAATTCACATATGCCTAAGGCAAAATATTTGAAAAATTAAGGGTTTGAGAGAGGGCCTCTCATACTGGTTCCAACTGGTGTTTATTTGACTCTTATTGGGGTTGGAACTTAGTTGGGAAGAGTCGGCGTGAAGAAATTTGGAAGAAAACAGGTTTTAGGGCGTCGGACCGAGGCGTCGGACGCTGGTTTTCCAAGCGTCGGACCAATAGCCTCAGTCCGACGGTCCCTTTCCCTGTTGTCCGAGGCGTCAGACGCTGGATTTCACAGCGTCGGACTTTCTATCTCAGTCCGACGGTGGACGGCAAAGCCGAATGAAGCGTCGGACGCAGCGTCGGACCAAAAATTTTCAGGCGTCGGACTTTTGGTTAAGAGGGTTCACGCCGTGTCGCGCCGCGTTCACGCTGCGTTCACGGCGTCGGACCGAAAGTATTGGTCCGACGTGGGGCGTCGGACTAAGTCCGACGGCCGCTGGAGCTTACTGGAAGCGTCGGACTCTGCGGAGTATTGGTCCGACGCTTGCACAGTAATGGTCCGACGGTCGGTTCGAAGGCGCGCCTCAGTTCTTTTCTTTCTCTGTCGCGTGGGGCCCCGCTGTCAGATCCTATTCATCTTCCCGAGCCGCTCGCTGCGCCGCGCCCGTTCGCCCTAACGCCACCGAGCAGCACCACCGCCTCCGCGCCGCGCCCGAACCCTCCGCCGCCAGCTCGCCCGCGCTCTCGCCGCCAGCTCGCCCGCGCTCTCGCCGCCGGCAGCCTGGCCTTCCCGCGCGTGCGGGCCCCCCCCTCTTCTTCCACGCGCGCGTCCGCGCCCTGCTGCAGCCGCACGTCGCCGTGCCGAGCGCCACCGAGCAGCACCGCCGCCGCCGGTTTTCTCGCCGCCGTTGTGCTCATCACCGCGGCTCAAAGAAGTTTCCCATTGTCGAACTCGTCATCCCTCTACTCCTCAGCTGCTCACATGGTGGTAAGATTTGAATCCCCTATTTCAAATCTACTTCGCACTCAAGATGTTCGATGAAATGCCCTAACCATTATTCCTCGCGTTCCTCGCAGTTCTATTGAGTTTGACTCTTCTCTCGGGCATTCTAGGGCTTGTGGAGGTGCTTTAGACCTAGTGTGATTCCCTGTGGTGCCTTGCGTCGACAGAGTCTCTTACCCCTTCACAGGTTCCTTTTCTCGTAGGTTTCTTGCTATTCCCTTCTTATCTCATTATGCTTGCTTCCTAGGATCACTCATCTCTAGATTATATATGCTTATGTATCCCTGTCTATCTCTCTCTTGCAGCTGTCGTGGTCAGAGAGTTTGGCAGTGCGTCAGTGAATCCGGGGCCAAGCTCGCGGATACGGAACGAGGCCAAGCCTCTGAGTGTCAGCTAGCAGCTTCAGAGAGACAGTGACAGTTGGCAGAGATGGTTCGTTGCAAGCAGGTCAGTCGCAGTCAGGGAGGCACAGGTGGAGACGAGAGGCCTCCTTCTCGTCCACCTTTGGACAAGGGGAAGGCTCCTCTCGTCGAAAGCAGCAAGAAAAGAAAGAGGCTTTCAGCAGAGCAGAGGCAGGCCATCAGGGTAGCACAGGCTGCAGAGGAGGCAGAGCGTGGCAGGGGTATACACATTGGAGGCATCTCTGTCAGTTTGTCGGGCAGAGATGAGACCGAGGAGCAGCCGCAGCCTCAGAGGCAGCCAGAGACTGAGTCAGCACAGCTAGTGGTGGCAGAGCCGAGGCAGCCAGAGTAGCAGGAGGCAGTTACTCAGGGGGAGCAGGCCCAGGCTCCACCTCTTCATCGTTCGGGCCGCACTCGACCTTCGGTGCCACCCCGGCCCGCTGGTCAGAGGCGCGGCGACCGAGTTCCCAGGTTGCCTGCTACCTCCGAGCCTCAGCCGGTGCCTGAGCCGGATGTTCACTTGGACCTACAGAGGATATGTGCAGCCCGAGTCAGAGAGCTCCGGTTGACGTTGCTTTCCAGCTAGTTTCCGGATCAGAGAGATCCCAGAGCTTCTGAGGGCTGGTACACTACTCTTCACGAGGATTTCTTCACCGCCCTCATGGTCACAGGAGTTGGACTGCGACAGCACAGAGTATGTCCCCTAGAGGACATAGTCCAGGCAGCAGGAGAGGAGATCAGGCCATATCTGACATACCTGCCTGGACTTGCAGAGCTTCTTGGCCGATCAGGCCGATACGTGGAGTCGTGGGTCCGAGAGTTCTATGCTTCCCTATGGATCGACCCCGACCACGAGTACTTGCAGTACACCTTCGGCGGAGAGCCATACCGGCTCTACGCGAAGGCTCTGCGAGAGCTGCTTGGAGTGCCAGAGTCAGCTACCAGGTTGCACAGCATTTGCTATGCCACGACAGACCCGCCGAGGAGGGCTCACGGAGGACTGGCACCTGGTACTACTCATATAGCAGCATGTTTTCGACCACCGTTCGGAGACGGCTCCCGCAGGACACCTTCAGAGCTTCGTCCCATCGTTCGTCTCCTGAACGACGTGATGAGGCGTACTCTTTTACCGCGGGAGGGGTACAAGGAGGGTTTGACACACTTACAGCTATGGCTCCTTAGTGCCCTGGTCCAGCAGTCCGAGTTTGACATTGCCGATCTAATTATCAGTGAGATGGAGGACACCATAGCAGAGGGCATCAGGTCTCGGCGATAGCTCCCCTACGCTCATTGGATCTCACACATCCTTGAGCGGAGGTTGCACCGGATTTGGACAGGCATCTCTCGTGAGTTACGCCAGACTGAGACAGAGTTTCCAGTATATCGGATGACCTCTCTGATTGACGGACGCCGTGGCAGCCGAGCTTTACACAGAGTACAGCGCCGTCAGACTTCAGGGGCAGACATGGCAGAGGTTCAGCAGCAGGACGAGGCTATGAGGCACGTTGCCCATAGCGAGCTTGAGTAGTTACTTGCAGACGACGACCCCGTCGACACCTCCTCGTCCAGCTCTGACAGGGACTACCGGGCCATCCCTTCACGTCCACGAGCTCACGACTCGGAGGCCGATGGGTCCAGCTCCGCTCCTCAGACTTCACAGACCGACCCTGCACTGCTTGCTATTCTTCAGACCTTACAGCAGACACAGTAGCGACAGGCAGAGGAGCAGTCCCGGTTTGCCAGGGAGCAGGCTACAGCTCTCACTCAGATTCAGCTTTGGCAGGATCAGTTCCAGCAGCAGATGCTCCAGATGCAGCTCCAGAGCCAGCAGATACAGTTACAGACCTTTGGGTTTATGGAGCACATCATCAAGCACACCGGAGCCCCACCGTTCCTAGCCACTGCCTCTCCAGTCCTGCAGGTTGGACCGGCAGCCACTGCAGCCCAAGTGACTCCAGCGATACAGTCTGGTGGACTTCAGAGTCAGGGCACAGCTTCTCTACCGAGCCAGTTTGTCACACCTACTCAGCAGACTTAGCAGTGGTTTGCCACGCCAGGCACTCAGGGGTTCACTCCGATCCACACCGGTTTCACACCTGACCTGGGTGGCCCCTCAGTGTCAAGGAGCTTGGGTGCTACTTTCAGTGAGATCACAGGCATTCCCACACCTCCTGAGTTCAGATTGCCTGTTACCACCACCACAGCTCCACCTGCCACTGGGACTACAGAGACACTACCGTCGTCAGTCGCCTCTTCAGAGCCTCTCTCGACTTCAGCAGGGCCTGCGACAGTAGTAGTCACAGCGGCAGCTACAGAGACAGCTCAGCAGACCCGGACCGCTTCTCCTTCACGTGCTCCGACAGAGGGTCAGGCTGTTCAGAGCTCCGAGTCCGAGGAAGACCCTTCTCAGTTTGAGCTTCGACCTCACTCCTCCGACCGCGACGTTGCAGCTTCTTCTCCTCCTCCTGAGTCTTAGGTCTTTGGTGCTTGATGCCAAAGGGGGAGAGAGCATAGATTTAGGGGGAGCGCGTGAGAGGGTTTTGATTCTTTTGTTCTTTTGGATGTGACATTATCATGCATTATGTTTATTTTCATGTTTGAGACTTGCTTGTGACATGTGATTGAGCTTCATGATTATTTATATATTGTGTCACTTGATTCTTTTTTTGGTTACACTCTTGTCTTAGCTTCCGCACTTCATTCCGATCTTGAGCATATCATTTGGTACTTGTGCTTATTTCCTATCTTATATGTACCTTGTGGTCTTGATTTGTATAAGCATGCCTAACCCTTTTGCTCTTATTGTCACATGCTTATATGAATCAAACCTTTAAAAACCTCATTCCTTCTAAATCTATTTGAGGTTGTTGTCATCAATCACCAAAAAGGGGGAGATTGAAGCATCTAGGCCCTAGTGGTTTCAGTGATTAATGACAACAAGACGATTATTATGACTAACGTGTGTTTTGCAGGATAACCTAGAGGTTAGGTCATAATAACATATAGGTTCAAGCCCCTAGCGATGGAAATCGATTCGGTTTTCAAAGGATCAAAGACAAGACGGTGATAGGCTAGTGCTAAGTGTCGTTTGGAGTTGAGAGACACTTGGCATAGTCTTAGGTTTTGTTTTTTCTCCTTGACCGTACTATTAAGAGGGGTTTGGATGGTTAGCTTGACTTAGAGCAAGATTAGAGAGTGTAGATGTGATGCACACTTGTCCAACATAGCTCTAGACAGCCCAGGGTTACTCCTGAGAGAGAGAGGATCAAACTTCGTTTTGGAAAGTTTTCGATTCGGCGAAGTTTTGATCGAATTAGAGGCGTCGGACTCTAACTAGTATGGGCGTCGGACCAATAGCTAGAGTCCGACGACACGTGGCAGCCCCTGGACGAGTTTCAGCGTGCCAGGGAGCGTCGGACCCTGGCCAGATGGGCGTCGGACCATTTGCCAGAGTCCGACGGTGCCTCTGGTTATTTGAGCGAGCGTCGGACCGTCGCGAGTGGGAGCGTCGGACTAATGTCTGTTAGCGTCCGACGCTTCCAGAGAGGCTTCCAGAGCGAGTTTGAGCGTCGGACTTGGTCCGACGGTGTGCGTCGGACCATTGCTCCGTGTACTAGCCGTTGAGAGGCACTGTACCCACTGTTCAGGAGCGTCGGACTGAGGAGCGTCGGACCATCGAGTTCAGTCCGACGCCCCTCTGTCACAGTTCTGGGCACAGTGTTTGTGTGAGAGTCGGACCGTGGCATTTGGTCCGACGGTCGAGCCTCGGCAGAGTCCGACGGTTCGCAGGAAAGTGAGAAACGGCTAGTTTTGGAGAGGGTGAGTATTTATACTCCACCAAAGTCTCCATTCTTTCTCTCTTGCCATTTCTAACAGCTGAAGGAACCATTGTTGATCTTGTGAGAGAGCAAGAGCCCTAGGGAGATTAGTGTGAACTCCATTGCTTGTGAGCTTCTTCCCTAGAGAGATCAAGAGTGACTTGTGTGCATCCATCACCCTCTTTGGCCTTGTTCTTGGTCAAGTGAGAGTCTAAGCTTGTTACTCTTGGTGATCGGCATCACCTAGATGGTTTGGTGGCGATCGGTGGCTTGGTGACCGCTTGGAGAGCTTGTGGGCGGCCCAAGTCGAAGTTGTGAGCGGTTGTGGGCGATCCACCGCGCCGGACTGGCAAAGGATCAGCCCGTAGAGAGCACTTGGTCTTTGCGAAGATCAAGGGGGAGCTACACCCTTGCGCGGGTGCTCCAACGAGGACTAGTGGGGAGTGCCGACTCTTCGATACCTCGGGAAAAATCGGATTTGTCTTTCTAACCCTTTATATACCCGCATTTCCTTTGTGTTCACTACTTTCCTAGAGTAGCATACTTGTGATAGGACTTGGCTCTAGGTTGCATAACTTGTTTTAGGAATAGAATTGTCACAAGCACTTGTGGGGTGACATTGGGCAAATTGCGATAGGTTGAATTGTGTTTCGAAAAATTATTAGTTGCCCAATTCACCCCCCCTCTTGGGCATCCTTGATCCTTTCAGTAGCAAAGGATTCCGGTGATTCTGAGTACTAGTAAGTCCTTAAGATTTAACCAAACAGCCATCTCCACTGCGGGGATACTCACCCCCGTGCCATCACAACACCTCCTTTCACGGGGTTTCAATCCACACAGGTTATCCGTCCCGAAACCACCTCACATGTTTACCCACCACAAGTACCTCTCGTGAGGATACCCAAGTTGCACCACCGGCAAGACTGGCTATTCAGCTCATCATGCATCCTTGCTTGGTCGACACATCCCTCACCACGCACCCGAGACACACGCAGTACACTCTCCCAGTGATTAAGTCCATATCCATCCCATTATCCGAATTCGGTTTCACCACACATCATATCCTAAATGAATAGCATAGTGGAGATAAAATAGATATAATTGCATGCATCTATCCTAACAGCAGGTTAGAAGTGTGAAGGTTTCATCAAGGCAAGGGCAAACAAGTAATCCACCATGCATACTATGTTGCAGTTGCATATAATCATAAAGCAATGACATGTACAACATTAGCAAAGCGTAATAGGTGCTACTGGAATTTGTGGGATGTGGCACCTTCGTAGTCATCTCCAAGCTCCTCTAGGTACTCGTGATCTCCCTCCTCAAGCTGGTCCTCCTCCGTCTCTGTAACGGAATCGAAATAGTCGCGTTAGCGACTTCTATAGATCATTCAGAAAATACCAGTAAAATACACACGATTGAAATGCACTCAAACATAGGCTCATATTGAAGAGCTTATTTTTCTGAGAATTTTTATATATGGTGCACAATTTTTGGACATCATATGGATTATTTATGAATTTTCAAAATTTAATCTATTTTTGGAAAAAGAGGAAGGGCCATTTATCCTGGTATTGACACGTGTCAGCACGTGGTTGGTCCATGCAAGCAGCAACTGTTGGCGTCATGCTGACCTCAGCGATGTCGGGTCCTTGCTGACGTTAGCGATGACGTGTCACGGGCCGAGCGGGCCGAGTCAGGGCCGGATACGGGATTTGTGGGTCAGACTGGGCCAGGCTAGCCCGTCACATGTCATGCTATGGCGGGGCCACGTGGCCCCAGTGGGCTTTGGGTCGGGTCACTGCATGTGGACTTGGTGTATGGTGGACCGAAACAGGCCGGTCCATGGACCACAAGCTGAATAGGGGTGAGCCTGGTTCACGCATGGTTCTTCTCTCGGCCCACGGTGGATCGGGTGCACGGCGCGTCTACCCTTCTTCTCCTCCCCCTTCTCTGCTTCACCGGGAGTGCCCGCCGTTGGCGAGGTGGGGGTTTTTCGGGGTCTGAGGCACGAGTCGACCAAACAGCAGCGGCTCAGCGTGTTCCAGGACATGGCGAATCCATCTATGGTGGTCTTGGAGTCCGTAATCCCAAGGCGAGGTCACAACGGTGGCTCGCCGTGTTAGGGCGTGGTCGTGGCGGCGTCTTGGCAGTCTTGGATCCGCTGTCATATTCCGGCGCTAGGGTCCGATTTGGCTTGGTTGGGCATGTGTGTGCGGTGTAGGTGTGTTCCCGAGCCAGAAAGGGCTCTCGGTCTACGCGTTCCTAGAGTGGAACATGTTGACCTCCATGGCCGGGCTAGAGCTCGGAGGTAGGGAAGAAGATGGGGCGGCTCACGTTGGTGGCGGGGCAGAGAGGCTATCGGGGTAGGGGGTAGGTGCTACAGTGGTGAGTTGTTCCCGTGCTGTGCCGTGCCACTTCGTTGGTGTGGTCCTTGCTCCGGCGAGGTCCGGTGTCGACTACGTGCTCTAGTCTTTCTCCCTCTCTTCCTCCTCCCTCTCCCTGACTTCTAAGCATTTGTGGGCGGTTGGTGGTGTGCCGCCGAGCGGCTGTCAAACTTGGGAAGCCCAAGGGCTCAGGTCTCGGCATTTTATAGCTTGGTCACCTCGGCTATGGCGGCATGGGTGGCCATGATCGTGCCAAACGGATCGAAGGGCCGCGATTCGTGGGGCTAGGGGTCCCTTGCTTGTGGTGGTTGTCTTTTGGGTTACAGCTAGGAGACAGGGAGGAGACAGGGTCACGTCCGGGCCGTGGGCGTGCTGGCTCTCGCGTGGGAGTCACGTGATTCGCATGAGCGTGCCGGGAAGACGATGGAGCTGATGTGCGGGGTCCACTAGTCGGTGGTTGTGATCTCGGCATCAGCGTGGCCGGCTTGCTAGGCAGTCCCAGTGTGGGCTTGCACGCGTGCGCGGGAATGGAAGCCAATTGGGCCTAGGAGAAGATTAGTGCGCTGCTGTTTTGGGCCAAGGAAGGGAAGAGGAGGGCACATGTGGCAGTGGGTTGTGGGATTTCGGTGGCCAAATGGGTCTTTCATTTTTCCTTTTCCATTTCTATTTTTCTTCTTTTCACTACATGATTAAATACCAAGTGTATTATTATATTGGTTAGGCAAAAATGCTTCATGTGATGGTCCACTAGGGTCATGGTAGAGTCTTGAGGTTTATGGATGTATTCGGGTTTATATGTATATACATATATGTATGCACATATATATATTTGGTGTTTTAATTGATTTAAGTTAACACACATAAACCCAATATAAAATCCAAAAATGCATCATGAACTACTGTTGACAAATATTATTGTATGATTTTACCCGTCAACCAAGCATGAAATAAGGGTATAAAGGCAAACACCACCATAGAATATGGTTTTACGTGACAGAATTCCACAGTTTTGGTGAATCAGTGTTTTACAGGGTGTTAATCAGAAAAGAACCAAGGGAGACACACATGTCGGACTAAAACATCGAATTCCACCGTGAAAGGAGATCAAGGATATTCTAGAGAACACCGGAGACACGCCTGACGAAGCGGGGCCCAGTTGGTAGCCAGGGGAGGTCGGCCAACCACCGTGACAGGTCGGCCGACCTCGCCAGGTGTCCTTGTCTTGTGCATTTCGACGTGGACCCACAACCTGATTTTTAGATCAATCTCCACTGCCCGTCGAAGTCGGTTTGATCCAAGGGCTACGGTTCATCCCACCGGCCTATATAAGTAGCCCTAGACCCCTAGGGTTTCATATCATCATCAATCAATCAGATATCTATTCAAATAGTTCAGAGAGCCAGAAACCCCAGAATCATTAGAGCTTCACCATCTAGAGCATAGCTACATTGGTTAGAAGTAGAAGGAGGCAAGTTCTACTTGAGTTCCGGATCTTGTCTAGAGCTGAAGGCTTCCCGGAGCCATTGTAAGCTCTCTCTTGTATCTTAAACCTCTTTTAAGTGCTTGAGATAAAGTTGATTGACATTATTATATTATTGATTATGTTCTTAATTATGCTATTCATTGCTTATCTAGATTGTATAATTTGCATAGTTAGGGTGCCTTCATATTCATACATAAGTTTATATAGCTCTCATTCATTGATATCATGGATGGGTAATGAACAGCATGTAAGCATGGTGCTTAGATGTGGTTTGTCTGCAAATGCGCCTTATATTATGGGTTCTGTGGTAGATCGCGGATGTGACACTCCCGTTGAGTCTTTTGTAGTCCACACTCCGAATGTAGGGAGAGTAGGAAGTTATTATTACTTTAGAAGGCTAGCTATGATCTTGATCTTGCTTAGTAATATTCCCTTAAGTATGGATATGAAGTATCTTTGACATGATTGCTAGTATAATTGCACCAATCTAATATGTCTTTGATAGTATAGTTAGAATGATTTAGGATATCCTTATGCTTCAGTGTAATCCATGCTAGTGCCTAGATAGGAAGTGCTCTAAGTGATCATTATTATATATTGATTGATTTATTGATCATTATGCTTATCATATATATCATTATTATTGTGACATAACCACTCTTCTAAGTAAGTAGATTATGCATGGTATTCTCCATATTTGCATATGCATATGATATCTATCTATCTACCTGCATCCCATTTATTGCCAACCCTTCCCAGTGGTAAAATATAAATGATAACCCAGAATACTATTGGGTAAAATGCTACAACAGTGTATATTTTATCTGTGCGCTTGCGAATACAATATAATACATTTTCCAGTCACTTGCTAGAAGGAGAGATCTTTTAGAATCATGCTGGGGATTACAATCAAGTTATTTCTAAGAGATAGAGGATATGAGTTCAAGTGATCTGTAGGCTAATCAGGTGGCACATTAATTTATACCTCATAGCATTTCGTTAAGAAATGTCAACAAGCATTTTTGGCGCCGTTGCCGGGGAAGGCTGTTTGGCATACATAAGATGAAGATAGATCATATGCATAACACCAAATATGTTGAGAAACCATACAAACCTTACTCAAACAGACTCACCCTGTCGTTGTTTATTCTTTGTGTAGCTTATGCAGGGTGATGTATGAACGGATTTGATCTTCCACAGAATTTTGTTGAAGATTCAGAAGTTTTGATCAGGAAGACCCGAGGCAAGCTCAGGAAGACACTAGATCCTACAGCGGAAGACATCCATACAAGAAGAAGTTTGACACCAGAGTTTGAGGCTATGGCTAACAAGAGCCTTCGCAAGTTCTCTGCTCCAACCACCGCTAACATCTGTACGAGACCAATCACTGATGTTGGAGACAATGGATTCAAGCTCAAGCCTGCGCTCATCAACATGGTGCATGCTAGTGATTTTGTGGAAAGGCACATGAGGATGCGAGTGCACATCTCCAACACTTTCTAGAGATATGCAGCATTTTCACCATCAAGGGAGTAACCAGAGATACAATCCTGCTCCGCCTGTTTCGATTCAAACTGTTGGGAAGAGCAAAACAGTGGTTCTATGCAAACAAAGATAAGAACACTACATGGGATATCTACTCCACTGCTTTCCTATCAAAGTTCTTCCCTGTGGACAAGACGAATGCTCCCAGAGGGAAGATCACAAGCTTTCAGAAATAGCATGACGAATCTGTCATGAAAGCATGGGAATGCTTTCAAGCCTACATCTCAGAATGTCCTCACCATGAGATGGAGAATTAGTTGCTTATGCAGACCTTCTACCATGGGTTGACTGCCAGCACCCGTGAGACAATGGATGTTGCTGCTGGAGAAGCTTTTCTGTCACTCACCATTAAGCAAGCTACAACCGTGGTGGAGAAGATGACATCCAACCAGAGTTGGAATGAAGAACGAGCTCCGACCCGCAAGAGAGGAGGAATGCACCAGCTCAAGGAGACCGACATGATTTCTGCCAAGATGGACTTGCTGATGAAGAAGCTTGATGACCGAGTCAATGATAAAAGAGAGGTCAACAACATTCATGATGCCTATATGACATGTGAAGAGTGTGGAGGCACTGGCCACTCAGGCCACAGCTGTCTAGAGATTCAGGTGGATGTGAACTACGTCAATAACAACAACAACTACCGTCCCCAGAATCATAATTGGAATCAAAACCAAGGTTGGAATCAGCAACAGAGGCCCAACTACCAAGGTAATTACTCTAGTAATTACCAAGGTATCAACTTCAACACACCATTGAGAGACTTAGTTTCTGGCCAGACCAAACTGCTAGATCAGATATCCAAGAAGCTAGTCTCCAATGACAAGTTGCTAGAGACCATCAACAACAGGATGGATGGCTTTGCCTCTGCTATCAAGAACCAGCTTAGCTTCAATAAAATGCTAGAATCTCAAATAGCTCAGCTGGCGTCGTCTATCCTTCCGGCCAATGAAGGAAAGATCCAAGGCCAACTAGAAGAACTAGAAACTGCAAATCTAGTGGATATCTTCAATTCAAGATGGTACTACGCAGAGCATCGATCCAAGGGATGGAATAATGACTCTCTACCAGAAAATAAAGGAGACCCAGGAAGACTCGTCGTACCAATAGCTATTGGTCAACACGCCTTTGAGGAAGCAATCTGTGACTTTGGTGCAAGCGTCAACATTATGCCCAAAGTGATCTATGAGAAGATCCATGGAGATGCACTCCTATACATGAACATGTGTTTGCAGCTAGCAAACCAGTCACTCTGCTATCCGAAGGGGATCCTGGAAGACGTCTGTGTATGAGTTGGACACTTGTATGTGCCTGCTGACTTTGTGGTAGTTGAGATAGGAGGAGATGAGAAGTCACCAATCAACCTGGGATGACCATTCCTAAGCACTGCCAAGGCTATAATCTATGCCGATAGTGCCAAGATCTGTTTCACTATCCGGGGGAGTAAAGAAAGATTCAGCTTCAAGAATAAGACACTGGAAAGTCCTGCCTATCCACAGAAACCATACATCTATGAGGACAAGCCAGCGCAGAAGAAGACAAGTAAAAGAAAGAACAAAGCTAGGTAGATTCACACTGAAGCTGTGAGGATGATCAACTCAGTCCGAGCTGAGTATGATCACTTTCTCGTTTCACCACACATGCCCAAGCTAGATGATCCAGGAATACCGACGATCGACTGCACAATCAATCAGAAAATCTTCTACAAGACCTTCTGCGACACTGGATCAAGTGTCAATATAATGGCCAAGATAACTTATGACTTTCTATTTGGTAGGACATCTTTGTACTCTACCTACACGCAGCTGCAGATGGCGGAGCAGGCATTCAGATTTCCATAGGGGATTGCTAAAGATGTTATGGTAAAGATTCGAGACCACTATGTCCCCACTGACTTCTTGGTCCTGGATATGGGAGAAGAAGAGTATGACCCGCCACTCGTACTTGGAAGACCGTCCCTCAACACTACAAGAGCAATCATTTATATGAGATTGGGGGAGGTCCACTTCCAATTCCATAAGGAGAAAGTCCGCCACTACTTCAACAGTTATACAATCTATGAGCAGCCGAAGAAGAACAGATCAAGGAGGAGACACTGTTCCTCCCAACGTCCGAAGAACCAACCACTTAAGGATGGTTGGGCAGATTTTGAAGGAGAAGTCAAAAGGAGTGACTACGTCAAACCAGAAGAGAAGAAAGATGAAGAGATTGTGAAAGATGAGCTCCCAGCTTCAACCTCACCATAAACATCAACTTCACCGACCAGAAAGGTATGGAGGAAGGAGTCACCTTCCAGCTCATCATCAGAAGTGCAGCTAGGGTTACCATCTCAACCCAAAGATGCACCCGATAAGGAATGAACAGACAGGAGTCCTGTTCGGAGGACTATAAACCACCGAGCCTTCACCAAAAGGTAAAAATGGTATCTATATTTACTTTTCAGCATTGCACTAAGAAAATAAAAATATTTATTGCTTTGCATGATGAAATCTAAAAAGCCCATGTGATTAATCTTGTGGCATAGCTCATAAAGACTATTCACTGTGGTGGCACAAAAATAATTTTGCATCTAGGATAGATATGTGCACCATATTTACTTTCACATTCATAAACTGAAAAATACCAAAAATATTTAGGCACATGAAGGTCCACCCACTAAGGGAACTTTTTGCTGGAATCATAAAATTAATCACTAATCATGGAGTGGTATTAAACCTAACCCCTCTCCATGAGATTTGGTATTCTTGCTGGCAATTGAGTTTTACAAGATAATACAAGATCAAAGAGCTAGTCAACCGACGCAAATACTCTACCAGTACGCCTGCTTCTAGACACTCAACTTGCAACATCAAAGACCACAGCAACATTCAGCTTGGGGGAGGGCATCCTCACTTAAATCCAGCTAAGTATAAGTTTCCTACCTTATTATTGTACCATATTGCTTTTCGCGTGAGTTAGCTAGAAAGATTTAAAAACCAAATAAATAGTGTTTAGATTAGTTAGTAAGTTAATAGTTTTGAATAAAATAAAAAGAGAGTGCTTACAATAATTTTGCTCAGACTAGATGGAAACAATGCTCAGGAATTGATAAATAGCACCCTACCATGATTCCTCATAACACTTAGTTTTCAACCTTGAATCAGCCCAAGTTTTAGACACAACCATTTTAACTTGAAGATTTACTTTGAACCAGAAACTTGTGGGTAGCAAATGCTTGATCTAAGTCTATGTAATTTACGGATATGATATGAAAAGTTTGAGCTGCTATTTATCTTGTTCCTAGTGATGCTTGAGTTCCGGAGATTTATTTTAAAAATCCATAAAACCACATGATGAGTTCCTGTATGACAAGAGCTTTACATTCCTACCACAGCCATACATGCTAGACTAGGAAAACATATACATTATATGCTACTTGCTTTGTTTTGAGTTTAGTCAAGCTTTGTTGATACCTTAGGAAGTTGTCATGCTTTTACAATCAAGATCACTTGCACTCCACCCATAATGCACTGTTGATGGTAGTTATTGTATGATTTTACCCGTCAACTAATCATGAAAAAGGATATTGTCGGGTACCAAAGTTTGGGGTACCCAGCTTCAACGCAAAAACGATCATTCCCAACGCGGCCCGGCCCAAGTAAGGCCAGTGAAAGTCCACGAAGGCCGTGCCCGAAGCCAAGGAAGGCCGCGTCTACGGAGGCCCACGACATCATTGCACCAATGAAAGCCAATTCTCCGATTCGCCCAAGCCTCCGGGAGAGCTCGGGAGAGCGGCACCCTCGGCGCCCAAATCTCCGATTCGCCCGAGCCTCCCCGGGAGAGCTCGGGAGAGCGGCACCCTCGGCGCCTAAATCTCCGATTCGCCCGAGCCTCCCCGGGAGAGGTTGGGAGAGCGGCACCCTCGGCGCCCAAATCTCCGATTCGCCCGAGCCTCCCCGGGAGAGCTCGGGAGAGCGGCACCCTCGGCGCCTAAATCTCCGATTCGCCCAAGCCTCCCCGGGAGAGTTCGGGAGAGCGGCACCCTCGGCGCCCAAATCTCCGATTCGCCCGAGCCTCCCCGGGAGAGCTCGGGAGAGCGGCATCCCCAGCGCCCATTCTCCGATTCGCCCGAGCTTCTCCATCCCCCTCGAGCACAATCTCATAAAGGCATCCAAGGCACCGGTGATGTCAGCAGAGCAATCTTGGACCACAAGAGACCTCCCTGACCAGTTTACAGGCACTATCCTGTCAGGCGAGATTCTCGACGCAACTGTGCTTCGCACGCCCCTGACGGACATGCCATCTGTCAGGATTTCCCTGGCAGAGGATTTGATAGGCCCACTACGGCCGTCCTCTCCACGGTATGGTTTACGGTGCGCCGCCCCGTTTTCCGCCGGGGTCTATCAACTCCGACTGTGACAGTCCGAGCGCCTGACGACGGGCTACGCAAGAACGGGAAAGGCGCCTACTGCACTGTCCACTCGAAAGGACGAGCACGCCTTCCATCCGGGCCCACCTAACCCTTGGGAAGTACTGTTCAAAGGCCGGAAATATGACCAGGGGAGATATCCCCTGCTCCATCCCATCACGCCTTCAGGAGTCCCGAGCCTCGAGAGACAACGCCCCGAGGCGACTTACCCTCTTGTCACATCGTGCGGAAGGATAGCCGATAGGTGTGACCCTACGGCACGCCGTAATCCGACGACTGTTGCCGCCTTGGAACTCACCAAGATCGTGCGAATCACTGGGGCCATATCATGGAGACGCGAAGAAAAGACCGTAGCTGACGACATGACGTAATCCGACGACTGTTCCCGCCTTGGAACTCACCAAGATCGTGCAAACCACGACGGCCATGCCCCGAAGACGCGGAGAAAAGACTGTAGCTGATCATAGTCAAACGGGGAACAGCAACTCGTCGCTGTAACATGCGTAGCATTGTAAGCGTTGCCCTTGCCTCTTCTTTGCGGCTATAAAAGGGAGAGCAGAGGCCAGCTTTAGGGAGACAAAAAAAGTTCTAAGTTCTCACCCACACATACACACTCCCAGCAAACGACTTGCACACACTTAGACACTCACAAGAGACCTGGGAGCACTTCCCTCTCTCGCCTAGCTTGTAACCCCCTACTACAAGCACCCCGGTGCAAGGCAACACGACTCTCCTCTCCACTGGACGTAGGGCTTGCTTGGCCTGAACCAGTATAATCCCTGTGTTCCCCTTGCACACCATCCGTAGCCTCAACCGCCAAACACATATTTCTAGCCGGTGTTAGCCCCGCTAAAACTAGCACCGACAATTGGCGCGCCAGGTAGGGGCCTTTTGCGTGTTGATCCTGGTTGCGGATGGCAGCCAACGTCCCTGCGCTTCCTGCTGGCGTGGTGCTCCGGTTCGGGAGCCTCTAGTTCGCGGCCACTGGCCACGGCCTCGAGATGAACCTCCACCTAACCTGAGCCCCGGGCCATCATCATCCTAACCCCGGCCCGGCAGGTGGCTGGGAAAGGGACCCCGGCGACACCTCCACCCGTTTCAGGGAAACGGAGGGAATGCCACGCGCCGCTCCCGCCAAACTAGGCGGGGGAAGCGCATCCGCGTCAACCCGACCAATCCGGTGCCCCCCGCGCGAGACACCGCCTCTACGATCGTCACCAGTGCAACGTTGGTAGCTCGAGCAGCTAAGTCACAGTTACCCTTAAGCTTCCAGGCTTTGTTCATATTTGTGGTCTCGGAATTGATAAATAAGCGTTCTTTAATTATCACAAATTTTGAGATTTAAGCTGAAACCTCCCTTGCGTCCGAACCTCTCCAGCACTCTTGAAAAAATCTGTGAAACCCGAACAGACAAGAGAACACCCTTAGGGCATGGCCGGCCGAGCCGCGAGACCGCCAACGCCTCCGGGCTACGGCACCTCCACTCACCACCCATCGCCCGACGGGTAACTTACGCTTCGAGGCAATTTCATGGAATTTTTCAAGTACGGGACGAGGGGTGGACGCTTGGGGACTGACGATCTAACTTCCTCTGCGCCTTTTCGATCGCTTTTTCGAAAATTCTGCGCCAAACTCCTTTCTGCACTCTAGCAAAACTTGCGAGATCCAAAGAAGTAAAAGGACACTCTTAGGGCAGGGCTGGCCGAGCCGTGAGATCGCCTACGCCTCCGGGCTGCGGCACCTCCACTCACCACCCTCCGCCCGAGGGTCGACTTGCGCTCCAGAAAGATTTTGCGAATTTTGCCTAAGTGCGAGAAGAGAGACGGGCGTTTGGGAAATTTAGTAAAAAACGATCTCACCCGAGCCTTCTCTGAGATACCTGGCTGTGTGCGCGACAAAGAGGGAACCCCTCGGGTCGGACTGGCACAGCTCTGGCTCTGCCTACGCCACCGAGGCTACGGCATCCCTAAAAATGCTAAGTCCTCAACTTTCATCACAAGGTCTAATATTTATATGGGCACTCGACCAAGACTTATTGTTCACAGGATGACAGAGGACTTCATGTCACAAGCTCACTCCGCCGTGGGAAGGACCGTTCATCGTCGCCGGGGTGCTACGCCCCGGCACCTACAAGCTCGCGAACGAAAATGGCGAGGTCTACAGCAACGCTTGGAACATCAAACAGCTACGTCGCTTCTATCCTTAAGATTCCGAGCATTGTACTATTTTGAAAATCTTGAAATCAATGAAAAGACCCGACATCTACTCTTTCTACACGATTTTTAGATTTTCAATCCGAGCCTACACTTGGGAGTGAAATGACCCTTTATTTCACCGCACAGTAAAAGCGAGGCTCGGCCTAACCTATGGAAAGGCCGACCCTCCCTCGGGGGCTAGGACGGGGGGAACCCCCGGACTTTCCCGAGGTTCAACAATATTGGAAACGCAAAAAATTTCAAAATTTGTCAAATTCGTTTCTCCCTAAAACACGCTTCCCTCCGGAAATTAGGCATGAACTTATAGAATTCGGAAGAGTGAGGGAAGTCCCAGAGAACAGAGCCGGCCGAGTCGTGGAGACCGCTTACGCTCCAGGGCCACAGCATCTCCCCTCGCCACTCCACGAAAGGCCATATTGTTTGTTTCCTTTCAAACCACTCACGAAAGGTCACTTTCTACATGGGCACTGTGGCCCGCTCCTTCTTCACGGCAGGTTCAGAGGAGGGAGCTCGACCTCAGCTTGGAAGAGGCCCACCAGCGCTTCTCCCGACTCCTTCATCGAATCCTCCAGCGCCAGGAGCTCGGCGTCGTCGGCTTCAAGGAAGCCCTCGCTGACAGGGCCAGCGTCAAAATTCCCGTAGTGGGACTTCACAACCGCCAGTGTCTTTTGGACACCCGTCAGAAGGGCCTCCTTGACGCGGCCGCTCATGCTGCCGTGGAGTGCCTCCAGTCGGCTCTAGAGTGACATCCCGGAAGGTTCTCCACTAGTGCCGACGGAGTCACACAGCGCCCGCGCGACCTTCTGCAGGTCCATGTGTTCGGCCACTTTGCCATCGTAAGACCCCTGCAGAACTGAGGGAACAAAGCACGAAGATGAATAAAAATACAGCGAGCAACCGAGACGAGCAGAATGGAAAAAATACAACGCCGCGCTTACGGTTAGCCTCTTCCCGAGCCTTCCGTGCCTCCTTCCTGGCCAAGTCCGCCGCGGAGAGCGCCAGGCGCAACGCGTCCCGAGTCTCATCCAGGTCGAGAGCCAAGGCCTCGACGGCCGAAATCTTCTCGGCGGTGAGCTCTCGGGCGGCGTCGCGCTCCCTCGTCATCGCGGCCAGGGCGCTCTCCAACTCCTGCACTCGCGTCGCCGAGGCAGCAGCTCGGCCCTGCGCCTCCGCGACCTCCCCCTTTAGGATAGTGTTATCGACACTAACTTTGGCAAGCTTGGAGGTCACGGTGGTGAGCTCACCCTAGGCACGAGCGAGGGCTTTCCCTTTGAGATCGAGCTGCTTCCAGAGCCCAAGCCCGCCATGAAGGAAGAGAGACTTGTCTTGGGAGGTGTGCATGAGGTCCTGGAAAAAAGGAAGAAGCGAAAACGATAAGAACGATGCTCACATGCAGAAAAATTTTACAAGACGCAGGGATTTACCTGGAGCTGAGCCGGGAGGTCCTTCTCGAGGACGTCGGTGATCCCACGGAGCCCCGCCGCCGAGCTAAACCCTAGCTCCTGAATGGCGTCCCACTTGGGGGCCTCGAGGTCGTCCCGGAGCGAGAAGACGGGCGGCGCCTGAGGGTCTGCGCGGTCCGCCCACTCGATCCGGGAGGCGGTCAGCTCCCGAAGCTGAGGTCCCCTCATGGCCAGCACCCAGGGGCTTTCCTCTCGAGCGGGTGGAGCTCCGGCGCTGACATCCGCTGCCGATGACCCCGTGGCGGCAGGCTCCGTGGGGGCGGCATCGGATGATGCCCCAGAGGCGTCTCCGGAACCGACGGTCGAGGCTTCGGAAGCCCGCGCTGGCTCCGCCTCCAGGTCAATCACGGGCACGACGATGGCGGCCGCCGCCGAGATAGCCTCCCCCGAGGGAGGAGCCTCGGACGCCACGAGCGGACCCGCGGGTGCAGGAACTTCCTCGCCCGCCGACCGAGCACTCCCCCTGGCTGTGTCATGGCCCCGCACCTTCAGGACCTTCAGGTGCGACACCTGGAGGTCCGCCCCCGAGCGTTTCCTGAAGCAGAGACGGAAGAAAGGAACGCTCAGAAAAGGATCCCCACTACGAAGGAATTACAGGTAAAGATACTTACCTCGTCTTCGGAATCACCCTCTTCTTCGTCACAGCGCCTAAGCTCGACAAGACGACGGATGGAGCGGGCTGCGCCGGCAGCGGGGGAATGGGCACGAACCCTGCGTCCGGGCCAGTGCCGCCCAGTGACGAGGGCTCCGCCTGGGCGCTGGGGGCCGTCCCGACTTCATCGCCCCTCGGCGGGGAAGCCTGAGCCCGGGAGGGCCCCAGCTCAAGCGCTGGCGTCTTGGCGCCGGTGGGCTCCAGCTCCGGCGGCGTCCTCCCAGCACTCCCCCCGCCTTCGGCCGTCGCGCCGACCAACGACGTGTCGGCAGGGAGGATCCGCTGAAACAGGGGACTCACGGACCCCCCGCTGGAACCTCGGGGCATCTCGGGCGCCGGGCCTAAGCCCATCCCTGGCCCCTTCGGCCGAGCCACGCCACTGATGGCGGGCGGAGCCCCGCCTCCTGATGTTGCCCTGCCAGGAGCCGCGTCCTTAGACGCGACCTCAGGCAGGTTTGCCCGAGGGTTCGGATCACGAACCCCGGCACTTGTGCCGGCGGACGCTGACAGCGGAGCCTTTCCAGGCTTGTCAGCACCCACCGCGGGCTGTGTGGCCGCAAGCGGCCAGTCAGACTCCATTAGATCAAAAATAGAAAAATCATCTTCTTCTTCTTCTTCATTTTCGTCGGTGTCATCATCGGTGGGGGTATCTACCTTAGGTTCCCCGGCCTCCCTCAGACGACGGCGGCGCTGGGAGGACTCCTCCACCTTACGCGCCCTCTTCTGCTTCTGGGCGGTCACCTTGTCCTTCCTCGCCTTCTCCTCCGTGGCCCGGAGACGGTTCTGGGTTCGCTGCTCTTTATCCTCCGGGACGGGCGGAAGGTAAGCCTTCCCGGTCCTCGAGAGGCCCTACGAAGAACAAGAAAGGTCAGAAGAAAGACGGGGAAGCCAGCGGCCCGATCGAATGAACAACACTTACCAACGCCTGGAAGCCCGCGCAGGGACACATTGGCACCCGGTTCACCTCCTCCCAGGTGGGATAACCCCCACCATATAGCCGACCGGGCGCATGACCTCTGCCTCGCGAAGGTCACGGGGCAGCATCGCGGTACCTTCCCACCGCGACCCGGTCACCATCTGATGAAGCGCCCGGCGGCGCTCCATCAGAGGTAACACCGTCCGCATGTGGAAGTTCCCCGCCACGCCGGCCCCGGTAACGCCCCTCCTGTTCAACTCCTTGAGCGCGCCGAAGTACACATCTAGGTTCTTTGACTCCTTCGAAGGGCACCCCCACTCCCATTGGGGAAGGGGGGCTATGAGTGCCCTTCCCGTGAACTTGGGGAAGAGGCCCCCGTCGTTGCGGAGGTAGAACCAGCCGTTGTGCCACCCCTTGTTGGAGGAGGGGCCTTACAGGGGATGTATAACGAAGAGCGGATCATGAGGCCGCATCCCCCCGCGCGCTGGATCTCCCGCGGCTTCCTCGCGCCGACCCACTTGGTGTACCAGTCGACGCGGGAAATGCGGCGCCACAGGTTCCAATGCGGGGGCACCCCGAAGTATCCTTCACACAGGGCGGCGAAAATTGACGCCTGCGTGATGGAATTCGGGGTGAGGTTGTGGAGCTCCAGCCCGTTCTCGAAGAGGATGGCCCGGCAGAAGCGGCTCGGCGGCGAGCCGAGCCTGCGCTCGTGGTAAGCAACGAAGCTCACCACGTACCCCTCGCCGGGGTTCGGTTCCTCGTGGTCACGCGGTGGCACGACCCACTCCTGGTGCTGCGCGTCGGTACAAGGACGCAGCAGCCCAAGGGAGACGAGGCGCTCCAGCTACGCCTCCGTCACAGTGCCCCTCAGCCACGGCTCCAGCCTAAGGACGCCGGCGGCGGCCGCGGCAGCATCGGTGGCGACGGCGTCGGTCGTGGCGGCTTCGGTGGCAGCGACATTGGCGGCGGCGTCGACAGCAGCGGAGGAGGAATCCATGGCAAGAGAAGGGGGAAAGGGTTGCGGGAAGAACGACGGCCGCGGCAACGATCTCTCTCGAAGCAGGCGACGAAGGTAAGAAAGCAAACGGTCGAGCGAGCGAATGGCTACGATAGAAAGAAAAACCATAAGTTTTTCTTATAAACTCCGCTGGCGGATCGTGGGTGGATGCGGAGAATCAGCCGCATTAACTGCGCGGGGCCCGCCACGATCCCCACGCCGCTACCATCACCGTGCACGCAAACCGCCTCGACTGAGCCGAACCGTCGCGTCCGTCAGGTGTCGTGCCTCAAAAGGTGAGCCAAATCATTACAACCGCGCACCTCGATTCCACCTACATTTTCTCCTTCCCAACGAAGGAACCCCGGGCTCGGGCGCCCGTTATGTTCCCAGGGGATCGAAGACTGGACCTCCGTGGCTCGAATAGTCGCCCCAGGGAAACCGAGTTTGGGACAGCTAGTGGATGGGTCACGAAAACGGCCAGTATCCCGACGCCCAGAACGTCACAAGGGACATCCCACGCTGTGTCCAAGTCCCAGTAGCGAGTCGGTTACGTGGAATCCCTCCGTGGGAGGCATCATGCCCTCGGGACCCATCGACGGGACCCGACATCCGCTAACTGACCCTCGGGAAATAATTGGAGTGTGCTCAGGCCACTAGCCAACCCTTAACGAACGGGGCACGGACCTCCACTTGGACCAACCCGTTTGTAGCTCACCGGAAGTGCCGACTTGTACCCCAACGGGGAAGTCGAGCAGGACCAAACCTTCCTCTTCCCGAAAAAAGAGCGTGAAGGCCGAATTAAAAAAGACAGGGAAGGACCCGATCGATCTCCGATACGAAACGGAGGCTCGGGAACTTGCCCTGCACCTTGGAAAGACCACCGAATGACCTCCCAACACGATGGGAGGCTCGGGGGCTCCGCTTTCAAGGAAACAACCCTCCTAAATAAATCAAAAAACACCCGAGGACTAACAAGCACGATTCTAAGCTTTTGAAGGAATATACCATCCCTCCAAAACCTCGGGGGCTACCCGGCGGGTGCGCTCGCGCGCACCCACCAAAAACAACCCACACTTTATCTTTTTTGACAGGAAGAACCAGCATGAACCTGTGGAGAAGTGTCTTCACTCCGCCACAGGCTCGGGGGCTACTGTCGGGTACCAAAGTTTGGGGTACCCAGCTTCAACGCAAAAATGATCATTCCCAACGTAGCCCAGCCCAAGTAAGGCCAGTGGAAGTCCACGAAGGCCGCGCCCGAAGCCAAGGAAGGCCGCGTCTACGGAGGCCCACGATATCATTGCACCAATGATAGCCAATTCTCCGATTCGCCCGAGCCACCCCGGGAGAGCTCGGGAGAGCAGCACCCTCGGCGCCGAAATCTCCGATTCGCCCGAGCCTCCCCGGGAGAGTTCAGGAGAGCGGCACCATCGGCGCCCAAATCTCCGATTCACCCGAGCCTCCCCGGGAGAGCTCGGGAGAGCGGCACCCTCGGCGCCTAAATCTCCGATTCGCCCGAGCCTCCCCGGGAGAGTTCGGGAGAGCGGCACCCTCGGCGCCCAAATCTCCGATTCGCCCGAGCCTCCCCGGGAGAGCTCGGGAGAGCGGCACCATCGGTGCCCAAATCTCCAATTCGCCCGAGCCTCCCCGGGAGAGCTCGGGAGAGCGGCACCCTCGGCACCTAAATCTCCGATTCACCCGAGCCTCCCCGGGAGAGTTCGGGAGAGCGGCACCCTCGGCGCCCAAATCTCCGATTCGCCCGAGCCTCCCCGGGAGAGCTCGGGAAAGCGGCATCCCCGGCGCCCATTCTCTGATTCGCCCGAGCCTCCCCGGGAGAGCTCGGGAGAGCGGCATCCCCGGCGCCCATTCTCTGATTCACCCGAGTTTCTCCATCCCCCTCGAGCACAATCTCACAAAGGCATCCAAGGCACCGGTGATGTCAGCTGAGCAATCTTGGACCACAAGAGACCTCCCTGACCACTTTACAGGCACTATCTCGTCAGGCGAGATTCTCGACGCAACTGTGCTTCGCACGCCCCTGACGGCCATACCATCTATCAGGATTTCCTTGGCAGAGGATTTGATAGGCCTACTACGGCCGTCCTCTCCACGGTATGGTCTACGGTGCGCCGCCCCGTTTTCCACCGGGGTCTATCAACTCCGACTGCGACAGTCCGAGCGCCTGACGACGGGCTACGCAAGAATGGGAAAGGCGCCTACTGCACCGTCCACTCGAAAGGACGAGCACGCCTTCCATCCGGGCCCACCTAACCCTCGGGAAGTACTGTTCAAAGGCCGGAAATATGACCAGGGGAGATATCCCCTGCTCCATCCCATCACGCCTTCAGGAGTCCCGAGCCTCGGGAGACAACGCCCCGAGGCAACTCACCCTCTTGTCACATCGTGCGGAAGGATAGCCGATAGGTGTGACCCTACGGCACGCCGTAATCCGACGACTGTTGCCGCCTTGGAACTCACCAAGATCGTGCGAACTACTAGGGCCATATCATGGAGACGCGAAGAAAAGACCGTAGCTGACGACATGACGTAATCCGACGATTGTTCCCGCCTTGGAACCCAACAAGATCGTGCGAACCACGATGGCCATACCCCGGAGACGCGGAGAAAAGACTGTAGCTGACCATAGTCAAACGGGGAACATCAACTCGTCGCTGTAACATGCGTAGCATTGTAAGCGTTGCCCTTGCCTCTTCTTTGCGGCTATAAAAGGGAGAGCAGAGGCCAGCTTTAGGGAGACGAAAAAAGTTCTAAGTTCTCACCCACACATACACACTCCCAGCAAACGACTTGCACACACTTAGACACTCACAAGAGACCTGGGAGCACTTCCCTCTCTCGCCTAGCTTGTAACTCCCTACTACAAGCACCCCGGTGCAAGGCAACACGACTCTCCTCTCCACTGGACGTAGGGTTTGCTTGGCCTGAACCAGTATAATCCCTGTGTTCCCCCTTGCACACCATCCGTAGCCTCAACCGCAAAACACATATTTCTAGCCGGTGTTAGCCCCGCTAAAACTAGCACCGACAGATATAAATGAGAGCCAACTCCTAGAACAGGGTTTAAACTGAGAAAATTCCATGAGTTTTGGTGAATCTGTGCTTTTCAGGGACTATACAGGAAAAGAACCAAAAAGGACTCACATCACAGAGAAAAATACCGAATTCCACCACTAAATGAGATAAAGAATATTCTAGAGAACACCAGAGAATCAACGGAGGAAGCAGGACCCACCTGTCAACCAGAGGGGGTCGGCTGACCTGTCAGGGAGTCCTTCCAGCGTGCGATTCGACGTGGACCCACAACTCGATTTTTAGAGCAATCTCCACTGCCCGTCGAAGTCAGTTTGATCCAAGGGCTACGGTTCATCCCACCGGCCTATATAAACAGTCCCAAACCCCCCAGGGTTTCATATGATCCAGAGAGAAATCAATCTAGGGTTTCAGAATTCCACCGACACATCTATTGAGAAGTAGAAACCCAAGATAGGATCTAGAACCAAGCATCAAGTAGAAGATTAGCCTTGTAGTCTCTCTAGGTTAGGGATATTCTTATTCCAGAAGTGGTGTGGTAATAGAGCTGGAGATAGTTGCGGGAGTTGTCGGCCTATCGGTGACTGCTCTACGACTTGTACCCACGGATTCAAGTCCTTCTTTGGGGCTTGTTTCTGAAGATTTCTTCGGAGTTCAACTTCTAATGCAAGTGAGTAACATTGCTATTATTATTCTTAAGGTTTACGATTCTTTTGAGTGCTTTAGTCTTGGTAGCTCCTTGATTGAAGTAGTTATTTATAGTTTAAGCGTGGTGCTTAGATGATATTTGCTCGTAAATGCCCTATACTGTCTGGATCGGTGGTAGATCGCGAGGGTGACCTAGCCTTGTTCAGTCTTACACAGTCCACCTCCCATCCGTAGGACTGTAAGTTTCCATTACTAAGGAATTTACCCTTTACTGGTGTATTCCTATAGTAATTCCCCTTCAAGAACAATCATATCATATTTTGTGAGGATTAGAACTAGAAGCCCTAGCAATCTCCTATATCACCTATTTTCTCCGTCCTTGATAGCAGCTCAGGGGTTAAGCCTAGATTCTAATCATCCCGTTTTCCCTGTGGTAAAATATAAATAACGATACCTAGAATACTCCCGGGTGAAGTGCTACATCGGTATCTGTCCGCTTGCAGATAATCCTAGTGTTTATTTGTTTGAGTTATCTTATACCAACAAGCATTTCTGGCACCGTTGCCGGGGAAAACAGTTGAAACATCTAGAGTCTATCTTAACCTTGTATTCATACTTTTCTTTTATTATCTCCTTATTTTTGTTTTCATCCTTATGGATGCCATTGAAACCACACCCATCTATAAATATGTTGCATCCACGAGCACAAGCCATAGTCTTAGGCAATCCTCAAAGCCTATCCAAACCCCTACCTATGAGCTATGCCCGTGTCTGATTGAAATAGTCCAAAGCCAATCCTTTTCAGGAGAGGGAGATAATAATCCTCATCTTCACCTACAAGAGATCGAATAGACCTGTGACTGCCTCCATATACTGGGCATGTCCGATGAGACCTTAAAGTGGAAGATTTTTCCTTTGTCTTTGAGAGGGAGACTAAAACTTGGTATGATCGAACCGTAGAAAAAGGAGAAGATTGGGGAAAACTTCATTCAGACTTTTGTCTAGAATTATACCCCCTTTCCAAAATTGTCAACCTGAGAACCAAGATCCTATCTTTCAAACAGAAAGATAATGAATCTTTGGCCACATCCTGGGAACGTTTTAATGATCTCATAGAATCTAGACCAAACCTATCCATTCCAGACCCGATCCTCATTCAACACTTTTTTGTGGGTCTAAGAAGAAAATCCAAGAATCATCTGAACTACTATGTGGGAGGATCTTTCGCACATGTTTTAGATTCTGAAGCACGGCAGATCCTAGACAATATCCTAGATAACCAACCCGGGGAGAAGTTAGAAGAAGAGCTTAGGGTAGCTGAACCTGAACCTTTACCATCAACATCCCAATCCTCAGCTATCCCGATTTCCAACCCTATGGAAAAGGAGGATACTCCGCTTTCGGACTTTATACTTGACATTGAAGATGATCTTTTCTCCGATTTTGGAAACACCTCTCACTTCCATATGATCAAGAAGCCTCAGGAGTCCAAAAAACATCTTTAGAACCTTGTTGGTATAAGTTAACTGCACTCTATTAAATATTATTATTATCAGATTATCTGCAAGCGCATAGATGTAATACCGATGTAGCACTTCACCCGGAGGTTTTAAATATCGTATCCATAGGGAAATGTTGGTGATAATGACCAAACCGATGAACTTAATCCTACAATTAGGCTAGATAATATTAAGAAAGAAGAGATAGCTAATGACTATCTAGTTCCAACAACCGGTAAGTTTTGAATAATACCATTCTAACTGGGCAGTAACCTGAATAACAGCAGAAATCAGAGTTCTCTCCTACCAAGCACCTATACACCTACCAATCCTATCAACGGGAAGTGGACTACAGAGGAACCAATGTAGCTGTCACCTACGCGGACTACCACTATCCGGCTGATCAGGGGGCATTCATGCCTACACTACGAAATACTACTTCAATCAAGTAATGACCAAGATCAAAGTACACAATATGAGTTGCAAACTTAAGAACAAATAAGAACAACTGCTTACTTGAATTAGAATGTTGAATACAAAAGTACCTCAGAACGCAGCTCCGGGCGAGGAATCCAAATCCCAAAGAATATAGCTACGGAGAAGCGCCGACAGGCCGAAACTCCTCCAGAACTCTACTCCTCTACACTATCTCTCTACTTCTCTAAACAAGACTAGATCTATAAGAACTAGCCTCTCCTAATTGCTACATCTAACCCTAACTGGAGATATTGAATTGAAGCTTAGGAATAGGGATGCCTCCAGGGCGGGGGTCTGCCCCTTTATTTATAGCCCGGTGGGATAAATGTGCGCCGCAGGATCAAACTGACTTAACCAAGGGCCGAGATGACTCATAGGCGGTGGTGGAAACTTCTGGAAGGGCACAGCCAAAACCCTAGGGTTGGGGCTGGCCAGCCCCACCCTGGCGCCGGCCGGCGCCCAAGTGTGGGCTTTCGGGCCCATCTTCGTCGTGTGTCTCCAGACCCTTCTAGAAGTTGATTGCGAGGTTTTCCGTCGGCATTAAGTTTTGTGACTTTTACGCACTTTAATCCCTCTTTTACACTTTTCAGGAATACTCCCTGGAAAATACAGAATATGCAAAACTCATGGAAATTGTCAGTTAAAACACTAAACTGTGTGTATTCATGTGTCCTTTCATGTCTAAAGTTCTAATAAAAGTTGATGTTATCCACCGTCAACAATACCCCCAAGCTTAGCTTTTGCCAGTCCCTTGGCAAACACCCTAAGCCTAATTACTAATAAACTTGGATCAGGAGTTGCTACAATGCTTTCACACCTAAAAAGTACACATGCTTTCAAACAGAAATTCTCCTCCGGATTAGCCAAAACTGCTCTAACTTTCAAACTTACCCATTTTACCTTTAACTATGGGTCTTTACAGGCTTTCGCATAAATCTTAAGCAATCGAAAGATAGAACAATCAAGTCAAGCACTATGTCTCAAATTCTTCACAGTACCAATATTCCGGAGTTTTGTAAGTTTTCAAAATAAAACTCAGAGCTTAATTGTATGACACCCTCAAGTCTCTTAATATATGTGGTATTTATGGATCTCACTTAAGGCATTAATGATGTTATGCCTTCTTATAACTAAGGATTATAGTAGAGCTTCATAGGAGTGGCAATAACAAGGATGAGCATACCTGCAATTCGTATATTGTAAAGTCAAACAATGGATCCATAAAGAGTCAAGTCATACAATCAAACCAAGATGTCCATGTGTATGAAATATGGTGGATAGGTTTATATATGGTGGCTAATTCTTATTCTACTTTTGCTCTTTGAAAAATGGTTCACTCTCTCTTGGAACTTAGAACTTTCGTAGGAAAACATCGGCTATCTTTATTCTCTCTCTTTTTTTTATTTCATCAGGGAGGCGAGCATCTAAGTACCCATTGTTTTAATTGTTAGGACATTTGTCCATCTTTTACTCCCTTTTCATTTTTTTAATATTTTTGCATAGCCACATGCATCCTTTGAATATAAATAATTCGAGAGATAATGATAAGAACTTAGAGCAATTAAACAGGGGCCGTCCTATAGGGTATATTTTTGGGTATTTACTCCTAGTGCAGGAGAAAAACATTTTTAAGGTGGATCTGGATTAGAGTGGAAAATGATGGTGCTTACTCTCAGAGTAGGAGTAATGCATTGTGGGTGGAGTGATCTTGATTTTAAAAGCATGACAAGACTCTCATAAGGTATACAACAAAGGTTGACTAAACTCAATGCAAAGCAAGCAGCATAAATGTGCAAAGGTTTTCCTATCTCTAAATGTATTACATATGGCTTTGGTAGAAATTCAAACTTTGTCATACAAGAGCACATCATGTAAGATTTTAAATTTCCAAAATAAATCTCCAGAACTTAGTAATGCAAGGAATAAGATAAACAGCAGCTCAACCTTTATGAATCATATCAATCAATTACCTAGACTTAGCTCAAGCTTATGCCTCCACAAGTTTCAGGTTCAGAGTAAATTCTTAAGTCAAAACCGTAGTATCTAAAACTTGGGAGAATTTGAGGTTGAAAACTAGGCACTTGAAAGGAATTACGGCAGAGCGTTTTTTAGTTGACTCTAAACTAGACTGACTCTAGATACACTCTAGGATTATACCTTAATAGATAACTAAGTATTTTTATTTGGTTTTGATTTGTTATTCATCTTTTTATATCTATTTGGTGTTGATGATCCTTAGAGCAAGCTTGTTAGCAACAGTCCTAGTGGGCTCCACTGATGGACTCACTCCTCAGTCATAGTGTCATTCCTGCAGAATCATACTCCAACAAGAAAACCAAAACTCGAGGCTCAAATTTAATAAGAGGTTAGCGATCAGCCAATAAGTAATTGATTATTCTCTCAGTTGATTTTAATTGACAGATTCTAGCAGGATTCTTTTTTTAGGATTTTCTAGTTTTCTTATGCAGAAAAGTAAATATGTATGCATGATGTATATTTTTTATGCCACCACGGAGAATATTTATTCTCATGGGGCTTAGGATTTTTATAATGCCATGATGAATTTTTTTATGTTATCATAGTAAATATTTCTAAGGGGTTACCATAAGTTTATTCACTTGGGGCTTTAATATTTTATGATGCAGTAAATAAGGTAACAAATATTTTTATTATTTTCTTTAATATGCGTAAAGATGAATATGCTAAAGTGAAATTACTAATGTAAATAGAAATACTAATTAATTAGATAACTACCATATTAGCTTATGGCAAGGGTGCGGGATTTAAAGTCTACCGTTAGGGCTTTTCTCCACTCTTGTGCATCTTGATGGTTGCACCCCTTATGACGATGATATCACTTTTATCCTTTGTTTGGCCAGCAGGTTGGAGTAGAACATTAATAGTTGGATCGGCATCATCTCGCTCAGTATGCATGTTCACAGGACTTCCACTTGTGGAATTTTGAGAATTAATAAACTTTGCTCGAAGTGTTGTCCTGTTTGCACAACTAAGGTAGAGATCAAGTGCATGGGTTCTGCTGGTGAAAAAACAACAACAGAACCAAATCTATCTCTTTATTTATTATTCTTTAGCCTTAGGCATATTGAACAAGACAAAATTGGTGTTGCATAATTTATTTACTTATAACATGAGTGGTAAGATCAAAGGATTAAGCATTTATGTTGCATTTAAGTTCACATGGCAGAAAAGATTTAAATTGCTTAACCAATGGAAGGGTTGTCTATCTCTACATAATATATAAATTTTCACATGAGTATGACTATCATCTTCCAAAGATAGTGTTGACATCTACTGGCGTCGCCAAATATAACTTTATAACCTTCAACACTAGAGACGAGATTAGAAGATGTATGGTATTTAATTAACTGATCATTAGCAACTAGCCACTTATCTATTACCGACATTCTTTAGTATGAATTGGGTTGTAAATCCTAATTATATATGGTAAGAATAAATAAAGGTTTTATATATTATTCCATGTGACTAGGCAGAAATATAAATAAATATAAATTAACAATTCTGCAAGCGGACAGATAATTATACCATTGTAGCATTTTACCCAGGAGTTCTACTAGGTTATCGATTTATATTTATACCACTGGGAAGGATTAGGATAAACTACAATCTATTATATTGATAATAACCATATACAATGAATAAGTGAAATTACCAATGTCATATACTATACTCATAATAGGTAGAGGTTACAAGATAATAAAGATAAATAGGGTGATAATTATGATCAAGCATCATTAATAAGGATAAACATCAGAGCACTTTCTAGTCATAGTAATAGCTAGCCAATGGATAAACTAAGGAATTAAAGTCTAAGGTAATTCTATAACTACGTCAATGAATAACTCTAACTAGTGCAATTACATCTAGCAATCATTGTCAAATTAGTCCTATATCATGATCACATGCAAAGGGCATTATCTAGGAAAGGTGTGAAACAGAGTCATCAGCCAACTTCGCGACCGTGCCTGCTTGCCTACATACGGGGGGTGGACTACAGAGAAATCAATAGCTGTCACCTACGCGAACTACCACACGACCCGGCACATCAGGGTGCACTCGTAGATAAACAAAATATCTAGACACCACGTCTACACATTGTTCATCATCTACCCAACGATCGATTGGATGAATGCTATATGAGCAATTACATGAATTCAATAAGATCAAACCATCTATACTAGACATATAATTAAAGTAGACAAAGACTAATGTAATCAAGAATATATGAACTATTAAGAACAATATTTCTCTAATCATAATAAAGAATACAATAATAGAGAGAGAACTAGAATTATACCGAACTCTGTGCTCCAGACGATCGCCAGGGCTCCAGATCCCACTGAAGAACTAGATCTCCTTTACTCTCTAATCTAACTAGGCTAGAACTATGAACTAGAAGGCTCTTGATGAACTAGTAGGCTCTTTATGGATTGAAGACTTGTTGCCTTCGATGAATGATTGATTCCCCTCTCCAGGGGGTTCTGCCCCTCTATTTATAGCCCGGTGGGATGTACGTGCGCCGTAGGATCAAACCGACTTGAAACAAGGGCCGAGATGACTCCTAAGAGGCGATTGAGGAAGACTCCAGAAGGCGGCGGCAAAACCCTAGGGGGGCTCCGGCCGACCCCACCCCTTGGCCGGCAGGCCCCACCTGGCCAGGGCTCGGCCCCAGGTTGCTTCGGGTGCCTTCTACACTCTTCCAGGGTCTTCGTGATGATGTTTCCTTTACGGTTACGTTTCATGATAATTATGCACTTTAATCCCTTTTTATACTTTTCTGGAATAGTCCTTGGAAAATACAGAACATGCAAAACTCGTGGAAACTGTCAGTTAAAACCCTAGACTAGTATGTTTTCATGTATCCTTTTGTGTCTAAAGTTCTAATAAAAGTTGACGTTATTGACAGTCAACAACACCGCCAAGCTTACCTGTTTGCTAGTCTCTTGGCAAACAAACTAAGCCTAATTACTAATGTATTTGGATCAGGAGTTGCTACAATGCTTTCATTCTTTCCAAGTACACATGCTTTCAAATAGAAATTCTCCTCCAGATTAGACAATAACTGCTCTAACCTTCAGACTTACTCGTTTTACCTTTAACTATGGAGCTTTACAACCCTCGCATGAGTCTTGAGCAATTGAAAGATAGAACAATTAAGTCAAGTAATATGTCTCAAATTTTTCACAGTACCAGTATTCCAGAGTTTTATAAGTTTTCAAAATAAAACTTAGAGCTTAATTGTATGACACCCTCAAGTCTCTCAGTATATATGGTATTTGTGGATCTCACTTTAGGCATTAATGTTATGCCTTCCTATAACTAAGGATTATAATGGAGCTCATAGGAGTGGCAATAACAAGGTTTAAGCATACTTGCATTTCATATGTTGTAAAGTCAAACAATGGATCCACAGAGAATCGAGGCATACAATCAAATCAAGATGTGCATGTGTATGGAATATGGTGGATAGGTGTATATGTGGTATTTAGTGGCTAACTCTAATTCTACTTATGCTCTTTTTAGAAATAGTTCTCTCTTGGAACTTGTAGGAACACATGGGCTATTTTTATTCTTTTTCTCTTTTTTTTTTCATTCGGGAGGCGGGCATCTAGAACCATTGTTTTAATGCTTGGACACTTGTCCATCTTTTACTCCCTTTTCTTTTCATACTTTTGCATAGCCACATGCATCTCTTGAATATAAATAATTAGAGAGATAATGATAAGAACTTAGAGCAATTAAAACAGGGTTGTCCTATGGGGTTTATATATTTTTGGTGTTCACTCCCAATGCACGAGAAAACATTTTTATGATGAACATAGATGAAAGTGGAAATGGTTGCGATTACTCCCACGGTAGGAATAATACATATGTGCTGAAGTGTGTACGTGATCTTGGTTTTAAAAGCATGACAAGACTCTCATATGGTATTCAACAAAGGTTGACTAAACTCAATGCAAAGCAAGCAACATGAATGTGCAAAAGTTTCCTATCTCTAAATGTATAATATATGGCTTTGGTAGGAATTCACATTTTGTCATACAAGAGCTCATCATGTAGATTTTAAGTTTTCAAAAAATAAATCTCCAGAATTTAGTAATGTTAGGAATAAGATAAATAGTAGCTCAACCTTCATGAACCATATGAATCATTTACCTAGACTTAGCTCGAGCATATGCCTCCACAAGTTTCAAGTTCAGAGCAAATTCTCAGATTAAAACAGTAGTATTCAAAACTCAGGAGAATCTAAGTTTGACAACTAGGCACTTGAAATGAATTATGGCAGAGCAACTATTCATCATCTCCAAAACAAAATTTTAGTGTTCATCAATTTTTAATTTGGTTCTAGCCTAGACTGACTCTAAACAAACTCTAATATATAGCTAAATATTTATTTGGTTTTCATATTTTATCTTACTAGCTAACTCACACGAAAAAGCGATATAGTAATAATAATAAGTGTTGACATTTGTTAAACACTAAATATAACCATCAACTATTGAACAAAAAGAGATAAAATAAATTATAGACAATAGTTGTAGGGTTTATACTAACAAGTTCCATGAATTTTGCTTTCTCTCGATGTTTGCAGGTATATTTAATTTTACATCAATAAAAGTATCCCAAATAAGGAATTGGACTACACCATTGCGATGGGCTCATCGAGACGATTGAAACAGACCTATCATTTGCTATATTCAGAGTTCGAACTCAAAATCTGCGACCCAACATAACCATTGGAATACGGGAGACCGAAGAAGACACGTCAGTGAAGCGGAGCCCATTTGGGCCCAGGGAAGCCCCGGCCGGCCCTAGGGTGGGGCTAGGCAGCCCTCCACTGTGCCGCCTTGCCTCCGGCTTCTGGAAACTTCCTCCCATGCTTCCTTGGCACCTAAGCAAAGTATCCCGAGGTCGATCTAAGGTCGGTTTGATCTGGCGGTGCATATAACATGAGACGCGGATCGATGACGTGGCGGTTCCTTGCCCCCTACTCCACCTCAGCCTATATAAGGACGCCCCAGGCCCCCTCCAGAAGGTTTTCTACACCCCGGAGCTTCATATTCTCTACATAAATTAGGGTTAGGTCCCTCTAGTTGATCTAGTTCTAGTTCATCTACTTCTAGTTCTAGTTCTAGTTCATCTAGTTGTAATTAGAAAATAGGGAGAGAGGAGAGGAGAGAGATCTGAGGTGGAGCTGGCCTGTCAGATCTTCCTCAACTTTGGACCTCTACAGAGATAATTCTTCATCGATTCATCTTCAGTTCTTCAGTCGGTAATTCTAAGTTTTCTATTTAATAAATTCAGTTCTTTCTTTACTTTGCTTTTGGGAACTCTGCTCGTATTGAGTGCTCTAGTTAATGTACATGATTAGAGTAGTATTCATTGGTGTAGACGTGGTGTCTAGGTTAGTGTTTACCTGAATTTGCGCCCAATTCTTACGGTTAGTTGTGGTAGCCCAAGAGGTGACAGCTCTGTCGGTCTTCGTATTCCACCTCGTCAGAGTTGGTGTTTCTTAGAGCTTTTTGGCAGCCTTCCCCAGCTACTTCTTTCTCAACTTTTCGAGAGTTGGAAAGGTACTGTTGCTCCAAAGTAGGTTTAGTATAGTAGGTCCGATCCTTTTTCATCTAGTTGACTTTAGATAACCCCTCTCTACCCACCAAAAATATATATCTCGCATATCCTTGGACGTTCTTGATTTGTTTCTAGTTCACTTCGCGTTCTATGTGGAAAATCGATACCTTGGAATACTCTTAGGTGAAAGCTACAACGGTATCCGTGCGCTTGCAGATTAATCTGTGTGCGTTAATAAATACAACCAAGCTTTCTGGTGCCGTTGTCGGGGAACGATAGCTGTTCTGGGATCGAACCAAGTTCGTCCGTGTATCTTTTATTTTCTTAGCACCACCTTTTCCACATGGATTCCACACCCATTTACCAATTTTCCGCTCCAAAGGGTGAATTACTAGAGCCACCACCATCATCACATCCTATTCTTACTGATGGCTTTCAAATTCGCCCTGGTTTCATAGCCGTGGTTCGGGAGCAACCCTTCTCTGGATTAGAAGACGAAAATCCCTACACTCACCTTAGAGAATTTGAGCAATTATGTGCTTGCTTGACTATTTCTGGCATGACACATGAGACCTTGAAATGGATTTTGTTTCCGTTCTTTCTTTCTGAGAGGGCGAGACATTGGTATGATCATAACGTTAGAAGTGTAGACGGAAATTGGGAAAAACTTCGGGACAAATTTTGTCTTGCTTTCTTCCCAACTTCCAAGATCGCCGCTCTTCGAATAAAAATTCTTACCTTTCAACAAAAGGAGAAGGAGACCATAGGAATAGCCTGGGCTAGATTCATAAATCTTATCAATACCGGTCCAACCCTTTCCTTGCCTGACAATGTGCTTCTTAGCCACTTCCAACTTGGTCTTAGAAAGGAAGCTGCTCTACATCTCGACTTATCTTCTGGAGGTTCCTTCTCGCACAAAACCATTAGTGAAGGGAAAGCTAGTTTAGAGAAAATTCTAGAAAACACCCCTTACACAGGCATTTTTGATGAATTTCCTAAAGAAGAAGAAAAAGTCGAGCCAATTCCCGACCAACAAAAGGAGGTAGACACAACTGAATCTGAAATTCCTTCAAATCCTTCTGATAATTTAGTTGTCGAAGAACCTCTCACTGTGGGAACACAACACATTTTGGAAGATGATGAACCCAATCCTTCCATTTTCCCCTTTGAAATCGAGGATGGTCTTTTTGAAGATTTTGGAAATGCCTTGAATTTACCTGTTCAAGTGAAGCCTCTGGCACATTCAGTGTCATCTAAGGATGACAATGGTCCACATAATGAACCTTTCCTTATAGAACACATTAAAGGATTGTCGGCCATCATGAGTCATGAGTGGTTGGCAGAATCAGAGTTATCCACTGAGGTTGCCCGAATTATTGCTCCCTCAGGCATCATCTCTTGCATCCTTAAGGGAACCACCATAGAGGCTCACTATAGTCCTACCGTTGGGATGAATATTATTTCAAAGGCTTTGGCCGAACAACTATGCCCCAATGAGTCCGTGATCCCATCTCATAAGCCTCTAAGAATTCCTTCTGGAGTTACTCTAGAAAGTTATGGGGTCATAAGGTCTATCCCCTTGCGAATAAGATGTTCTGAATATCGTCTAGATTTTCATATCTATGACATCTGGGATACATCCCTCTTGATTGGTGTGCCTTTTGGGGCACTCTTTCAAGAGCGACCAAAGCAAGGTATCTTAAACCTAAAATTAGGAAGTTCTCCTATTGCCATCTCTCTTGCACGCTCAACTAATGCAATAGTAGAACCCAAGCCCGAGCAAGACCCAATTGAGGAGGTCTTAATGGCATCTCTAGAAGACATGACCCAACCAATTCTCGATGATGAACACTTTATTCAAGAAGAGGAAGAGTTGGCAGAGCCTGTTGAATTAGACAAAACAGAAGTGCCACCACAACCCTCAATTGAGCTAAAACTACTTCCTTCTGGCTTAAAGTATGTTTTTCTGAACAATAATCGAGAAACCCCTGTTATCATAAGTGACAAGCTTTCCCAAGAAGAAACTTATAAACTTGTCACTGTCCTAAAAAACATAAAGCGGTCATAGGCTACTCACTTGAAGACCTCAAGGGCATTAGCCCTGCTCTCTGCACACATAGCATCCCTATCGAGCATGATTCCGCACCTTCAAGGGAGCCCAACGGAGACTTAACAATGCTATGCAAGAGGTTGTTAAGAAAGAGGTCCTCAAACTCCTGCACGCTGGGATTATTTATCCTGTACCTCATAGTGAGTGGGTAAGCCCTGTCCAAGTAGTGCCAAAGAAAGGTGGAATGGCGGTCATAAGGAATGAGAAGAATGAACTCATCCCTCAACGAACCATCACTGGGTGGCGGATGTGCATTGATTACCAGAAGCTAAATAAGGCCACTAAGAAGGATCACTTTCCATTACCGTTCATAGATGAGATGTTAGAACGGCTTGCAAACCATTCCTTCTTTTGTTTCCTTGATGGGTATTCAGGGTACCATCAAATCCTGGTCCACCCTGATGACCAAAGTAAGACTACTTTCACATGCCCTATGGAACTTACGCATACCGATGAATGTCGTTCGGATTGTGCAATGCTCCTGCTACTTTCCAACAGTGCATGATGTTCATTTTTTCAGACATGATTGAGAAAATCATGGAGGTGTTCATGGATGACTTAACTGTTTATGGCAAAACCTTCAATGATTGACTTGAGAATTTAGACAGAGTCTTACAATGGTGTGAAGAAAAGCACTTAGTCCTGAACTAGGAAAATGCCATTTTATGGTTCGAGAAGGAACAGTGCAAGGACACAAGGTGTCCGAATGTGGGATAGAGGTGGTCAAAGCAAAAATTGAAGTCATTGAGCAACTTCCCCCTCCACAAATGTGAAAGGCATTCGTAGCTTTCTAGGCCACGCAGGGTTCTATAGGCGTTTCATCAAAAACTTTTCTCAAATCGCTATGCACCTTTCATTTTTGACAATGAGTGTTACGAAGCTTTTGAAATTCTCAAGAAGGCACTCATTTCAGCTCTAGTTATCCAAACACCTGATTGGAATCTTCCCTTTGAAATCATGTGCGAAGCTAGCAACTTTGCGGTTGGTGCCGTTCTAGGCCAAACAAAGGATAAAAAGCACTATGCTGTATCCTATGCTAGCAAAACCTTGTCTGGGCCACAACTCAATTATGCTACCACGGAAAAATAGTTGTTGGCTGTTGTCTTTGCAATAGACAAGTTTAGATCTTATTTGGTGGGAGCAAAGGTAATAATATATAGGGACCATGCTGCTTTGAAATACCTCCTCACTAAGAAACATGCTAAGCCTCGGTTAATCCGATGGATTCTTCTACTCCAAATGTTTGATATAGAAATAAGAGATAAGAAAGGAGTAGAAAATTCGGTAGCCGACCACTTGTCTAGGCTTCAATATAAAAACACTCATGAATTGCCTATTAATGACTATCTAAGGGACGACACACTATGACAGAACCGCCTTAATCATAAGGCCCACGTGCACCGTCATCGTCCCTAAGGACCCACGACTAGTCTGCACGAGTTCCCCTTGACCTAGGTGGCCTGCCAGGTTCCCTAGGAGACCCTAATCTCCCGAGGATCTCATTGTAAGCATTGCAGTATTACAACAGTCTACACAAATAATTTGAATCAGAGTATAAGGTGCAAAAGTCTTACATAAACATAGATTACAAATATAAATTACATTATCCCAAACCAGAATTTCGTAGTGGAGTAGCAGTATACAACTTTACACCCTGCCCAAGGGATTAAATCATATACTTTTCATCCATGCATGATCCGCTGACCGGCACGGTCCCACGCAGAACTGCACACTCAGTTTACCTGCAACAGGGGTTAACAAACCCTGAGTACATGGGGTACTCCGCAAGACTTACCCGACTAAGAGAAAGGAATGAGACTCAGGAATGCAGGCTGAGGGGAGTCAAGGTAAGGCTGTGAGCAAGGGTTCAAGAGTTTTGCAGAAAAGCATTACAATCCTATTTCAATATTTCGATCCATGTTATTATAATTATATCCATAGTTCCAATATTCATTCTCGTGTATCACTTTCTTTCCATTTCTTAATAATTCTCAAAAACACCTAGTTTCGAACCACTTTTCGGTGTAAGTCAGTGGATCAAGTCTCCATTAACCGAGGAGCAACATCGATTCGAATCCAGAAAGTACCCAGCTGGGGATCCCTATCCACACTGCATATGTAGCACTTAAGCTTGCATATGCCAACCCCGCCTACCACGCCTTTTCATACCCCGGAACCGGTCCTGCGCCACTCGAGAGCACAGTACTCCTCTAGTCTCCAGGCACGCCGGCCACGAGGGTACACGCTACTCTCGCCATCTCTCTACTCCCAGTGCGTGGTTGTCAGTTCCAGCAGTAGAGCCACCGGAGTCAGAGGCTTCCCGTAGTATGTGGCTAGTTGTGAAGTCTCGATCCAGCAGGCCGACAACGAACGGTCCCTAAAGCATTTTTCCGTTGGTTACCATGCATTGGGACTCTAACCCAAGTACAAAGTAGCCGAACGGTTCCAAATCCGTGCCCGTCAGTGACAAGATATGGGAACGCCGCCACATGTGCACATCCATCCAAACGGACTTCCTTTTTCATTTTCATTTTTCCGGCAGCGGCAATGCATTGGGACTCTAACCCAAAGTACAAAGCCAACCGAACGGTTTCCAATCCGTCGATGACAATACATTGGGACTCTAACCCAAGTGCAAGTCACTCGCACGGTTGCAAATTCATATTCATCTTTAGTATATCATCATATCTCAGAGAATAGCATTTTATGCAAAACTAACTTTAAAGAGCAGGGCTAAGCATTTTCAAACATTTTCATTTCAAAACAGGTTTCGGGGTTATATATCAAGGCAGGTCATGCAGCAAGTAGGTGACAGTCAACTCGTATCAACCTAATGCAATTATTTAACTCAAGGTGATATAATTTTTAAAACACAAGGAAGGGCTAAATGCACCGGGGCTTGCCTGTTGCTTGGAGTAGATAGAACCTTGAGGTCAACCACCGAGAAGACCCACGTCCACTGAGTGAAAACCTTACCCGGGCTTACTTCTGATAATAATTACCGCACGTTCACTACACGAAATAATAATGCAACGCTTAATATGATGATATGCATGCCATGATGCATGGGATGCGCTAAATTGCAAATTAATAGGAAATAAATTTAGTTTTGAAAGTTGAGTACAACTTCCTTCACGGTAAAAATTACAAACAAGATCTTATTAAATAATGCAATGATTTTAGAACTATTTTCTTGACCATTTGAATAGTCATTGAAAGTCTAATTAATCCCTCCTACAACATCATTAGGTGTTCGCTAATAAGTTATGAAACCCTAATGACATGTATTACCTATTATCAAATGTGGATTACATAAATTAACAATATTTCTTATTAACAATTTATCTATTTTACTTGAATTATCATTTAAACATCTTAATCAACAAGATTAGCATGAACTTAAACAAGTTAGCAAAGTACCAAAAGTCAACACATGAAAACGACCCAAGGTTAACATACAATCCCAAATCACACAATCCCTAAATTGATTAAGGCTTCTATTTATTTTATTAATCGATTTATAGAGTATTAAATAACAAAAAATTAAACTTCTTCCAGTTGAGCTCAAACTTTTTCTACAGATAGTTCTTGACCTAAAACAGTACCTTAACAAATTTCATGATTTTTAGAGTTACAGAGAATTAATTAAAATTGCACAAATTTGCATTTACTAGCTCAAACACAGATTTATGGTTCCTATAGAAAGTACTCAAATTCAATACTTCATAATTTTCTTAAATACTACACATTACAGAGAACATCCACACAAATTTTCATCATTTTTGAAGTTACAAATTAATTATAACAAAAATAACAAACAGCAGCACTATTAACATAAAATAGAAGTGAAAATGCCATTAATAATTCCCAGGAAAATGGAAAACTGAATCTACCTAAGTCGGCCCAGCAGGCCAGACCGGCCCACTTGATAGCCCAACGTGGTCTATCTCTCTCTCTCTCACGCGCCCTTCCAGGCCAAGTTGGCCCAGCAGGCCCAACCTGACCCAACTCGGGCCTCCTCCACCCTTCCCACTGCTGTGCTTGAGCAGAGGAGGGCACGCGCGTGTGGCGGTGGCACCGGCCACAGCGGGTCACCGGCGGGGATCCCTCGGTGAGGTCAGACCCCCAATGTGTTTTCCCTAGATCACTACGAACCTATATGGGTGCTTATTAGAGGGTCCCGTGCTCGAGTTTGAGCTCACCGGCGTCCATGGCGTATTGACCACGTGGACATGGCGGCACGAGGTGTCCCGGCGGCGTTGCGCCTCACGGTGCTCAACCCTCTACCTCTAAAGCATCAAGAAACTCACCAAAATACGATGCACACCCTAACAGAGACATAGACAAAGTGGAAAGGGGTCGTCGGCGTCACCAACGGTTTCGGCGGCGCGCTCCGGCGGCAGTGACTCCGTTCTCATTTGCCTGATGCGGAAGCGTTAAGAGCGTAAAGTCAGTCACACACATGATATCAAGCCCAACCCAAAACGAAATACGAAAGAGAAAGAGGTACCCTGGACGAGCCCGACCATGGCGAGATGGAGCCCCCGGCCATGACGGACCGCCGCGACGGTTCTCCGACGCACGGTTGATCCTGACGAAACCAACCAGCTAGGGTAATCTCAATCGAAACACGCGGGCACGATGGAGCTAGTAACGCGAGGAATTGGATGATGACTCAAGGAGGACGACCAATTTTCGTCATGCCACGGTGATGCCGGCGGAGAGGAGTGAGGAAGAGGAAGAAAGAGAACGGCGACGGTGTGGATCTTATAGAGGGCAATGGAGGTGGTCTGGCGTGGGGAGGACCCCCACGGGCCCGGCATCACCGGAGACACGCGGACGGCCGGCCCCGGACACCGCCGGCGCGCGGCGCGGCACGCGCGTGGCAGTGCAGGCAGAGCAAGTACTGGACCCCCTGCGAGTTACTGTAGCAGCATAAGCCTCCCCATTTGTTTTTTGCAAAATTACTTTTTGTTTTGTGTAAGAAAATACGAGTTGTAGACAATCTTGTGCTGAACAACTTTAGTTTTGGAACCATATTCGAAATTTGAGTGGATTTTGATTGATTCAAAAAGGGGCAAAAGCGGGTTTTGAATTTTATTTCCAGTTTAGTCAATTACTCAAAAATTGTCTTAACCACATGAAAATCTACCAAAGTAAAAGTTTTTCCATTTGATAAGGCCTACAACTTTCATTAAATGAGTTTTATCATATTTTTGATAGTTTTTGAATTGTCATTTTAAATTTGAATTATCAAACAATAAATGGAGTTTAATTTGAATTTCCAATGGTAAACTTTAAAATCTCCAAAAATGAAAGTTATTCTATTTTAAAAGGTCTACAACTTTTATTAAAGCACTTTCATCAGATTCTCGTTAGTTTCTAAATTTGTATTTCAAGTTTAAACTTTAAACATTTATTAGAGTTGTATTTTAAATTATTTTTAATAACTTCAAAATTGTCCAAGATAGAAGTTGCTCAACTTTTAAAGATATACAACTTTTGTTTAAGACCCAACCCCTAATTATGCTTAGTTTTTGATTTAGGGTTTTAGGTCCGCTTTAGGGTTTATATTTGATTTTCTTTTTATTTCCCAATTTAATTTAGATAATTGCATACAAACACAAACATTTACATAATAAATCACTCACAAGCACTTATGCACAATCATATGTTGAAATAAAAACATTTTTGTTAATGCATAGTAAAAATGAGTTTATGCAGGATAATTTACATGCAATGATAATGACATGGCAGGTTTTAATTAACCGTAACACCAGAGGTGTTACAGCCTTCCCCCCTAAAAGAAATCTCATCCCAAGATTTAATAAGTGGCTAAAGCCTTAGGTTTAGTAATGGAAAATAAAATGTGTCAAGTAAACATCTTTCGAATCTTGACTATTGAGCAAGTAGGGGTTTTACATTTTGTAAGACTCGAAAGGGTAAATTATTTTTAAAGGGTAGTAAAGAACTTAGAAAAGTTTAGATAGAAAACTCTGATTCTTGAGTAGCTTCTTCTTTCGAAGACTGACTCCAAAGTACTTGTGTATCATTCTGTCGAAGTCCTTTGAGTAGCACGATCTCTTTTTGGTTTATGACTCACACTAGATATTCGGAGCGTGTCGGATCTATTTTGACTCAACTCCTACCATGTCAATAACTCGATTTGACACTTGAAGATACTTCTCGAATGGTGACAGCTGGGATACAGCCTACGCAATGGACAAGTGTTCAGACGCTTGGTTTGATACACTACTAGCCCACACTTATCTTCTTATTCATTATAATGAAGATTCTTATTCGACCTAATGAGTTGTCTCTCAACACTAAGAACTTTAAAATTTACTTCTTCAAAGTAACCCTTTTATGAGGAATATCAGTCGAGAGTAGTTTCAAGAAAATGAGGACACATTAATTGCGAGCTATAATGATTCAGGAGCACCGACTATGATACCAGTGCACACCCTGGTAAGACCTTATATGGCTGCAGTCTACAGAAGATTCCAAGGTTTGACACGGCACCAAAGTCCCGGGTCGAGATACCATCATAAAACACAACTAAAGTAACCTCGGTAAAAAGAGAAACATATATCGATAGGGACTATGATGAAAAATGACCACAGATCTTGATACGAGCATATACCCTTCGGAATCTCATGTGGTTGAGTGATGAGAGATTCCAGGTTGCTATATTGTATCGCAAGCATAGATCATATCACACCATAGCTGAGTGGATTCGTTTCCATATAAGTGCAAAAAGAATTTTAATAGTTGTGGAGCTATAGTATGTCACAATCCTAAATATTGGTACCAGCGCGTGCCTAGCAGAATCTCGGTGTGGCCAGGGCACGCGAGAGACCCTAGGTTTCGACGCGGCACGGTGGTCACAGGTCATGGCGCAACTATAGGCACAACCATAACGACTTTGGAATAACATGTTGGATTGAGTGAGTGGTACGTGTCGGATCAAGGCATGCCACGTGTACAGATTAAAAGTCGTGGTCTAGTGCTAGGTTTTTCATACTGCGTATGGTGTGAATTTAAGTACACCCTAAGGTTTCCGAGGGAGTGAATTTTTCGAAATAGGTTTCAAGATATTTATGAATAACCAGGAATCCATAAAACATCAAGGAATCCTCAGTGGATCGCAGATACCATTTCCAAGTGATTGGATCTTAGGTACCATTTCCAAATCGGTTCCCGTTATTTTATTAGATGAAATTAAGATGTTTACAAGGACAAGGATCTCGAGAATTCAGAGAGATCAGATGTGAATTTTCAAAGTAGATTTGAAGGTAGTTATAAATAGTGAAAGACTTTCCAAAATCTAGGAGTAAATATGGATTTGAATTTTGTAAGAGAGCTTTGAAAGACAGTGAAAGCACATTAATTGTGGGCTAGGATCATGACCTTTAATCCTGATAACAGCGAGCGTCCGGCATACCTACGACCGCGAGCCATAAGAGACCCCAGATTTTGATGCTGCATCACGGTCATGGATCATGATATTCCATAGACTACAGTTACAATAGTTTCCGAAGGAAATAGCAATGCCTTGAAAGGAGAAGATAGGTATCGACACATAAATTGTTTTTTTAAAAAAATCAAGAATTAGCTAGAGTTTTGTAGGGAGTTGGCACTGTAAATGAGTGCATCCAGAAGTTCCCCAAAGGACCAGAAACTTATGGAGCGAAGATTATTAGAGATTGACAAAAACTTGATGTACAACGTGTAACTTTTCAATAAACTCGATTTTTCCTTTGCAAGAAGATTTTTACCGAGTCTAACTTGGAAATTTAGTTGTGCCCAGTACCATTTGAGGGTGGTCACGATCATACCACGATACCCGCATACGCTCGGCGGCAAACCATGTGGATGCATCACACGTGAGGCCCCAAGTTTCGTAGTGGTACCATAGGTCGGGAACGACTTATCTCACCGAGGTAGTAGCATCAGTTTGATATTCCAAGTAAGAGGAGGAAAAAGGAGCCTTTGAGAAACCCCTTTCTAAATAATTTAGAAGATAGTTCTTTTTAAATTTTAAGGCATTCGTGACCTTTGGAAGGAAGAACTTAGAAATTTAGTTGTTTCATAACCTTTTTGAGATGGACTTTTGGTCAGAGGAGTTTTAAAATGGTGGTATGCGGAGTGCGAACTATTTATAGAAAGCATACAATTGCCAAAAACTTTCAAGATGATTGGATTGAAACCTTGTTTGGAGATTGGAGAGTATTTTTGTGAGACCTTAAAATCAGAAAAATCTGAAAATAATTTTAAAATCAATACAGGTTTTGAAAACAAAATCTTTTGAATGTCTTATTTTCCAAAACAAATTTCAAAACTTGGTTCGAATGGTTCAGTTTTCAAATCAAAGCATAACTTCTTTTCGCTTACTTTAAACAAAACCAACATGGCTTTTGCAAACACATTGGTTTCCGAAACCCGTTTTTGACTTGAGTTGTCAGAAATCATCACCAGATCTTTCAGCAAGCATAAGGAAAGCTATAAGAGTAATTTTATGTTTTTAAAATATATTTTGAAGTAAGTTTTCTTTTAGAAATTACATATATACTTCATATCGGGGGAATTATTAATAGTTGTAATGTCATGATGCATGAACGTTCCAACGCAAATCAAAATACCCGTATTTTTATACCGAGTAAATTAATTACTAGAGTGACACGAACTCAAAGTTTTAAACATAGGGCATAGTTAAGGTGCTGATCCACTACTACACTCAGATCCTAACTATAGATCTATAGAAATAGTCAAGGAAAGAGCGGATAGAGTGAATGAGGAAAGTTCAGAAGCAACCCGGACCAAACTACCCGATTAATTTTATTCATTCCAAATCATTTTGAACTTTTTGTAAAGTAATATTGAAAGTACTTTACAATGAAATGCTCTGATACCACTTGTGACAAAACCACCTTAATCATAGGGCCCACGTGCACCATCATCGTCCCTAAGGACCCACGACCAGTCTGCACGAGTTCCCCTTGACCTAGGTGGCCTGCCGGGTTCCCTAGGAGACCCTAATCTCCCGAGGATCTCATTGTAAGCATTGTAGTATTACAACAGTTTACACAAATAATTTGAATCAGAGTACAAGGTGCGGAAGTCTTATATAAACATAGATTACAAATATAAATTACATTATCCCAAACCAGAGTTTCGTAGTGGAGTAGCTGAAACATCCTCGATTTTCCACAAAGGGAAAATCCACAGAATGAGTTATAATGCGATCAAATCAAAGTTTGATTCCATCATATTATCATATATCAGTTGAAATGACAGTCATATAGCGTATGATTACAAGCTTTACAAGTTTTACCTCATTTGAGGATACACCTATTACAGGGTTAATCTAGCAGAAGCATATCTAGTCGTCATCAGAGTTGGCTGAATATGTTGTCGAGTGGAGGCTCCTCCTTCACGGGTATCATCAGAGTCAATCTTGGCGTAGCATAGTCTTCTTCTCCTGAACCAAACTTGAGCATAGGCACGAGACCTTCTAATACTTCTTATCTCAATATCTCTGTTAGTCAGGTAATCTGCACACCGCCAGATATGTGCAGGCCATGGTCAGCACCGATGAGCTTTAGTGGAAAAGAGAAAACAAAGGATCTGGCGATCCTAACATTTGGCTGTGGTTTGCATCCTAAGCGCATGCAAAGTAGTATCAAGTAATAATATCATAATAGTTTATCAAGTTTTAACCCATATCATCAATTCCCATCAGTCTATCCCAAATCCATCATCCCACCCATACACCACCTCACACACACACCTCACGCTCAGTCAACAGGCCCAACTCCCTCTCGGGTCCTGTCTCAACGGCACACAGCCACACCGGGCACACTGCCGGACAATCATCAACCTGGGGAGAAAAGAATATCGCTCTCTACACTAGTCAGAGCTTCCCAGGAAAGGTCCATAGCCGACGAATCGGCATATGTATCGATCGATCAACCATACACTCTGCAGAGGTTTTACCACTCACAAGATTAGCCATCATCGATGCTGTACAATCATCTAGGCAGAATACCGGGTGCTTGCTTTCCTAGGTCGATGCCACCCTACCACTCAGCCCTGGGTAACTTCGGGCACGAACCGAAACGCTGAGACTGGGAGACGCAGTACCGGGCCCAATCAGTTGTACTGCGCATCTAGAACAGTTCAGGAATCCCATCATCCATCACCGCCCACCCTTAACACCTTTCAACCTAGCAGTAGTGGCACCGCCCTACCAAGTAGTCCAGCCCTTCCCCGCCCATCGAAGACGAGTGAACAGTAAAGGATTCCTATGAACCTGGTACTAGTCCTTCCTAGGTTTGACCAAGCAGGCATCTTCTCTTAGGGGATACTCTCCCTATGCCAGCACGGCACCTCCATTCATGGGGTTTCAAACCACGCAGGCTATCCTTCCCGGAACCTCCTCACAAAACCATTACCCGCCACAGGTATCTGTCGTGGGAATGCCCAGAAGCAACTCCCGGCAAGACTTGCTTACACAGCTCGTCGTGTATCCCACTTGGTCGACTCGACCCTCACCACACACCCAAGACACACGCAGCACGCTCATAGTCCACCAATCTAGCATCCCAAGCCAAAACATTCCCATATGTTCACCACCAGCATCACGTCACAGATACAATGCGAGTAGAGTTAATAAATATGGTAATGTAACATGCAAGCAAGCAGGTAGATAGAAATATATAAAAGAGCATGAGCGCGAAGCTGAGTAGCATAGTAGAGTGGTTGCAAGCAATGTAATAATGGCTTAGGTAGTTGCATGCATCATATACCAGCAAAGGAGGAAATATAAAGCACTAGCATTTCTAAATATGCAATGTCTAATAGGATTCTCTAAAAGAAGGTGCTGCCATGACACCTGCGTTGTCGAGGTAGTAGTGGTATGAGCGTTCTCCAGTCAGTGTAGTTGATTAGCTATGTCACCTCCTCCTAGGGTGACTCCACTCCACGGGTCCTTCTGTCGTCCACGTTCTCTTCCTCCAGCGGTCTCGATCCGATCGTTGTTAATCCGGAATCAGCTACTCCGCAAAGTGACTCAAGGCAAGAAATCACCCAATACACCAAAAGACGACGGGACGCGGGAGGATCCATAAATACTGGGGAAAATAATAAAAGGTACATGACTTGGCCCTCTCGGCGTATGTCCAATTTCATCGGGCCAAAGAAAAATTAAGAGTGGGGTTTGCTATGCACAAGCTTATGTCACGGCCAAGCCAATATGGCTTTATAATAAATGGTTTAGGCTAGAGCTGATCCATAGCAAACACCACGGCTCACAATCCTCCGATCCGAATGCCATGGAGAAGACGGGGATTGGAGGACGGCCGATCAGAAGGGAAGAACATGGAATTACCAACAATAAATGTTGCACAAAATAGTGCGAGTGTTTAATCCACTTGTAGGGTACCAAGGCTGTGATTCAAGGGTACAATCATACAAGTGCTTAAACACCCAGAATCAAGAGAGAAAGAGAGAAAGAGGAGTTAGCTAGGCACATCCATATCATATTCTCAGTCACACCTTCAGTGAAGATGGTTTTTAAGCGGTCGATCGAATCGACTCGCATAGATCCAAGATCTTGATATAGACCATAGCTTTGCTAACTAAAAAGGGTTAGTCCGGTCTTTGATCCAATCGCCATGGATAAGACGGGAACTAATAGAGTGGGCTATGCGGGGGCAATGAGCGAGAAACATAATAAAGTAGTGGTCTACTTCTTCCAACGCGCACGCCATGGAATAGACGGGGCGTCAGAAGAGAGTGACATGTAAAGGACGCAAGTGCGCAAACCACTCGTAGGGTACCACGACCTGGGTGCACTGGCACTAAGTCATTTCCCGAATTCGTAGCGGTGTGGTTGTCACCGCGAGAATCGAAGGAATACGACGGTCGCATAGGGTACAAGCATACGAGGGCTTGGGCAAGAAGAATCAAAGAACAACACACGGGGTATAGCTCTATGGTCATGGCGAGGCGTGCTCGTGGCCACAAGCTACACCAACGAGAGTTGGCACCCATCGTTCCACGGTTGTTATCCCCTAGGTCATCTCCCACAGGACTAGATCATGATAGGCTTGATGTGAGCGGGTAAGATCCACATAGATACTGACATCAATATCAAGTCCAACACGACCACGTCTTAGGGTCGAAGGTAGGGGCTAACAATCGTAGCTCAAAGGGGTCAACTAAAAAGCGAGGAGTCGAGTTACACCCGGCATTACGGTCATGGCAGGACGGATCCCGCGATCGCAACGTCCGAACGAGGTATGATCCCCTAGCCGGCTTGAAGGCACAGCACCCAGACAGACAAAGAACAACCAACAATAAGAACCAATGACATGACCAAAAGGCAACACAACTCGACAAGACAATGGAGTAGCACAATTCCTTAGCTCGAAGATGGACAGATCCTGTATTACAGATACACGTACAGATAGAGTAGGGTATAACAGATAGATCATAAGGATAGGGTACAACAGATATATGAACGGACAGATTGTAAGGATAGGGTACAATATGGTGGACAGGTGTACAAGAAGTAAGAGAAGGGGGCTCTTCATTAGACCATCATCGTATTTCAATTTGGCTTTCCATCCGTCCAACATCATTTATCGACTGGGCTTTCCAACAGTCCAGCAGCATCTATCAATTGGGTACTCCAACAGTCCAACATCTTCTACGGGGCCTCAAGATCTAGCAACGGGGTTACGGCATGAAGGCCGAACTGGGTCAGTGTCAAAGGAAAGTGGTGAGGCTTGTTATTACATGTTCCGGCTTCCCTCGGCCAGCTGCTAGTAGCTTCTGGCCGGCTACGGCTTGCTGTGGGCTGGCTGTGGCTAGCTGTGGGCTGGCTGCGGCTAGCTGTGGCTGGCTAGGCAGGGCTGAGGCTGGCCGAACGAGGCTGTGGCTGGCCGGAGGCCGGCTGGAGGTGGCGTCAAGTGGCCGGAAGGCGGCGGAGCATGGCCGGGTTCCCAACAAGGCATGGAATCACAGCACGAAGGCCGATATCAAATGGTAAGGTGCTCGCGATGGCGATGCCCGTCATGGTTGAGTAGCTACAACACGCGGGAACGCCGTCGAGACGTCGGCGCCCCGGATGCACGCGACGGCGATGCCCATCATGGTTGTTCCAAGCATTCATGGTCTGTCGTCCGGTTGGCTGGGTTTAGTCTAGTGTGTGTGTGAGTGTGTTGTGTTCTTCCTGAGCCGGTGGTAGCTCTGCCGATGCGTTCCCTGGGGTGGGACGCGGTGGCGCACATGGCGGGTCCGAGAAGGCTGTGGTGCTGACGAAGATAGGATGGTGGTGCAGCGAGGAGTTGATGCCATGCAGGGTGATCGCCGTGCCGTGCCGATCCGCAATGGTGGCACCGTCTCTGTCTCCGGCTTCGGCATCCACGGGTGGAGCTCCAGCGAGGATGGAGGTAACGAGGACGGTGCTACCGAGTGGATCATTGGGGTTCGGCATGGACGTGGCAAGGATAGGGCATGCTAGTGGGTGGTGCTGCAGGGGGCCCGGTGTTGATGGGGCTTGCCCTGGTTCCTGCAAGGTTGAATCACAGTGGCATGAAGGCCAGTCTCAGCCACGATTCTAGCAATCGGAGACAGGACAAAGGAGAGGCTTGGTGATGGCTGCTCACCGGCAAGTTGAAGAAGGCTTGGCTCGTTGGAGGCGTCTGTGTCTTTGCTCTGGAACGTCATGGCCGGTGGTGGCCTGCTGCGGCCAGTGTCGGTGTGGCTGTGGCCTGGGCCAGTGTCGGTGTGGTTGTGGCCTGCTCTGGCCGGCCAGGGCCACCTGCACGTGGCCAGTAGCCAACCGTGGCCGGCCGGCAAAAAAATTACAACCAGGGAGATCTGCACGTGGCTAGTACAACTTCCTTCACGGTAAAATTACAAACAAGATCTTATTAAATAATGCAATGATTTTAGAACTATTTTCTTGACCATTTGAATAGTCATTGAAAGTCTAATTAATCCCTCCTACAACATCACTAGGTGTTAGCTAATAAGTTATGAAACCCTAATGACATGTATTACCTATTATCATATGTGGATAACATAAATTAACAATATTTCTTATTAACAATTTATCTATTTTACTTGAATTATCATTTAAACATGTTAATCAACAAGATTAGCATGAACTTAAACAAGTTAGCAAAGTACCAAAAGTCAACACATGAAAACGACCCAAGGTTAACATACAATCCCAAATCACACAATCCCTAAATTGATTAAGGCTTCTATTTATTTTATTAATCGATTTATAGAGTATTAAATAACAAAAAATTAAACTTCTTCCAGTTGAGCTCAAACTTTTTCTACAGATAGTTCTTGACCTAAAACAGTACCAAAACAAATTTCATGATTTTTAGAGTTACAGAGAATTAATTAAAATTGCACAAATTTGCATTTACTAGTTCAATCACAGATTTATGGTTCCTATAGAAAGTACTCAAATTCAATACTTCATAATTTTCTTCAATACTACACATTACAGAGAACATCCACACAAATTTTCATCATTTTTGAAGTTACAAATTAATTATAACAAAAATAACAAACAGCAGCACTATTCACATAAAGTAGAAATGAATATGCCATTAATAATTCCTAGGAAAATGGAAAACTGAATCAACCTGAGTCGGCCCAGCAAGCCAGACCGGCCCCCTTGATAGCCCAGCGTGGTCTCTCTCTCTCACGCGCCCTTCCAGGCTAAGTTGGCCCAGCAGGCCCAACCTGACCCAACTTGGGCCTCCTCCACCCTTCCCACTGCTCTGCTTGAGCAGAGGAGGGCACGCGCGCACGGCGGCGGCACCGGCCACAGCGGGTCACCGGCAGCGATCCCTCGGTGAGGTCAGACCCCCAATGTGTTTTCCCTAGATCACTACGAACCTATATGTGTGCTTAGGAGAGGGTCCCATGCTTGAGCTTGAGCTCACCAGCGTCCATGGCGTACTGACCACGCGGACACGGTGGCACGAGGTGTCCCGGCGGCGTCGAGCCTCATGGTGCTCAACCCTCTGCCTCTAAAGCATCAAGAAACTCACCAAAATATGATGCGCAACCTAACAGAGACATAGACGAAGTGAAAGGGGTCGTCGGCATCACCAACGGTTTCGGCGGCGCGCTCCGGCGGCAGTGACTCCGTTCCCATTAGCCTGATGCGGTAGCGTTCAGAGCGTAAAGTCAGTCACACACATGATATCAAGCCCAACCCAAAACGAAATACGAAAGAGAAAGAGGTACCCTGGATGAGCCCGACCATGGCGAGATGGAGCCCCCGGCCATGACGGACCGCCGCGACGGTTCTCTAACGCACGGTTGATCCTGACAAAACCAACCAGCTAGGGTAATCTCAATCAAAACGCGCGGGCACGATGGAGCTAGGGACGCGAGGAATTGGATGATGACTCAAGGAGGACGACCAATTTTCGTCGTGCCACGGTGATGCCGGCGGAGAGGAGTGAGGAAGAGGAAGAAAGAGAACGGCGACGGTGTGGATCTTATAGAAGGCAATGGAAGTGGTGTGGCGTGGGGAGGACCCCCACGGGCCCGGCATCACCGGCGACACGCGGACGGCAAGCCCCAGACACCGCCGGCGCGCGGCGCGGCACGCGCGTGCCAGTGCGGGCAGAGCAAGTACTGGATCCCCTGCGAGTTACTGTAGCAGCATAAGCCTCCCCTTTTGTTTTTTGCAAAATTACTTTTTGTTTTGTGTAAGAACCTAAAAAATTTTCCAAATACGAGTTGTATACAATCTTGTGCTGAACAATTTTTGTTTTGGAACCATATTCGAATTTTGAGTGGATTTTGAATGATTCAAAAAGGGGCAAAAGCGGGTTTTGAATTTTATTTCCAATTTAGTCCATTACTCAAAAATTGTCTTAACCACATGAAAATCTACCAAAGTAAAAGTTTTTCCATTTGACAAGGCCTACAACTTTCATTAAATGAGTTTTATCAGATTTTTGATAGTTTTTGAATTGTCCTTTTAAGTTTGAATTATCAAACAATAAATGGAGTTTAATTTGAATTTCCAATGGTAAACTTCAAAATCTCCAAAAATGAAAGTTATTCTATTTTAAAAGATCTACAACTTTTATTAAAGCACTTTTATCAAATTCTCGTTAGTTTTTAAATTTGTATTTCAAGTTTAAACATTAAACATTTATTAGAGTTTTATTTTAAATTCTTTTTAATAACTTCAAAATTGTCCAAAATAGAAGTTGCTCAACTTTTAAAGATGTACGACTTTTGTTTAAGACCCAACCCCTAATTATGCTTAGTTTTTGATTTAGGGTTTTAGGTCCGCTTTAGGGTTTATATTTGATTTTCTTTTTATTTCTCAATTTAATTTAGATAATTGCATACAAACACAAACATTTACATAATAAATCACTCACAAGCACTTATGCACAATCTCATGTTGAAATAAAAACATTTTTGTTAATGCATAGTAAAAATGAGTTTATGTAGGATGATTTACATGCAATGATAATGACATGGCAGGTTTTAATTAACCGTAACACCAAAGGTGTTACACATAGTCCTCGCGGTAATGGACTGCAATCCCTGGTACGCAAATATTGTGAATTATATGGTTGCAGGTTATGTACCACCAGGAGAAGACAAGAGGAAACTCAAGTATGAAAGTCGTGTCCACATGTGGGATGATCGATATCTTTATGGGATCTGTGCCGATGAGTTGCTACGAAGGTGTGTCCCAACAGTTGAAGGCATGAAGATCATAGAAAGATGTCATTCATCACCCTATGGAGGACATTATGGAGCATTACGTACACATGCTAAGATTTGGCAAAGTGGATTTTTCTAGCCAACAATGTATCAAGATACAAAGGAGTTTGTCAAAAGATGTGTGAGATGTCAGAAGCATGGAAACATCAACACTCGAGATGCTATGCCACTCACAAATAACCTCCAAGTGGAACTGTTTGATTGCTAGGGGATTGACTTCATGGGACCACTCCCAAAGTCTGGAGATGCTGAATACATCTTGTGGTAGTTGACTATGTGTCCAAGTGGGTAGAAGCATTACCATGTCGAGCTGCCGATTCCAAGCACTCCAAGAAGATGTTCAATGAAGTCATATTCCCTCGTTTTGGAATGCCTAGATTGGTCATAAGTGATGGAGGACCACATTTCATCGATAAGAGGTTCCGATAGTTCTTGGCAGAAAATGGAGTCAAGCATAATGTAGCAACACCGTACCATCCCCAAACAAGTGGTCAAGCTGAAACATCAAATAAGCAAATCAAGAACATTTTGCAGAAGACCGTAGATGAGATGGGGAAGAAATGGAAATACAAGCTTAATGATGCACTTTGGGCATACTGAACTGCATACAAGACACCCATAGGCATGACACCCTATCAACTTGTATATGGAAAGACATGCCATCTGCCTGTAGAATTGGATTTCAGGGCTCATTGGGCAATCAATAAATGGAACATGGATCTCCATCTACCTGGCAAGAATCGCCAAATGCAAATATCTGAGCTTGAAGAATGGAGAGAGAAGGCTTACCACAACTTTAAGATTTACAAAGAGAGAACCAAACGGTGGCATGATAAGAGAATCAAGCATAAGGAGTTCAAGCCTGGGGACAAGGTTCTGCTCTTCAATTCAAGAGTAAAGCTCTTTGGTCATGGAAAACTTCGAAGCAAATGGGAAGGACCATTCAAGGTGATTGATACATCAACACATGGTGCCATCACAATTCAAGATGACTCTGGTGCTATATTTAAGGTAAATGGCCAACGTTTGAAAATATTTTTTGAACCCAAAAACTTAGAAGAAGTAGACTTGATTGAATTTTTGCAATTTAGTGATCCAATTTATAATAATAATAATAATAATAATAGTAATAATAATAATAATAATAATAATAATAATAATAATAAATATATACAGTCTTGTTCTTAGTTCTTTCTAGTTTAGGCTGGTTCATTAATTTAGTAGGTTTTGACTCTTTGGTATTACGCACCAAAAGAGTCCCTGTTATTTTTACCATTTTTTGTCTATGAATAAAAGCAAGGTATTGTCTCGAAGAAGTGTGGGGGAAGGTGACACCTGCACCATGAATACGCTAAAGTACATCATGAACTAGTGGGGGAGTTTGCATACAAACTACTGAAACTCGGTTTGATCTTTCCTGACGTATTCATATGCTTACTGAGTATTGCACTTGTTATGCACTTGCTTAAACTTTCAAATTAAAACTTGGAAAGGTGACATGCCTACGACATACTTGAGATAGAACCTTGCATAAAGAATGTTCCATATACATATACTTATGCTTGTGGGAAAATATCATATAGGAAAATCATATTGACTGAGTTGTTGTGGAGTATGGTACAGTTCTGACTTAGAAATCCTACCTGGTCAAGGTACTTGGAGAATTTTCTTTTGATGAAAATTATAAAAACCATAGCATCACATACTCCTCCATGGTGAGAAATTCCTACCAGAGCCATGCTTGCAGGATAGAAACCTTCCGCATGCTACTTGCTTTGTGTTGAGTTTTGTCAAGTCTTGTTGACCCTTGTTGAGAGATTTATCAGACTCCCAACATCAAGATCACGTACACCCACATACATATGCTACTTCTACACTGGAAGTACGCAAAAACATGCTTTCCATTCACCCCAAAATATTTTACTCATACACTAGGAGTGAACACCAAAAATATTCTTGATGGGTTAATCCAAATAAATGCTCCAAGTTCTTGTTATTATCTCTCAAAAGAATCATGTTGTGGAGAAGAAGCATGAGGCTAGGCAAAAGTGTGAGATGTGAGGGAAAACAATGGGTACAAAGATGCCCGCCTGAGAGGTAAAAATAGACAAATGTCCGAATGAATAAAACAATGGGTACTCAGATACCCGCCTGAAAAAAAGAAAAAAAAGAAAAGAAGGAGCTAGCCCATGTTGTCCTCAACATAAGCCTCAAGTTTCAAAAAGAGAGATTTGTCTACAAGGAGCAAAAGTAGAATTAGGTTAGCCACCAAATATTCCACACACATGCACATCTTGATCTAAGAGTATGACATTTCCCTCCTTGGATCCAGGGGTTGACTTTACAACATATGCAAGGTAAGTATGCTATATATTTCCCTACCCAAAACTCCACGTAAGCTTTTTAGAAGTAGGGAGGAAAAGAATGCAATCCTAAGTTATGCCTTTGTGAGAAATCATATACCATTGAGTGAAAGAGAGTACCATTTGGGGAGTATAAAGTGATCTATGTCTTTTCTAAAAATTTAAAAACTCCAAGTTGCCGAGATAGAAATCCGGCAAGATGACTTCGCTTCAAGAGCTGTTATACTTTTCAACCGCTCAAGGAGATATGTTAGTCACTCCACATACCCCGCAGGTACAAGAAATGTTTTGGAATAATCTGCATGCGGGTCCTATATCTTGAATAGCTATGTCTTTATCTTAACCTTTACTAGGGACGAGTAAAGAGCAAGTGTGGGGGAACTTGTTGACGTTTGTTAAACACTAAATATAACCATCAACTATTGAACAAAAAGAGATAAAATAAATTATAGACAATAGTTGTAGGGTTTATACTAACAAGTTCCACGAATCTTGCTTTCTCCTAATGCTTGCAGGTATATTTAATTTTCCATCAATAAAAGTATCTCAAATAAGGAATTGGACTACACCATTGCGATGGGCTCATCAGGACGATCGAAACGGACCTATCATTTGCTATATTCGGAGTTCGAACTCAAAATCTGTGACCCAGCATACACCATTGGACTGCGGGAGACCGAAGAAGACACGTCGGTGAAGCGGAGCCCGTTTGGAAACTTCCTCCCACGCTTCCTTGACACCTAAGCAAAGTATCCTGACGTCGATCTAAGGTTGGTTTGATCAGACGGTGCATATAACATGAGACGCGGATCGATGACGTGGCGGTTCCTTGCCCCTTACTCCACCTCAGCCTATATAAGGACGCCCTAGGCCCCCTCCAGAAGGCATTCTACACCCTGGAGCTTTATATTCTCTACATAAATTAGGGTTAGGTCCCTCTAGTTGACCTAGTTCTAGTTCATCTAGTTCTAGTTCTAGTTCATCTAGTTGTGATTAGAAAATAGGGAGAGAGAGGAGAGGAGAGAGATTTGTGGAGGAGCTAGCCTGTCAGATCTTCCTCAACTTTGTACCTCTACAGAGATAATTCTTCATCGATTCATCTTCAGTTCTTCAGTCGATAACTTTAAGTTTTCTATTTAATAAATTCAGTTCTTTCTTTACTTTGCTTATGGGAACTCCGCTCATATTGAGTGCTCTAGTTAATGTACACGATTAGAGTAGTATTGATTAGTGTAGACGTGGTGTCTAGGCTAGTGTTTACCTGAGTTTGCGCCCAATTGTTACGGTTAGTTGTGATAGCCCCAGAGGTGACAGCTCTGTTGGTCTTCGTATTCCGCCACGTCGGAGTTGGTGTTTCGTAAAGCTTTTTGGCAGCCTTCCCCAGCTACTTCTTTCTCATCTTTTCGAGAGTTGGAAAGGTACTGTTGCTCCAAAGTAGGTTTAGTATAGTAGGTCTGATCCTTTTTCATCTAGTTGACTTTAGATAACCCCTCTCTACCCACCAAAACTATATATCTCGCCTATCCATGGACATTCTTGATTTGTTTCTAGTTCACTTCGCGTTCCCCGTGGAAAATCGATACCTTGGAATACTCTTAGGTGAAAGCTACAACGGTATCCGTACGCTTGCAGATTAATCTATGTGCGTTAATAAATACCAACAATAAGATAGGAAACTTATACTTAGCTGGACTTTAATTGGAGGGCGTCCTCCCCTAAGCTTGACGTTTGATAGGGTCTTTGATGTTGCAAATTGAGTGATCCATCTGGGGGCAGGTGTATCGACAGCGTAGAGGTGTCAAGTTGACTAGCTCTTTGATCTCGTAATTTCCTGTGAAACTCAATTGCCAATAAAAATACCAAATCAGAGAGAGGGGTTAGGCTTAATACCACTCCATGGTAAGTGATCGATTTTATATTTCCAGCAGAAGCTTCCTAACTGAGTGGACCTTCATGTGCCCACATATTTTTTGGGTTTTTTTCTAAAAGGTGTGGACCTTCAAGTGCCCACATATTTTTGGTATTTTGTGCTTGTATAAAGTAGACTCAATAAGCGCATAGGTATAATTACCTGATAACTAGGGGGATGCTCCTCCCCCAAGCTTGATGTTTGCAATACTTGGTGCTTGAATGTTTCTCAGAGTGAACTAGTAGCAGTCCTGGTGGGTGCCACTAATAGACTTAGTCTTAATATTATTCTTGCATAGTTATACTCCAACAAGAAAACCAAAACTCGAGGCTCGAATTATCAAGGGATTAGCGGTCAGCCAATGAGCACTTTGATTATTCTTTGAGTTGCTTTTAATTAATATATTTTAACAGGATTCTAACAGGATTCCCATTTTGGGGATTTTCTAAGTGCCTTATGCAGAAACCAAATATGTATGCATGCTATATATATTTTTATGCCACCACAGGGAATATTCATTCCCATGGGGCTTAGGATTTTCATAATGCAACAAAGTAAATATAGATTGTTATTTTTATTTTTATACCACCACAGTAAATATGCCTACGGGATTACCATAGGTTCATTCACATGTGGCTTTAATATTTATGATGCAGTAAATAAAGTAGTAAATATTTTTGTTGGTTTATATTTAATATGCAAAGATGATTGTAATAATAAATGTGCTAAGAAAAATTAATGAATGCTAAATTAATTAGATAACTACCATTCTAACCTTATGGCTAGGGTACAGAATTTAAAGTCTACCGACTGGACCTAGATAGAGGAGAGTACTTACTCAGTAGCTTTATCGTCTGAGATTACCTCAGTCAATTCCCCATTTTGCGGTGGTGTAGCAGGTGCTTCTTCTTTCTCCTTCCATCTCTTTTCTGTCTCTTCTGCTTCTCTCTTTTCTAGCTCCAGCTCTTCTTTGTATGCTTCTCTTGATTCTTCATCTCTCTTCATCCATTCTTCTACTTGTGCCTGGATCTCTTCTTTCTCTGCTTTAGCAATCTGGTCCATCCTCTCAGCTTTCGCTTCCCACTCACTCCAGCGTGGTGCTTGTACGGCTTCTTCTTGCTTCTTGTAGCAGTCTTCATACTTCACAATCTTACAAGGGAACTCCTCCCATCCACAGTGAGGCTGGGCAGCCTGACTGCGGGCTTGGCGTCTCCTCCTATTGCGTTGCTTCCTGATCTGCTCATGGTTAAGATGTGTTCTAAATTGATAGCGTACCTTTCTAGTGGGTAGGTTGAAGTGGATCTGTCCAGACCCGATGTAGATGATAGCATTGGTGGTGTAGAGGAACGGTCTTCCCAAAAGAATAGGCGATTCGTTGTCTTCCTGCATGTCAAGAACTAGAAAATCTGCGGGTATATATTTATCTTCAATTCTTACCATGACGTCCTTGAATCTTACTGATTGGTCTGCCATCTGTAACTGAATATATGTTGGGTATAATGGTAAATTATCAAATAATTTATCATATACCTTTTTGGACATTACGTTGACGCCTGATCCAGTGCCGCAGACGGTGTCAGGAAAAGTGATGTCTCTGATTGTGCATTCAATGATTGGTACACATGGGTCACCTTTCTTTATTGGGAATGGTTTCGGGAGCATATGATCATTTTCTGTGTTGATGACATTGATTAGTTGAGCAGTTTCTTCAGGTACACGTCGGGGCTTGTTCTTCCTCCATCTTCTATTGTTCTTCTTCTTGGGTGCTGGTTGTTGTTGTTGCTCTTCTTGTTGATGGAATTGCTTCGGGACTGCTGGATCCTTCAGTATGCGGTTCTTGAATGAGAATCTCTCCTTCTTGTCCTTGATGGAGAGGACAATCTTGGCATGTTCCGCATAGATGATGGCTTTGGTTGTGCATAAGAATGGTCGTCCCAAGGTAATGGGTCCCTTCTCATCTCCTCCGGTATGCATGATCACAAAGTTAATTGGGACATATGATTGCCCCACTCTGATAACAGCTTCTTCTAGTACTACCTCGGGGTAGCAAATAGACTGATCTGCAAGCTGCAAACGCATATCTGTGTACAACAAAGGATCACCTAATATTCTCTCATAGATTAACTTAGGCATTATGTTGACACTTGCGCCGAAAAAGCAGATAGCTTCTGGAAAGCTGTGACATCCTATGGAGATAGGAATGACAGGTCTTCCAAGGTCTCCCATCTTCTCAGGTAGTGAGTGATCAATCCACTGTATATCTGCAGGCTCAATATGGTACTGGGTTGCATTGTGAATATCAACATGGTTAGCAGTTTCTAAATCTTCCGGCTAGCCTGGAATCTTACCTTTCTGAAATGGAGGGACAGCAGCAGCTAACTGAGCTAATTATGATTCTAACATTTTATTAAAGCTGTGCTTATTCTTTATAGCAGAAGCAAAGGTATCCATTCTAGTATTAATGTTTTCTAAAGCTTTATCATTAGAGGCTACCTTTCTAGACATTTGATCTAACAATTTAGATTGACCAGGAACTAAGTCTCTTAATGGTGGAAGATTGTAATTATTATAATTATTACCTTGGTTGTTACCTTGGTAATTACCTTGTCGAGGTTGCTGATTCCATCCTTGGTTTGGCTGGTTCCATCCTTGACCTTGCTGAGGACGATAGTAGGTATTATTGTTGATGAAGTTCACATTCCTCTTGCAACGTAGAGCAGTTGACAGCTGAATGCCCGTAATCTCCACATTATTCACAGGTCATGCGGGAATCATCAATATGCATGACTTCCTTCTTCTCTATGTCAAGTTTCTTCATGATGAGGTCTAGCTTAGTAGTGACCATGTCGGTCTCCTTAAGATGATGGATGCCTCGTCCTCTCTTGCGAGGTTGAGTACATTCTTCATTACAGCTCGGATTTGAGGCCATCTTCTCCACAAGTGCTTGAGCTTCTGTAAGCTTCAGTGACAGGAAAGCTCCTCTAGCTGCAACATCTATGGACTCAGGGGTGCTTAAAATAAGCCCATGGTAGAAGGTCTGCATCAGTAGCCAATCCTCTATCCCATGATGATGATAGTCCTCAATGTAATCTTGGAATCTCTCCCATGCTTCAATGAATGATTCGTCATGTTGCTGTTGAAAGATTGAGATTTTCCCATACAGAGCATTTGTCATGCCTGTAGGAAAGAACTTTGCCAGGAAAGCAGTTGAGCATCGGTCCCATGTATTGTTCTTGTCTTTTTTGGTGTAGAACCACTGCTTTGCTTTCCCTAAAAGTGAAAATGGGAAAAGACGGAGTAAAATAGCATCTCTTGGTACTCCTCTGATCGTGAAGGTGCTGCAGATCTCTAAAAAGTGTTGTAAGTGTGCACTTGCATCTTCATGAGCTTTTCCACAAAACTGGCAGGCTTGAACCATGGTGATAAGAGCAGGCTTGAGCTCGAATCCATTCTCCCCCGTGTTGACTGCTGGTCCAGTCCGGATGTTTTCTGTTGTTGGGGCAGAGAACTCGCGCAGTGTCTTCTCATCCATGTCTTCAAACACAGGAGATAAATCTTCTCCTAAGTGTTCTTGATGGTAGCTTGAAATTTTTCCTCACCTCTACAAACTTCTTTCTTCTCAGTAGTTTCTCTAGATCGTCAGTGAAATTATTTGGAAGAGAAAAACCACCCTGCATAAGATAAGTAAATGATAAAAAACAGGGGTGTGCCTGTTTGAGTTAGAGATCAATCGGTAATACAATCTTATCCATGATGCATATGTGTTATCAATATTTCCTAAGTTTAATGTGCCTTCCCCGGCAACGGCGCCAAAAATGCTTGTTGACATCTACTAACGTTGCCAAATATAACTTATAACCTTCAACACTAGAGACGAGATTAGAAGATGTCTGGTATTTAATTAACTGATCATTAGCAACTAGCCACTTATCTATTACCAACATTCTTTAGCATGAACTGGGTTGTCAATCCTAATTATATATGCTAAGAATAAATAAAGGTTTTATATATTCTTCCATGTGACTAGGCAGAAATATAAATAAATATAAACTAAGAACAATTTTGCAAGCGGATAGATAATTATACCATTGTAGCATTTTACCTAGGAGTTCTACCAGACGATCGCCGGGGCTCCAGATCCTGCCAAAGAACTAGATCTCCTCTACTCTGTAATCTAACTAGGCTAGAACTATGAACTAGAAGGCTCTTGATAAACTACTAGGCTCTTGATGGCTTGAAGACTTGTTGCCTTCGATGAATGATTGATTCCCCTCTCCAGGGGGTCTGCCCTTCTATTTAGAGCCCGGTGGGATGCACGTGCGCTGTAGGATCAAACCGACTTGAAACAAGGGCAGAGATGACTCCTAAGAGGCGGTGGAGGAAGACTCCAGAAGGCGGCGGCAAAACCCTAGGGGGGCACCAGCCGGCCCCACTTTTGGTATTTATTAAGTGCAAATAGAATATGAAAGATTCCGCAAGCGCACAGAATACCATTGTAACATTTTACCGGGAGTATTCCAGGTATCGTTATTTATATTTTACCACAGGGAAACAATGGTTAAAGTATCTGATAGCTACCATCATGTATCTACTAACTTAGCAGAACTACTAGACTATAATAGGGGTAAGTGATAAATGATAGGAGTTATGCGTAGTAATCACTTATAAGACAAATGAGTAGTCTAGCTAAGTTGAGAGGACAACGGGAGAGTTCGGTTCCAAAATACTTCTCTATTACATGGGTTCTAAGATAACTAAAGGATAGGTAGGTGAAGCAATCACACAATAACACTTTGGAGCAACAGTACCTTTATGATTCTCGAATAGACTGGGAAGGGGTAATTGGGAGAAGGTTGCCAAAAAGCTCTACGAGACACCAACTCCGACGTGGTGGAATACGAAGACCGATAGGGCTGTCACCTCTGCGGCTACCACAACTAATCGTAAGAATTGGGCGCAATCTCAGGTAAAGACTAGCCTAGACACTACGTCTACACCAATGAATACTACCCTAATCACACATGATAACTAGAGCACTCAATACGAACGGAGATCCTATGCCAAAGTATAACAACTATACTAACCAATCACATAATAAAGCATATAAGTAAATAGAGAAGATATATATAAAAGCATAAGTCTTACAAAGATGAGATACAAAGATATGCCAGACCCTGAAGACTTCTCCAGAACCGAAGCATGGCTCCGCTCTCCCTAACTCTCAACTAGAACTAATCTACTACATTGGAGAGAGGTTATCCTTCAATGGGCACCTCTCCATCCAATCCCTAACTAGAGAATATGAATTATAATAATGAAAGGGATGGAGCCTAGGGGGTCCCTGGTGCTGTATATATAGGGGCGCCTGGCCTCCCCTTCACCTTGGGCAAGCAATATGGTACTAAGCCTTTCCACCATGTGCACATAGGTTTTAATCGGCCAAATTCTGATTTAGGCCCAATTAACCCCGCAGCCTTTAATTAATCCCGCAGGTCAGGTTCTAGAATCTTCCAGTGTTTGGTAAAATCCATATCTCTTTATTCTGGACTCAAAAAATAGCAAACCATAGGTCCGTTTCGATTGTCTCGACGAGCTCTATGCATTGATGAACTCCAATTCCTCATTTGAGATACTTTTAATCGGTGAAAAATTGAATATCCTTTTATACCCTGCAAAACAAGTCAGAACACCAAAACTCATGGAACTTGTTAGAATCAAACCCCATAACTATGTTGTGTATTGTTTTATACCCTTGATTCGTGTTTATTTGATGGGTAAAAATGAGCAATAACTATCGTCAACACCTACCCCTGGGCCGGCCGACCCCACCTGGCCAGGGCTCGGCCCCAGGTTGCTTCGGGTGCCTTTTACACTCTTCCAGGGTCTTCGTGATGATGTTTCCTTCGCGGTTACGTTTCATGATAATTACGCACTTTAATCCCTTTTTATGCTTTTCTGGAATAGTCCCTAGAAAATACAGAACATGCAAAAGTTGTGGAAACTGTTAGTTAAAACTCTAAACTAGTATGTTTTCATGTATCCTTTTGTGTCTAAAGTTCTAATAAAAGTTGACGTTATCGACCATCAACAGATAGAATACATTATGTTAGCTCGTTTGGTTAAGACTGAGATCAAGAGAATGGCGCCATGGGCAATCTTAAAGGACAAAGCATATTGAATTAATTAGGTTAATCAATTAAAGCTGTAACTCTGACATGCTTACATCTTCATTTATGTGCATACTGTTGGTATAAGATAACTCAAACAAATAAACACTAGGATTATCTGCAAGCAGACAGATACCGATGTAGCACTTGACCCGGGAGTATTCTAGGTATCGTTATTTATATTTTTCCACAGGGAAAACGGGACGACTAGAATCTAGACTTAACCCCTGAGCTGCTATCAAGGACGGAGAAAATAGGTGATATAGGAGATTGCTAAGGCTTCTAGTTCTAATCCTCACAAGATATGATATGATTGTTCTTGAAGAGGAATTACTATAGGAATACACCAACAAAGAGTAAATTCCTTAGTAATGGAATCCTACGGTATTACTGACGGGAGGTGGACTGTATAAGACACAACAAGGCTAGGTCACCCTCGCGATCTACCACCGATCCAGACAGTGTAGGGCATTTACGAGTAAATATAATCTAAGCACCACGCTTAAACTATAAATAACTACTTCAGTCAAGGAGCTACCAAGACTAAAGTACTCAAAAGAATCGTAAACCTTAAGAACAATAATAGCAACGTTACTCACTTGGATTAGAAGTTGAACTTCGAAGAATCTTCAGAAACAAGTCCCAAAGAAGGACTTGAATCCGCAGGTACAAGTCGTAGAGCAGTCACCGACAGGCCGACAACTCCTCTAACTATCTCTAGCTCTACTACCACACTACTTCTAGAACAATAATAGCCCTAATCTGGAGAGACTACAAGGCTAATCTTCTACTTGATGCTTGGCTCTAGATCCTATCTTGGTTTTCTACTCTATTATAGATATGTCGGTGGAACTCTGAAACCCTAGATTGATTTCTCTCTGGATCGATATGAAACCCTAGGGGTCTAGGGGTCCTTCTATAGGCCGGTGGGATGAACCGTAGCCCTTGGATCAAACCGACTTCGACGGGCGGTGGAGATTGCGTGAAATTTCAGGATGTGGGGCCACGTCGAAACGTAGACGAAAAGGACTCTACAGGGGATCGGCCGACCTGTCCGTGGGATCGACCGATCCCCTCTGTTTGGCATGTGGGCCCTCCCTATGCAGGCGTGTCTCTGGTGTTCTCTAGAATATACTTGATCTCCTGTCGTGGCGTAATTCGGTATTTTCTCTGCGGTGTGGGTCCTCTTTGGTTCTTTTCCTGTATAGTCCCTGGAAAACACAGATTCACCAAAACTCGTGGAATTCTGTCAGTTTAAACCCTATTCTAGGTGCTGGCTCTCATTTATATCCTTTTTCATGATTGGTTGACGGGTAAAATCATACAATAACTACCGTCAACAAGCTCCCCCACACTGGATCTTTGCTCGTCCCGAGTAAAGGATGGAATTAAGCAATCTTAACTTCAGGACTAGACATCATAATTTTACCAATCCTAGTCATACCTGTACTGCAGGATTCATTGTGTCTACTATGAAACTTTGAGCGGTTGAAGAATAGAACAGCCAAAAACTGATCACCTTCTTCTATCAATCAAATAGTTGGAGGTTTTTGAATATTTTGAAAATAAAGCATATCTTACCTTCTCCTTCTTTGTAGTACTCTTATGTCACTCATATGTGGTGGTGCTGATCCTTATGAAGGCATAGATGTTGTTGCCTTCTCTGTTGCCTACTTCTAAAGCTTATGTGGAGCTGAGGTAGGGGTAAAGTGAAAACATACTTGTATTGCATATATTGCAAAGTTAAAACAAGGATCCAAGGAGAAAGGTGTTATACTCTGTAACACCCGAAAAATTGCATTCTTTTAAATAGTAGGAATTTATTTAATTGTGCAATTAATTGATCATTCCGATATAGGGAAATAATAATTTTTCTCAAGTAAAAGTCAAACCTAGGTCATACACATGTATGATGCATTCATGCTGGAGCATTTCTTCTTTGTACTGTTGTAGATTATTTGAATCTCTCAAATATTTCAAAACCCAATTTGAAAATCCTTTTGGAAAATAGAAAAAGAAATTAGAGCAGAGCCCTTCCCCTCTCCTTTCTGGCCCGAGCAGCAGCTTGGCCTGTTTTCCACTCCCTGGCCCCAGCAGATCCAGGTCGGATGGCCCGAGGACAGCTCGGCCGACCAGCTCCCTCCCTTCCCCTTACCCTATCTGACTGACGAGTGGGACCCACGAGTCAGCCCTTCCTTCTCCACCTCCCCCGCCGCGCGAACAGAGACGCCGCTGCCGTGTTCATCCACCGCGGCCGAACGCGCGTGAAGCGTCCCTCTACCGTGACTGCCAGCCCGACCCCAGCGCTCGGTGCTACCGACATGTGGACCCACAGAACAGCCCCTCCCCTGTTTCCCTCTGCTGCTCGCCGAGAGTCCGACGCGGGAAAGAAAGAAACGGCCGAAGCCGAGTTCGTCGCCGCGCCGAGAGTCCGTAGCAGAGAAGAAACGGCCGAAGCCGATTTCTCCGCTCGCCGAGTTTGTTTCAATCTCTGAGATTGTCGTCACACCTCGGGAGTATTTAAGCAGCGCCACACCCCCCCGTAGCCGTCACCTAACCCTAGCCGCCTCTTCTCACCGCCACTGCCGAGCTCCCGCGAGAACCGAGCAGCCGCCGCCGCGAGCAATTAGCTCGATTCGCCACCAATTTCCTCCCGGTAAGCCTTTGAGGAGCTTCGATGTGATCTTGTGAAGTTCCTGAGCACTTTTCCCCTTCGATTTGTGCACTGACACGCCTCCGCCGCCGTTGCAGAGATCCACCGTCCGTCGGATCACGCCGCGAGCTATCTCCGAGTCGATTTCCGACCTTCCCATCACCCTAGGTGAGCTTGCGATGCTCTTCCCGATCTATGGGTACCCTTCCCGACCTATTTCATGCATCGAAGGCCGAGTTTGCCTTCTCCGGTGGCCCGCCGGCCATGGCGCCGCCGTCGGCCTCTGTTTTCCGGCCGAGAGCACCGCCACCCCTCCTCTCTTTTAATCTGATCCGCCGATTTTGAATCGGACGGCCGAGAGCAGCCCATACCGATTCGGCGAGCGTATAACCCCCAGCAGTTTTGAATGCTAAACCCGTGATCCCTTAGCGTATTCTGTGATTTGCGCTTTTCAATTTTGAAAACGTATTTTCTCCCGGTATTTAGAAAATGTGTTTTCTATTATTTACAGATTTGCCACTAAACTTCATTTGATCACAATTTACTTGTTTTAGATCCGATTTGAATGATTCAAATTGCGTTAGATTCGTAATTTCATAATCTATCTGATGGTACCACTGTTTCATATATTTTCAACTTTGAAAATTCGAGATTATATTTAATCTATTATTATTCTATTATAAACCTTGTAAAATTCATACCTTCCTCGTTTTAAATCCGATTTGCGCAAACTTTATATCGATGTGATCGTAGCAACGTGTAGATTTGTTTTATAACCTTTTTAATTTATTTTCTCTCTGTTGGTGTGCTATTCTAATGGAAAATCTTGTTTGTATGCATGATTGCCCCTGTATGCGTGTGTGTTGTTATGATGGATCGAGTATAGACGGTGAGCTTTACGTGGGTGATCAAGATCAGTACTGCGACAACCCGGATCACCAGGAGTTTGCTGATCAAGGCAAGTATTAGTATGGATCATCCTTGTTGTCCTATTCACCAAATAAATAATTGCAATTGCATGTGTCTTCCTTGTTAACCATAGTTATTTCCTAGCATTGTTACCCTGTTCCTTGCCACCTATGAGATTATGCATGTGGTAAATGTTGCTAGTGCACTTTTGAGAATCATGATCATGTAAACTTGATTAATTGATTATGCAATATGATTAAAAGACGTCTTATGGAGTAGTTATTTTTTTTGGGGTGATGCTTACTTATTGCTAAATCTATTTATTGCTACTCATTAATTATGTTTACTATGATCATGAGAATGGGCTTATTCATTTGTTGCTATCCAACTGCATAAAAGGATGATTAATTAAAAGCAACCTGCTGTTAAAACCGTGTCAACCTTTTGATCCTCATTAACCCATGCTAGTCTTGTTGAGTACGACATGTACTTACGCTTGTTTATTTTTCAATACTCGGTTAAAAATCCCGGATGGGTAACAGATGGTGATAGTGATGAGGACTACCCAAAGGATTACTAGACTTGTGCTTCACCAGTCGACGTCCCTGTGCTATGGAGCTACCACGAGAGTTATCTTTATTTTTCGCTGTGTAATGACTTTGATATTATTCGCTATGTATTAAACATTGGTTATGATATAATTTATGCAATTTGTTGGCTTATGTGTGTGACTGATCTCTGGGCGCACATAAGATTATGCATCCCATTTTATCCTTAAAATTGGGTGTGACAAATTGGTATCAGAGCCGTGTTGACTGTAGGACGCAAGCCTAGTTAGCACTGGATAGCCCTTAGCTTTATTATCTCTTTTTACTTGTTATATTAATTTGCTACAAGTTTTTGCTGATATCCTACCCTTGTCCATTGCAAAATTTTAACTTAATCTTAATTCCTGTAGATGGCCAACCTTAAACGCACTGCTCGCAAGCGTGTCATGCCACCTAAGAGGTACCTGCAGCGCTTCATCTCTGGCGGACGTGTTTCCCGACCGGAGGTACCCGTGGAAGACGTACCCGTGGAGGTGCCCGCAGAGGAGCCCAGTGAAGAGCCCTTGGAAGACAGCTCTGAAGACGTACCTATGGAGGACCCTCAGGAAGATGAACCCGAGAAGGTGGAGCCACAGGGTGACCAGGAGTGTGCTGGCGACCCTGATGACAAAGATGATGGAGGCGACTCGGATGACTCCGACAACCCCGATGACGATGGCGACGATGATGGAGACCAAGGTGGAAAACCCTGGGTTGGAATGATTCACTATGATCATCATGGTGATGACTACTACCACCCGCTGCTTCTCGACTTGGTGCGCCGCTTCTACCCCAACGCCTCGGTGCTGTACAAGACGGAGCACTGGAAGCACCCTGACTACGCCGACTACTATGAGTCGAGGGTGTACATCAAGGAGGGAAGCCAGGTGAAGAATATCCACTATGCTGTCTCCATTCGACTCTCCAAAGCTGCCGCCATCAAGGATGCCGCACGACAAGCTCTTATGGTGCACCGCCACGAGAATTGGGACATCATCAAGTGGGAGATGCACCGCTACCTTCCCTGCCGTCAGAGTGGCCAAGCTAACTGCAGCATCGCCGGTCCATTTGGAGAAGTGAACGCCCGACTCCACGCTGCCTTGGAATGTTTGGCCCAGAGCAACACCTTTCTGGACCAGACACTGGATGAGCTGAACACCAGGACTGAAGCTAACTACAAGCTCAGCCGGGCAGTGGATGAGTTGAACAGGCAACTCGGTGTTGGACCCCCTCCGCCATCACCAAGGTGTCCACCTGAATCGCCGCCAAGGAACCGAGGAGACCATGGAGATGCTGACACCCGCACCGACATCGACCCCTAGAGGAGTTACCCCCAGTTAGTAGCAAAAGACGCTAGTAGCGCAAGTTGAGTCAAGTCGAGTCTAGTTCGTGTCTTGTGAACTTTTGTGCTAGATTGCTTTTCCTTATGAACAATGCTTGATTTGGAGTTTGTAATGAGTGCTGAGATTGTGGGCATGTCCGCAAATCTCTTTATATAGGTTTGAATTAATGCATAATAGTTTGGGTTGATTATCTCAGTTTCCAGCAGTGCTGTTTTTCAGACCTCTCTGCCTTAGTTATTTTTTTCCTATTTAATTATATGCGACCAAAAATCGTGAAATTTTTGTGAAAAACTAGACTTCTGTAGTTTTCTTTGGCCGCAAGAATCATCTCAATATCAGTTACGCTTTGGGAGAAACAAATGTCACAAGTCAAAGTTTCTGCGCTGTCTGTTACTTTGAAACAGTTTCGAATCAAATCTGTTTTTGATAAACTTAACGACAGAATCTGGAGAGATGGTCTGAATAAAAGTTGTAGAGTTTTTCTCATGCTTTCCAACCATGTATAGCATGTCTCTGTTTGACTTCGGGAACTCCAGATATGACTGTTTTTCTACTCTGCTGTTCTTGGATCGCGCCCGGAATTTCCTGTTCTAGTCTTTTAGTGTTATTATAATGGAAAAGAATTCTAAACCTCACTTCAATGATTTGAACAGTAGATGGCCCACACCAGGAGGAACCCAAGGGGTGATGGTACCTCTGGAGAAAATGCTAATCCACCACCACCTCCACCACAGCCTAATATGGAGCAGCTGATGATGATGCAAACACAGCTGATGCAGCAGATGGCCCAGAACATTCAACTGCTGCAGCGAAACAATGGCAATGGAAACCCACCTCCACCACCCCGTGACAAGAGAAGAGAATTCTTGAAGGGACGCCCGCCCACCTTCGATCATTCCAGTGATCCTCTCCAAGCTGATGATTGGCTGCGTGCAATAGAAAGGCAGCTGGAGATCGCCCAATGCAACGACGTCGAGAAGGTTCTCTATGCATCTAGGCAGTTGCAGGGAGCTGCTCTGGATTGGTGGGAGTCTTTCCGTTTTGGACGTGCCGACCCCATCTCTTGGCAGCAATTCCGTGAGGGGTTCCGCAATCATCATGTGCCTGCAGGGTTGATGAAGCTGAAGAAGAAGGAGTTTTTTTCTCTGAAGCAGGGAGGAATGCTAGTTGCCGAGTACCGTGACAAGTTCATCCAATTGTCGCGGTATGCTCCAAAAGAGGTTGAAGATGATGCCAAGAAGCAAGAGCTCTTCTTGGAGGGGCTGAATGATCATCTCCAGTACCAGTTACTCTCCCACACTTTCGCCAACTTCCAACAGTTGGTGGACAAAGCCTTGATCATCGAGAGCAAGCTCCGTGAGATAGATGAGAAGAAGAAGAAGAGGAAGTTTCAAGGGCAGTCGTCTGGAAGCAACAGCCGCTTCCGTAACAACCAGCAGCAGCCTCAGCAGCAATAACGTTTCCAGGGACAGTCTGGATTCAAGAACAATTTCCAGAATCAACAACGTTCCCAGAACCAGCAGCGTTCCCAGTACCAGCAACAAGGTGGCAACCAGGCGCCACAACTGACTGCTCCGAACAACATCCCAGTGAAGAATGGTGCCCCCAACAAGTGTTTCCGTTGTGGCAAGGAAGGACACTTGTCCTACAATTATCCTGAGAAGCAGAATTCCCAAGCCTCCCAGAAGCAGAACAACCAGCCGAGAGTGCCACCTCGCACCGGGAAGGTGAACCATGTGTCGGTTGATACGACACAGGAGACTCCAGAGGTCATGATGGGTACGTTCAATATCGATTCCATCCCCGCTACAGTTCTTTTTGACTCTGGTGCTTCGCATACTTGCATTTCGCACACATTTGTTAGAAAGCATGGTATTCCCCTTAGTGTCATGAAACATCCTATTATGGTTTCTTCTCCGGGTGGTGTTATGCAAGCTACTCTTCAGTGTCTCCCGATTACTGTCTCATTAAGGGAGGTAGAATTCGAGATAACCCCTACTGTGCTAAATACTGCCGGAATTGATCTTATCCTGGGTATGGATTGGATGAAGAAATACAACACGAACATAGGGTGTAAGGAGAAGGTTGTAACTGTCACTACACCAAAGGGAGATGAGGTCCGAGTTGAGGTTGCTCTGCAAGTGCAACAACAAGCCACAGTACATCAGCTCAGAGAAGAAGTGCAGCCGGATAACTCAGTGGTGGATGAGTTTGAAGATGTGTTTCCAGATGAGTTGCCAGGTATGCCGCCTGACCGTGATATTGAATTTATCATTGAGTTGTTACCTGGTACTGCACCTATAGCTAAACGTCCATATAGAATGGGAGTTAAAGAATTAGAAGAACTTAAGAAACAAATTAAAGAACTGTGAGGAAAAGGTTTCATTCGTCCTAGTTCTTCACCTTGGGGAGCCCCGGTTATTTTTGTTGATAAGAAAGATGGTAGTCAGAGGATGTGTGTTGATTATCGGTCACTGAATGAGGTCACCATTAAGAACAAGTATCCATTGCCTAGAATTGATGACTTATTTGATCAGTTGAGAGGTGCTTGTGTGTTCTCCAAGATTGATCTTCGTTCAGGTTATCATCAGTTGAAGATTCGTGACTCTGACATACCTAAGACTGCATTCACTACTCGGTATGGATTGTATGAGTATACGGTAATGTCCTTTGGTTTGACTAATGCACCTACCTACTTCATGTATCTGATGAACAAGGTATTCATGGAATTCTTGGATAAGTTTGTTGTGGTGTTCATTGATGATATCTTGATCTACTCCAAGAATGAAGAAGAGCATGCCGAACATCTGACATTGGTTTTGCAGAAGCTCAGAGAACACAAGTTGTATGCCAAGCGAAGTAAGTGCGAGTTCTGGTTGAGAGAAGTTGCTTTTCTAGGACATATTGTGTCCAATGGTGGAATTTCTGTAGACCCAAGCAAGGTGGCAGATGTGTTGAATTGGAAGCCGCCAACTGATGTGACTGGCATTCGTAGTTTTCTTGGTTTAGCTGGTTACTACCGAAGGTTCATTGAAGGATTCTCCAAGCTTGCGAAGCCAATGACTTCCTTGCTAGAGAAGAATGCCAAGTTTGTGTGGTCTGAGAAGTGCCAAGCTAGTTTTGAAGAATTGAAGTAGAGATTGACAACAGCCCCAGTGTTGGTTTTACCGGATCTGAGTAAGAAGTTCTCTATCTATTGTGATGCTTCCCGCCTAGGTCTTGGTTGTGTTCTCATGCAAGAAGGAAGAGTCGTAGCATATGCATCGAGACAGTTGAGGAAGCATGAGTTGAATTATCCTACGCATGATTTGGACCTAGCAGCTGTGGTTCACGCTCTGAAGTTATGGAGGCATTATCTGATTGGTCATAAGTGTGACATCTATACAGATCATAAGAGCTTGAAGTATATCTTCACTCAGTCAGAGTTGAATTTGAGGCAACGTCGTTGGCTGGAATTGATAAAGGATTATGACCTGGAATTGCATTATCATCCAGGCAAAGCAAATGTTGTGGCCGATGCTCTTAGTAGAAAAAGTTATGTTAATGAGATTCGAACAACCACTATTCCAGCAGAGTTGTGTGCAGAGATGGAGCGTCTCAACTTGGGAATTGTGATCAATGCTGTTGAGATGGAGGTTGAACCCACACTAGAGCAAGAGATACGAAAGGCTCAGTTGGAAGATGAGAAGCTCAAAGAAATAGCGGAGAACATTGTGGTTGGAAAATCACCCGGATTCAGGCTAGATGAGAATGGAACCTTATGGTTTGGGAAGAGACTCTGTGTACCTAAAGTGAAATTCATCCGAGACGCTATACTGTGTGAAGCTCATGAGTCAGCATATTCTATACACACAGGAAGTACCAAGATGTATTTGGATCTGAAGGAAACATATTGGTGGGTTGGACTGAAGCGTGATGTAGCAGAATATGTGGCTATATGTGATACCTGTCAGAGAGTTAAAGCTGAACACCAGAGACCTATAGGATTGCTACAACCACTAAAGATACCTGAGTTGAAGTGGGAAGAAGTCGGTATGGACTTCATAGTGGGATTGCCACATACTGAGAGAGGTTATGATTCAATCTGGGTAATTGTGGATCGACTGACTAAAGTAGGTCATTTCCTTCCAGTCAAGACCACTTATGGAGGTCCTAAACTAGCAGAGTTGTATATGGAGAGAATAGTGTGTCTGCATGGAGTTCCAAAGAAAATTGTGTCTGATAGGGGCACTCAATTCACCTCACATTTCTGGCAAAAGATACATGAGTCTCTAGGTACTAAGCTGAATTTCAGTTCTGCATATCATCCTAAAACTGACGGTCAAACTGAACGGATTAATCAGATTTTGGAAGATATGTTGAGAGCTTGTGCTTTACAGTATGGAACGAGTTGGGATAAGAGTCTGCCGTATGCGGAGTTCTCTTATAATAATAGTTACCAGAAAAGTCTCAAGATGTCACCCTTCGAAGCATTGTATGGACGCAAGTGCAGGACACCCTTGTTTTGGAATCAAACTGGAGAAAGTCAAGTGTTTGGACCGGATGTGTTGAGAGACGCAGAGGAGCAAGTCCAGACAATAAGAGAGAACTTGAGAATAGCACAATCTAGACAGAAGAGCTATGCGGATACACGGAGAAGAGAACTAGCTTTTAATGTAGGAGACTATGTATATCTTAAAGTGTCCCCGATGAGAAGTGTGAAAAGGTTCAACAACAAAGGAAAATTGGCACCAAGGTATATTGGTCCTTTCCAGATCCTAGAGAGACGTGGAGAAGTGGCATATCAGCTAGAACTTCCGGAAAGTTTGTCCGGTGTGCATGATGTGTTCCACATATCTCAGTTGAGAAAGTGTTTGAAAGTACCGGAAGAGCAGGTTCCTGTCGAGGAAATAGTTTTCAAGAAGGGTCTCACTTATGAGGAACATCCAGTGAAAATTTTGGAAACCGCAGAAAGAGTTACAAGAAGCCGAGTGATAAAGATGTGCAAGGTGCAGTGGCATCGGTACTCTGAGGAAGAAGCTACTTGGGAAAGAGAAGAAGATCTCAGAGAAAAGTACCTGGAGTTGTTTGAGTAAGCACCAACTGAATCTCGAGGACGAGATTATTTTTAAGGGGGGTAGAATTGTAACACCCAAAAAATTGCATTCTTTTAAATAGTAGGAATTTATTTAATTGTGCAATTAATTTATCATTCCGATATAGGGAAATAATAATTTTTCTCAAGTAAAAGTCAAACCTAGGTCATACACATGTATGATGCATTCATGCTGGAGCATTCATGCTGGAGCTTTTCTTCTTTGTACTGTTGTAGATTATTTGAATCTCTCAAATATTTCAAAACCCAATTTGAAAATCCTTTTGGAAAATGGAAAAAGAAATTAGAGCAGAGCCCTTCCCCTCTCCTTTCTGGCCCGAGCAGCAGCTTGGCCTGTTTTCCACTCCCTGGCCCTAGCAGATCCAGGTCGGATGGCCCGAGGACAGCTCGGCCGACCAGCTCCCTCCCTTCCCCTTACCCCATCTGACTAACGAGTGGGACCCACGAGTCAGCCCTTCCTTCTCCACCTCCCCAGCCGTGCGAACAGAAACGCCGCTGCCGTGTTCATCCACCGCGGCCGAACGCGCGCGAAGCGTCCCTCTGCCGTGACTGGTAGCCCGACCCCAGCGCTCGGTGCTACCGACCTGTGGACCCACAGAACAGCCCCTCCCCTGTTTCCCTCTGCTGCTCGCCGAGAGTCCGACGCGGGCAAGAAAGAAACGGCCGAAGCCGAGTTCGTCGCCGCGCCGAGAGTCCGTAGCAGAGAAGAAACGGCCGAAGCCGATTTCTCCGCTCGCCGAGTTTGTTTCAATCTCCGAGATTGTCGTCACACCTTGAGAGTATTTAAGCAGCGCCACACCCCCCCGTAGCCGTCACCTAACCCTAGCCGCCTCTTCTCGCCGCCACTGCCGAGCTCCCGCGAGAACCGAGCAGCCGCCGCCGCGAGCAATTAGCTCGATTCGCCACCAATTTCCTCCGGTAAGCCTTTGAGGAGCTTCGATGTGATCTTGTGAAGTTCCCGAGCACTTTCCCCCTTCGATTTGTGCACTGACATGCCTCCGCCGCCGTTGCAGAGATCCACCGTCCGCCGGATCACGCCGCGAGCTATCTCCGAGTCGATTTCCGACCTTCCCATCACCCTAGGTGAGCTTGCGATGCTCTTCCCGATCTATGGGTACCCTTCCCGACCTATTTCATGCATCGAAGGCCGAGTTCGCCTTCTCCGGCGGCCCTCCGGCCATGGCACCGCCGTCGTCCTCTGTTTTCCGGCCGAGAGCACCGCCACCCCTCCTCTCTTTTAATCTGATCCGCCGATTTTGAATCGGACGGCCGAGAGCAGCCCATACCGATTCGGCCAGCGTATAACCCCCTGCAGTTTTTAATGCTAAACCCGTGATCCCTTAGCGTATTCTGTGATTTGCGCTTTTCAATTTAGAAAACGTATTTTCTCCCGGTATTTAGAAAATGTGTTTTCTATTATTTACAGATTTGCCACTAAATTTCATTTGATCATAATTTACTTGTTTTAGATCCGATTTGAACGATTGAAATTGCGTTAGATTCGTAATTTCATAATCTATCTGATGGTACCACTGTTTCATATATTTTCAACTTTGAAAATTCGAGATTATATTTAATCTATTATTATTCTATTATAAACCTTGTAAAATTCATATCTTCCTCGTTTTAAATCCGATTTGCGCAAACTTTATATCGATGTGATCGTAGCAACGTGCAGATTTGTTTTATAACCTTTTTAATTTATTTTCTCTCTATTGGTGTACTGTTTTAATGAAAACTCTTGTTTGTATGCATGATTGCCCCTGTATGCGTGTGTGTTGTTATGATGGATCGAGTATAGACGGTGAGCTTTACGTGGGTGATCAAGATCAGTACTGCGACAACCCGGATCACCAGGAGTTTGCTGATCAAGGCAAGTATTAGTATGGATCATCCTTGTTGTCCTATTCACCAAATAAATAATTGCAATTGCATGTGTCTTCCTTGTTAACCATAGTTATTTCCTAGCATTGTTACCCTGTTCCTTGCCACCTATGGGATTATGCATATGGTAAATGTTGCTAGTGCGCTTTTGGGAATCATGATCATGTAAACTTGATTAATTGATTATGCAATATGATTAAAAGATGACTTTTTAGCAACAGGGAACTAGGGGATTCGAGCATAGTTTTGTGATGCTCAAAATCCTTCACCTTTGGTAATGATCTGTAAGTATGACACCGGGATTGACAGTGCAACTATGAGGGCTATATGGCTCTGGTTTTAGTCAAGTATGGGCACTTTTTCTAGCTTGTTAGAGGTTATCGAAAGGCGTGATAGGACCTGCCGACTCGGGTATAGTGCGGCTCCTGTCCGAGTGTGTATAATCTGCGTGACCTTGTGCCACGAAGAAGGGGGGCTCTACATCTGCTTGCCGGGTTCCTAGCGGCCCTAACTTGTTAGGCGAAGTTCGTTGAAAGACTTCATAGTGAGACCCTGCTCACTCACCTTGGTAGTGTTATGGGAGTAATTAACCCGAGCAAAGGGGAATCACGGCTCATAGTGAAAGTGCACAACCTCTGCAGAGTGTAAAACTGGTATACTAGCCGAGCTCACGGTCAAGAGCGGCCTTGGACGTCTTATGGAGTAGTTATTTTTTTTTGGGGTGATGCTTACTTATTGCTAAATCTATTTATTGCTACTCATTAATTATGTTTACTATGATCATGAGAATGAGCTTATTCATTTGTTGCTATCCAACTGCATAAAAGGATGATTAATTAAAAGCAACCTGCTGTTAAACCCGTGTCAACCTTTTGAGCCTCATTAACCCATGCTAGTCTTGTTGAGTACGACATGTACTTACGCTTGTTTATTTTTTAATACTCGGTTAAAAATCCCGGATGGGTAACAGATGGTGATAGTGATGAGGACTACCTAGAGGATTACTAGACTTGTGCTTCACCAGTCGACGTCCCTGTGCTATGGAGCTACCGCGAGAGTTATCTTTATTTTCCGCTGTGTAATGACTTTGATATTATTCGCTATGTATTAAACATTGGTTATGATACAATTTATGCAATTTGTTGGCTTATGTGTGTGACTGATCTCTGGGCACACATAAGATTATGCATCCCATTTTATCCTTAAAATTGGGTGTGACATACTCTTAGATCAAGATGTGCATGTGTGTGGAATATATGGTGGCTAACCTAATTCTACTATGCTCCTTTTGAGTATTTTCTCTCTTCTGCTTCTGCAGGACAACATGGGCTATCTTTCTTCTTCTTTCTCTTTTTTTTTTCAGGCGGGCATCTGAGTACCCATTGTTTTGGCATTCCGGACACTTGTCCATTTTTACCTCTCAGGTGGGCATCATTGTACCCATTGTTTTCTCTCTTCTCACAGTTTAGCATAGCCACATGCCTCTTCTCTGCATACTTTTGAGAGATGTTAACAAGAACTTTGGAGCATTTATTCCTAACTTCTTTTTGTGCTTTCTCCAATATCGGAGTGAAACATTTTTGGGTGGAAAGGCATGTTGTTGCATATTCCCAGTGTAGGAATAGCAGATATATGTGGAGTGTATGTGATCTTGATCTTGGGAGCATGATAAATTTCTCAACAAGGGTCAAAGCAATATATTTGGCTTTGGTAGGTAAATGCTTTTACTACAAAGGAGAAGCATAGCTATTGGTTTTTAAGTTTTGCAAATAAAATTCTCCAAAAACTAGATATCAAGAATCAAGCTTTCATTATTCTTACTATCTCGTATTCCACAACAACTTAAGCAACATGGGGTCCCTAATTTTAAGCTCCCAATAGTAGCAAGACTTCCAGGAAAAGTGTTATGTGTGTCTATCAAAAAGTTAAGGCTACTCAGGTTAATCCTTTCATGTTTTAAAGTTGTTTAATCATAAGATTTTTAATTCAGTGCAAAACAACGAGTGGCATACGTGAAAATATGGAGTTCAGGGTATGTACCTGACCGTGGACGAAGCTCGCGGCGAGGCGGCAGTGGGATGGATCGGCCGACCAAGGGTAGGGATCGGCCGATCCCTCCTAGTGGCCGTTCGTGCGCTGTCTCGTCGTGTGTGATCTGTGCGTCGGTTGCTTCTGTTTTGGTGTACTTTTATCTTCGGTGTTCGTCGTTCTATCATGTGCTCCTCCCCCACACTTGTTTCCTATTTTCTTTTATGCACAACAAAGTGGAGACAAGCACAAATATATCCAAGCGAGATAATATTGACTCAAAACTAACTTTTATTAATAGGGCAGTTTTATTACACAAGACTTTCAAACTAACACGAACTAAGCGAACTAAAGCGAACTAATCAAGCTAAGCGAACTAAATGAACTAAGGGTGCCCTATGGATACATAACTCTAATACTTCCTAGAATTCGTCTGGGAGAAAAGCTCAAATTTAATCTCTAATTCCCTTTGCTTTCCGTCCTTCAGATCAATTCTAAGATTAGTATCAGCTATAGTCCAAGCAAGGAGCCTATCCTGGTTCTTCATGATCTCCATCTCATGTCTCATCTGGTCCATCTGCTTCTAGAGCTCTGCCGTGGTGACCTTGGAACGCTTCCGTGGGGGTTGCTCTCCACGGGTGCTTTCTTGGGTGGCACGTACTTGACTTTGGCCGGGTTAGCATGGACTCCATCAAAGGTGGGGCGAGTGGTATACTTGGCACATGAGACATAGCCATCCATGTCGAGCTTCACTCCTGTCATCGTCTCATTTGGCTTCGGTGGCAGGAGCTTGACATCCTTTGGCAGCTTGACGATTGGTTCCTTCCGTGGCGCGTCCTTCATGTAGAGGGTCTCCGGCGGTGATGGAAGGGCTGGTCTTGCACAATCACGAAAGAATTGCTCATGCTTGCGAGGCTGGCTTAGTGGAGCAATGGAGAGAGGACAGGGAGTTCTAGCAGGGATGATGGCTTGAGAGTCGTCGGTGGGAACCTTGCTTGGATCATCTCGTAGGGGATGATCTTCTTGTCGGCCATGGGAGTTTTGGAGTGGAGCTCGTAGGCATGAGGAAGAGAATGGTTGGATGAGATGAGATGGGAGGCTAGCAGGGGCTGGTTATATAGTCGTCCGGTGGCTGCTAGGGCTTCGAAATTTCCCTACGAGCTTACGGCGGCGGCGGATGGCTTACCAAAAACGAAAGTTGGAAAATATCCGAGAAGAGATCCAAAAGATCACATCACGAAAAGGTGGCGGTGAATGGGGCCATAGGGGGATCGGCCGATCCCAAGGTGGGTCCGGGCGATCCTCCCCGGGGTCCATTCGTCTCCGGTCTTTTCGTGCGGCTTTCTTGCGATATTTAGTTTCCAAAATTTGAACTTTCCCGTGCGGGAAGGCAAAAAGAAGGCTTAGGCCCTAATACACCTGGTAAATTAATAAATTCAATAATATCTATTTCCTCTTGGCCTTTAATTTGTTCTAGAAAGAGTTTGTGGCAGTGACCATTTACCTTAAATAACATACCTTCGTTGGTTTGAAGTGTGACCGCTCCATGGGATGAAGTGTTGATCACATTGAATGGTTCTTCCTATTTGCTTATAGCTTTCCTTGACCGAATAACTTCACCTTGGAATTAAAAAGTAATACCTGATCTCCGGGTGCAAAGTCATTCTTCTTCAGCCTTCTGTCATGCCATCTCTTGGTTCTCTCTTTGTAGATCTTGGAGTTGTGATATCCTTTCTCATGCCATTCATCTAGTTCAGGGAGTTGCATCTGTCTTTTTATTCCTACAGCATCCAGATCCATGTTCCATCTCTTGATTGCCCAGTGAGCCTTGAATTCAAGCTCTACCGGCAAGTAACAGGTCTTTCCATAAACAAGCTGGTATGGTGACATTCCAATTGGTGTCTTGTAGGCTGTTCTGTAAGCCCATAGTGCATCTGGTAGTCTGTCATTCGAAGTTGTTCCCATTTCGTTGGCCGTCTTCTGTAGAATGTTCTAGATATGCTTATTTGATGTCTCTGCTTGCCCACTTGTCTGAGGATGATATGGAGTGGCAATGTTGTGGCGGACCCCTCTTTTCGCTAAATATAGTTGGAATCTTCTGTCGATTAAGTGGGATCCTCCGTCACTGATTACCATCCTTGGAGTACCGAATCTTGGAAATATTATTTCTTCAAACATCCACTTTGAGCTTCTGGAATCTGCAGCATTGCATGGCATAGCTTCTATCATTTTGAGATGTAGTCTACCACCACCAAAATGTACTCACAGTGCTTTGATTTTGGAAATGGTCCCATGTAGTCGATTCCCCAGACATCGAAAAGCTCTACTTGGAGGTTGTTGACAAGGGGCATGGCATCTCTTGGATTGATGTTTCCATGTCGTTGGCATGCCCCGCATCTCCGGATGAAGCTTTTCATGTGTGCGAAATGCGCCATAATGTCCTCCATATGGTGATGAGTGGCATCTTCCAATGATCTTGATCCCCTCTTCCGCTGGTACACATCTCCGGAGTAATCCATCAGAACATATCCTGAAGAGGTATGGCGGGTCCCACATGTGTTGTTAACTCTCGTGGATGAGCTTTCATTTGTCCTCCCTTGGTGGTACATATCCTGCAACCATAAATTCACAATATTTGCGTACCAGGGGTCGGATCAGGTGATCCAATAAAGCATGTCGTCCCTCATCGAGTCGTTGATGGGCATTTCCTGCATATTCTCAAAATGCATTCTAGACAAGTGATCTACTACAGAATTTTCTACTCCCTTTTTATCTTTTATTTCTAAGTCAAATACTTGGAGTATCAAAATCCATCTTATCAATCTAGGTTTACCATCTTTCTTAGTGAGCAAGTATTTTAAAGCAGCATGATCAGTGTAAACAATCACTTTAGCTCCAACTAAGTATGATCTAAACTTGTGAAACGACCTCGATTTCCGCGAAGGGAAATCCACAGGCTCGAATTGTAATTCAACAGATTGCTTGGGACAATCCATGAAATTACCCATATCTCAGTTGACACCAGGATCCATACAACGGTAATTAAGTCTTACATAAATACTTATTACATCGCCACACTAGCGGAGTCATCATTCAGAGAAGCTTTAGAAGATGCGGAAGCGATTCATCCTTCACGGCCAACTTGAGTGTAGCACGTGACCCTATTCCTCGTCATCATCTCCCTCGAAGTCGTACTCATTCTCGTCACCTGACAGCAAATTTATCAGTACGATTTGTACTGGCCACGGAGCCCACCTATGCAGCATTTGCTTTGTGGAAAGTGGATGCAAGGCTATACAAGCAGACCTATAGGCTGAGGTTTTCCTATGCAGCTGTAATCAATGTTTAATTAGTCAAGTTTTATCACCAGTTAACACCATTATCCCTTTTCCCATCACCACATCTCACTTACCCACACCTCGCTCTGATTCGACAGGCCCAACTCCCTCTCGGGCCTATCTCAGCGGCACACTACCACAACGGGTACACTGCCGGAAAAATGTCATCCAGGGGGAGAGAAGAGAACACTCACTACACTAGTAGAAGCTTCACAGGAAGGGTCTATAGCCAACAGGTTGGCATATGTATCGATCGATCAACCATACACTCTGCAGAGGTTTCTCTACCCACAAGATTAGCCATCATAGGTGTTGCGCAAACACCTAGGCAGAATTCCGGGTGCTTGCTTGCCTAGGTCGATGCCACCCTACCACTCAGCCCTGGGATATTCCGGATCCTACACCGTTATGCTGAGACTGGGAGACACAGTACCGGGCCCATCCAGTGGTACTGTGCATCTAGAACGGAACGGGAACCCATCGACCGTCTCCGCCCACCCTTATCACCTTTCAACCTAGCAGTAGTGGCACCGTCCTACCAAGTAGTCCAGCCGTCTCCCGCCCATCAGAAGCGAGTGAGTAGAAAAGGATTCCCATGAACCTGAAACTAGTCCATCGTAGGTTTGACCAAGCAGGCATCTCCACTTAGGGGATACTCTCCCCGTGCCATCGCAGCACCTCCGTCCTCGGGCTTCAAACCACCAAGGCTATCCCACCCGGGACCTCCTCAACAACTTTACCCGCCACAGGTATCTCGCTTGGGGATGCCCAGGTTGCACCCCCGGCACGACTTGCCCCATGGGCTTGTCTCACATCCCACTTGGTCGACATCAACCCTTACCACGCACCCAAGACGCATGCAGCACTCTCTCCCAGTGGTTATAATCAGTTATACACCGTCCCAATTCCACCACATAGCATATAGCAAGTAGAAAGTAGTGGAAGAGTAACAGTAAATTAAGCAGCAGCTAACCTAGCAGCGGACAGCAGGGTAAAGTCTTATCAAGGCAGGGAATTCAAATATACTACCATGCAACCAATCCATACATAATCATAAAGCAATAGCAACAATGTCATTTGCAATGCCTAGATAGGATCTAAGGATTTGGAGGGACGTGGCACCTTCGTAGTTGTCTCCTAGCTCCTGAAAGTACTCGTGGTCGTCCTCCTTAGTCAGATCCTCCTCCGGCTCTGAAATCGAACACGAAATAGTCGCGTCAGCGACTCCTATAGAGTATTTCAGAAAAATCCAATAAAATAAAGAGCCAAATGCACACAAACATAGTCTTAGATTGTAGATCTCATTATTCTGAGAATTTTGATATATGGTGCGCAATTTTTGGACATCGTATGAATAAGTTATGAATTTCCGAAGATTATCCTATTTTCTGAAAATGGAAAATGGTCGATTAATCAGGGGCAGCTCGGGATTGGTCCACGTGGCGCGCGGGTCCAGTGGTGCGGCAAGTGGCGCCTTATCAGAACACAAACCCGATGGTCGCCCACCAGGTGTTCGATGCTGGTTCCCAGAGAGTTGCCGGCGTTGGCGTAGCTCGGCGTGGCTCGGCGGTGGTCGGGGGTAGCTCGGCTGTGGTTGGGGGTAGCTCGGCGGAGCTCGGCGGTGGTCGGGGTTAGCTCGGCGGAGCTCGGCATAGTTCGGCGGTGGTCGGGGGTAGCTCGACGGAGCTCGGCGTAGTTCGGCTTAGCTCGGCGGAGCTCGGCGTAGTTCGGCTTAGCTCGGCGGGGCTCGGGCGAATCGGAGATTCGGGGCGCCGAGGGTGCCGCTCTCCCGAGGTCTCCCGCGGAGGCTCGGGCGAATCGGACATTTGGGCGCCGAGGGGGCTGCTCTCCCGAGCTCTCCCGGTGAGGCTCGGGCGAATCGGAAATTTGGGCGCCCGAGGGTGCCGCTTTCCCGAGCTCTCCCGGTGAGGCTCGGGCGAATCGGAGATTTGGTGCTAGCAGGGTTCCAGGGCGTTTGTTCAAGGCGGCGGTGTCTCTCTGGTGCGGCGGACGATGGCAGGGCGGCTATGACCATACTTCGGCAAGACAAGGCTCGGCTTTCCCCAATTGGCGTGCTCAGGCAGTCGTCCGACCAGATGGTGGCGGGTTAGAGTCGTGGTATGGCCTCCTTCTCTCCCTCGGCATACGGCGGTTCTCCGACGAGGTGGAGGCGCACGTAGCCAAGGCGACAGACATGATTCGGGGCTCGGCTATCTAGCGGCGGTGCCGAGGCAGACTTGGCGAACCTCGGCGGCCTTTCTCCGCAGCGCGAGGCAACCGGGGGTACTCGGAATGGATTTTAGGCGAGGCGGAACGTGTCGGCGGCGATGTCGCCACGACTGTGAGGTTCCGGCGGGGCTAAGGAGGTCTTCTAGGAGATGCATACGCCTCCAGGGTCTATGGCGATGGTATACAAACTACCAATTTTGGCTACCGAGATTCCCAAGGTGCTCGGTTGTGGCGGCGGCGTGTCGCCGACGACGGCGGAAGGCGGCAACGCGGCTACGACCAAGTATTGGTTCAATCGAATGCGGTCTTGTCAAATTGGTGAGGCCAGAGAAGCATACAACACTCTGGTGGCGAACTTTAGCCATGGCATGACCTTCTTTTGGCGACGGCTCGCGGCGGCGCTCCGGTAAGGTCACGGCGCACGCGGCCAAGGCGATTCAGGCTTCCTCTAGCGCTTAGATCCGCGTAGCTAGCTCAAGGGGTCGTGGCGGTGCTCCACGATGCTCTAACCTATACGGGTGCTAGTCGGATTGCTCGGAACGGGTGATTCGGCGTCGGAACGCGTCGGTGGTGAGCGCGCTCCGCCGAGAACGCGTCGTGCTGCGTTCTCGGTCTAGCAAGCTTGTAGTCCGGGGGTTTCGACCGGTCGAATGAGTGCATGGTGCAGGTGATCTTCCCGAGCCGGTAAAGGCTCGTGCCTGCGCGTCCCGAGGGTGGAACGCCATGGCAAAAGCAGGGCAAGGTTCGGACATGGCGTGCGATGGCTCACTGTGGTGTCGGTGAAGCTAGGATGGCGGTCCAGTGGCAAGTCGGAGCCATACAGAGCGATCGCAGTGCCGTGCCGCTCCTCGTCCGTAGCTCGGGCTTCTCCTCCGTGTCCGGCTCCGGCGTGCTCCGTGGCGGCGGCGCTCCGGTAGCTTCTCCTCCTCTGCTCCGCCCTTCTCCTATGCTCTCTCTCTTTCGGTTTGGTGCAGTGTGCCGGTCTGTGCTGCGGTGGCGGCGAGGGGAAATGAGGGTAGGGCTTCGGGGTGAGCTCCTTTTTATAGGCGAGCTTGGCTAGCTCCAATGGCAAACGGTCCTAATCGCGCTCGACCGATCGAAGGGCCGTGGCTCGAGTGGATCTAGGGCTCCGGATGGGCGCGGGTTCGCTTGGCGGCCAAGAAAGGAGGGGACAGGAGGGGGACAGCGGGGTCAGGGCTCTGCCATGCTGTCGGCTGTGGGACCGGGGTCACGCCATTCGCGTGACACCCCCAGCAGGCGCGTCGCCTTCGTGAGGAAGACGAATAGATTGGGGGCGAGAGCGGCTGACAGGCGGGGCCGGGTTGGCAGCGAGCGCGAACGTGTGTGTGCCGGTCGCGCGCGCGCTGCCGAGCCGCAACGTGGGCCGCGCGCGCGGGTGAGGTGAGGAGAGGAAGGCCGGGCTGGCTTGGGCTGGCTTAGCAGATCGGCTGGCCGAATGGCTGGCCTAACTCTCTTTCTCCTTTTCTATTTTCATTTTAGTGTATATATACATATATTGCCCATTTTAAATATTGAGTAAATACAAACATAAATTGCAATAAATCCCAAATGTGATGCATAAGTTATTATTCTATGTGAATGGAATTAAAATGCAAACTACACTCCTTTATTTACCAATTTCATAATGAAACCTATATGCTTGCACAAGAAAATTGGGTTTTCACAATAAATAAATGAAAAATTTTAATTGGTTGGGATTTTTAGATTGTGTGGATTTTTAGGGTTGTTACAGTCCTCCCCCCTCATTAGGATCTCGACCTCGAGATTCAGAGATAACGTACCCATCGAAGAGGTAAGGAAACATAATCCGCAAGTCCGATTCTTTCTCCCACGTAGCTTCCCTTTCAGTGTGATTGCTCCACTGTACCTTGCACATCGGAATAGTCTTGTTCCGCGTCTCCTTGGTATCCCGTGCCAAGATCTTGATTGGATGTTCCTTGTATTCAAGTGTGTCTTGCAGGTCTAATGCATCCGTAGGAACTTGCTCCTCGGGAAGCTTCAAACACTTCCTTAATTGCGAGACATGGAACACGGGGTGTACTCCAGATAATTCCTCCGGTAGTTCCAGCTTGTAAGCAAGCTTTCCAACCCTTTTACAGATCTTGTATGGCCCAACATATCTTGGTGCCAATTTCCCTTTTACATGGAATCTGACGGTGCCACGAAGCGGAGATACCTTGAGGTAGACATAATCCCCAACCTTGAACTCAAGCTCTCTACGTCTTCTATCTGCATAGCGCTTTTGCCTACTTTGTGCAATCCTCAAATTCTCTCTTACTTGGGCAACACCTTCTTCTGCTTCCACAATCTTAGCAGGACCGAAGAATGTCCTTTCACCTGGTTCTGACCACATTAACGGGGTTCTGCACGGTCTTCCATACAACGCTTCAAATGGAGACATCTTAATGCTTGTCTGATAACTGTTGTTGTATGAGAACTCGGCGTGGGGTAGATAGCTCTCCCATCCTTCCTTGTACCTCAATACGCAAGCACGTAACATGTCCTCGAGAATCTGGTTCACTCTTTCTGTTTGCCCGTCTGTTTGCGGGTGGTATGCTGTGCTATAGTCGAGCTTGGTCCCGATGGACTTGTGCAAGGATTTATAGAACTGTGATACAAACTGTGATCCTCGGTCAGATATAATACTCAGAGGTGCCCCATGTAACTTCAAAATGTTTGATACGTACAGATCTGCTAGCTTTTCAACTCTATACTTCCTTTTGACCGGTATAAAATGTGCAACTTTGGTTAGACAGTCCACTATTACCCATATAGAATCATATCCATGCTCGGATCGGGGCAGTCCTATTATGAAGTCCATGGATATGCACTCCCACTTCCATTCTGGTATCTCAACTGGTTGTAGCAACCCTGCTGGTCTCTGATGTTCGGCCTTGATTCTATTGCATGTATCACATCGGGCTACATGCCCTGCAATGTCTGTCTTCATATTCTCCCACCAGAAGTGCTTCCTTAGATCATGGTACATCTTGGCTGACCCTGGGTGAATGCAATATTTGGAGTCATGCCCTTCTGACAGAATCTCTTCTCGTATCGCTGAATCCGTCGGTACACAGATTCTATCTTTGTACCATACAGTTCCCTGCTCATCTTCTCGGTATTCGGGGCCTCTTCCCAGCTTCATCAAACCTCGGATATAGTCTATCTCAGGACAGTTCTTTTGCGCTTCACGGATCCGTGAGGTGAGATTGTACTTGACGCGAAGCTCATTTAGCATGCCATAGGAGACTACCTCGAGCTGAAATGCGTCGAACTCTCTCCTGAGCTCAGGCGGCATAGAGTTGGTGATGAGGGTATGGCAGTAGCTTTTGCGGCTAAGTGCATCAGCGACAACATTAGCCTTTCCTGGGTGGTAATGGATCTCAAGATCATAGTCCTTGATGAGTTCTAGCCATCTGCGGTGCCTCATATTCAGATCTTCTTGTGTGAAGAAGTACTTCAGGCTCTTGTGGTCAGTGTAGATGTCACATTTGTTGCTCATCAGATAGTGTCTCCAAATCTTGAGTGCATGTACCACGGCTGCAAGTTCTAGGTCATGAGTCGGGTATCGCTGCTCATGTTCCTTCAACTGTCTTGAGGCATAAGCTATCACTCTTCCTTCTTGCATTAGTACACAGCCCAAACCTTGCCGAGAGGCATCACAATATACAACAAAATCTTTGTGAATATCTGGCAGGGCTAGTACAGGTGTAGTAGTGAGCTTCTCCTTCAAGGTCTGAAAACTCTTCTCACATTCAGGAGTCCATATAAACTTGTTCTCTTTCTTCAGCAAGTTGGTCATGGGTCTTGCAATCTTGGAGAAATTCTCAATAAATCTGTGATAGTATCCTGCAAGTCCCAAAAAGCTTCTGATTTCTGACACATTACAGGGTTGTTCCCACTCTTTCACAGCTTCAATCTTGGCTGGGTCTACCGCGACTCCTTCTCCTGACAGTACGTGTCCAAGGAAAGCAACTTCCTCAAGCCAGAATTCGCACTTGGAGAATTTGGCGTATAGCTGGTTGCGAGACAACCTCTCCAATACGGTCCTCAGATGATGTTCATGTTCCTCTTTTGTGGCTGAATAAACCAATATATCATCAATGAATACCACCACAAACTTGTCTAGCTCATTCATGAAGATCTTGTTCATCATGTTCATGAAGTATGCTGGAGCATTAGTGAGTCCAAATGAGACTACTGTGCACTCATACTGTCCATATCTAGTGACAAATGCAGTCTTCGGGATATCCTCTTCCCTGATCTTCATCTGATGATACCCTGATCGGAGATCGATCTTTGAGAAGTACTTGGCCTTACTCAATTGATCTAACAGATCATCGATGCGGGGCAATGGGTACTTATTCTTGACTGTAACCGCATTCAGATTCCGGTAGTCAATGCATATCCTCATCGTGCCATCCTTCTTCTTGACAAACAAAACGGGAGATCCCCAGGGCGAAGCACTAGGCCTAATGAAGCCCTTCTCCAGTAATTCTCCTAGCTGCTTCTTGAGTTCCTTCAACTCATCAGCCGATATTCTGTAGGGTCTTTTGGCAATCGGTGCAGTTCCTGGCATCAGCTCTATAACAAACTCCACATCTCTATCTGGTGGCATTCCTGGTAACTCCTCTGGAAATACGTCATTGAATTCACAGACTACTGGCACATCTCTGAATGTCAGCTCCTTTTTATCTGCCTTAGTCTCCAGAGCACATAGGAGGGCTTGGATTCTCCTGGTTTGGGGTATACATCGGACGGCCGTTCCCCAAGGGTGGGTTACCTGAACATATCTAGGTGAACAAGATATCACTCCCCGGTGTTTGGTTAGCCAGTCCATGCCTAAGATGACATCTAAGCTATTGGAGGGTAGTAGGGTTAGGTCAGCTCGAAAGTCAAGTCCCTCGATTGTGATTATCACTCCCCTACATATGTGAATGCTTCTGAAGGTTCCTAAGGGCGAGCTAGTTAGGATGGGGTTTGCTCTCGGGGTTACAGGTATGTTATGCTTACGTGCAGTAATTATCTTGTAGTGGTTTAAGTAGGAGTTAGATGTTTTCAACGATTTAAATGAATTAAAACATTTTTCATGCTATCCTACACTCAACCAAAGAAGCATAGAGAACCATAAGAAGCATAAGATCCAAATGTCACTCATCACATGGTTACTATTAAAAAAGGATGTTCCTAGCTGCTAAGAAGATCGTGCTATGCGCAGATAGCCAATGACAGGACTACTCATGGTATCACTAGTCTAAGGGCCACGCAGGGTCCCATAAGCTACTGGTGCATAAGGTCAAGTACAGCGTCGGGTATGCGGCTGTCCTCTGCCTCGATCTCGTCGTCGGTCATGGTCAGGCGCGTGACATAGTCGAGTGCTACTGCTAGCTCTGGAGTGGCCTCAATCTCCTGTATCCTTTGAGACGGACACGCTCTCAGGTTGAGCGTAGTGGGTGGTACGCGGAAGTCTCCCTCCCGGGGCTTCACCATCTCCAGTGGGGGAAGCGAACTCTGTACCTTCCGGACCTAAATAGCTCTCCTGGCATCGGACTGCTTCCAAGCTGTCTCTGTCCTCCGTAGCTTGTCCTTTAAGAACTCCACCATCTTCACGCGGTCGATCAGAATCCCTTGGTTGCGGGTGGACTTGTCCTCGGCTTTCTCCAACTGCTTCTCCAACTCCCTGATCCTGGAACGCAACGTGATCATCTCGACTACTCTGTCTCTGCTCCTCTGCTCCCTCTCAGCAAGTGCTCTCTCCTTGTCGTCCAGCCTCCTCTGTAATCCCAACACTCTACTGTTCAGGTAGTCATTGCGAAGCCCAAAATCTCCGATCTTGTCTCGCAAGTCGGCGATCTAGGCTCGGTGTAACTCATCACGGCGCTGCATCTCCAACTGCAAGTCAGTGACTGCTCTGCTCAAACTCTCCAGGGTCTGAGTCCCTTTCTGCAAACTGTCCTCGACCTCTGCCATGCGTGCTCGGTCACGCTGCCTCCTTCGCTCCAATGAGATGATGAACTCGTCCTGCTCCTGGAGGTGGTGTGCCACTATGCGTAGGCAGGGGTCAGTCTCGGCCTGAACGATCTGGCTGGTGTACAGAATCCTCTGGATGGGGTCAGGGTGCAGCTACAAAGCCTGAGGTAGCAGACGGAAGTGGGTCCCCTTAAGGTACTCGTATGCTGTGTACACAACTGCGCGTAGTACCTTGCGGGAGACAGACTGTACTCCGTCCTCCACAGTCTCTCCAGCAGTGTAGTTAGTAAAAACCGGCATTCCTGGAAGGGTCAGGCTGACGGGTGTCTCAACTCTGGTAGTGACAGGTCCTTCAAACCTCTTAGCCTCGACAAGCTTCCCTCGGCTGAAGTACTGGATCTGTTCAGACGGTGCTCCCAGCTCCTCCAGCACCTGGCGTAGTACCATGGCAAATCCGCCGTGGTTCCTCCCATTGATCGGGATCTCAATAGTGTCATCGTGCAGTGGACGAAGTGGTGGTCCAAGGCTGGTCATCTGCGAATTTTTCAAGAAACGGATTAGCAGGTCTATGTATTAGATAAGCCATTGCATAAAAAGTGAATGCAAGGTCGGTAATATAACCGAAAGAGAGTCTGGTTTCCTATTCTAACGTCCATTTTCTATGGGTCTCGTCCTACAGTCAAGTATGGCTCTGATACCAACTGAAACGACCTCGATTTCCGCGAAGGGAAATCCACAGGCTCGAATTGTAATTCAACAGATGCTTGGGACAATCCATGAAATTACCCATATCTCAGTTGACACCAGGATCCATACAACGGTAATTAAGTCTTACATAAATACTTATTACATCGCCATACTGGCGGAGTCATCATTCAGAGAAGCTTTAGAAGATGCGGAAGCGATTCATCCTTCACGGCCAACTTGAGTGTAGCACGTGACCCTATTCCTCGTCATCATCTCCCTCGAAGTCATACTCATTCTCGTCACCTAACAACAAATTTATCAGTACGATTTGTACTGGCTACGGAGCCCACCTATGCAGCATTTGCTTTGTGGAAAGTGGATGCAAGGCTATACAAGCAGACCTATAGGCTGAGGTTTTCCTATGCAGCTGTAATCAATGTTTAATTAGTCAAGTTTTATCACCAGTTAACACCATTATCCATTTTCCCATCACCACATCTCACTTACCCACACCTCGCTCTCATTCGACAGGCCCAACTCCCTCTCGGGCCTATCTCAGTGGCACACTACCACAACGGGTACACTGCCGGAAAAATGTCATCCAGGGGGAGAGAAGAGAACACTCACTACACTAGTAGAAGCTTCACAGGAAGGGTCCATAGCCAACAGGTTGGCATATGTATCGATCGATCAACCATAAACTCTGCAGAGGTTTCTCTACCCACAAGATTAGCCATCATAGGTGTTGCACAAACACCTAGGCAGAATTCCGGGTGCTTGCTTGCCTAGGTCGATGCCACCCTACCACTCAGCCCTGGGATATTCCGGATCCTACACCGTTATGCTGAGACTGGGAGACACAGTACCGGGCCCATCCAGTGGTACTGTGCATCTCGAACGGAACGGGAACCCATCGACCGTCTCCGCCCACCCTTATCACCTTTCAACCTAGCAGTAGTGGCACCGTCCTACCAAGTAGTCCAGCCGTCTCCCGCCCATCAGAAGCGAGTGAGTAGAAAAGGATTCCCATGAACCTGAAACTAGTCCATCCTAGGTTTGACCAAGCAGGCATCTCCACTTAGGGGATACTCTCCCCGTGCCATCGCAGCACCTCCGTCCTCGGGCTTCAAACCACCAAGGCTATCCCACCCGGGACCTCCTCAACAACTTCACCCGCCACAGGTATCTCGCTTGGGGATGCCCAGGTTGCACCCCCGGCACGACTTGCCCCATGGGCTTGTCTCACATCCCACTTGGTCGACATCAACCCTTACCACGCACCCAAGACGCAAGCAGCACTCTCTCCCAGTGGTTATAATCAGTTATACACCGTCCCAATTCCACCACATAGCATATAGCAAGTAAAAAGTAGTGGAAGAGTAACAGTAAATTAAGCAGCAGCTAACCTAGCAGCGGACAGCAGGGTAAAGTCTTATCAAGGCAGGAAATTCAAATATACTACCATGCAACCAATCCATACATAATCATAAAGCAATAGCAACAATGTCATTTGCAATGCCTAGATAGGATCTAAGGATTTGGTGGGACGTGGCACCTTCGTAGTCGTCTCCTAGCTCCTGAAAGTACTCGTGGTCGTCCTCCTTAGTCAGATCCTCCTCCGGCTCTGAAATCGAACACGAAATAGTCGCGTCAGCGACTCCTATAGATTATTTCAGAAAAATCCAATAAAATAAAGAGCCAAATGCACACAAACATAGTCTTAGATTGTAGATCTCATTATTCTGAGAATTTTGATATACGGTGCGCAATTTTTGGACATCGTATGAATAAGTTATAAATTTCCAAAGATTATCCTATTTTCTGAAAATGGAAAATGGTCGATTAATCAGGGGCAGCTCGGGATTGGTCCACGTGGCGCGCGGGTCCAGTAGTGCGGCAAGTGGCGCCTCATCAGAACACAAACCCGATGGTCGCCCACCAGGTGTTCGATGCTGGTTCCCAGAGAGTTGCCGGCGTTGGCGTAGATCGGCGTGGCTCGGCGGTGGTCGGGGGTAGCTCGGCTGTGGTTGGGGGTAGCTCGGCGGAGCTCGGCGGTGGTCGGGGGTAGCTCGGCGGAGCTCGGCATAGTTCGGCGGTGGTCGGGGGTAGCTCGACGGAGCTCGGCGTAGTTCGGCTTAGCTCGGCGGAGCTCGGCGTAGTTCGGCTTAGCTCGGCGGGGCTCGGGCGAATCGGAGATTCGGGGCGCCGAGGGTGCCGCTCTCCCGAGGTCTCCCGCGGAGGCTCGGGCGAATCGGACATTTGGGCGCCGAGGGGGCTGCTCTCCCGAGCTCTCCCGGTGAGGCTCGGGCGAATCGGAAATTTGGGCGCCCCAGGGTGCCGCTCTCTCTCCCGGTGAGGCTCGGGCGAATCGGAAATTTGGGCGCCGAGGGGGCTGCTCTTCCGAGCTCTCCCGGTGAGGCTCGGGCGAATCGGAAATTTGGGCGCCGAAGGGGCCGCTCTCCCGAGGTCTACCGGGGAGGCTCGGGCGAATCAGACATTTGGGCGCCGAGGGTGCCGCTCTCCCGAGGTCTCCTGGGGAGGCTCGGGCGAATCGGAGATTTGGGCGCCGAAGGGGGCTGCTCTCCCGAGCTCTCCTGGGGAGGCTCGGGCGAATCGGAGATTTGGTGCGCCGAGGGTGCTGCTCTCCCGAACTCTCCTGGGGAGGCTCGGGCGAATCGGAGATTTGGGTGCCGAAGGGGGCTGCTCTCCTGAGCTCTCCCGGTGAGGCTCGGGCGAATCGGAAATTTGGGCGCCCGAGGGTGCCGCTCTCCCGAGCTCTCCCGGTGAGGCTCGGGCGAATCGGAGATTTGGTGCTAGCAGGGTTCCAGGGCGTCTGTTCAAGGCGGCGGTGTCTCTCCGGTGCGGCGGACGATGGCAGGGCGGCTATGACCATACTTCGGCAAGACAAGGCTCGGCTTTCCCCAATTGGCGTGCTCAGGCAGTCGTCCGACCAGATGGTGGCGGGTTAGAGTCGTGGTATGGCCTCCTTCTCTCCCTCGGCATACGGCGGTTCTCCGACGAGGTGGAGGCGCACGTAGCCAAGGCGACAGACATGATTCGGGGCTCGGCTATCTAGCGGCGGTGCCGAGGCAGACTTGGCGAACCTCGGCGGCCTTTCTCCGCAGCGCGAGGCGACCGGGGGTACTCGGAACGGATTTTAGGCGAGGCACAACGTGTCGGCGGCGATGTCGCCGCGACTGTGAGGTTCCGGCGGGGCTAAGGAGGTCTTCTAGGAGATGCATACGCCTCCAGGGTCTATGGTGATGGTATACAAACTACCAATTTTGGCTACCGAGATTCCCAAGGTGCTCGGTTGTGGCGGCGGCGTGTCGCCGACGACGGCGGAAGGCGGCAACGCGGCTACGACCAAGTATTGGTTCAATCGAATGCGGTCTTGTCAAATTGGTGAGGCCAGAGAAGCATACAACACTCTGGTGGTGAACTTTAGCCATGGCATGACCTTCCTTTGGCGACGGCTCGCGGCGGCGCTCCGGTAAGGTCGCGGCGCACGCGGCCAAGGCGATTCAGGCTTCCTCTAGCGCTTAGATCCGCGTAGCTAGCTTAAGGGGTCATGGCGGTGCTCCACGACGCTCTAACCTATACGGGTGCTAGTCGGATTGCTCGGAACGGGTGATTCGGCGTCGGAACGCGTCGGTGGCGAGCGCGCTCCGCCGAGAATGCGTCGTGCTGCGTTCTCGGTCTAGCAAGCTTGCAGTCCGGGGGTTTCGGCCGGTCGAATGAGTGCATGGTGCAGGTGATCTTCCCGAGCCGGTAAAGGCTCGTGCCTGCGCGTCCTGAGGGTGGAACGCCATGGCAAAAGCAGGGCAAGGTTCGGACATGGCGTGCGATGGCTCACCGTGGTGTCGGTGAAGCTAGGATGGCGGTGCAGTGGCAAGTCGGAGCCATGCAGAGCGATCGCAGTGCCGTGCTGCTCCTCGTCCGCAGCTCGGACTTCTCCTCCGTGTCCGGCTCCGGCGTGCTCCGCGGCGGCGGCGCTCCGACAGCTTCTCCTCCTCTGCTCCGCCCTTCTCCTACGCTCTCTCTCTCGGTTTGGTGCAGTGTGCCGGTCTGTGCTGTGGTGGCGGCGAGGCGAAATGAGGGTAGGGCTTCGGGGTGAGCTCCTTTTTATAGGCGAGCTTGGCCAGCTCCAATGGCGAACGGTCCTGATCGCGCTCGACCGATCGAAGGGCCGTGGCTCGAGTGGATCTAGGGCTCCGGATGGGCGCGGGTTCGCTTGGCGGCCAAGAAAGGAGGGGACAGGAGGGAGACAGCGGGGTCAGGGCTCTGCCATGCTGTCGGCTGTGGGACTGGGGTCACGCCATTCGCGTGACACCCCCGGCAGGCGCGTCGCCTTCGTGAGGAAGACGAACAGTGGGGGGGCGAGAGCGGCTGACAGGCGGGGCCGGGTTGGCAGCGAGCGCGAGCGTGTGTGTGCCGGTCGCGTGCGCGCTGCCGAGCCGCAACGTGGGCCGCGCGCGGGTGAGGTGAGGAGAGGAAGGCCGGGCTGGCTTGGGCTGGCTTAGCAGACCGGCTGGCCGAATGGCTGGCCTAACTCTCTTTCTCCTTTTCTATTTTCATTTTAGTGTATATATACATATATTGCCCATTTTAAATATTGAGTAAATACAAACATAAATTGCAATAAATCCCAAACGTGATGCATAAGTTATTATTCTATGTGAATGGAATTAAAATGCAAACTACACTCCTTTATTTACCAATTTCATAATGAAACCTATATGCTTGCACAAGAAAAATGGGTTTTCACAATAAATAAATGAAAAATTTTAATTGGTTGGGATTTTTAGATTGTGTGGATTTTTAGGGTTGTTACACTTGTCTATAGCAAAAACAATAGCCAAGAGTTCTTTCTCAGTTGTTGGATAATTAAGTTGTGCTCCTGTCAGAGTTTTATTAGCATAGGCAATTGCATGATGCTTCCTATCTTTAGTTTGTCCCAAAACTGCCCCCACAGCATAATCACTAGCATCACACATAATTTCAAAAGGTAAAGACCAATCAAGGGGTTGAATGATTGGTATAGAGATGAGTGCTTGCTTAAGGGTGTTAAAAGATTTCATACAAGCATCATCAAAATCAAAGGGAGCATCCTTGGCTAGCAAGTTTGTAAGAGGTCTAGTAATATGTGAAAAGTTTTGTATAAAGCGTCCATAAAAGCCAGCATGACCAAGGAAACTTCTAATTCCTTTAACATTAATAGGAGGAGGTAGTTGTTCAATAACTTCAATTTTAGCTTTGTCTACCTCTATCCCTCTTGCAGACACTAAGTGTCCTAGCACTATTCCTTCTCTAACCATAAAATGACATTTTTCCCAATTAAGGACTAAGTGCTTTTCTTCACATCTTTACAAAACCTTGTCTAAATTTTCAAGACAATCATCAAAAGTTTTTCCATAAACAGAAACAAACAACATCCTACGGTAGGTATAGGTTCCATAAGGACAGGTAAAGGTGGTTTTGCTCTGATCATCAGGGTGGATAGGAATTTGATGATATCCAGAATATCCATCAAGGAAGGAAAAGAAAGAGTGGTTTGCCAATCGCTCTAACATCTCATCGATGAAGGGCAAAGGGAAGTGATCTTTCCTTGTTGCCTTGTTGAGTTTTCTGTAATCTATGCACATCTGCCATCCAGTGATGGTTCTATGAGGGATTAACACATTCTTGTCATTCTTGACAACTGTCATGCCTCCCTTTTTAGGCACGACTTGGACTGGGCTTACCCACTTACTATGCGGCACAGGATAAATAATCCCGGCGTGCAATAGTTTCAAAACCTCTTTCTTTACAACCTCTCTTCTCACATTGTTAAGCCTACACTGTGGCTCTCTAGATGGTATGATATTAGGATTAGTTGGAATGCGATGGGTGCAAAGAACAGGACTAATTCCTTTTAGATCTTGGAGAAAAGTTGATCGATGCTTTTCCAAGACAGTGATCAAGCGAATGGTCTCTACTTGGGAGAGTTTATCACTAATGATCACTGGAGATTGCATATCTCCATCTAGGAAAGCATATCTAAGACCGGCTGGCAATGGCTTGAGCTCAATAGGAGGTTTAGGTGGCACTAGGAATTCATCAAGGGGTAAAGGTTCTGGATTTTTGGCTTCTTCCTCGATGAAGAACTCTTTATCTTCTTCAAGATGGGATTCTCTCAGAAAAATCAAGGGCTGCTACCGTGATCTCACTAATTGGATCAGGCTCAGGACATGGCTCAGTCTTAGCATTTAAGGAACGGGTGATGGACAAAGGGAATCTAAAGTTTGGTCCTCAGTGAACATTGATTGTCCCAGTTTGTCCTTCTTGAATAAGTCTTCCAATGGGTTTGCCTATCAACGGGTCGAACTCCATGACATCAAAGATATAAAAACTTAGATGGAGAATGGTGTCATTTACCAAAATAGGGAGCACATATAAAATTCCTAAGCTTGGAATAATGTGCCCGGAAGAACTTTTCAAGAGCTTTGTTGTTGGGGCTAGTGGCATGTCTATTGATAAATCTTGGGCAAAAGATGCCGAAATGATATTAACACCCACAACTGGATTGTAGAAAGCTTCAAAAGGGCCTTTATGGATTTGGCATTTGATTAGGATAGAAGATGAATCCAATCGGATCACATGAGACGAAACCTCTGATTCTTCTAACCAATCATTGCAAATTATGGCTATGAGCTCTCTTGTGGTCTTTCTACAGAAGAATACTTCAGGAGGTTCTATAGGTTCTAAAGATGGTTTCTTGGCCTCTGTTGACACTTCTTAGCGCAACCACCAGAGACAGGGTGTTAGGCTATCTCTGATAACGGCGCCAGAAGTGCCCTGAGGGGTATTTCTTATGTCTATTGTATAATTTCGCAAGCGCACAGAATATACTGCTGTAACACTTCACCCGGGAGTATTCCAAGGTATCGTTATTTATTTTATCCCAAGGGAAAGTGGTTGCTAGGAATAATTAATAAAAGAGAGAGATCCTTAAGTCTATAGCAACTTAGTATCAACTAGTGATAGGGGGGGTAAATCGATATATAGAGGAAGACACCAAGACACAACAAGGTTTTAGAATAACTAAGGATAACTAGTAGAGTATAGCTAGGTGGGAGGACAACGAGTGAGTATAAGACTCCTATGACACTTAGTTTACTCTTGTGAACTATCTTATCAAATGGATGAATTATATTAAGACAGCTACCTTACTTCCGGTGTGTACGGGGTAGTGCGAAACAATAGAGGATATAACCTCTACCCGAAGCGCCTACTCACTTATAGGAGCCTACCTTTTAAGAACTTGCCTAAAACACGTGGAGGGTTACTAAGACTAGATAGGGCTGTCACCACCTGCTAGGACCCAAAAACAATCCGTGCGACAAGCAGCTTTCATGGGTAAGATCTAGCCTAAACACCACGCTTACACTAATTCTCACTACTCTAGCTGGGTACTAAACAGCTAAAGCACCCTATGATAGGCAATGAACTACACACGTGAGCTGGTTACAGGATCACTATCTAATATAACTCAACTATAAGGTAAGACAAGACACCACAATACTATAATGAATAGTAAAGCACTAAGTAAAGACATAGTAAAGTAAAGTAAAGATAATATATTGATAAAGGTAATGTCTTACAAAAGGAAAGGTACAAGAGCTATACCAGACTCTCCAGCAGACGACTCCGGAGACCTCGAGCGTAGCTCGACTCGACTCTAACTCCCACACTAGACTAATACTACTACTAAAGAGTGGAACTCTAGCTTCTCTTGTCTCTTATGTATCTTGTGTGTCTTGAAGAGAGTGATGGTAGCCTCTATTTATAGGGAGAGTGGAGGGGCACCATGTCATCGATCCGTGTGCTCCTTGCCTCTCCTCCTTTGGATGAACCACCTCAAAACCGCCATAGGATGGATGGCAGTGGTGAATTCATCACGTGGAAGGCATGCAGGAAGGCGGTGGGGGCCAACTGACCTGGCTGGGCACTCGGCTGACCCCCTATGATAGGTGGGCCCGGCAGGTGTGGTCCCCACCAGTCATAGAGTGTTGCCTTGTCCTGGTTCTGTCTTGATTCTTGATCCGTGTGCTTTGATTCTCCACCGTTGAATGAAAACACATGTTGATTTGATGGTTGAAATGAGCTGGATGGAGTCTCACACGGATCATGCCACGTCACCAGAGGCAGGTGGGCCCCATGGTAGGGTCGGCCAATGCACACATGGGCCCACACTGAGCTCTCCTCTCTTCTACGTGATGTCTTGAGTCATTTGTTGAAGTGTGATGACTTGGTTCCTAAATATGTGGTTCAGCCGACCCAACATAATGGGCTCCAAGTGCTCCAATTTGTTCTGTTTTGATCTTCCCTGCATTCACAAGCTAAGAGTACAAGTGGAACTAGTTATTGATAAAATGTGTTCATGATATGTTTATTCTCCCTTGATTCCGAGGCCTGTTGACGGTGTTTGAATCTAGATTTTCATGGTTTATCCACCACCAACAAGATCCCCCAAGCATAACCTTTGCTCGTCCCGAGCCATTTATTTAAACTTAGCCTCGGTGGATCAGGAGTTGCTATAATGTTCATGTTTCAATAGTACCATGTGCACAACAAAATACTTCTCTTTTGAATGGAAAAATTGGCTATAAAAATTCACCCATATTACCTTAGTCCTTTATGGGGCTAATGACCTTTCCTTTGCCTGAGGTGGTTGAGAGACAGAACAGTTTAACTTGAGCACTACTTTTCTCATTCTTTGCAAGTTTCATACTGGAGGTTTTAGCAATGTTTTGCAAAATAAAACTTAATGTTCCTCATATGGTTCTCTCATGTCACTCAAATAGTGTATGATTCCTTACCAAGGCACAAAGTACATGTTGCCTTCTCTTTGTTATCCTACTTCTAAAATGGCTTATGTGGAGCTTAAGGTAGGAATGAAAGAGTATAGCATACTTACTTTGCATATGTTGTAGAGTCAAAGCTTGGATCCAAAGAGAGAAGTGTCATGCCCTTAGATCAAGATGTGCAAGTGTGTGAAAAATATGAACTATAATGCTCCTCTATTTGAAATTGTATCTCTCTCTAATATAAATTTTTAGAGACATGGATATCATTTTTCCTTTCTTTATTCATGAGCCTAGACTTGATCATATATTTTTCTTTTCTTTTCTATGGACTTCCCATGTCCACTTTTCTTTCTTTTTATTTTGCATAGCCTTTTGTCTCCTCTACCATAATAACTAAGAGAGATTTTCTATGACTTTAACACATGGAGCATTTATTTGGTGGAAATAAAAGGCATGTGGTTGTGTACTTCCAGTGTAGAAGCGGCATATAAATGTGGTGTGTACGTGATCTTGATCTTGGGAGCATGATAAGACTCTCAATAAGGGTCAACAAGACTTGACAAAACTCCATACAAAGCAAATAACTTATGTAGAAGGTTTAACACATGTGTAGCATATATGGCTATGGTAGGAATTTATTACCACTGAGGAACAATAAGGTTTTGATTGTTTAAGAAATAAATATCCAGTAATCATGCATGCTTAGAACAATATTATAGCAGCTCTTGTTTTACCATATCATATCTCACAACAACTTAGACTTACTTCTAGCACTTAGCATCCATAAAGTTTTCAGGTTCATGATGATTTAAATGAGCCAAGTGATCCATACTCAAAGAAATACTAAGTTGTAAAGTAGGCATTAAAGAAACATTAACAGAGCAACTATTCATCATTTCCATGAGAAAGATAAACATTCATGAGACATATGGATTTAAGGGATATATTTTTGGTATTTTTATCTTATGCATTTTTTTAAATGCAATAAATTAGAATAATGTAAACAGCTAGGATGGAATACTTACCTTGGTGGGGGAGAGGATCTCCCTCAAGCTTGTCTTTTTGCTTATTGTGGCAGCGGATAGTATTGGAACCATCCCGCCCAGCGTTGTGCTTCTTCATCTTGTATGGCTTGCAATAATTGGGCATTTTGTAGTGCCATACTTAGAGTTGCATCTTGCTCAGCTTGCATTGCACCCATGTCGTTGATGAGTTGATCCATTTCCGATCCTTGGTTTCGATGACCCCTCGCCCGTGTGGACAGACGAGGAGTGCGCACTCTTGGAGTGTGCTGTTGAGGTCGTTCCGTGGACCCTGAAATGTCCATGGAACTTGCCTCATCGCCTTCTTCTTCATATCCCCCTGCAGCTCATGAGGTGCCGCCTTGCTCAAATTGAGTGGCTTGTGACATGCTCATTGTCACCCTTCTTGTTCCTGTGTTGTCCAGAAGGACAGAGTCGATGATGCCGGTATGTTCATAATCGCGGTATCGGATGGAGAGGTACCTTTGGTACTCTTCTTGGTTCAGCATGAGGCCTCTCTCGGGGTCGAGCGTCCTCTCAGGAGGCACTCCAAAGCTTTGTCTCGGTGGAGCTTCTCTTCCTTCATCTTCATCATGGCGGGGTCATCGGGAGGAACTCCCTACGAGACTCTTGGCCTTCTTGAATGCGGAGGAAAACTTCTTCATCTTGCAGCAATGAGACAACACAAGAACACACTAGGACAACAAGGATTAGCGTTAGCATTAGCGTTAGCTATCCCTATGTTAGTAGTCCTTGCAGGGTATGGTCACCTCCACAAACCGTTCTTGTGGGTAGGAGTACTCCACAAACAAGATGTTGAGAGCAAAGATGAGAGTAAGACAAGCTTCTACTACTACAATATTTTTAGATTTTTGGTTTGAGTGGCTAACTACAACTAAACTTGAGAAAAGAACTTTCTCAAATGGAGAGAAGAAGAGAGATTGTGTGCTCGAGATGATTCAACTAGTTTGGGTGTGGAAATGAGCACACAATGCATGGATATTTATAAGGCGAGAAGGGCTGGTGACCAGGCCACAAGGGCCAGGTCGGCCGACCCCACATTGGTAGTGTTAGAGCTGCTTTCACCTTTGGACAGGGAATCTATTTGAATTCAAACACAATTTTATAGACAGGGCTTTAAACATGGTTCGGCCGACCCATGTTTCGTCCCCTTTTCAGCTTTAAACAGTGTGTTTCACTTTGTCCAGTAAAGTAAAAACTAGGGGTGGACCAAAAGTGATGAAATTTTCAGAGATTCGCTTGTCTAGTGCTTTGTGAAAGAGAAAGGTGTGTGACTGTTGATGGTAGATATACCACGAAAATCCACATTCAAACACCGTCAACAGGCTTCGGATTCAAGGGAGAATAAACATATCATGAACATATTTTATCAATAACTAGTTTCACTTGTACTCTTAGCTTGTGAATGCAGGGAACATCAAAACAGAACAAATTGGAGCACTTGGAGCCCAATATGTTGGGCCGGCCGAACCATGTATTTGGGAACCAAGTCATCACACTTCAACAAATGACTCAAGACATCACGTAGAAGAGAGGAGAGCTCAGAGTGGGCCCATGTGTGGGTCGGCTGACCCCACCATGGGGCCCACCTGGCTCTGGTGACGTGGTAGGATCCATGTGACACTCTACCCAGCTCAATTCCACCATCAGATCAACATGTGTTTCCATTCAACGGTGGAGAATCAAAACACACGGATCAAGGCGTGAAACAACACGATCAAGAAAGAACCAGCGTAAGGCAACACTCTATGACTGGTGGGGACCACACCTGGCCGAGCCCACCTGTCATAGGGGGACAGCGGACCCCCTGGTGCCTGGCCAGGTCAGTTGGCCCCCACCGCCTTCCTGCATGACTTCCACGTGATGAATTCACCACTGCCGTCCATTCTGAGGTGGTATTGAGGCGGTTCATCCAAGGGAGGAGAGACAAGGAGCACGCGGATCGCTGACGTGGTGCCCCTCAACTCTCCCCTATAAATAGAGGCTGCCATCACCCTATTCAAGACACCCAAGATACAGAAGATACACAAGGGACAAGAGAAGCTCCATTCTTTAGTAGTAGTATTAGTCTAGTGTGGGAGTTAGAGTCGAATCGAGCTACGCTCGGAGTCTCCGGAGTCGTCTACTGGAGAGTCTGGTATAGCTCTTATACCTTTCCTTCTGTAAGACTTTATCTTTATTAAAATATTATCTTTACTTTACTTTACTAAGTCTTTACTTAGTGCTTTACTATTCATTATAGTATTGTTGTGTCTTGTCTTACCTTATAGTTGAGTTATATTAGATAGTGATCTTGTAACCAGCTCACGTGTGTAGTTCATCAAATGTCATAGGGTGCTTTAGTTCCTGGTATGCAACTAGAGTAGTAAGGCTTAGTGTAAGCGTGGTGCTTAGACTAGATCTTGCCTTTGAATGCCGCTTGTAGCACGGATTGTTTGTGGGTGCTAGCAGGTGGTGACCGCCCTGTCTAGTCTTAGTATCCCTCCACGTGTTTTAGGCAAGTTCTTAAAAGGTAGCTCCCATAAGAGAGTAGGCGCTTCGGGTAGAGGTTATATCCTATATTGTTTCGCACTATCCCCTACACACCGGAAGTAAGGTAGCTGTCTTAATATAATTCATCCATTTGATAAGATAGTTCACAAGAGTAAAGTAAGTGTCATAGGGGTCTTATACTCACTCGTTGTTCTCCCACCTAGCTATACTCTACTAGTTATCCTTAGTTATCTTAAAACCTTGTCGTGTCTTGGTGTCATTACCCTTTCCTCTATATATCGATTTACCCCCTATCAATAGTTGATACTAAGTTGCTATAGACTTAAGTATCTCTCTCTTTTTATTAATTATTCCTAACAACCACTTTCCCTTGGGATAAAATAAATAACGATACCTTGGAATACTCCCGAGTGAAGTGCTACAGCGGTATATTCTGTGCGCTTGTGGAATTATCCAATAGACATAAGATATACCCCTCAAGGCACTTCTGGCGCATTTATCGGAGATAGCGTAACACCCTGTCTCTAGTGGTTGCGCTAAGAAGTATCAACAAGCATTTTTGGCGCCGTTGCCGGGGAAAGCATTAGTCTAGGAATATTAATAAAAATTGAATCCGGAGTCTACTTTCAATTTAGTTATCGATTAGTGTTAGGGGCTTACCCCTGCCTCTGTTTCTCGTTATCGTGAAGCTAGACAGTGTATGAGCGGTTTCCAATTACCATCAAATTTCATTGAAGATCCTGAGAAATTGTTGAGGAGAACTAGACGCCATCAAGTTCCACCTCAAAGTTTCATTTCAAACATGAATCCGTTCGACGAAAGAGGCTCCGCACTATCAATCAAGGAAGCAATGGCCCAAAAGACCATCTATGAGTTCTCTGCACCGTCGGCTGATAACATTGCCACTGGTCCACAGCTCAACTTGGGGGATGCCACTTTTGAGCTCAAGCCAGCACTGATCAACATGGTGCAAGCCAATCCATTCTATGGGAAGCCGCATGAAGACACCAATGCCCATCTCCAACACTTCCTAGAGGTGTGTGGTACCTTCACTATCAAGAATGTCTCGGCAGACGCCATCCGTCTTTGCCTATTCCCATTCTCACTGCTTGGGAAGGCGAAGCAATGGTTCTATGCGAACAAGAATGAAGCTACCACTTGGGAGAAGTGCGCCAACGCATTTATCAAGAAATTCTTCCCAATGGGCAAAACCAGCGCTCTTCATGGAAAGATCTCAAGCTTCCAACAGCAAGCTGACGAGACGATTCCCGAAGCATGTGAACATCTCCAGGAGTACATTCGTGCTTGTCCTCATCATGGGATTGAAGAATGGCTCCTAATCTAAGGTTTCTACCATGGGCTGACTGGATTAGCCTGTAGTCACCTTGATGTTGCCGCTGGAGGAGCATTCCTGAAACACAATGTCAAGGATCCTAAAGACCTCATTGAAAAGATGGTTATCAATCAAGGATGGAATGAGGAGCGTGTCCAGCCCAAGAAAAGCGGCATGCACACCGTTCATGAGGTGGATATGCTCTCAGCAAAAATGGACCTCTTGATGAAAAAGATTGAGGAAGGTTCAAAAAAGGAACAAGAGGCCATTCGAACCACTGCCACCGCACGAGCAACTGAAGCTGATTCATGGTGCGAGGTATGTGGAGGAGAAGATCACTCGGGCAACATCTGTCCTATGAAGGAGGAAGTGAGCTTCATCAACAACAAAGAGGATGGTACTCGCGCCCCTTCTACCAAGGAAATCAAGGTAATGATTACAGCAATAATTTTAATAATTCTTATGTTAACCAACCTTCTCTAAAAGATCTTGTCTTAGGCCAATCTAAAATCAATGATAGCATAAACAAGAAAATAATGGCTAATGATAAGATTCTTGAAAATCTTAGTGAGAAAATGGATAGCTTTAACACTGCTATGAAAAACCAATTGAGCTTTAATAAAATGCTAGAAACACAATTAGCTCAAATAGCAGCAGCTGTCCCATCCTTCAAACAAGGTAAAATCCTAGGGAAACCTGAGGAACCAATTGAGGGTGTCAAGTTAATTTCCACGAGGTTTAGTAAGCCTCCGGTTAGGCCAAACCCGGGTTGCCTTCTTGATCCGCCATTCATGGCCAAGAAGAGTGACCCTGGCCATCCTACCATCACCTGCGAGATTGGGCCGCACACCTTCAACAACGCCTTCTGCGACCTTGGATCTGGAGTGAACATCATGTCCAAGGTAATGTATGAGAATTTGCTAGGGGGACCTTTGTACCCCACTTTTGTCAAACTGCAGATGGCGGATCAATCCATTCGGTTCCCCAAGGGATTGGCATGGGACATCCTTGTCAAAGTTCAAGATGAATACATCCCCGCCGACTTCATCATTCTTGACATGGGGGCCAACGACTAAGTCCCCGTCATCCTGGGAAGGCCGTTCCTCAACACCATGAACGCCATCATCTACGTGGGATCTAGCCAAGTCCACTTCCAACTCACAGGTAAGAGAATTAAATGTCCTTTCAAGGGCTATAAATCCATGCAACAGGCAAGGAAGAACCTATGGAAAAACAAGCCACAATATGCTCCCTGCCGAAAGAATCAACCGCCAAAGGCCAAAAAGGCCGAACTGTTAAGTAAGGCTGAGGCGGTGAACAAGGCTGACTCCGCCGAGTCACAAGCATCAACCAAGAAGGAATGGCGAAAGAAAGAGGTGCGATCATCACGATCCCCATCTCCGGGACCGACCAAAGCACCCGAAGAATGAACCCGAAAAGGAGAGGTCCTGCTCTACGGACCTAAAACATGGAGCCCTTGCTGGTAAGGTAAATCAGTATTTATCTCATATTTAAATTTTTGCATTTTTGCATTGCATTTCATATTTAATTTTTTGCAATAATTTATTTCGACAGAATAAAATATTTAGATAAATAAAACTTGAGTAGAACTGTGTTGCTCACACCTGAGGTGGTGGGACCACCCAAGGTGGGGTCGGCCGACCCTATCATGGGGCCCACTCACCTCTGGTGATGTTGGTCTGGTGTCCTGATCACTGTCTCAACTTTAATCACCAGTTAATTTTGAATTTGGTCGACCACCTTTTGTCATGGCCACTTTCACATGCTCCATGAGAATCCAACATCCACCACCATCCAAATTCTGAAAAGTGGACACTTTGGCATGCATTAGTGCTCCCATGGTCCATGGGAATCACTTTAAAGTATGTCCCCACTTTTGTCATACACCTTTCTCTTTCACAAAACACTAGACAAGGGAATCTCTAAAAATTTCATCACTTTTGGTCCACCACTAATCTTTGCTTTACTGGACAAAGTGAAACACACTGTTTAAAACTAAAAAGGGGACCAAACATGCGTCGACTGACCCATGTTTAAAGTCCTGTCTGCAAAATTGTGTTTGAATTCAAATAGATTCCCTGTCCAAAGTGAAAGCAGCACTGAACCTGTCAGGGGTGGGGTCAGCCGACCTGGCCCTTGTGGCCTGGTCACCAGCCCTTCTCCCCCTATAAATACCCTTGCATTGTGTGCACAATTTTACACCCAAACCAGCTGAATCTTTTCTCAAGTTTAGTTGTAGTTAGCCACTCAAAACAAAAACCCAAAAATATTGTAGTAGTAGAAGCTTATCTTACTCTCATCTTTGCTCTCAATATCTTGTTTGTGGAGGTGACCATACCCCGCAAGGACTACTAACATTGGGATAGCTAACGCTAACGCTAATGCTAACCCTTGTTGTCCTAGTGTGTTCTTATGTTATCTCATTGCTGTAGGAAGATGAAGAAGTTCTCCTCCGCATTCAAGAAGGCCAAGAGTGTCGTAGGGAGTTCCTCTCGATGACCCCGCCATGATGAAGATGAAGGAAGAGAAGCTCCACCAAGACAAATCTTTGGGGTGCCTCCCAAGAGGACGCTCGACCCCGAGAGCGGCCTCATGCTAGACCAAGAAGAGTACCAAAGGTACCTCTCCATCTAACACCGCGGTTATGAACATACCGGCATCATCGACTCTGTCCTTTTGGACAACATAGGCAAGAAGCCAAAATGTTGCAGGAACAAGAAGGGTGACAAGGAGTATGTCACAGGCCACTCAATTTGAGCATGGCGGCACATCACGAGCTGCAGGGGGATATGAAGAAGAAGGCGATGAGGCAAGTTCGATGGACATTTCAGGGTCCACAGAACGGCCTCAACAGCACACTCCAAGAGTGCGCACTCCCCTCCCGTCCACACGGGCGAGGGTTCGTCGAAACCAAGGGTCGGAAATGGATCAACTCATCAACGACATGGGCGGTATGCAAGTTGAGCAAGATGCAACTCTAAGTATGGCACAACAAAATGCTCAATTATTGCAAGTCATACAAGATGAAGAAGCACAACAATGGGCGGGATGGTTCCAATACTATCCACCGCCACAATGAGCAAAAAGACAAGTTTGGGGGAGATCCTCTCCCCCACCAAGGTAAGTATTCTATCCTAGCTATTTACATTATTTTAATTATCGCATTTAAAAAAAGCATAAGATAAAAATACCAAAAATATTTCCCTTAAATCCATATGTCTCATGAATGTTTATCTTCCTCATGGAAATGACGAATAGTTGCTCTGTTAATGTTTCTTTAATGCCTAGTTTACAACTTAGTATTTCTTTGAGTATGGATCACTTGGCTTATTTAAAATCAACATGAATCTGAAAACTTTATGGATGGTAAGTGCTAGAACTAAGTCTAAGTTGTTGTGAGATATGATATAGTGAAACAAGAGCTGCTATAATATTGTTCTAAGCATGCATGATTACTGGAGATTTATTTCTTAACAATCAAAACCTTATTATTCCTCAATGGTGATAAATTCCTACCACAGCCATATGTGCTACACATGTCTAAAACCTTCTACATAAGCTATTTGCTTTGTATTGAGTGTTGTCAAGTCTTGTTGACCCTTATTGAGAGACTTATCATGCTTAGGGTTTAGGGTTTAGGGTACGCAACCACATGCCTTTCATTTCCACCAAATAAGTGCTCCATGAGTTTAAGTCATAGAATATCTCTCTTAGTTATTATGGTAGAAGAGACAAAAGGCTATGCAAAATGAAAAGAAAAAGAAAGAAAGATGGACATGGAAAGTCCATAGAAAAGAAAAGAAAAATATATGAGCAAGTCTAGGCTCATGAATAAAGAAAAGAAAAATGATAGCCATGTCTCTAAAAATTTATTAGAGAGAGATACAATTTCAAATAGAGGAGCACTATAGTCCACTTTTTCCACACACTTGCACATCTTGATCTAAAAGCATGGCACTTCTCTCTTTGGATCCAAGCTTTGACTCTACAACATATGCAAAGTAAGTATGCTATACTCTTTCATTCCTACCTTAAGCTCCACATAAGCCATTTTTAGAAGTAGGATGATAAAGAGAAGGCAACATTTACTTTGTACCTTGGTAAGGAACCATACACCATTTGAGTGACATGAGAGAACCATATGAGGAACATTAAGTTTTCTTTTGCAAAACATTGCTAAAACCTCCAGTATGAAACTTGCAAAGAATGAGAAATGTAGTTCTCAAGTTAAACTGTTCTGTCTTTCAACCACCTAAGGCAAGGGAAAGGTCATTAGCCATATAAAGGACTAAGGTAAAATGTGTGAATTTTTGTAGCCAATTTTTCCATTCAAAAGAGAAGTATTTTGTTGTGCACTTGGTACTAAGGAAATATGAACATTGTAGCAACTCCTAATCCACCGAGGCTAAGTTTAATTATTTGCTCGGGACGAGCAAAGGTTAAGCTTGGGGGATCTTGTTGATGGTGGATATACTATAAAAATCCACATTCAAACACTGTCAACAGGCCTCGGATTCAAGGGAGAATAAACATATCAAGAACATATTTTATCAATAACTAGTTCCACTTGTACTCTTAGCTCGTGAATGCATGGAAGATCAAAACAGAACAAATTGGAGCACTTGGCGCCCAATATGTTGGGTCGGCCGAACCATGTGTTTGGGAACCAAGTCATCACACTTCAACAAATGGCTCAAGACATCACGTAGAAGAGAGGAGAGCTCAGAGTGGGCCCATGTGTGGGTCGACCGACCCCACCATGGGGCCCACCTAGCTCTGGCGATGTGGCAGGATCCGTGTGATACTCTACCCAGCTCAATTCCACCATCAGATCAACATGTGTTTCCATTCAACGGTGGAGAACCAAAGCACACGGATCAAGGCATGAAACAACACAATCAACCAGCACAAAGAAACACTCTATGACTGGTGGAGACCACACCTGGCTAGGCCCACCTGTCATAGGGGTCAGCCAACCCCCTGGTGCCTGGCCAGGTCGGTTGGCCCGCATCGCCTTCTTGCATGACTTCCACGTGATGAATTCACCACTGCCGTCCATTCTGAGGCGGTATTGAGGCGGTATATCCAAGGGAGGAGAGGAAAGGAGCACGCGGATCACTGATGTGGCACCCCTCAACTCTTCCCTATAAATAGAGGCTGCCATCACCCTCTTCAAGACACCCAAGATACACAAGATACACAAGAGACAAGAGAAGCTCCATTCTTTAGTAGTAGTATTAGTCTAGTGTGGGAGTTAGAGTCGAGTCGAGCTACGCTCGGAGTCTCCGAAGTCATCTGCTAGAGAGTCTGGTATAGCTCTTGTACCTTTCCTTCTGTAGGACTTTATCTTTATTAATATATTATCTTTACTTTACTTTACTTTACTAAGTCTTTACTTAGTGCTTTACTATTCATTATAGTATTTTTGTGTCTTGTCTTACCTTATAGTTGAGTTATATTAGATAGTGATCCTGTAACCAGCTCACGTGTGTATTTCATTGCCTGTCATAGGGTGCTTTAGTTGTTGGTACGCAACTAGAGTAGTAAGGCTTAGTGTAAGCGTGGTGCTTAGACTAAATCTTGCCTTTGAATGCCGCTTGTCGCACGGATTGTTTGTGGGTGCTAGCAGGTGGTGACAGCCCTGTCTAGTCTTAGTATCCCTCCACGTGGTTTAGGCAAGTTCTTAAAAGGTAGGCTCCCATAAGAGAGTAGGCGCTTCGGGTAGAGGTTATATCCACTATTGTTTCGCACTACCCCCTACACACCGGAAGTAAGGTAGCTGTCTTAGTATAATTATCCATTTGATAAGATAGTTCACAAGAGTAAAGTAAGTGTCATAGGAGTCTTTTACTCACTCGTTGTCCTCCCACCTAGCTATACTCTACTAGTTATCCTTAGTTATCCTAAAACGTTGTCGTGTCTTGGTGTCATTACCCTTTCCTCTATAGATTTACCCCCCTATCACTAGTTGATACTAAGTTGTTATAGACTTAAGGATCTCTCTCTTTTTATTAATTATTCCTAGCAACTGCTTTCCCATGGGATAAAATAAATAACGATACCTTGGAATACTCGCGGGTGAAGTGCTACAGCGGCATATTCTGTGCGCTTGCGGAATTATCCAATAGACATAAGAAATACCCCCAGGCACTTCTGGCGCCGTTATCAGAGATAGCCTAACACCCTGTCTCTGGTGGTTGCGCTAAGAAGTGTCAATAGCCATGTCCTGAGCCCGATCCAATTAGTGAGATCGTGGTGGCAGCCCTTGATTTTCTGAGAGAATCGTATCTTGAAGAAGATGAGGAGTTCTTCATCGAGGAAGAAGCCAAAAATCCAGAACCTTTACCCCTTGATGAATTCCTAGTGCCACCTAAACCTCCTATTAAGCTCAAGCCATTGCTAGCCGGTCTTAGATATGCTTTCCTAGATGGAGATATGCAGTCTCCAGTTATCATAAGTGATAAACTCTTCCAGGTAGAGACCATTCCCTTGATCACTGTCTTGGAAAAGCATCGATCAGATTTTAGCTATTCACTCTAAGATCTGAAAGGAATTAGTCCTGTTCTTTGCACCCATCGCATTCCAACTGATCCTAACATAAGCACAAGTGAGTTGTAGAGCACTAAGCCAAGCATAATCAAGGGAAACACATTCCCAAGGTGCAAGATACCTCTCACAGCCGGCCACAACCTCTATTTATAGCCCACAAGCCAAATGGAGTTGTTGCCCACTAAAACCGGCAGTCGGACCGAGCGTTAGACACATGCATGCGCCACCGTCGGACTATTATCCAGCGTCCTATGCCCCTGATCCTCGCCACATCTCACTAGCCGTTTGAAGATAGCCGTTGAAACTCAACGGCTAGTAGTTGCGCCAACTCCACACTGTTGGTATTCATTATGTGCAAATAGAATATATAAGATTCCGCAAGCGCACAGAATACTATTGTAGCATTTTACTGGGAGTATTCCAGGTATTGTTATTTATATTTTACCACAGGGAAACAATGGTTAAAGAATCTGATAGCTACCATCATGTATCTACTAACTTAGTAGACCAACTAGACTATAATAGGGGTAAGTGATAAATGATAGGAGTTATGCATAGATGACATAGACACACAGGAGAATTCTATGATGAAAGAGTAGATAGCTAAAGTGAGAGGACAAAGGGAGAGTTCAAGGTTCCTAAATACTTCTCTATTACTTGGGTTCTAAGTTTACTAAAGGATAGGTAGGTGAAGCAATCACACAATAGCACTTTGGAGCAACAGTACCTTTCCGATTCTCGAATACACTGGGAAGGGGTAATCGGGAGAAGGCTGCCAAAAAGCTCTATGAAACACCAACTCCGACATGGTGGAATACGAAGACCGATAGAGCTATCACCTCTGGGGCTATCACAACTAATCGTAAGAATTGGGCGTAATCTCAGGTAAACACTAGCCTAGACACCACGTCTACACCAATGAATACTACTCTAATCACACGTGATAACTAGAGCACTCAATAAGAACGGAGATCCTATGCCAAAGTATAACAACTATACTAACCAATCACATAATAAGCATATAAGTAAATAGAGAAGATATATATATAAAAGCATAAGTCTTACAAAGATGAGATACAAAGATATACCAGACCCCTGAAGACTTCTCCAGAACCGAAGCATGGCTCCGCTCTCCCTAACTCTCAACTAGAACTAATCTACTACATTGGAGAGAGGTTATCCTTCAATGGGCACCTCTCCATCCAATCCCCAACTAGAGAATATGAATTATAATAATGAAAGGGATGAAACCTAGGGGTTCCCTGGGGCTGTATATATTGGGGCGCCTGACCTCCTGTAACACCCGAAAAATTGCATTCTTTTAAATAGTGGGAATTTATTTAATTATGCAATTAGTTGACCATTCCAATATAGGGAAATAATAATTTTTCTCAAATATAAAATCAAACCTAGGTCATACACATGTATGATGCATTCATGCTGGAGCATTTCTTCTTTGTACTGTTGTAGATTATTTGAACTTCTCAAATATTTCAAAACCCAATTTGAAAATCCTTTTGGAAAATGTAAAGGAAATAGAGCAGAGCCCTTCCCCTCTCCTTTCTGGCCCGAGCAGCAGCTTGGCCTGTTTTCCACTCCCTGGCTCCAGCAGATCCAGGTCGGATGGCTCGAGGACAGCTCGGCCGACCTGCTCCCTCCCTTTCCCTTCCCCCATCCGACTGACGAGTGGGACCCACGGGTCAGCCCTTCCTTCTACACCTCCCTCGCCGCGCAAACAGAGACGCCGCTGCCGTGTTCATCCGCCGTGGCCGAGCACGCGCGCGCGAAGCGTCCCTCTGCCGTGACTGCCAGCCCGACCCCAGCGCTCGGTGCTACCGACCTGTGGACCCACAGAACAGCCCCTCCCCTGTTTCCCTCCGCTGCTCGCCGAGAGTCCGACGCGGGCAAGAAAGAAAACGGCCGAAGCCGAGTTCGTCGCCGCGCCGAGAGTCCGTAGCAGAGAAGAAACGGCCGAAGCCGATTTCTCCGCTCGCCGAGTTTGTTTCAATCTCCGAGATTGTCGTCACACCTCGGGAGTATTTAAGCAACGCCACACCCCCCCGTAGCCGTCACCTAACCCTAGCCGCCTCTTCTCGCCGCCATTGCCGAGCTCCCGCGAGAACCGAGCAGCCGCCGCCGCGAGCAATTGGCTCGATTCGCCACCAATTCCTCTCGGTAAGCCTTTGAGGAGCTTCGCTGTGATCTTGTGAAGTTCCCGAGCACTTTCCCCCTTCGATTTGTGCACTGACACGCCTCCGCCGCCGTTGCAGAGATCCACCGTCCGCCGGATCACGCCGCGAGCTATCTCCGAGTCGATTTCCGACCTTCCCACCACCCTAGGTGAGCTTGCGATGCTCTTCCCGATCTATGGGTACCCTTCCCGACCTATATCATGCACCGAAGGGCGAGTTCTCCTTCTCCGGCGGCCCTCTGGCCATGACGCCGCCGTCGGCCTCTGTTTTCCGGCCGAGAGCACCGCCACCCCTCCTCTCTGTTAATCTGATCTGCCGATTTTGAATCGGACGGCCGAAGAGCAGCCCATACCGATTCGGCCGGCGTTTTTGCGAATAACCCCCTGCAGTTTTTAATGCTAAACCCGCGATCCCTTAGCGTATTCTGTGATTTGCGCTTTTCAAGTTAGAAAACGTATTTTCTCCCGGTATTTGGAAAATGTGTTTTCTATTATGTACAGATTTGCCACTAAACTTCATTTGATCATAATTTACTTGTTTTAGATCCGATTTGAACGATTCAAATTGCGGTAGATTCGTAATTTCATAATCTATCTGATGGTACCACTGTTTAATATATCTTCAACTTTGAAAATTCGAGATTATATTTAATCTATTAATATTCTATTATAAACCTTGTAAAATTCATATCTTCCTCGTTTTAAATCCGATTTGCGCAAACTTTATATCGATGTGATCATAGCAACGTGTAGATTTGTTTTATAACCCTTTTAATTTATTTTCTCTCTGTTGGTGTACTGTTCTAATGAAAACTCTTGTTGTATGCATGATTGCCCCTGTATGCATGTGTATTGTTATGATGGATCGAGTATAGACGGTGAGCTTTACGTGGGTGATCAAGGTCAGTACTGCGACAACCCGGATCACCAGGAGTTTGCTGATCAAGGCAAGTATTAGCATGGATCATCCTTGCTGTCCTATTCACCAAATAAATAATTGCATTTGCATGTGTCTTCCTTGTTAACCATAGTTACTTCCTAGTTTTGTTATCCTGTTCCTTGCTACCCATGGGATTATGCATGTGGTAATTGATGCTAGTGTGTTATTGATATCATGATCATGTAAACTTGATTAATTGATTATGCAATATGATTAAAAGATGCCTTTTTAGCAACATGGAGCTAGAGGATTCGAGCATAGTTTTGTGATGCTCAAAATCCTTCACCTTTGATAACGATCTGTAAGTATGGCACCGGGACTTACAGTGCAACTATGAGGGCTATATGGCTCTGGGTTTAGCTCAGTATGAGGACCTTTTCTAGCTTGTTAGAGGTTACCGAAAGGCGCAAGAGGGGCTTGCCGACTCGGGTATAGTGCGGCCTCTGTCCATATGTGTATAACCTGCGTGACCTTGTGCCATATGGAAGGGGGGCTCTACATCTGCTTGTCGAGGAAACCTCGTGGCCCTAACATGTTAGACGAACCTTTGAAAGGCTTCATAGTGAAACCCTGCTCTCTCACCTTGGTAGTGTTATGGGAGTAATTAACCCGAGCAGATGGGAATCACGGCTCATAGTGAAAGTGCACAACCTCTGCAGAGTATAAAACTGGTATACTAGCCGAGCTCACGGTCAAGAGCGGCCTTGGACGTGTTATGGAGTAATTATTCTTTTGGGGTGATGCTTACTTATTGCTAAATCTATTTATTGCTGCTCATTAATTATGTTTACTATGATCATGAGAATGGGCAAGTTAACTTGTTGCTATCCAACTGCATAAAAGGATGATTAATTAAAAGCAACCTGCTGTTAAAACCGTGTCAACCTTTTTGAGCCTCATGAACCCATGCTAGTCTTGTTGAGTACGACATGTACTTACGCTTGTTTATTTTTCATTACTTGGTTAAAAATCCCGGATGGGTAACAGATGGTGATAGTGATGAGGACTACCCAGAGGATTACTAGACTTGTGCTTCACCAGTCGACGTCCCTGTGCTATGGAGCTACCGCGAGAGTTATCTTTATATTCCGCTGTGTAATGACTTTGATATTATTCGCTATGTATTAAACATTGGTTATGATACAATTTATGCAATTTGTTGGCTTATTTGTGTGACTGATCTCTGGGCGCACATAAGATTATGCATCCCATTTTATCCTTAAAATTGGGTGTGACAAATTGGTATCAGAGCCGTGTTGACTGTAGGACGCAAGCCTAGTTAGCACTGGATAACCCTTAGCTTTATTATCTCTTTTTACTTGTTATATTAATTTGCTACAAGTTTTTGCTTATATCCTACCCTTGTCCATTGCAAAATTTTGACTTAATCTTAATTCTTGTAGATGGCCAACCTTAAGCACACTGCTCGCAAGCGTGTCATGCCACCTAAGAGGTACCTGCAGCGCTTCATCTCTGGCGGACATGTTTCCCGACCAGAGGTACCCGTGGAAGACGTACCAGTGGAGGAGTCCCAGCAGGAGGTGCCCGCAGAGGAGCCCAGTGAAGAGCCCTTGGACGACAGCTCTGAAGACGTTCCTATGGAGGGCCCTCAGAAAGATGAACCTAAGAAGGTGGAGCCGCGGGGTGACCAGGATTGTGCTGGCGACCCTGACGACGGAGATGATGGAGGCAACTCGGATGACTCCGAAGACCCCGAAGACGATGGCGATGATGATGGAGACCAAGGTGGAAAACCCTGGGTGGGAATGATTCACTATGATCATCATGGTGATGACTATTACCACCCGCTACTTCTCGACTTGGTGCGCCGCTTCTACCCCAACGCCTCGGTGCTGTACAAGACGGAGTACTGGAAGCACCCTGACTACGCCGCCTACTATGAGACGAGGGTGTACATCAAGGAGGGAAGCCAGGTGAAGAATATTCACTATGCTGTCTCTATTCGACTCTCCAAAGCTGTCGCCATCAAGGATGCCACACGACAAGCTCTTATGGTGCACCGCCATGAGAATTGGGACATCATCAAGTGGGAGATGCACCGCTACCTTCCCCGCCGTCAGAGTGGCCAAGCTAACTGCAGTATCGCCGGTCCACTTGGAGAAGTGAACGCCCGACTCCACGCTGCCTTGGAATGTTTGGCTCAGACCAACACTTTTCTGGACCAGACACTGAATGAGCTGAACACCAGGACTGAAGCTAACTACAAGCTCAGCCGGGCAGTGGATGGGCTGAACAGGCAACTCGGTGTTGGACCCCCTCCGCCATCACCAAGGTGTCCAGCTGAATTGCCGCCAAGGAACCGAGGAGACCATGGAGATGCTCACAACCGCACCGACATCGACCCCTAGAGGAGTTACCCCAGTTAGTAGCAAAAGACGCTAGAAGCGCAAATTGAGTCAAGTCGAGTCTAGTTCGTGTCTTGTGAACTTTTGTGCTAGATTGCTTTTCCTTGTGAACAATGCTTGATTTGGAGTCTGTAATGAGTGCTGAGATTGTGGGCATGTCCGCAAATCTCTTTATATAGGTTTGAATTAATGCATAATAGTTTGGGTTGATTATCTCAGTTTCCAGCAGTGCTGTTTTTCAGACCTCTCTGCCTTAGTTATTTTTTCCTATTTAATTATATACGACCAAAAATCATGAGAAATTTTTGTGAAAAACTAGACTTCTGTAGTTTTCTTTGGCCGCAAGAATCATCTCAATATCAGTTACGGTTTGGGAGAAGCAAATGTCACAAGTCAAAGTTTCTGCGCTGTCTGTTACTCTGAAACAGTTCGAATCAAATTTGTTTTTGATAAACTTAACGACAGAATCTGGAGAGATGGTATGAATAAAAGTTGTAGAGTTTTTCTCATGCTTTCCAACCATGTATAGCATGTCTCTGTTTGACTTCGGGAACTCCTGATATGACTGTTTTTCTACTCTACCATTGTTGGATCGCGCCCAGAATTTCCCGTTCTAGTCTTTTAAGTGTTATTTCAATGGAAAAGAATTCTAAACCTCACTTCAATGATTGAACAGCAGATGGCCCAAACCAGGAGGAACCTAAGGGGTGATGGTAGCTCTGAAGAAAATGCTAATCCACCACCACCTCCGCCACAGCCTAACATGGAGCAGCTGATGATTGGCTGCGTGCAATAGAAAGGCAGCTGGAGATCGCCTAATGCAACGACGTCGAGAAGGTTCTCTATGCATCTGGGCAGTTACAGGGAGCTGCTCTGGATTGGTGGGAGTCTTTCCATTTTGGACGTGCCGAACCCATCTCTTGGCGGCAATTCCGTGAGGGGTTCCGCAATCATCATGTGCCTGCAGGGTTGATGAAGCTGAAGAAGAAGGAGTTTCTTTCTCTGAAGCAGGGAGGAATGCTAGTTGCCGAGTACCATGACAAGTTCATCCAATTGTCGCGGTATGCTCCAAAAGAGGTTGAAGATGATGCCAAGAAGCAAGAGCTCTTCTTGGAAGGACTGAATGATCATCTCCAGTACCAGTAGCTTTCCCACACTTTCGCCAACTTCCAATAGTTGGTGGACAAAGCTTTGATCATCGAAAGCAAGCGCCGGGAGATAGATGAGAAGAAGAAGAAGAGGAAGTTTCAAGGGCAGTCCTCTGGAAGCAACAGCCGCTTCTGTAACAACCAGCAGCAGCCTCAGCAGCAACAACGTTTCCAGGGACAGTCTGGAACCAAGAACAATTTCCAGAATCAACAACGTTCCCAAAACCAGCAGCGTTCCCAGTACCAGCAACAAGGTGGCAATCAGGCGCCACAACTGACTGCTCCCAACAACATCCCAGTGAAGAATGGTGCCCCCAACAAGTGTTTCCGCTGTGGCAAGGAAGGACACTTGTCCTACAATTGTCCTGAGAAGCAGAATCCCCAAGCCTCTCAGAAGCAGAACAACCAGCAGAGAGTACCACCTCGCACCGGGAAGGTGAACCATGTGTCGGTTGATACGGCACAGGAGACTCCAGAGGTCATGATGGGTACGTTCAATATCGACTCCATCCCCGCTACAGTTCTTTTTGACTCTGGTGCTTCGCATACTTTCATTTTGCACACATTTGTTAGAAAGCATGGTATTCCCCTTAGTGTCATGAAACATCCTATTATGGTTTCTTCTCCGGGTGGTGTTATGCAAGCTACTCTTCAGTGTCTCCCGATTACTGTCTCATTAAGGGAGGTAGAATTTGAGATAACCCCTACTGTACTAAATACTGCTGGAATTGATCTTATCCTGGGTATGGATTGGATGAAGAAATACAACACGAACATAGGGTGTAAGGAGAAGGTTGTAACTGTCACTACACCAAAGGAAGATGAGGTCCGAGTTGAGGTTGGTCTGCAAGTGCAACGACAAGCCACAGTACATCAGCTCCGAGAAGAAGTGCAGCCGGATAACTCAGTGGTGGATGAGTTTAAAGATGTGTTTCCAGATGAGTTACCAGGTATGCCGCCTGACCGTGACATTGAATTTATCATTGAGTTGTTACCTGGTACTGCACCTATAGCTAAACGTCCATATAGAATGGGAGTTAAAGAATTAGAAGAACTTAAGAAACAAATCAAAGAACTGTCAGAAAAAGGTTTCATTCGTCCTAGTTCTTCACCTTGGGGAGCCCCGGTTATTTTTGTTGATAAGAAAGATGGTAGTCAAAGGATGTGTGTTGATTATCGATCACTGAATGAGGTCACCATTAAGAACAAGTATCCGTTGCCTAGAATTGATGACTTATTTGATCAGTTGAGAGTTGCTTGTGTGTTTTCCAAGATTGATCTCCATTCAGGTTACCATCAGTTGAAGATTCGTGACTCTGACATACCTAAGACTGCATTCACTACTCGGTATGGATTGTATGAGTATATGGTAATGTCCTTTGGTTTGACTAATGCACCTGCCTACTTCATGTATCTGATGAACAAGGTATTCATGGAATTCTTGGATAAGTTTGTTGTGGTGTTCATTGATGATATCTTGATCTACTCCAAGAATGAAGAAGAGCATGCCGAACATCTGACATTGGTTTTGCAGAAGCTCAGAGAACACAAGTTGTATGCCAAGCGAAGTAAGTGCGAATTCTGGTTGAGAGAAGTTGCTTTTCTAGGACATATCGTGTCCAATGGTGGAATTTCTGTAGACCCAAGCAAGGTGGCAGACGTGTTGAATTGGAAGCCGCCAACTGATGTAACTGGCATTTGTAGTTTTCTTTGTTTAGCTGGTTACTACCGAAGGTTCATTGAAGGATTCTCCAAGCTTGCGAAGCCAATGACATCCTTGCTAGAGAAGAATGCCAAGTTTGTGTGGTCTGAGAAGTGCCAAGCTAGTTTTGAAGAATTGAAGAAGAGATTGACAACAGCCCCAGTGTTGGTTTTGCCGGATCTGAGTAAGAAGTTCTCTATCTATTGTGATGCTTCCCGCCTAGGTCTTGGTTGTGTTCTCATGCAAGAAGGAAGAGTCGTAGCATATGCATCGAGACAGCTGAGGAAGCATGAGTTGAATTACCCTACTCATGACTTGGAGCTAGCAGCTGTGGTGCATGCTTTGAAGATTTGGAGACATTATCTTATTGGTCATAAGTGTGACATCTATACAGATCATAAGAGCTTGAGGTATATCTTCACCGAGTCAGAGTTGAATTTGAGGCAACGTCGTTGGTTCGAATTGATAAAGGACTATGATTTGGAAGTGCACTATCATCCTGGCAAAGCAAATGTTGTAGCAGATGCTCTTAGTAGAAAGAGTTATGCTAATGAGATTCGAGCAACCACTATACCCGTAGAGTTGTGTGCAGAGATGGAGCGTCTCAACTTGGGAATTGTGATCAATGCTGTTGAGATGGAGGTTGAACCCACACTAGAGCAAGAGATACGAAAGGCTCAGTTGGATGATGAGAAGCTCAAAGAAATAGCAGAGAACATTGTGGTTGGAAAATCACCCGGATTCAGGCTAGATGAGAATGGAACCTTATGGTTTGGGAAGAGACTCTGTGTACCCAAAGTGAAATCCATCCGAGACGCTATATTGCGTGAAGCTCATGAGTCAGCATATTCTATACACCCAGGAAGTACCAAGATGTATTTGGATCTGGAGGAAAAATATTGGTGGGTTGGACTGAAGCGTGATGTAGCAGAATATGTGGCTATATGTGATACCTGTCAGAGAGTTAAAGCTGAACACCAGAGACGTGCAGGATTGCTACAACCACTAAAGATACCTGAGTGGAGGTGGGAAGAAGTTAGTATGGACTTCATAGTTGGATTGCCACGTACTCAGAGAGGTTATGATTCAATCTGGGTAATTGTGGATCGGCTGACTAAAGTGGCTCATTTTCTTCCAGTCAAAACCACTTATGGAGGTCCTAAACTAGCAGAGTTGTATATGGAGAGAATAGTGTGTCTGCATGGAGTTCCAAAGAAAATTGTGTCTGATAGGGGCACTCAATTCACCTCACATTTCTGGCAAAAGATACATGAGTCTCTAGGTACTAAGCTGAATTTCAGTTCTGCATATCATCCCCAGACTGACGGTCAAACTGAACGGATTAATCAGATTTTGGAAGATATGTTGAGAGCTTGTGCTTTACAGTATGGAACAAGTTGGGATAAGAGTCTGCCGTATGCGGAGTTCTCTTATAATAATAGTTACCAGAAAAGTCTCAAGATGGCACCCTTCGAAGCATTGTATGGACGCAAGTGCAGGACACCCTTGTTTTGGAATCAAACTGGAGAAAGTCAAGTGTTTGGATAGGATGTGTTGAGAGACGCAGAGGAGCAAGTCCAGACAATAAGAGAGAACTTGAGAATAGCACAATCTAGACAGAAGAGCTATGCGGATACACGGAGAAGAGAACTAGCTTTTAATGTAGGAGACTATGTATACCTTAAAGTGTCCCTAATGAGAAGTGTGAAAAGGTTCAATAGCAAAGGAAAGTTGGCACCAAGGTATATTGGTCCTTTCAAGATCCTAGAGAGACGTGGAGAAGTGGCATATCAGCTAGAACTTCCGGAAAGTTTGTCCGGTGTGCATGATGTGTTCCACATATCTCAGTTGAGAAAGTGTTTGAGAGTACCGGAAGAGCAGGTTCCTGTCGAGGAAATAGTTTTCAAGAAGGGTCTCACCTATGAGGAACATCCAGTGAAAATTTTGGAAACCGCAGAAAGAGTTACAAGAAGTCGAGTTATAAAGATGTGCAAGGTGCAGTGGCATCGGTACTCTGAGGAAGAAGCTACTTGGGAAAGAGAGGAAGATCTCAGAGAGAAGTACCCGGAGTTGTTTGAGTAAGCACCAACTGAATCTCGAGGACGAGATTATTTTTAAGGGGGGTAGAATTGTAACACCCGAAAAATTGCATTCTTTTAAATAGTGAGAATTTATTTAATTATGCAATTAGTTGATCATTCCAATATAGGGAAATAATAATTTTTCTCAAATATAAAATCAAACCTAGGTCATACACATGTATGATGCATTCATGCTGGAGCATTTCTTCTTTGTACTATTGTAGATTATTTGAACTTCTCAAATATTTCAAAACCCAATTTGAAAATCCTTTTGGAAAATGGAAAGGAAATAGAGCAGAGCCCTTCCCCTCTCCTTTCTGGCCCGAGCAGCAGCTTGGCCTGTTTTCCACTCCCTGGCCCCAGCAGATCCAGGTCGGATGGCTCGAGGACAGCTCGGCCGACCTGCTCCCTCCCTTCCCCTTCCCCCATCCGACTGACGAGTGGGACCCACGGGTCAGCCCTTCCTTCTACACCTCCCTCGTCGCGCGAACAGAGACGCTGCTGCCGTGTTCATCCGCCGTGGCCGAGCACGCGCGCGTGAAGCGTCCCTCTGCCGTGACTGCCAGCCCGACCCCAGCGCTCGGTGCTATCGACCTGTGGACCCACAGAACAGCCCCTCCCCTGTTTCCCTCCGCTGCTCGCCGAGAGTCCGACGCGGGCAAGAAAGAAAACGGCCGAAGCCGAGTTCGTCGCCGCGCCGAGAGTCCGTAGCAGAGAAGAAACGGCCGAAGCCGATTTCTCCGCTCGCCGAGTTTGTTTCAATCTCCGAGATTGTCGTCACACCTCGGGAGTATTTAAGCAACGCCACACCCCCCCGTAGCCGTCACCTAACCCTAGCCGCCTCTTCTCGCCGCCATTGCCGAGCTCCCGCGAGAACCGAGCAGCCGCCGCCGCGAGCAATTGGCTCGATTCGCCACCAATTCCTCTCGGTAAGCCTTTGAGGAGCTTCGCTGTGATCTTGTGAAGTTCCCGAGCACTTTCCCCCTTCGATTTGTGCACTGACACGCCTCCCCCGCCGTTGCAGAGATCCACCGTCCGCCGGATCACGCCGCGAGCTATCTCCGAGTCGATTTCCGACCTTCCCACCACCCTAGGTGATCTTGCGATGCTCTTCCCGATCTATGGGTACCCTTCCCGACCTATATCATGCACAAAAGGGCGAGTTCTCCTTCTCCGGCGGCCCTCTGGCCATGACGCCGCCGTCGGCCTCTGTTTTCCGGCTGAGAGCACCGCCACCCCTCCTCTCTGTTAATCTGATCCGCCGATTTTGAATCGGACGGCCGAAGAGCAGCCCATACTGATTCGGCCGGCGTTTTTGCGAATAACCCCCTGCAGTTTTTAATGCTAAACCCGCGATCCCTTAGCGTATTCTGTGATTTGCGCTTTTCAAGTTAGAAAACATATTTTCTCCCGGTATTTGGAAAATGTGTTTTCTATTATGTACAGATTTGCCACTAAACTTCATTTGATCATAATTTACTTGTTTTAGATCCGATTTGAACGATTCAAATTGTGGTAGATTCGTAATTTCATAATCTATCTGATGGTACCACTGTTTAATATATCTTCAACTTTGAAAATTCGAGATTATATTTAATCTATTAATATTCTATTATAAACCTTGTAAAATTCATATCTTTCTCGTTTTAAATCCGATTTGCGCAAACTTTATATCGATGTGATCGTAGCAACGTGTAGATTTGTTTTATAACCTTTTTAATTTATTTTCTCTCTGTTGGTGTACTATTCTAATGAAAACTCTTGTTGTATGCATGATTGCCCCTGTATGCGTGTGTATTGTTATGATGGATCGAGTATAGACGGTGAGCCTTACGTGGGTGATCAAGGTCAGTACTGCGACAACCCGGATCACCAGGAGTTTGCTGATCAAGGCAAGTATTAGCATGGATCATCCTTGCTGTCCTATTCACCAAATAAATAATTGCATTTGCATGTGTCTTCCTTGTTAACCATAGTTACTTCCTAGTTTTGTTATCCTGTTCCTTGCTACCCATGGGATTATGCATGTGGTAATTGATGCTAGTGCGTTATTGATATCATGATCATGTAAACTTGATTAATTGATTATGCAATATGATTAAAAGATGCCTTTTTAGCAACATGGAGCTAGAGGATTCGAGTATAGTTTTGTGATGCTCAAAATCCTTCACCTTTGATAACGATCTGTAAGTATGGCATCGGGACTTACAGTGCAACTATGAGGGCTATATGGCTCTGGTTTTAGCTCAGTATGAGGACCTTTTCTAGCTTGTTAGAGGTTACCGAAAGGCGCAAGAGGGGCTTGCCGACTCGGGTATAGTGCGGCCTCTGTCCATATGTGTATAACCTGCGTGACCTTGTGCCATATGGAAGGGGGGCTCTACATCTGCTTGCCGAGGAAACCTCGCGGCCCTAACATGTTAGACGAACCTTTTAAAGGCTTCATAGTGAAACCCTGCTCTCTCACCTTGGTAGTGTTATGGGAGTAATTAACCCGAGCAGATGGGAATCACGGCTCATAGTGAAAGTGCACAACCTCTGTAGAGTGTAAAACTGGTATACTAGCCGAGCTCACGGTCAAGAGCGGCCTTGGACGTGTTATGGAGTAATTATTCTTTTGGGGTGATGCTTACTTTTTGCTAAATCTATTTATTGCTGCTCATTAATTATGTTTACTATGATCATGAGAATGGGCATGTTAACTTGTTGCTATCCAACTACATAAAAGGATGATTAATTAAAAGCAACCTCTGTTAAAACCGTGTCAACCTTTTTGAGCCTCATGAACCCATGCTAGTCTTGTTGAGTACAACATGTACTTACGCTTGTTTATTTTTCATTACTTGGTTAAAAATCCCGGATGGGTAACAGATGGTGATAGTGATGAGGACTACCCAGAGGATTACTAGACTTGTGCTTCACCAGTCGACGTCCCTGTGCTATGGAGCTACCGCGAGAGTTATCTTTATATTCCGCTGTGTAATGACTTTGATATTATTCGCTATGTATTAAACATTGGTTATGATACAATTTATGCAATTTGTTGGCTTATGTGTGTGACTGATCTCTGGGCGCACATAAGATTATGCATCCCATTTTATCCTTAAAATTGGGTGTGACACCTCCCCTCCACCTTGGGCAAGCAATATTGTACTAAGCCTTTCCACCATGTGCACATAGGCTTTAATGGGTCAAATTCTGATTTAGGCCCAATTAATCCTATAGCCTTTAATTAATCCCGCAACTCAGGTTCTAGAATCTTCCAGTGTTTGTAAAATCAATATCTCTTTATTCTGGACTCTAAAAATAGCAAACCATAGGTCCGTTTCGATCGTCTCGACGAGCTCTATGCAATGGTGAACTCCAATTCCTCATTTGAGATACTTTTAATGGGTGAAAATTGAATATCCTTTTATACCCTGCAAAACAAGTGAGAACACCAAAACTCGTGGAACTTGTTAGAATCAAACCCCGTAACTATGTTGTGTATTGTTTTATGCCCTTGATGCATATTTATTTGATGTGTAAAAATGAGCAATAACTACCGTCAACAAGTTCCCCCAAGCTTACCCTTTTCTAGTCCCTTAGCAAAGCCAAACTTTAGCATAAATCAAAAGTTATAACTACCCCTCACAAGTATTCAGTTTTAAACCGAGAAGTACTTAAGGATTACAGTGGACCAAGCTAACCTTTAGACTTACCTGTATTACCTTTACCATGGAGCTTGTAGCTTTCTCTTGAGTCTTGGGTAATTGAAGGATAGAATGTCTAAGTTAAACACTATGTCTCAAGCTCTGTTGTTCAACTCTTATCCTGGAGCTTTTGCAAGTTTTCAAAATAATACTCAAAGTTTCCTTTGTATGACTCTCTCAAGTCTCTCAATATGTGATATTTGTGGGTCCTCACCAAGGCAATAGTGATGCATGCCTTCTCTTCTCTCTCTCTCACCCTATAACTAATAGCTTGTGTGGAGCTTATGGGTAAGGAGACAGCTCATACATACTTGCAATGAATATATTGTAAAGTCAAACAATAGATCCAAAGGAACAAGTCATACAATTAAATCAAGATGTGCATTGTGTGGATGTGAGGTGGTACGTGGATATATATGGTGGCTAATCCTAATTCTACTCATTTGCTCCTTGAGACATCTCTCTCTCTTTTTCAAACATTAGGGAATTGTGTTGCAGGACAACATGGGCTATCTTTCTTTTCTTTTTCTTCTTTTCTTTTTTAGGCGGGCATCAGAGTACCCATTGTTTTGATAAATTCGGACACTTGTCCATTTTTACCTCTCAGGCGGGCGTCTTTGTACCCATTGTTTTCTCTCATCTCACTCTTTTGCATAGCCACATGCCACTTCTCTGCAACAATACTTCCCTTTTTCCTTTTGTTTTGAGAGATAGCAACAAGAACCTTGGAGCATTGATCTGGGGTAACCAATGGGATATTTTTAGTGTTCACTCCTAGTGTAGGAGTAGAACATTTTTAGGTGGATCTAGATGGAATATGTGAAATGTGGATGCGCCCACTCGGATATGAGTAGTGCATTGTCGGTGGAGTGCATGTGATTTTGATTGTAAAAGCATGACAAGTTCCTAAGGTATCAATGAAGCTTGACTAAACTCAAAACAAAGCACGTAGCAAATAATGTGTATATTTTTCTAATCTAGCATGTACGACTGTGGTGGGATTATAAAGCTCTTGTCATACAGGAACTCATCATGTGGTTCTAAGGATTTTTAAAATAAATCTCCAGAATTCGAGTATCACTAGGAACAAGATAAATAGCAGCTTAAACTTTGCATATCATATCCCTCAATTACTTAGACTTAGATCAAGCATTTTCTACCCACAAGTTCCAGGTTCAAAGCGAATCTTCAAGTTAAAATGGTTGTATCTAAAACTTAGGATGTTTCAAGGTTGAAAACTAAGTTGGAACGAGGAATCATGGTGGGTTGCTACTTATCAAATTCCTGAGCATGGTTTCCATTGAGTCCAAGCAAAATTATTGTAAGCACTCTCTTTTTATTTTATTCAAACATACTAACTAACCTAAACACTATTTATTTGATTTTAAAATTTTATTTCTCTAGCTAACTCACACGAAAAGCATTATGATACAATAATAAAGATGGGAAACTTATACTTAGCTGGATTTAAGTGGAGGGTGCCCTCCCCCAATCTGGATATTGATGAGGTCTTTGATGTTGCAAGTTGAGTGATCCTTATGGGAGCAGGTGTACCGGTAGCGTAAGGGCATCGGGTTGACTAGCTCTTTGATCTTGTATTATCCTGTAAAACTGATAACTAGGGGATGCTCCTTCCCCAAGCTAGATGTTTGCAATACTTGGTGTTGATGATCTTTAGAGTGGGCTTACTAGCAGCAGTCCGGTGGGCGCCACTGATGGACTCACTCCTCAGATATAGTGTTATCCTGCATAATTATACTCCAACAAGAAAACCAAAACTCGAGGCTCGAATGTGTTAAGGGGTTAGCGGTCAGCCAATAAGTAATTGATTATTCTCTGAGTTGATTTTAATTGATAGATTCTAGCAAGATTCTCTTTTTAGGGTTTTCTAACATTCTTATGCAACAATCAAATATGTATGCATGCTATATATTTTTATACCACCACGGAGAATATTTATTCTCGTGGGGCCTTAATGTTTTATGATGCAATAAATAATGCAATAAAGATTTTTCTCTTCTTTTTTTTGGTATACATAAAGATGAATATGCTAAAGTAAAATTACTAATGTAATTTATGAATACTAATTAATTAGATAACTACCTTGTTACCTTATGGCAAGGGTGTGGAATTTAAAGTCTATCGACAGGAATTTTTTTCACTCTTGTGTATCTCTCCGTCTTAGAGATGGAGGTCTTGATGGTTGCACCTTTGGTGATGGTGATGTCACTTTTGTTCTTTGCTTGGCCAGCAGGTGGAACTAGAGCATTAATAGTGGAAGCTGGCAGCATTTTGCTCAGCGTGCATGTTCACAGAATTTTCACATGTAGAATTTTGGGAATTAACAAATTTTGCTCAAAGTGTTGTCCTGTTTGCACAACCAAGGTAGAGATCAAGTGCATGGGCTCTACTGGTGGAAAAACACCAACAGAACCAAATCTATCTCTTTATTTATTCTTCTCTAGACTTAGGCACATTGAACAAGACAAAGTTGATGTTACATAATTTGTTTTACTCATGACATGAGTGGTAAGATCAGACAATTAAGCATTAATGTTGCATTTAAGTTCATGTGGCAGAAAAGATTTAAATTGCTTAACCAATGAAATGGTTGTCTATCTCTACATAATATATAAATTTTCACATGAGTATGACTATCATCTTCCAAAGATAGAATACAATGTTTTAGCACATTTGGTTAAGATTGAGATCAAAAAAATGATGTCATGAACAATCTTAAAGGACAAAGCATGTTGAGTTAATTAGGTTAATCAATTAAAAATGTAACTCTAACATATTTGTGTCTTTATTTATCTGCATTCCATGAACAAGAGGAAACTAGTGACCACTTACCTTAAGATATTACCTTCATTATTAGAGCGTGATGGCACTAAGTAATAAAGAGTAGATGATTGGTGGTCCTTTCCTTCTCTTGCATCTTGAGTTGTTCATGAGCATCTTGTCTCCTTTGTTGCTTATCCTCTTTGCCATCTTTTGCTTCTTTGATCTTATGACACCTTGTCACGCCATTCATTATTATGCCTACAACCGATTAGTGGATAACACATACCCGAAGGGATGTACAACTTTGGAACATAGGTTGTTTGTCCAGAATTTTATCATGTTCTATCTACGCTACTAAGAAGATAGGGTTGGTATTATGTTAGCATAGATCATGTTCTATACCGGCATGACTTGAGTCCAAGTAACTTGTAGTAGAAGATAAAGTGAATAAATCATTAATACTCACAGTTCTTCCATCCATAATGAATGAGCTGTCTTCCTCTGCAAAGTTATTGAAGTTCAGCATGTACCCTGTCTCATCTCTGATTTGAATTTATCTCGTGACTTACCCAAATTAAATTGGAAGTTTTCTACAAGGGTTAGTCCAATAGAATATCCAATGTCTACAACAGCATACGAGCGGCTCAAAAATCAACCTAGACACCACGTCCAATTTGACTTAGGAAGGCATTTTAACCTAAGCACCACGCTTAATTCAAATAGCCTTTGAAAGTAAAATCATTGCACCTCTTGGTTCAGAAATCAAACTAAACAACTTGTCTAATTATGATTCCAGAAAACAGTTTAAACTATGCACCATGCCTAATTTAAAACGTCTATGAAATTTCTCCAAACCTTAAGTATACTATAGCGAACAAAGGTAACATGAAAGTTTATAGAGAGTTATGCAAACAGAGATGAAACAGCATGATCATTGAGTAACAATTTGAACATGGATTGACAAGGTAGGGACAACTAATATTAGCAACATAAGATTTTCTAAATAAGCCCATTCCCCCAAGCTTAAATTTTGCAAGGCAAAGTTAAGTTTGGATGGATTAATATTGCATGATGATTGGTTGGACATACCTAACGATGTCATCCTTCTACTTCAAGCATGTAATGGTTAGTGACAAAAAATACCTGAGGGAATATTTTTATAATTATAATGCTATGCTCAATTCTTAAGGGTATTACATCAAAAGGTATAAGCTCACGTTATTTTTCAAGAGTGGTTATTTTAGGACACAAAGTCGTTCTCGGGGGACCTTCTAATGATTACACTTTTAGTAAATAAACTTAGATTAAAAACCTTTGAAAGTAAGATCAAACACTCCTAAACTAGGCACCATGCTTCATTTAAGAGATGCTTGAAATTATTCTAGATATAAACTATAGCAAGTAAAGGTAGCATGAAAGCATTAAAAGGATTTATTCAAATAGAGATAAAATAATATGACCATAGTGAGGTATATATATATATATTATTTTTTTTCTTTTTTGTATGCAAGTGGTTTGGATGTATGGGAAAACTAAACATGCTAGGGATTTGATTTGAGGAAATATAAACTAAATGGTGTGGATGCATGGATTAAAATAAATATGCAATGAGATACAAGAATTAAAAGATAACTACTCAAAGGTTTAAAGTCCATGAGCAAGACTTTCTCACCTTCTTGATCATACTTACCATGACTTGTGTGTAGCACAGCCTCTATATTCGTCATTTGAGAAGTGATTTGAATTGTTGTGATGACGACCTCCTTCTCCAATCTACACAGGGTTAGAAAGAAATATATATGTGTGCAAACCTGTGAGATGGCAGGGTTCCATTATTAATGAATCTTGAATGTTCAGGCACCCTGGGCTCTTCAATGTATCTTCTTGTCTTGTGGAAACTTGCCGGAAGGTCAAAATGGCTTCTGCTGTCCTGTCTTATTTCACATTTCAACAGAACAGGGGTTATCCTACTAAAGCTAGTGGTACATTAAATTAGAAGACATCAAGATCACTATCAAAATCCTTATGCCAATTGCTTCCCCGGCAACGGCGCCAAAAAATGCTTGTTGGTATTTATTAAGTGCAAATAGAATATGAAAGATTCCGCAAGCTCAAAGAATACCATTGTAGCATTTTACCGGGAGTATTCTAGGTATCATTATTTATATTTTACCACAGGGAAACAATGGTTAAAGAATCTGATTGCTACCATCATGTATCTACTAACTTAGTAGACCAACTAGACTATAATAGGGGTAAGTGATAAATGATAGGAGTTATGCATAGATGACATAGACACACACGAGAATTCTATGATAAAAGAGTAGATAGCTAAAGTGAGAGGACAACGGGAGAGTTCAAGTTTCCTAAATACTTCTCTATTACTTGGGTTCTAAGATAACTAAAGGATAGGTAGGTGAAGCAACAATAGCACTTTGGAGCAAGAGTACATTTTCGATTCTCGAATACAATGGGAAGGGGCAATCGGGAGAAGGCTGCCAAAAAGCTCTATGAAACACCAACTCCGACGTGGTGGAATACGAAGACCGACAGAGCTGTCACCTCTGGGGCTACCACAACTAACCGTAAGAATTAGGCGCAATCTCAGGTAAACACTAGCCTAGACACCACGTCTACACCAATGAATACTGCTCTAATTTCACGTGATAACTAGAACACTCAATACGAACGGAGATCCTATGCCAAAGTATAACAACTATACTAACCAATCACATAATAGAGCATATAAGTAAATAGAGAAGATATATATAAAAGCATAAGTCTTACAAAGATGAGATACAAAGATATACCAGACCCCTGAAGACTTCTCCAGAACCGAAGCATGGCTCCGCTCTCCCGAAGTCTCAACTAGAACTAATCTACTACATTGGAGAGAGGTGATCCTTCAATGGGCACCTCTCCATCCAATCCCTAACTAGAGAATATGAATTATTATAATGAAATGGATGAAGCCTAGGGGGGCCCTAGGGCTGTATATATAGGGGCGTCTGGCCTCCCCTCCAGCTTGGGCAAGTAATATGGTACTAAGCCTTTTCACCATGTGCACATAGGCTTTAATGGGCCAAATTCTGATTTAGGCCCAATTAATCCCGTAGCCTTTAATTAACCCCGTAGCTCAGGTTCTAGATTCTTCCAGTGTTTGTAAAATCCATATCTCTTTATTCCGGACTCCAAAAATAGCAAACCATAGGTCCGTTTCGATCGTCTCGATGAGCTCTATGCAATGGTAAACTCCAATTCCTCATTTGAGACACTTTTAATTGGTGAAAAATTGAGTATCCTTTTATACCCTGCAAAATAAGTGAGAACACTAAAACTCGTGGAACTTGTTAGAATCAAACCCCATAGCTATGTTGTGTATTGTTTTATGCCCTTGATGCATGTTTATTTGATGGGTAAAAATGAGCAATAACTACCGTCAACACACACCGTCGGATGCTGTCCGACGCCCAGCACCGGACAAACGCCAACCGTCCGACTCTCACAGCGAACCACCGTCGGACGCAACCTCAGACAGTGCATCGGACTAAGCAACACCAGCGTCCGACGCTTGGAAATCTGACCAGAGAGGTCAAGAAATGCTGGGACGCTGTCCGACGCTCACCGTCGGACCAAGTGACTTTGTCTGACGCACCTCAGAATGCCACGCGTCGCTCTGCCAGCACGCCACCACCGCGCCGCACCGTCAGACTCTGAGGAAATAGTCCGACGGCCAGAGTCCGATGCTCTCCCCAGCGTCTGCCTCTCACAACAGCTTGCTAGCGTCGGACGGAAGCAAAGGTCCAACGCTTACACTGCAACCAGCGTCTGATGCTCCTCTTCACAGCCCAGAAAGCTAGGGTTAGCCTTCGGACTGAAACCAATAGTCCGACGCTCCCTGGCCTTAGCGTCCGACGCCTCTCCACTTCTCCGGAAACCACTAAATCATTTTGGGAGAGAGAGACCCAAAACACCTTTCACCTTTGCAAATGTGCCAACACCACAAGTGTACAACCTCAAGTGCATGTGTGTTAGCATTTTCACAATCATTTTTCAAAGGGTTTTTCATTCTTTTCACCACACCACTCGATCCTATCAATGCATGCAAGTTAGATCACTCAAGTGGCACTAGATGATCGATATGCAAACAAGTTTGCCCCTCTTGATAGTATGGCCATCTATCCTAAATCCGGTCTAACACTTCTCTACTCAACCATAGACCGGTGAAATGGAAATGTCCCATGTTATACCTTTGCCTTACACTTTCCATTCCAATCACCGTCTTCATCTCCTTCTCTACCTCCAACTCGGTCGATGCCGGTGCAACACATGCACCAACACCTCATAAATGATATGATCCACTTTATATCATCATGTGGCTTTTGGTTCATCGATCCTAGACTTGCTTGCTCTTCATCGTTGCGTTGGTCCATCGGTGTCAAGCCATCACCCGACTTGCCCTTCACACTTGCAATCGGTCCGTCGACGCGAAGCCTTGTCTTGATCTTCTCCATCTAGCCACATGACTCCATGTCATGTCTCATGTGCATTAAGCTCCTTCATCACCACATGTGTGAGCTAAGCAACACTCTCCAAGACATATCCACCTCCATGGAATAGTTGCTCACACACATGTACCTGTGGACTAATCTCCTGTGTAATCAACACTTAAACACATATTAGTCCACCTAAGTTGTCACTCAATTACCAAAACCAAACAAGGACCTTTCAATCTCCCCCTTTTTGGTAATTGATGACAACTCTACAAAGATATGGAAATTAAGCATATTAACCAAGTTAGCTCTTCACACAAGTGTAAATTACTAACTTGGGTTTGGATTTTATGTCACTTATCCATCTTTAAGCTCAAATCTATAGACTTGAATAAGCTCCATAAAATCTGACTTGGTAGTGTTAACTCCCCCTACATGTGGGTTCAAATGGTTTGGTCTCAAATTTGCACACATGCATAAATATGGAATTTGTACTAAGTGATGCTAAGGTGCATATAGTAAACCTTTGAACTTTTGTAGCGTGATACCAATTGCTTGAATCCAATTGATGTTGCACCATTAAATCCATCCTTAGCATCATAGTTAGCTAGACAAACAAAAATACTAGATACTCCGTGAGATCAACATTATAAACAAGGTTCTAGTAAAAACTTGAAGAACACAAGTCTAGCTAACAACCTATGCATGCTAGTTATCAAATCATCATTCAAACCTATACTAGCATACACCACACAAGAGAGATACCATATGTAAATAAACTATATGCAAATGCAAGCAAGCATATGAATATGCACATTCAAATGCAATCAATCATGTTCATGAGCTTGCTCCCCCTACTTATGTGCTTCTCTTTTATCCCCTTGTAATCTTCAATCTTGTGGATCATCCTTCTTGTTGGCCTATTGCTCTCCCATCATCGGCCTCCATGATGGTTCATTGCATACTTCCATCCATGTTGATCTTCTCTCCCCCTTGACCATGTAATCCAATATCTCTCCCTTATCACACAATTTCATATCTTTGTCCAAATCTCTCCCCCTTTGTCATCAATTTCCATAAAAGGTCAATGTTCTATTGTGACAAAGGTGTGTGAGAGATGTTGAGGGTAGATATTTGCACATTTGATGGACACCACCATTTTTTAGTTGGAATGACACCACTTGAAAACCATCCATAGAATGAGATACCACATGTTAGGACCTTGCATCTCTTGATACCAAAAGAATAAGTATCTCCCCTATGTCATATGATCGGTCATCCACTTGAACTTGAGCTCTTTTTGTGTGAGAAGTCTTCGTCTTGATGACAACTTAAAGTTGAGGATCACTTGCACAAATGTTGGATACCACTTGAATACTTGATCTAGACACCACTTGTGAGTGCCATTGAGTTGGACTTATACCACTTGCATGGATTCCATAATGATGAGCATAGTACCACTTGATATTGAACCAGTTGTAGACATACACCATGTGTAGTAATACTACTTTGAAGAATAGTGATACCACTTGTTGGAATAAACATGTGCATACTACTAGTGATTTCGTGATTCTAGATATGTACCACTTGGAAAGAATAGCTTGATATCCATTTTCATTGTTGTCTTGTGCTTCTTGAACTTATCTTCTTGTCATGAGCTTCTTTCTCAAATAGTTCAATCTAGCAAACTTGCATAATTAATCTAACTCGGAACCAAATACAAGCTTCTTCATGCCACTAGGGGTTATCTTGTCTATGTTGAATTAGATCCTTTTTTGCTTATTTAACTAGATCGAACACAAGGTTCATATGCTCATGAACAAGTCATATTTAGCCACTAGATCAAACAAGACATAGAAGCAATAGTGGCATCATATGAACTTAAAATCATTTGATTTTTCATGAATGCTCATCTATGTATGACTATATGCTCTAAACAAGTCCTTAGCACAAATGAATGCATATGCCATATAATGATACCTTTGCTATCTCGGAGTAGAGGATAGTCATTTTCAATCAATCTCCAATAATAGCAATGGTGAAGTCCATTTGAAAAGTTTGGTGAAGACCAATTATCATCATGAATTCCAGTCTTCACCCATATGATCAAGTGCTAGCAATATTGTGGTTGACTTGCTTCTTTTCTTGATCAAGCTTGCATGAGAGAATACCACTTGGATTTGCATGAATACCACTTGTAGATATTTGACTTCTTCTCATTTGATTTGTTGCTTGCTCTCTAGATCAATCTCATGAACTTTTCAACTAAGCATCTCCAATGCTTCTTAGGATTCATCACTTCCATATTAGCCATCCAAGCATCATCCACTTGGTTTACCTTCACAAGGCGTCAAGCCCCGACACTTGGGACAAGTGAATTATCTCCAAAAGAATCATCTTCAATACTCACTTGAATTGCCATTGATTGATTGATCCATGGACTTAACATGATCAAATGAATTCCTTCTTTAAGTTCTTTTCTTTGTTCTTCATTTCTTGGTCTTGATCTTCACTTGAGTGCCAATTTCATGATCAAAACCAAACAAATTAGACTCTCAACCACTTGTAATCATAATTCCAACTTGAGATCCCTTCAATGCAAGAGATACCAAATAATTTTAATCAATCTCTCTTGTGGACAGATTTTGTACCCTTCAAAGGATATGTTATAACTGCCAATTTACTTGTCCAATTGCCATGAAATTTTGTAGAGATGACCTTCTATGAGTCTACTAGCAGCCATAAAAATTTGAGCCTCATTTGACTAAGTATGAACTGCCAGCCACCAATTTTCTCCACAATACTGCATGCTGAAAACTGCTGCAGTACAATTGACAAGAACTACTCCAGAACCAAAGTAATTCTTATCCAATTCTCTTGATACTTTCACAGCAACTTATATCATAAGTCTAGAGCATGTATGTCAAATTTTAAGCCAATCCAATAAGATTTGTTCACTCAAACATGGCTTTCTTCTCAGATAGCTCATATTTCAGATTTTTGACAGATTTGAGTACTTGAGCTAAACTCCATCAAATTGAATCAAACTTGAGATAAACTAGTTCGAATACTCTCACAAGACATAAATCCATTCAATCCACTTACTAAAAGTCATCTCAAGATCATATCCAACCAAATCTACTCAAATTTGATTACTAAGCAATTATTCCATTCAAATATCTCATAGCAAGCAACATATGCATATATATATATATATATATCCAATTCAATCAACTCATATGCATCCAACTAAATTTTGTCAATAAAATATATTCCTTGATAGCACATAATCATCCATTTGCAAGTTTCAATTCAAATGTTTGCAAGTCATCAAATAATTAACCGAAAGATCACCCACAACTTGAATTTTGCACTTGTATGAATTTTGCACTTGGACTTCACTTCAATTAACTTGACATTGGTTTGGATTTGCACTAGGCTTCATGAATGAATACCAATTGAATCAAGCCTCCAATGCCATGGTACCTACACATTCATCCACTTTTTGATGGTACCCAAACTAGTTTGGGTCCTCTCTAGTTAGGAGCAACATACTTAGCCATTGCCTTAGTATGGATAGCGGGATGTTTTGCAATAGCATCCGAGGTACCATTGTCATCCTTCCTAAGCATAGTATTATTGGTATTTCTTAACGTATACAGAAATAATCCGCAAGCGCACGGAAGTACCATTGTAACACTTTACCCGGAGTATTCAGGGTATCGTATTTCTCTCGAGGAACAGAGGTATTCTTCTAGCTAGTACGTCCAAGGACAACACAAGGATAGAGTTGGAGAAGGTAGAGATGGATTCCTATGGTACTTGGTCAACGGATAGATAAACTCTACTCTTACTCACTTGCTTTGGGAGGCCATGGAGTACCTCATGTGACAATTTAGACTCCTACACCCTAGCCGAACGTGGGGGAATACTAAGGACGGACAGGGCTGTCACCACCTGCCACCATCCCCTCCCCCGTGGACTAGGAATATGCATTCACCCGGCCCCTGTTGATGGTAGTTATTGCTTTTTTTACCGATCAACTAAACATGAATCAAGGGCATAAAACAATACACAACATAGTTATGGGGTTTGATTCTAACAAGTTCCACAAGTTTTGGTGTGCTCATTTATTTTGGAGGCTATAAAGGGATATTCAATTTTTCACTGATTAAAAGTATCTCAAATGATGAATTGGAGTTCACCGTTGCATATATCTCATCGAGATGATTGAAATGCACCTATGGTTTGCTATTTTTGGAGTCCGGAATAAAGAGATATGGATTTTACAAACTCTGAAATATTCTAGAACCTGAGCTGCGGGATTAATTAAATGCTGCGAGATTAATTGGGCCTAAATCAGAATTTGGCCCATTAAAGCCTATGTGCACATGGTGGAAAGACTTAGTACCATATCACTTGCCCAAGGTGGAGGGGAGGCCAGGCACCCCCATATAAGGAACCCAGGACCCCCAAGTCAAGTGCACCATTATGGAGTTGTAGAGGTGTCCTACGAATGGATAACCTCTCAACTCTAGAGAATTAGGGTTAGACTTTCCAATGTAGTAGATTAGTTCTAGTTGAGAGTTAGGGAGAGCGGAGCTGCGCTTCGGTTCTGGGGAAGTCTTTAGGGGTTTGGTATATCTTTGTATCTCATCTTTGTAAGACTTATGCTTTAATATATTTATCTTCTCTATTTACTTTATGCCTTGAATTTGATTGGTTAGTATAGTTGTTATACTTTGGCATAGGATCTCCGCTCGCATCGAGTGCTCTAGTTTTCATATGGGATTAGAGTAGTAATTAATAGTGTAGGCATGGTGTCTAGACTGGAGGTTACCTGAGATTGCACTCAACCTTACGAATAGTTGTGGTAGCCCCAGGAGGTGACAGCCCTGATGGCCGACGTATTCCACCTCGTGTAGGATGATGATTGTAGGACCATAGTCAGAACTTCCTAGTCCCATTCTCATCCTGTTCCATGGCTAGTGTTCTGATGTCCTGAAGTGTTATTGTGTGATTGTTTTATTTACCATGAAACAGTTATTATAGAACCCCAGTAGTAGAGAAGTATTTAGGAACCTTAAACTCTCTCGTTGTCCTCTCACTTTAGCTATCTACTCTTTTATCATAGAATTCTCCTATGTGTCTATGTCATTTAAGCATAGCTCCTATCATTTATCGTTTACCCCTACTATAGGCTAGTTGGTGTACTAAGTTAGTAGACACATGATGGTCAACTATCAAACTTCTTTAATCATTGTTTCCCTGTGGTAAAATATAAATAACGATTCCTAGAATACTCCCTGTAAAATGCAACAATGGTATTCTATGCGCTTGTGGAATCTTTCATATTTTATTTGCACTTAATAAATACCAACTAGCATTTTTGGCGCCGTTACCGGGGAAGCAATTGGCATAAGAGTTTTATAGTGATCTTGATGTCTGCTAATTTAGTGTTCCACTAGATTTAGTATGATCACCCCTGTTCTGTTGAGTTATGGAATAAGACAGGACAATAAAAGCCGTTTTGACCTTCCGACAAGTTTCCACAAGAGAAGAAGATACATTGAAGAGCCTAGAGTGCCTGAACATTCAAGATTCATCAATAATGGAACCCTGCCATCTCACAGATTTGCACACATATATATATTTCTTTCTAACCTTGTGTAGATAGGAGGAGGTCGTTGTCACAACAATTCAAATCACATCTCATGTGACGAACATAGAGGCTGTGCTACACATAAGTCATGGTAAGTATGATCAAGAAGGTGAGAAATTCTTGCTCATGAACTTTAAACTTTTGAATAGTTATCTTTTAATTCTTGCATCTCATTGCATATTTATTTTAATCCATGCATCCACACCATTTAGTTTATATTCCCTCATATCAAATCCATAGCATATTTAGTTCTTGCATACATCCATACCACTTGCATATTAAAAAAAATATATATATACCTCACTATGATCATATTATTTTATCTCTATTTAAATAAATCCTTGTAATGCTTTCATGCTACCTTTACTTACTATAGTTTATGGCTGGAATAATTTCATACATCTCTTAAATGAAGCATGGTGCCTAGTTTAGGAGTGTTTGATCTTACTTTCATAGGTTTCTAATCTAAATTTATTAACTAAAGTGTAATAATTAGAAGGTCCCTCAAGAACGACTTTGTGTCCTAAAATAACCACTCTTGAAAAATAACGTGAGCTTGTGCCTTTTGATGTAATACCCTTGAGAATTGAGCATAGAATTATAATTATAAATATATTCCCTTGGGTATTTTTGTCACTAACCATTCTAGGCTTGAAGTAGAAGGATGACATCATTAGGTATGTCCAACCAATTATCATGCAACATTAATCCATCCAAACTTAACGTTACCTTGCAAAATTCAAGCTTGGGGGATTGGGCTTATTTAGAAAATTTGAAGTTCCTAATATTGGTTGTCTCTACCTTGTGAATCCATGTTCAAATTGTTAATCATTGATCATGCTCTTTCATCTCTGTTTGCATAACTCTCTATAAACTTTCATGTTACCTTTGTTCGCTATAGTATACTTAAGGTTTGGAGAAATTTCCTACACCTTTTAAATTAGGCAAGGTATTTAGCTTAAACTATTTTCTGGAATCATAATTAGACAAGGTGTTTAGTTTGATTTCCGAACCAAGAGGTGTGATGATTTTACTTTCAAAGGCTTTTTGAATTAAGCGTGGTGATTAGTTTAAAATGCCTTCCTAAGTCAAATTGGACATGGTGTCTAGGTTGATTTTTGAGCCGCTCGTATGCTGTAGTAGATATTGGATATTTTGTTGGACTAACCCTTACAGAAAACTTCCAATTTAATTTGGGTAAGTCACAAGATAAATCAAATCAGAGATGAGACAGGGCACATGCTGAACTTCAATAACTTTGCAGAGGAAGACATAGCTCATTCATTATGGATGGAAGAACTGTGAGTACTAATGTTTCATTCACATTATCTTCTGTTGCAAGTTACATGGACTCAAGTCATGCTGGTATAGAACATGATCTATGCTAACATAATATCAACCCTATCTTTTTAGTAGCGTAGATGGAACATGATAAAATTCTATACAAACAACCTATATTCCAAAGTTGTACATGCCTTCGGGTATGTGTTGTCTACTAATCTGTTGCAGGCATAATAATAAATGAAGTGACAAGCTGTCATAAGATCAAAGAAGCAAAAGATGGCAAAGAGGATAAGCAACAAAGGAGACAAGATGCTCATGAACAACTCAAGATGCAAGAGAAGGAAAGGACCACCAGTCATCTACCCTTCATTAATTAGTGCCATCACGCTCTAATAATGAAGGTAATATCTTAAGGTAAGTGGTCACTATTTTTCTCTTGATCTTGGAATGCAGATAAATAAAGACACAAATATGTTGGAGTTACATCTTTAATTGAATAACCTAATTAACTCAACATGCTTTGTCCTTTAAGATTGTTCATGGCATCATTCTTTTGATCTCAATCTTAACCAAATGTGCTAAAACATTGCATTCTATCTTTGGAAGATGTTGACGGTGGATAACGTCAACTTTTATTAGAACTTTAGACACCAAAGGATACATGAATACACACTAGTCTAGGGTTTTAACTAACAGTTTCCACGAGTTTTGCATGTTCTGTATTTTCCAGGGGCTATTCCAGAAAAGCATAAAAGAAGGGTTAAAGAGCATGATTACCACGTAACTTAAGCGCCAAGGAAACAATCATCACGAGAACACTAGAAGCATCTCGAACACACCCGAGGCACCGGGACCCGAGACCCCCCCAGTGTGGGGCCGGCTGGCGCCACCCTGCTAGGGTTTCAGCCCAGCTCCTGGAGTCTTCTTCTGCCGCCTTTGTGGAGTCATCTCAGCCCTTGTTTCAAGTCGGTTTGATCCTACGGCGCACGTGCATCCCACCGGGCTATAAATAAAGGGGCAGACCCCCCTGGAGGAATCAACCCATCATTCATTCAAGGCATCAAGTCCTCAAGCCATCAAGAGCCTCCTAGTTCATCAAGAGCCTCCTAGTTCATAGTTCTAGCCTAGTTAGATTCGAGAGTAGAGGAGTTCTAGTTCTTCGGCGGATTTGGAGCCCCGGCGTCTGTCTGGAGCACGGAGTTCGGTATAATTCTAGTTCTTTCTCTATTATTGTATTCTTCATTATGATTAGGGAAACATTGTTCTTAATAGTTTATATGTTCTTGATTACAATAGTCTTCGTCTACTTTGATTATATATCTAGTATAGTTGGTTTGATCTTATTGAATTCATGTAATTGCTCGTATAGCGTTTATTCATGCGTACGATGGATAGATGATGAACGATATGTAGACGTGGTGTCTAGGTATTTTGTTTATCTGCGAGTGCACCCTGATGTGCCGGGTCGTGTGGTAGATCGCGTAGGTGACAGCTGCATTGAGTCCTCTGTAGTCCACCCCCGTATGTTGGCCAGTAGGCACGGTTGCGAAGTTTGGTGATGACTCTGTTTCACACCTTTCCTAGATGATGCCCTTTGCATGTGATCTTGATATAGGATTAGTCTAACAATGATTTCTAGATGTAATTGCACTAATTAGAGTTATTCATTGATGTAGTTATAGAATTACCTTTGATATTAATTCCTTAGTTTATTCATTGGCTAGCTATTACTATGACTAGAGAAGTGCTCTGATGATTATCTCTTATTATGATGCTTGATCATACTTATTACCTTTATCTTATCTTTATTTACCTTGTGACCTCTGCCTGTTATGAGTAGAGCAAATGACATCGGTAATGTCACTTATCCATTGTATACCATCACTATCAATATAATAGATTGTAGTTTATTCCTACTCCTTCCCGGTGGTATCAATATAAATCGACAACCTGGTAGAACTCCCTAGGTAAAATGCTACAATGGTATAATTATCTGTCCGCTTGCAGAACTGATCTTAGTTTATATTATTTATATTTATTTCTGCCTAGTCACATAGATTAATATATGAAACCTTTATTTATTCTTAGCATTATTAATTAGGGATGACAACCTAGTTCTTGCATAAGAATGTTGGTAATAGAAAAGTGGCTAGTTGCTAATGACAAGTTAATTAGTTACCATTCATCTTCTAATCTCGCCTCTCGCATTAAAAGTTATATAGTTATATTTGGCGACGTTAGTAGATGTCAAGAAGCATTTTTGGTGCCGTTGCCGGGGAAGGCACATAAACTTAGGAAATATTGATAGCATATGTATACATAATGGATAAGATTGTATTACCGGTTGATCTCTAACTCAAACAGGTACACCCTTGTTTTTTTTGTCATTTGCTTATCTTATGCAGGGTGATGAATGAATGGTTTTTCTCTTCCAAATAATTATATTGACGATCCAGAGAAACTCCTAAGAAAGAAGTTTGTAGAGACGAGGGAAGATCCCGAATCACTATAAAAAACACCCATCGTTTTTGAGCTAGTTTATCAAAGGAGCCAGCTCCAATATTGGAAGAAGAACACTTAGGAGAAGATTTATCTCCTGTGTTTGAAGACATGACTGAGAAGACGCTGCGCGAGTTCTCTGCCCCAACAACAGAAAACATCCGGACTGGACCAACAGTCAATACGGGGGAGAATGGATTCGAGCTCAAGCCTGCTCTTATCACCATGGTTCAAGCCAGCCAGTTTTGTGGAAAAGCTCATGAAAAATGCAAGTGCTTTTTAGAGATTTGCAGCACCTTCACGATTAGAGGAGTACCAAGAGATGCTACTTTACTCCGTCTTTTCCTATTTTCACTTTTGGGGAAAGCCAAGCAGTGGTTCTACGCCAACAAAGACAAGAACACTACATGGGACCGATGCTCAACTGCTTTTCTGGCAAAGTTCTTTCCTACAGGCAAGACAAATGTTCCACGTGGGAAAATCTCAAGTTTTCAATAGCAACATGATGAATCATTCACTGAAGCATGGGAGAGATTCCAAGAATACATCGAAGACTGTCCTCATCATGGGATAGTGGATTGGCTACTATTGCAGACCTTCTACCACGGGCTTATCTCAAGCACCCGTGAGTCCATTGATGCTGCAGCTGGAGGAGCTTTCCTGTCACTTAAGCTTCCAGAAACTCAAGCACTTGTTGAGAAGATGGCCTCAAATTCAAGCTGTAATGAAGAACGTACTCAACCTCATAAGAGAGGAGGAGGCATCCATCATCTGAAGGAGACTAACATGGTCACTGCCAAGCTAGACCTCATCATGAAGAAGCTCGACATAGAGAAGAAGGAAGTCATGCATATCAATGATTCTCGCATGACCTGTGAAGAATGTGGAGATTACGGGCATTCAGCTGTCAACTGCCCTACATTGCAAGAGGATGTGAACTTCATCAACAACAACACCTACTATCGTCCTCAGCAAAACCAAGGATGGAATCAGCAACCTCGTCAAGGTAATTACCAAGGTAATAATTACAATAATTATAATCTTCCGCCTTTAAGAGATTTAGTTGCTGGTCAATCTAAATTATTAGATCAAATGTCTAGAAAGGTGGCCTCGAATAATAAAGCTTTAGAAAATATAAATACTAGAATGGATACCTTTGCTTCTGCTATAAAGAATCAGCACAGCTTTAATAAAATGTTAGAATCACTATTAGCTCAGCTTGCTGCTGCTGTCCCTCCATTTGAGAAAGGAAAGATTTCGGGCAAGCCGGAGGATTTAGAAACTGCTAACCTTGTTGATATTCACAATGCAACACAATACCAAATTGAGCCTGCAGATATACAATGGATAGATCACTCACTACCTGAGAAGATGGGAGACCCTAGAAGACCTGTGATTCCTATCTCTATAGGATGTCACAACTTTTCAGAGGCTATCTGCGATTTCGGCGCAAGTGCCAACATAATGCCTAAGGTAATCTATGAGAGAATTTTAGGTGATCCTTTGTTGTACACAGATATGCGTTTGCAGCTTGCAGATCCGTCCATTTGCTACCCCGAGGGAGTACTAGAAGAAGCTGTTATCAGAGTGGGGCAATCATATGTCCCAATTGACTTTGTGATTATGGATACTGGAGGAGATGAGAAGGCACCCATTATCTTGGGACGACCATTCTTGTGCACAACTAAAGCCATCATCTATGCGGAACACACCAAGATTGTCCTCTCCATCAAAGACAAGAAGGAGAGATTTTCATTCAAGAACCGCATTCTCAAGAATCCTGCAGTCCTGAAGCAATTCCATCAACAAGAAGAGCAACAATAACAACCAGCACCCAAGAAGAAGAACAATAGGAGATGGAGGAAGAACAAGCCCCAGCATGTACCTAAGGAACCGCTCTGCTAATCAATGCCATAAACACAGAAAATGATCATATGCTCCCGAAACCATTTCCAACAAAGAAAGGTGACCCAGGAGTACCAATTATAGAATGCACAATCAGAGACATCACTTTTCCTGACACCATCTGCGACACTGGATCAGGCGTCAACGTAATGTCCAAAAAGGTATATGATGAATTATTTGATGATTTACCATTATACCCAACATATATTCAGTTGCAGATCGCGGATCAATCATTAAGATTCTCTGAAGGCGTAGTCAAGGATGTAATGGTAAGAATTCAAAATAAATATATACCCGCAGATTTTCTAGTTCTTGACACGCAGGGAGACGACGAATCACCTATTCTTTTGGGAAGACCGTTCCTCTACACCGCCAATGCTATCATCTACATCGGGTCTAGACAGATCCACTTCAACCTACCCACTAGAAAGGTACGGTGTCAATTTAAAACACATCTTAACCATGAGCAGATCAGTAAGCGACGCAATAGAAGGAAACGCCAAGCCCGCCGTCAGGCTGCCCAGCCTCACTGTGGATGGGAGGAGTTCCATGAAAGGATTGTGAAGTATGAAGACTGCTACAAGGAGCAAGAAGAATCTGTACAAGCACCACGCTGGAGTGAGTGGGAAGCGGAAGCTGAGAGGATGGACCAGATTGCTAAAGCAGAGAAAGAAGAGATCCAGACACAAGTGGAAGAATAGATAAAGAGAGACGAAGAATCAAGAGAAGCTTACAAGGAAGAGCTGGAGCTAGAAAAGAGAGAAGCAGAAGAGACAGAAAAGAGATGGAAGGAGAAAGAAAGAGCACCTACTACACCACTGCAAAATAGGGAATTGACTGAGGTAACCTCAGACAATGAACCTACTAAGTAAGTACTCTCCTCTATCTAAGTCCTGTCGGCAGACTTTAAATTCCGTACCCTAGCCATAAGGTTAGAATGGTAGTTATCTAATTAATTTAGCATTCATTAGTAATTTTGCTTAGCACCTTTATTAGCATAATTATTTTTTGCATGTTAAAAATAAAACCAACAAAAATATTTACTATTTTATTTACTGCATCATAAATATTAAAGCCCCATGTGGATGAACGTATGGTAACCCTATAGGAATATTTACTGTGGTGGCATAAAAATAAAAATGATTTATAGATGGTAGTAATATTTATAATTACTTTGTTGCATTATGAAAATCCTAGGCCCTATGAAAATGAATATTCCCTGTGGTGTCATAAAAAATTTATTATTAGCATGCATACATATTTGATTTCTGCATAAGAAAATTAGAAAATCCTAAAAAGAGAATCCAGTTAGAATCCTGCTAAAATCTATTAATTCAAATCAACTCAAAGAATAATCAAAGTGCTCATTGGCTGACCGCTAACCCCTGGATAATTCGAGTCTCGAGTTTTTGTTTTCTTGTTGGAGTATAACTATGCAGGAATAATATTATTACTAAGGAGAGAGTCTATTAGTGGCACCCATTAGGAATGCTGCTAACCAACTCACTCTGAAGATCATTCAAGCACCAAGTATTGCAGACATCAAGCTTGGAGGAGGAGCATCCCTTAGTTACCTGGTAACTTTATCTATGCACTTATTAAGTCTACTTTATACAAATATAAAAAAATACCAAAAAATATGTGGGCACATGAAGGTCCACACCTTTCATAAAAATACCAAAAATATGTAGGCACATAAAGGTCCACACTCTTAAGGAAATTTCCTAATTGGGTAAAGAAGCTTAAGCTTGTGCTGGAAATATAAAATCAATCACTTATTATGGAGTGGTATTAAACCTAACCCCTCTCCATAAGATTCGGTATTTTTATTGGCAATTGAGTTTCACAGACAACACAAGATCAAGGAGCTAGTCAACCCGACATCCTTATACTACCGATACACTGCTCAGAAGGATCACTCAATTTGCAACATCAAAGACCCTGTCAAAAGTCAAGCTTGGGGGAGGGCACCCTCCAATTAAAATCCAGCTAAATATAAGTTTCTTATCCTATTTATCATTATTACTATATCGCTTTTTCGTGTAAGTTAGCTAGTAAAATAAAATCTGAAAACCAAATAAATATCTATCTATATATTAGAGTTTGTTTAGAGTCAGTCTAGGCTAGAACTAAATTAAAATTACTGAACATTAAAATTTTGTCTTGGAGATGATGAATTGTTGCTCGGTCATAATACTTTTCAAATGCCTAGTTGTCAAACTTAAATTCTCCTAAGTTTTAGATATTACTATTTTAACTTAAGAATTTACTCCAAGCCTGAAACTTGTGGGGGCATATGTTTGAGTTAAGTCTAGATAATTGATTGATATGATTCATGAAAGTTGAGCTATTATTTATCTTATTCCTTACATTAATAAATTCTGGAGATTTATTTTGAAAACTTAAAATATACATGATGAGCTATTGTATGACAAAGTATGAATTCCTACCAAAGCCATATATTATACATCTAGATAGGAAAACTTTTGCATATTCATGCTGCTTGCTTTACATTGAGTTTAGTCAACCTTTATTGTATACCATATGAGAGTCTTTTCATGCTTTTAAAAACAAGATCACGTACACACTTCAGCACATATGCATTATTCCTACCCTGGGAGTAATCACAACCATTTCCACTTTCATCAATGTTCACCATAAAAATGTTTTCTCCTATACTAGGAGTACACACCCAAAAATATATAAACCCCATAGGACAGCCTTGTTATAATTGCTCTAAGTTCATATTATTATTATCTCTGGAGTTATTCATATTGAAAGGATACATGTGGCTATGCAAAAATATAAAAAGGGAGTAAAAGATGGACAAGTGTCCCAGCATTAAAACAATGTGTACTAGATGCCCGCCTCCCGAATGAAAAAGAGAGAGAAAGAAAGAATAAAGATAGCCCATGTGTTCCTCCAAGACACAAGATGCTCATGAACAACTCAAGATACAAGAGAAGGAAAGGACCACCAGTCATCTACCCTTCATTACCTAGTACCGTCATGCTCTTATAATGAAGGTAATATTTTAAGGTAAGTGGTCACTATTCTCCTCTTGATCTTGGTATGCACATAAATGAAGATGCAAACATGCTAGAGTTACAGCTTTAATGGATTAACCTAATTAACTCAGCATGCTTTGTCCTTTAAGATTGTTCATGGCATCATTCCTTTGATCTCAATCTTAACCAAATGTGCTAAACATTGTATTCTATCTTTGGAAGATGATAGTCATACTCATGTGAAAACTTATATATTATGTAGAGATGGACTACCCTTCTATTGGTTAAGCAATTTAAATCTTTTCTACCATATGAACTTAAATGCAACATAAATGCTTAATCTTCTGATCTTACCACTCATGTTATAAGTAAACAAATTATGCAACACCAATTTCGTCTTGTTCAATGTGCCTAAGGATAGAAAAAATAAAGAGATAGATTCGGTTCTGTTGGTGTTTTTCCACCAGTAGAACCCATGCACTTGATCTCTACCTTGGTTTTGCAAACAGGACAACACTTTGACCAAAGTTTATTGATTCCCAAAATTCTACAACTGAAAGTTCTATGAACATGCACACTGAGCAAGATGCTGCCAGATCCAACTATTAATGCTCTACTCCAACCTGCTGGCCAAACAAAGGATAAAAGTGACATCATCATCGCAAGGGGTGCAACCATCAAGACCTCCATCTCTAAGACAGAGAGATACACCAGAGTGGAAGAAAAAAGTCCTGTCGGTAGACTTTAAATTCCGCACCCTTGCCATAAGATAATATGGTAGTTATCTAATTAATTAGTATTTCTATCTACAATATTAATTTCACTTTAGCATATTCATCTTTATGCATATCAAAACGAAAAAGAAAAAATAAAAATCTTTATTGTCTTATTTACTACATCACAAAATATTAAAGCCCCACGTGAATAAACATATGGTAACCCTGTAGGAGTATTTACTGTGGTGGCATAAAAAAATGATAATAGCATCTATATTTACTTTCTTGCATTATGAAAATCGTAAGCCCTATGAGAATAAATATTCTCAGTGGTGGCATAAAAATAAAATATACATCATGCATACATATTTACTTTTCTGCATAAGAAAATTAGAAAATCCAAAAAAGAATCCTGCTAAAACCTATCAATTTAAAATCAACTCAAAAGAATAATCAATTACTTTTTGGCTGACCGCTAACCCTTATCACATTCGAGCCTCGAGTATTGGTTTTCTTGTTGGAGTATAATTCTGCAGGAGAATGACACTGTGACTGAGGAGTGAGTCCATCAGTCGAGCCCACTAGGACTGTTGCGACAAGCTTGCTCTAAAAGATCATCAACACCAAGTATTGCAAACATCTAGCTTAGGGGAGGAGCATCCCCTAGTTATCAGGTAACTATACCTATGCGATTATCGAATCTGTTTTATAAAGTCATAAAATACCAAAAATATGTGAGCACATGAAGGTTCACAATAGTATCATAGGAATATCTAAAAATACCAAAAATAAGTGGGCACATGAAGGTCCACACTTTTTAGAAAAAACCAAAAATATGTGGGCACATGAAGGTCCACCCAATTAGGAAACTTCTGCTGGAAATATAAAATCAATCACTTACCATGGAGTGGTACTAAACCTAACCCCTCTCCATAAGATTTGGTATTTCTGTTGAAAATTGAGTTTCACAGGAAAATAGAAGATCAAAGAGCTAGTCAACCCAACGCCCTTATATTGCCGATACACCTTCTCCCAGAAGGATCACTCAATTTGCAACATCAAAGACCTTGTCAAACATCCAGCTTGGGGGAGGGCACCCTCCATTTAAAATCCAGCTAAGTATAAGTTTCCCACCTTATTATTATTGTGCCATATTTCTTTTTCGTGTGAGTTAGCTAGTAAGATAAAATTTGAAAATCAAATAAATACTTAGCTATATACTAGAGTGGTCTTAGAGCGTGTCTATAGTCAATCTAGTCTAGAGTCTAATAAAAACTAGAGAACATTAAAATTTTGTCTTGGAGATGATGAATAGTTGCTCTACTATAATTCCTTTCAAGTGCCTATTTTTCAACCTTAAATTGTCCCGAGTTTTAGATATTACTGTTTTGACTTAAGAATTCACTCTGAACCTAAAACTTGTGGAGGCATATGCTTGAGCTAAGTCTAGGTGATTGATTGATATGGTACATGAAGGTTGAGCTGCTATTTATCTTATTCCTAGCAATACTAAGTTCTGGAGATTTATTTTAAATTTAAAATCTTACATGATGAGCTCTTGTATGACAAAGTGTGAATTCCTACCAAAGCCATATATGATACATTTAGAGATAGGAAAACCTTTGCACATTTATGCTGCTTGCTTTGCATTGAGTTTAGTCAACTTTTGTTGTATACCTTATGAGAGTCTTGTCATGCTTTTAAAATCAAGATCACTTACACACTCCACCCACATATGCATTACTCCTACTCTGGGAGTAAGCGCAATCATTTTCACTTCCAACTAGATCCACCTTAAAAATGTTTTTCTCCTGCACTGGGAGTAAACACCCAAAAATATACCCTATAGGACAACCCCTGTTTAATTGCTCTAAGTTCTTATCAATATCTCTCCAATTATTTATATTCAAAGGATGCATGTGGCTATGCAAAGGTATTGAAAAAAAATAAAAGGGAGTAAAAGATGGACAAGTGTCCCAGCAATTAAAACAATGGGTACTGAGATGCCCGCCTCCCTGAAAAAGAAGAGAGAGAGAAAGAAAAGAAGAAAAAGGAAATAAAGATAGCCCATTTTTTCCTGAAAAGTTCTAAGTTCCAAGAGAGAGATCTATTTTTAAAGAGCAAAAGTAGAATTAGGATTAGCCACCTTATATACACCTGTCCACCATATTCCATACACATGCACATCTTGGTTTGATTGTATGCCTCGATTCTCTGTGGATCCATTGTTTGATTTTACAACATATGAATTGCAAGTATGCTTAAACCTTGTTATTGCCACTCCTATGAGCTCCACTATAAATCCTTAGTTATAGGAAGGCATAACATTAGTGCCTTAAGTGAGATCCACAAATACCATATATACTGAGAGACTTGAGGGTGTCATACAATTATAGCTCTGAGTTTTATTTTGAAAACTTCCAAAACACCGGAATATTGGTACTGTGCAGAATTTGCTACATAGTGCAAGACTTGATTGTTCTTTCTTTCAAATTACTCAAGACTAAGGCAAGAGCTGTAAAGTCCCATAGTTAAAGGTAAAACGATTAAGTCTAAAAGTTAGAGCAGTTTTGTCTAATCCGGAGGAGAATCTATGTTTACAGCATGTGTACTTGGGAAGTATGAAAACATTGTAGCAACTCCTGATCCAATTACATTAGTGATTAGGCTTAGTTTGTTTGCTAAGGGACTGGCAAACAGGTAAGCTTGGGGGTGTTGTTGACGGTGGATAACGTCAACTTTTATTAGAACTTTAGACACCAAAGGATACATGAATACACACTAGTCTAGGGTTTTAACTAACAGTTTCCATAAGTTTTGCATGTTCTGTATTTTCCAGGGGCTATTCCAGAAAAGCATAAAAGAAGGATTAAAGAGCATGATTACCACGTAACTTAACCGCCAAGGAAACAATCATCAAGAGAACACTAGAAGCATCGGGAACACACCCGAGGCACCGGGACCCGAGACCCCCGAGGGTGGGGCCGGCCGGCGCCACCCTGCTAGGGATTCAGCCCAGATTCTGGAGTCTTCTTCCGCCGCCTTTGTGGAGTCATCTCAGCCCTTGTTTCAAGTCGGTTTGATCCTACGGCGCACGTGCATCCCACAGGGCTATAAATAAAGGGCAGACCCCCCTGGAGGAATCAACCCATCATTCATTCAAGGCATCAAGTCCTCAAGCCATCAAGAGCCTCCTAGTTCATCAAGAGCCTCCTAGTTTATAGTTCTAGCCTAGTTAGATTAGAGGGTAGAGGAGTTCTAGTTCTTCGGCGGATCTGGAGCCACGACGTCTGTCTGGAGCACGGAGTTCGGTATAATTCTAGTTCTTTCTCTATTATTGTATTCTTCATTATGATTAGGGAAACATTGTTCTTAATAGTTTATATGTTCTTGATTACAATAGCCTTTGTCTACTTTGATTATATGTCTAGTATAGTTGGTTTGATCTTATTGAATTCATGTAATTGCTCGTATAGCATTTATTCATGCATACGATGGATAGATGATGAATGATATGTAGACGTGGTGTCTAGGTATTTTGTTTATCTGCGAGTGCACCCTAATGTGCCGGGTCATGTGGTAGATCGCGTAGGTGACAGCTGCGTTGAGTCCTTTGTAGTCCACCCCCCGTATGTAGGCCAGCAGGCACGGTCGCGAAGTTTGATGATGACTCTGTTTCACACCTTTCCTAGATGATGCCCTTTACATGTGATCATGATATAGGATTAGTCTAACAATGATTGCTAGATGTAATTGCACTAATTAGAGTTATTCATTGATGTAGTTATAGAATTACCTTTGATATTAATTCCTTAGTTTATCCATTGGCTAGCTATTACTATGACTAGAGAAGTGCTCTGATGATTATCTCTTATTATGATGCTTGATCATACTTATCACCTTTATCTTATCTTTATTTATCTTTTGACCTCTGCCTGTTATGAGTAGAGCAAATGATATCGGTAATGTCACTTATCCATTTTATACCATCACTATCAATATAATAGATTGTGGTTTATTCCTAGTCCTTCCCAGTGGTATAAATATAAATCGACAACCTGGTAGAACTCCCTAGTTAAAATGCTACAATGGTATAATTATCTGTGCAGAACTGATCTTAGTTTTTATTATTTATATTTATTTCTGCCTAGTCACATAGATTAATATATGAAACCTTTATTTTTTATAGCATTATTAAATAGGGATGACGACCTAGTTCTTGCATAAGAATGTTCGTAATAGAAAAGTGGCTAGTTGCTAATGACAAGTTAATTAATTACCATTCATCTTCTAATCTCGCCTCTCGCATTAAAAGTTATATAGTTATATTTGGCGACGTTAGTGGATGTCAACAGAAGATGATAGTCATACTCATGTGAAAATTTATGTATTATGCAGAGATAGACAACCATTCCATCGGTTAAGCAATTTAAATCTTTTCTGCCATATGAACTTAAATGCAACATTAATGCTTAATCGTCTGATCTTACCACTCGTGTCATGAGTAAAACAAATTATGTAACATCAACTTTGTCTTGTTCAATGTGCCTAAGGCTAGAGAAGAATAAATAAAGAAATAGATTCGGTTCTATTGGTGTTTTTCCACCAGCAGAGCCCATGCACTTGATCTCTACCTTGGTTTTGCAAATAGGACAACACTTCAAGCAAATTTATTAATTCCCAAAATTCTACAAGTGAAAGTTCTGTGAACATGCCCGTTGAGCAAGATGCTACCAGCTTCCACTATTAATGCTCTACTTCAACCTGCTGGCCAAGCAAAGAACAAAAGTGGCATCACCATCACCAGAGGTGCAGCCATCAAGACCTTCATCTTTAAGATGGAGAGATAAATAAGAGTGGAAAAAAAGTCCTATCGGTAGACTTTAAATTCCGAACCCTTACCATAAGGTAACATAGTAGTTATCTAATTAATTAGTATTCATAATTTACATTAGTAATTTTACTTTAGCATATTCATCTTTATGCATATCAAAAAAAAGAGAGAGAAAAATCTTTATTACCTTATTTACTACATCATGAAACATTAAAGCCCATGTGAATAAACTTATAGAATATTCGCTATGGTGGCATAAAAAATATAATAAATAAAAAAATGATAATAGCATCTGTATTTACTTTCTTACATTATGCAAATCCTAAGCCTCGTGAGAATAAATATTCTTCATGGTGGCATAAAAATATATAGCATGCATACATATTTGATTGTTGCATAAGAAAGTTAGAAAACCCTAAAAAGAGAATCCTACTAGAATCTGTCAATTAAAGTCAACTCAGAGAATAATCAATTACTTATTAGCTGACCGCTAACCCCTTATCACATTCGAGCCTCGAGTTTTGGTTTTCTTGTTGGAGTATAATTATGCAGGATAACACTATGTCTGAGGAGTGAGTCCATCAGTGACGCCCACCAGACTACTGCTGGTAAGCCCACTCTAAAGATCATCAATACCAAATATTGCAAACATGTAGCTTGGGGAGGAGCATCCCCTAGTTATGAGGTATCTATACCTAGGCGATTATCAAGTCTATTTTATATTGTCATAAAATACCAAAAATATGTGAGCACATGAAGGTTCACAATAGTATCATAGGAAAATTAAAAAAATATGTGGGCACATGAAGGTCCTCACACTTTTAAGAAAAACCCAAAAATATGTGGGCACATGAAGGTCTATGTTTTTTTTAGAAAGTTCCCTAAGTGGGTGAAGTAAAGGAAACTTTTAGCTGGAATCATAAAATTGATACCATGGAGTGGTATTAACCTAGCCCCTCTCCATGAGATTTGGTATTCTTGTTGGCAATTGAGTTTTACAAGACAATACAAGATCAAGAGCTAGTCAACCTGGCGCCCTTACATGGCTAGTATGCCTGCTCCTAGAAGGATTGCTCAACTTGCACATCAAAGATCACGTCAACATCCAGCTTGGGGGAGAGCACCCTCCAATTAAATCCAGCTAAGTACAAGTATCCCATCCATATTATTGTACCATATTGCTTTTCGTGTGAGTTAGCTAGTGAAATAAAATTTGAAAACCAAATAAATAGTTTAGGTTAGTTAGTGTGTTTGAATAAAATAAAAAGAGAGTGCTTACAATAATTTTGCTCAGATTCGATGGAAACCATGCTCAGGAATTTGATAAGTAGCACCTCACCATGATTCCTCATACTAACTTAGTTTTCAACCTGGAGTCATCCCAAGTTTTAGACGCAATCATTTTAACTTGAAGATTTACTTTGAACCTGAAATTTGTGGGTAGCAAATGCTTGATCTGAGTCTAAGTAATTGAGGGATATGATATGCAAAATTTGAGCTGCTATTTATCTTGTTCTTAGTGATACTTGAATTCTGGAGATTTATTTTGAAAATCCATAAAACCACATGATGAGTTCCTGTATGCAAGAGCTTTATAATCCTACCACAGCCATACATGCTAGATTAGAAAAACATACACATTATATGCTACTTGCTTTGTTTTGAGTTTAGTCAAGCTTTGTTGATACCTTAGGAACTTGTGATGCTTTTACAATCAAGAACACATGCACACCACCCATAATGTACTACTCATATCTGAGTAGGCGCATCCACATTCCACATATTCCATCTAGATCCACCAAAAAATGTTCTACTCCTACACTAGGAGTGAACACTAAAAATATCCCATTGGTTACCCCAGATAAATGCTCCAAACTTCTTGTTGCTATCTCTAAGAAGAAAAAGAAAAAGGGAAGTATTGTTGCAGACAAGAGGCATGTGGCTATGCAAAAGAGTGAGATGAGAGAAAACAATGGGTACAAAGATGCCTGCCTAAGAGGTAACAATGGACAAGTGTCCGAATTTATCAAAACAATGGGTACTCTGATGCCCGCCTGAAAAAAAGTAGAAGAAAAAGAAAAGAAAGATAGCCCATGTTGTCCTGCAACACAATTCCCTAATGTTTGAAAAAGAGAGATGTCTCAAGGAGCAAATGAGGAGAATTAGGATTAGCCACCATATATATCCACGTACCACCTCATATCCACACACATGCACATTTTGATTTGATTGTATGACTTGTTCCTTTGGATCCATTGTTTGACTTTACAATATATTCATTGCAAGTATGTATGAGCTGACTCCTTACCCATGAGCTCCACATAAGCCATTAGTTATAGGGTGAGGGAAAAAGAGAAGGCATGCATCACTATTGCCTTGTTGTGGATCCACAAATATCACATATTGAGAGACTTGAGAAAGTCATACAAAGGAAACTCTGAGTTTTATTTTGAAAACTTGCAAAAGCTCCAGGATAAGAGTTGAACAACAGAGCTTGAGACATAGTGTTTAACTTAGACATTCTATCCTTCAATTACCTAAGACTCAAGAGAAAGCTACAAGCTCCATGGTAAAGGTAATACAGGTAAGTCTGATGGTTAGCTTGGTCTACTCTAATCCTTAGGTACTTCTTGGTTTAAAACTGAATACTTTTTTTATATATGCTAAAGTTTGGCTTTGCTAAGGGACTAGCAAAGGGTAAGCTTGGGGGAACTTGTTGATGGTAATAATTGGTCATTTTTACCCATCAACTAAACATGAATCAAGGGCATAAAACAATACACAACATAGTTATGGGGTTTGATTCTAACAAGTTCCATGAGTTTTGGTGTTCTCACTTGTTTTCCAGGGTATAAAGGGATATTCAATTTTTCACCGATTAAAAGTATCTCAAATGAGGATTTGGAGTTCATTATTGCATAGATCTCGTCGAGACGATTGAAACGGACCTATGGTTTGCTATTTTTGGAGTCCGGAATAAAGAGATATGAATTTTACAAACACTGGAAGATTCTAAAACCTAAGCTGCGGGATTAATTAAAGGCTGCGGGATTAGTTGGGCCTAAATCAGAATTTGGCCCATTAAAGCCTATGTGCATATGGTGGAAAGGCTTAGTACCATATTGCTTGCCCAAGGTGGAGGGGAGGCCAGGCGCCTCCATATAAGGATCCTAGGACCCCCCAAGTCAAGTACACCATTATGGAGTTGTAGAGGCGTCCCTCGAATGGATAACCTCTCAACTCTAGAGAATTAGGGCTAGACTTTCCAATGTAGTAGATTAGTTCTAGTTGAGAATTAGGGAGAGTGGAGCTGCGCTTCGATTCTGGAGAAGTCTTCAGGGGTCTGGTATATCTTTGTATCTCATCTTTGTAAGACTTCTTTAATATATTTATCTTCTCTATTTACTTTATGCCTTGAATTTGATTGGTTAGTATAGTTGTTATACTTTGGCATAGGATCTCCGCTCGCATCGAGTGCTCTAGTTTTCATATGGGATTAGAGTAGTAATTAATAGTGTAGGCATGGTGTCTAGACTAGAGGCTACCTGAGATTGCACTCAACCTTACGAATAGTTGTGGTAGCCCCAGGAGGTGACAGCCCTGATGGCCGACGTATTCCACCTCGTGCAGGTTGATGATTGTAGGACCATAGTCAAAACTTCCTAGTCCCATTCTCATCCCGTTCCGTGGCTAGTGTTCTGATGTTCCGAAGTGTTATTGTGTGATTGCTTTATTTACCATGAATCAGTTATTATAGAACCCCAGTAATAGAGAAGTATTTAGGAACCTTGAACTCTCCCGTTGTCCTCTCACTTTAGCTATCTACTCTTTTATCATAGAATTATCCTGTGTGTCTATGTCATTTAAGCATAGCGCCTATCATTTATTGTTTACCTCTACTATAGTCTAGTTCGTGTACTAAGTTAGTAGACACATGACGGTCAACTATCAAACTTCTTTAATCATTGTTTCCCTGTGGTAAAATATAAATAACGATACCTGGAATACTCCCGGTAAAATGCTACAATGGTATTCTGTGTGCTTGCGGAATCTTTCATATTCTATTTGCACTTAATAGATACCAACAGCCCCGTATACCCAAGCTCCATGCTTACATATAAAGAACCTACCCAGACCGTCCTAGGGCCTCGACCCTATGGATCGACAGGTAACGAGGCTGGGTATACCCGAAGGTATGATGAACCCGCAAATAAGTAAGAACAAAGCATAACTAATCAGAAGACTTTATATCATAAGAATCTCGAACACTCACTTCACAGGAGAACCTGTTGAAGTCAAGATGCTCGTTGAGGTGCATGCATGGGAGACACCGACAAGTCCGGCACTTCCGCCTAGCATACAACTAGACGGAATCTGGGTGCTTCCGGAATCTCTCTACTCCTCCCTCACATCTCTCTCTATTACTCAACTCAAGCTATAGGGCCTAAACCCCTTGGAGTGTTGCTCTTGTGCTAGTGCTCTGTCCTTGAGATGGTGTGTTTGAGGGGGAGACAGTGGCCTCTTTTTATAGTGGAGAGGATGGTATTCCTGACGCAATCACCATGGTTAAAGATATCCCCAGCAATGGCGCCAAAAATGCTTGTTGACAGTTACTAACGCTATCAAAAGAGTGTAGCCAAATCTACCCTCTAGCAGTGGTAACAATACTTCTCAACGCAATCACTGGGGTTGTCAATCCCTATGCTCAAAGTATGTGATTGTTGGCCAAAAAGGCTATGGGTAGCTCTATAGGATAGCTGATGGGATTCTGCAAACGCACAGAACTATCATGTAGCACTTTACCTGGGAGTACCAGGTGTCAAATTTATATTTTCCCAAAGGAAGGCTGGGTTTTGTGAATCCAAGGATCTGATAGCCAAGGATCTAGATATGGATAAATGGGGTAGTAACCTTAGTAAGGATAAATCAATGAAGTATAACTAAGGTGGAAACATGCTAGGTGGCTCTGGAGTTTTGGGAGAGAACTCTATCTCAGTAAAAGGTCAAATGATTGTTATACCAAAGAGATTGCTATACTCGGGACACGCAAAGTCCTAAACTCGCCGGGGTTCGACTGATTAGGTACCGTACGTCCCAAAGTCCTACACTTATTCCGGATACTAGGCTGAACATGGTGGAATCCAGAGGATCCTAGGGCTGTCACCACCTAGAACCTACCACTACTATCCGTGGGCCTAGCGGCACTCAAGGGTAAGCTATAGCCTAAGTACCGCGCTTAATCTATAAAACTTACTACTATAACTTGAGCTCAATAATTAGAGCACTCTAACCAAGCAATGAGCAAGTATGCAACTGCTTAAAGTATAACAATAAATAAATGAGGAAGGGGATCTTTATTACTGATAAGAGTGAAGAACACCGCAGAGGAGGTCGCTGACAAGCCCGGCTCCTCCACAGACTTTCTCCTTCTCCCGACTTGTCTCCACCACTCTACTCTTCTCTAGCTAGCACTATTCCTAAGAGCAGAGCTTCGCTAGAGAGAGAGGATAACGTCAACTTTTATTAGAACTTTAGACATGAAAGGACACATGAATACACACTAGTCTAGGGTTTTAACTGATAATTTCCATGAGTTTTGCATATTCTGTATTTTCCAGGGAGTATTCGAGAAAAGCGTAGAAGAGGGATTAAAGTGCGTAAAAGACACGAAACTTAACCACGAAGGAAACATCGTCATCAGGACGTGGGAAGGATCTAGAAGACACCCGAGCAATCGGGGCCCTAGATCCCACAAAGTAGGGCCGGCCGGCCCTAGGGTGGGGCCGGTGAAAGGTCCTAGTATGGCTAGAGGGGGGTGAATAGCCTAAATAAAAATTCTACAAACCACTAAACAAGTAATTAGAACCACAAGAGGCTATAAATGCAATGCTAAGGCAACCACTAACCTAGGCAAGCCACCTACACAATTCAAGTTAAACTTTAGTTCTAATCCACACAAATGAGCTAGCAAAAGCTAAACAACTACACAACTACTCAAGACAAAAGAACAAGCTACTTTGCACAAGAATAAGAAAGAGATGATCATCGAATAAACCTTTGCCTTGTGAAGAAGCCAATCACCGGGACAATCAATAAGTCACTCACTCGAAGGTGAGGAAATCAACAGAGACACCAAGATTTATCCCCGAGGTTCACGTGCTTGCCGGCACGCTACGTCCTCGTTGTGTCGACTTCAACTGGTGGTTCGGTGGCTAATCAGTATCACACACCGAGCCTACACTAGGCACCACAAGAACCTACCACGGAGGAAGTAACTCAAAGACATGAGCAATCCACTAGAGTTACCTTTGAGCACTCCGCTCGGGGAAGGCACAAGAACCCCTCACAATCGCCGGGTGTGAGCAAGCACAATCACCAAGCTCCTTCACACCTTCTTCTCCTCCAAGCCGTCTAGGGACACGGCAATGTCCCAAGAGAATAAGAACTAATCCGAGGCTTGCTCTCAAGTGCTCTAGAATGCAAAACACAAGCAATGATGCACTTGAGGTTCACTCAATCTCACAAGGATGATCAAGATGATGAACTAGTGAGAGAGTGGGAGGCTAGAATGCAACAAAGTGTATGACAATGATCCAAGTGTGCTAGCTAGTAACCAAGTGACTAGGGAGGGAGTATAAATACTCCCAAGCCAACTCCTAGCCGTTACACTCTCTGAAACAGCCATTAACCTCGTTTTTATACCGTTGGACCGACCGTCGGACCGACAGCATCGGACCAAACGGCAGCGTCCGACGCTCGGATGAACGCCACGTGTCAACTGGTTTAAACGCCATTCGTCCGATCTCAACGGTAACTGATTTCGCGCGTTTGACTACCTTCAGACTGGGGGCGTCGGACTAAACCGCAGAGTCCGACGCCCTCTCTCAGCTCACTGCGCGCGTATCATCGGACGATCGCGCGAGCACCGTCCGACTAAAGAAACTCAGCGTCCGACACTTCCAGAGAGGTTTGAAAACGCTAAAACATCGTCGGACTTTTCTCAACCGTCCAACGCTCCTCAGCGTGCCACACATCACACCTTGCTGCTCGGCACCATCGGACTGAAGGCCACAATGGTCCGACGCTCGGTAAACGAGCGTCCGACGCTCACTGACAGCTCAGGCGTCGGACCGAATCAATGGTCCGACGCTACGCCCACTATTAGTCCGACGCTCTGGAAACAGCCCTTTTCAAGTATATTTCTCACCCCTTGCTTCTATGTGCTAACACTCAAGGTCTTCTACACTTGTGCACAGAGTGTTAGCATTTTGCAAACATTTTTCAAGGGTTTTCAAAGGGATTCTCTAGGTTGGTTAGATCAATGCATATGAGATGCAACCTAGAGTACTTGAAAGTAATCCAATAGCTTAGTTCTCCCCTTGATAGTCGGCTATCTATCCTAAATGTGATCACTCCCACTTGGAGTCTTGATCACTGAAAGAAAAGCCCTATTTGAATATACCTTAGCCTCTAGCTTTCCTTCTTTAAGTCCTTTTCTTTTTCCTTGATCATTTCATCTTGATCTTCACTTGTGCTCATGTCATCTTTCTCCATATCACTAATCGACTCTTGGCTACACACATTTAGCACTTAGATTAGTAACTTGGTTTCATCAATTACCAAAACCAAACTAAGGTCTTTCAGCCGGCCGGCGCCCCCTAGGGTTTCGGCCCCCGCCTTCTGGAGTCTTCCTCCACCGCCTTTGAGGAGTCATCTCAGCCCTTCATTAAGTCTGTTTGATCCTACGGTGCACGTTCATCCCACCGGGCTATATATAAAGGGGCAGACCCCCCTTGGAGGCACCCCTATTCCTGAGCTTCAATTCAATATCTCCAGTTAAGATTAGATGTAGCATTTAGGAGAGACTAGTTCTTCTAGATCTAGTCTAGTTTAGAGAAGTAGAGAGATAGAGTAGAGGAGTAGAGATTCGGAGGAGATCCGGCCTGTCAGCGCTTCTTCGTAGCTGTATTCGTCTGGATTTAGCACCCTCGCCCGGAGCTGAGTTCTGAGGTACTTTTGTATTCAACTTCTAAATCAAGTAAGCATTTGTTCTTATTCATTCTTAAGTTTGCGACTCATATTGAGTACTTTGATGTTGGCCATTATTTGATTGAAGTAGTATTTCATAGTGTAGGCGTGGTGCCTAGGCTAGGTTTACTTGTGAATGTCCCTTGATTGGCCGGATAGTGGTAGTTCGCGTAGGTGACAGCTATGTCGATTCCTCTGTAGTCCACTTCCCGTTGATAGGATCGATAGGTGTATAAGTGTTTGGTAGGAGGGAACTCTGATTTCCACTCTTATTCATTTCACTGCCCAGTTAGAGCGATATTATTCAAAGCTTACCGGTTGTTGGAACTAGATAATCATTAGCTATTACCTCTTTCTCGATATTATCTAGCTTAATTGTAGGGTTAAGTTCATCGGCTTAGTCATTATCACCTACTGTTCCTTGTGGATACGATATTTAAAACCTCCGGGTGAAGTGCTACATCGGTATTACATCTGTGCGCTTGCGGATAATCTGATAATAATAATATTTAGTAGAGTGCAGTTAATTTATACCAACAAGCATTTTGGCGCCATTGCCGGGGAACGGTTTGCTGATTTTGACTTAGTTTAGCTTAATCTTGTATTATACTTTTATCTTTTCTATTTTATCCCTACCTTTTCATCATTTTATGTTCATCCTTATGGATGCTTTAAATTCCACGCCTATCTATCTATTTGGCATTCACAAAAGCTTCGGGCCACCAAAATCTATAGACCCTATCATAACACCTCGCTATGAGCTGCGCCCATGTCTAATTAATATGATTCAGGATAAACCCTTCTCGGGAGAATGTAACGAAAATCCATGCTTACACCTATGAGAATTCGAGCAGACCTGTGCATGCTTGCACATTGCTGGCATGTCTGATAAAACTTTAAGGTGGAAGCTTTTTCCATTCTCTTTGACTGGAAGAGCTAAACATTGGTATAATCGAGCCGTAGGAAGTGTGCGGGGTGATTGAGAAACATTATGCTCTGAATTTTGTTTATATTTCTTTCCCATCCATAGAGTAGTTAACCTTCAAAAAGAGGTTCTAACTTTTAGGCAACTAGAACAAGAATCTCTTAGTACATCATGGGATCGTTTTAATGAACTTGTTACATCTGGCCCTGACCTTGGTTTTCTAGACCCTTTGCTTATTCAACATTTCTAATTGGGTCTTACCAAGAACTCTAGGGAATCCCTTGATTTATCCTCTTGAGGAGCCTTTCCTTATTTGGCTATAAGTAAAGCAAGTGCTATGATCAACAAGGTTGCTCTAGCTAATTCCGAGCTCCCTAAGGAAGAGAAGGAATCATACCCCGAACAAGCAGAGGAAGCTTTGGTAGAGAAAACATAACCACTCCAATCCCAAGATTTAGCTATCAATCCTAAACCATCGAAACCCCACTTTGATGATTTAGACTTCCAATTAGCTAAGATGCTCGTAAATCAATGTAAATCAGATCTTCATAGAAGAGCATCTTGGAAAAAATGTTGTCAACTTCCTTTCCCCCCTGAAAGACATTGGGAAGAATGCAAGGATGGCATGTCTAGTGAAGCCATAGAAGGAGAGCCAAGCCACTTAGGAATCAACTCTATCTTCTCCCCTTCTATGCTCACATTAAATATCTCATCTGAACCCATCTCTATACCCATCCTTGACCCTGATGATCCTTCTTATGCTCTCCTAAGTCCCATAATGACCCTAGGATCCCATTAAGACATCCCAAGAATAGGAGTCCTGAAGATTTTTGGAATGACCAAGAAGAGCTACGACAATGGCAGGAATGCATAGAACATACAAGAAACACATACGATATTGTCAAAAAATGGATGGAAGAGGATGAAGCCTTAGTGCTAGCATCAAAACTTGGTCTAGATTCAATTGGTGAGCTTAAATCAATTTCTGTAGTAAACATGACTCATCCAAGTTTAGTGAAAGCCTTAGAAAAAACCAATCTTAGAGACACCAATCCATGGGAAATCCTAGAAAATAAAACATCCAATGAATGTCATAGACATGAAATAATAGAGACAAGCTTGTTGCCTATAGACATCCATGAAGAAACACCCTTGGAGTTTGAAAAGGGAGATCATATCGATGAGCATGGGAATTACTTCATTAACACCTCATCGAATCCATGCTCATATGAGAAATCTGCTGGATCAATTGGTCTCTCTACCATTATCACACGCAAGATCTTTAACCCCCTCATTCTACCTGTTCATAAATTTTTTTAAAGGGTGGTTGTAGGTGCGTATGTTTATCATAAATATTGTAGATCTCGTTGTAATCTTGAGATAGGTGCACATAGGCTGGTGTTCTAGAGGAAACCACCCCATGAACTTAAAGTACAATAGTTAGAAGGTTTCCCAAGAATAACTTTGTGTCCTAAAATAACCACTCTTGAAAAAATAACGTGAGCTTGTACCTTTTGCTACAATATCCTTGTGAATTGAGCATAGAATTATAATTATAAAAATATTCCGTCGGGTATTTTTGTCACTAACCATTCCAGGCTTAAAGCAGAAGGATGACATCATCAGGTATGTCCAACCAATTATCATGCAAAATTCAAGCTTGGAGGAATGGGCTTATTTAGAGAATCTTATGTTACTAATATTGGTTGTCTCTACCCTTTTAATCCATGTTCAAATTGTTAATTAATAATCATGCTCTTTCATCTCTGTTTGAATAAAGCTCTATAATACTTTCATGCTACCTTTATTTGCTATTGTATATGTTTAGGCTTTGAAGTACTTTCATACATCTCTTAAATGAAGCACGTTGCTTGGTTTAGGAGTGGTGATCTTATTTTCAAAAGGTTTTTTGAATTAAGCGTGGTGCTTAGGTTAAAATGACCTCCTAAGTCAAATTAGACGTGGTGTCTAGGATGATTTTTGAGCCGCTCATGTGCTGTAGTAGACATTGGATATTTTGTTGGACTAACCCCTGCAGGAACTTTCATAATTAATTTGGGTAAGTCACGAGATAAATTCAAATCAGAGATAAGACAGGGCACATGCTGAACTTCAATAACTTTGCAGAGGAAGATACAACTCATTCATTATGGAACTGTGAGTATTAATGATTCATTCACTTTATCTTCTGCTGCAAGTTACATGAACTCAAGCCATGCCGGTTTAGAACATGATCTATGCTAATGTAGTATCAACTCTATCTTTTTAGTAGCATAGATGGAACATGATAAAATTCTGGACAAACAACCTATGTTACAAAATTGTACATTCCTTCGGGTATGTGTTGTCTACTAATCTGTTGCAGGCATAATAATGAATGGACTGACAAGGTGTCATAAGATCAAAGAAGCAAAAGATGGCAAAGGGGATAAGCAATAAAGACACAAGATGCTCATGAACAACTCAAGATACAAGAGAAGGAAAGGACCACCAGTCATCTACCCTTCATTACCTAGTACCGTCATGCTCTTATAATGAAGGTAATATTTTAAGGTAAGTGGTCACTATTCTCCTCTTGATCTTGGTATGCACATAAATGAAGATGCAAACATGCTAGAGTTACAGCTTTAATGGATTAACCTAATTAACTCAGCATGCTTTGTCCTTTAAGATTGTTCATGGCATCATTCCTTTGATCTCAATCTTAACCAAATGTGCTAAACATTGTATTCTATCTTTGGAAGATGATAGTCATACTCATGTGAAAACTTATATATTATATAGAGATGGACTACCCTTCTATTGGTTAAGCAATTTAAATCTTTTCTGCCATATGAACTTAAATGCAACATAAATGCTTAATCTTCTGATCTTACCACTCATGTCATAAGTAAACAAATTATGCAACACCAATTTCGTCTTGTTCATTGTGCCTAAGGATAGAGAAAATAAAGAGATAGATTTGGTTCTGTTGGTGTTTTTCCACCAGCAGAACCCATGCACTTGATCTCTACCTTGGTTTTGCAAACAGGACAACACTTCGACCAAAGTTTATTGATTCCCAAAATTCTACAACTGAAAGTTCTATGAACATGCACACTGAGCAAGATGCTGCCAGATCCAACTATTAATGCTCTACTCCAACCTACTGGCCAAACAAAGGATAAAAGTGACATCATCATCGCAAGGGGTGCAACCATCAAGACCTCCATCTCTAAGACAGAGAGATACACCAGAGTGGAAGAAAAAAGTCCTGTCGGTAGACTTTAAATTCCGCACCCTTGCCATAAGGTAATATGGTAGTTATCTAATTAATTAGTATTTCTATCTACAATAGTAATTTCACTTTAGCATATTCATCTTTATGCATATCAAAACGAAAAAGAAGAAATAAAAATCTTTATTGTCTTATTTACTATATCACAAAATATTAAAGCCCCACGTGAATAAACTTATGGTAACCCTGTAGGAGTATTTACTGTGGTGGCATAAAAAAATGATAATAGCATCTGTATTTACTTTCTTGCATTACGAAAATCCTAAGCCCTATGAGAATAAATATTCTCAGTGGTGGCATAAAAATAAAATATACATCATGCATACATATTTACTTTTCTGCATAAGAAAATTAGAAAATCCAAAAAAGAATCCTGCTAAAACCTATCAATTTAAAATCAACTCAAAAGAATAATCAATTACTTTTTGGCTGACCGCTAACCCTTATCACATTCGAGCCTCGAGTATTGGTTTTCTTGTTGGAGTATAATTCTGCAGGAGAATGACACTGTGACTGAGGAGTGAGTCCATCAGTCGAGCCCACTAGGACTGTTGCTGACAAGCTTGCTCTAAAAGATCATCAACACCAAGTATTGCAAACATCTAGCTTGGGGGAGGAGCATCCCCTAGTTATCAGGTAACTATACCTATGCGATTATCGAATCTGTTTTATAAAGTCATAAAATACCAAAAATATGTGAGCACATGAAGGTTCACAATAGTATCATAGGAATATCTAAAAATACCAAAAATAAGTGGGCACATGAAGGTCCACACTTTTTAGAAAAAACCAAAAATATGTGGGCACATGAAGGTCCACCCAATTAGGAAACTTCTGCTGGAAATATAAAATCAATCACTTACCATGGAGTGGTACTAAACCTAACCCCTCTCCATAAGATTTGGTATTTCTGTTGGAAATTGAGTTTCACAGGAAAATAGAAGATCAAAGAGCTAGTCAACCCAACGCCCTTATATTGCCGATACACCTTCTCCCAGAAGGATCACTCAATTTGCAACATCAAAGACCTTGTCAAACATCCAGCTTGGGGGAGGGCACCCTCCATTTAAAATCCAGCTAAGTATAAGTTTCCCACCTTATTATTATTGTACCATATTTCTTTTTCGTGTGAGTTAGCTAGTAAGATAAAATTTGAAAATCAAATAAATACTTAGCTATATACTAGAGTGGTCTTAGAGCGTGTCTATAGTCAATCTAGTCTAGAGTCTAATAAAAACTAGAGAACATTAAAATTTTGTCTTGGAGATGATGAATAGTTACTCTACTGTAATTCATTTCAAGTGCCTATTTTTCAACCGTCCCGAGTTTTAGATATTACTGTTTTGACTTAAGAATTCACTCTGAACCGAAAACTTGTGGAGGCATATGCTTGAGCTAAGTCTAGGTGATTGATTGATATGGTACATGAAGGTTGAGCTGCTATTTATCTTATTCCTAGCAATACTAAGTTCTGGAGATTTATTTTAAATTTAAAATCTTACATGATGAGCTCTTGTATGACAAAGTGTGAATTCCTACCAAAGCCATATATGATACATTTAGAGATAGGAAAACCTTTGCACATTTATGCTGTTTGCTTTGCATTGAGTTTAGTCAACTTTTGTTGTATACCTTATGAGAGTCTTGTCATGCTTTTAAAATCAAGATCACTTACACACTCCACCCACATATGCATTACTCCTACTCTGGGAGTAAGCGCAATCATTTTCACTTCCAACTAGATCCACCTTAAAAATGTTTTTCTCCTGCACTGGGAGTAAACACCCAAAAATATACCCTATAGGACAACCCCTGTTTAATTGCTCTAAGTTCTTATCAATATCTCTCCAATTATTTATATTCAAAGGATGCATGTGGCTATGCAAAGGTATTGAAAAAAATAAAAGGGAGTAAAAGATGGACAAGTGTCCCAGCAATTAAAACAATGGGTACTGAGATGCCCGCCTCCCTGAAAAAAGAAGAGAGAGAGAAAGAAAAGAAGAAAAAGGAAATAAAGATAGCCCATTTTTTCCTGAAAAGTTCTAAGTTCCAAGAGAGAGATCTATTTTTAAAGAGCAAAAGTAGAATTAGGATTAGCCACCTTATATACACCTGTCCACCATATTCCATACACATGCACATCTTGGTTTGATTGTATGACTTGACTCTCTGTGGATCCATTGTTTGACTTTACAATATATGAATTGCAAGTATGCTCATCCTTGTTATTGCCACTCCTATAAGCTCCACTATAATCCTTAGTTGTAGGAAGGCATAACATCATTAATGCCTCAGTGAGATCCATAAATACCACATATACTAAGAGACTTGAGGGTGTTATATAATTAAGCTCTGAGTTTTATTTCAAAAACTTGCAAAACTCTGGAATAATGGTACTGTGAAGAATTTGAGACATAGTGCTTAACTTGATTGTTCTATCTTTCGATTGCTCAAGACCTATGCAAAAGTTGAGAAGCTCCATAGTTAAAAGGTACAATGGGTAAATTTGAAAGTTAGAGCAGTTTTGTCTAATCCGGAGGAGAATTTCTGTTTGAAAGCACGTGTACTTGGAAGGCATGAAAGCATTGTAGCAACTTCTGATCCAAATATATTAGTAATTAGGCTTAGGTTGTTTGCCAAGGGACTGGCAAAAGGTAAGCTTGGGGAGTTATTGACGGTGGATAACGTCAACTTTTGTTAGAACTTTAGACATGAAAGGACACATGAATACACACTAGTCTAGGGTTTTAACTGACAATCTTCACGAGTTTTGCATATTCTGTAGTTTCCAGGGAGTATTCTAGAAAAGCGTAAAAGAGGGATCAAAGTGCGTAAAAGACACGAAACTTAACCGCGAAGGAAACATCGTCATTAGGACGTGAGAAGGATCTAGAAGACACCCGAGCAACCGGGGCCCCGGATCCCACAAAGTGGGGCCGGCCGGCCCTAGGGTGGTGCCGGCCGGCGCCCCCTAGGGTTTCGGCCCCCGCCTTCTAGAGTCTTCCTCCACCACCTTTGAGGAGTCATCTCGGCCCTTGGTTAAGTCGGTTTGATCCTACGGCACACGTTCATCCCACCGGGCCATAAATAAAGGGGCAGACCCCCCGGAGGCATCCCTATTCCTGAGCTTCAATTTAATATCTCCAGTTAGGCGTAGATGTAGCAATTTGGAGAGACTAGTTCTTCTCTATCTAGTCTTGTTTAGAGAAGTAGAGAGATAAGAGTAGAGGAGTAGAGATTCCGAGCAGGTCTGGCCTGTCGGCGCTTCTTCATAGCTGTATTCGTCTGGATTCAGCTCCCTCGCTCGGAGCTGCATTCTGAGGTATTTTTGTATTCAACTTCTAATTCAAGTAAGCATTTGTTTTTATTCGTTCTTAAGTTTGCAACTCATATTGAGTACTTTAATATTGGTCATTACTTGATTGAAGTAGTATTTCGTAGTGTAGGCGTGGTGCCTAGGCTAGGTTTACTTGTGAATGTCCCCTGATTGGCCGGATAGTGGTAGTTCGCGTAGGTGACAGCTACGTTGATTCCTCTGTAGTCCACTTCCCTTTGATAGGATCGATAGGTGTATAAGTGTTTGGTAGGAGGGAACTCTGATTTTCACTCTTATTCATTTCATTGCCCAGTTAGAGCGATATTATTCAAAGCTTACTGGTTGTTAGAACTAGATAATCATTAGCTATTTCCTCTTTCTTGATATTATCTAGCCTAATTGTAGGGTTAAGTTCATCGACCTGGTCATTATCACCTACTGTTCCTTGTGGATACGATATTAAAAACCTCCGAGTGAAGTGCTACATCGGTATTACATCTGTGCGCTTGTGGATAATCTGATAATAATAATATTTAGTAGAGTGCAGTTAATTTATACCAACACCCTCCTAGGGGGCGGGTGTCCCCTTGGATGCACCGCCTTGCATCCTACGGCTCTCCTTCCTCCCCTATGGCAGTTGCAAAGTCGGTTGATGTCCCAGAATGGTGGTTTGCAACCCCTGGGATGATGACATATGGGTCCTTCAATCCATGGCACATCACTTGATCACTGTTGGATGAAAACCGACTTCATTTGATGGTGTAGATGACTCCTGGACACCTTCCCTCGGATTGTGGACGTGTCACTCAACTTAGACAGGGTGGGTGCCCTATTGACAGGTCCATCGGATCCTCATGCCTTGTATCTGAGCCGTTGATGTTGTTTCAACGTGCCACAAGCCATTTGGGAGGATGGAACACGGATCAGTGAGGTGGCAAGTGCCATTTGGCACTTTTGATAGGGCGGGCGCCCTACTTGGTTGGGCGGGCGCCCTCCTCCCATGTGGCAGCTGAGGTGTCAAGCTATCTTGGTATGCTTTAGTTTTGCCTTGTTTCACCATTTTTCCTGCATACACAAGATTTCTCTAAGGACATGTGGAACTAGGTAAGTTTCAAGGTGGGTTCTTTGCATTTCATGTGGTTTTACCTTGACTATGGGTGAAATGCTGACGGTAAAATAGAGTGTTAGCGACCGTCAACAACCACCATAAAGTTCCCAAACTACCATTTAGGTGCATGGAACCTCGCATGCACTAGTGGAACCGACCTTGGTATGTCGGTTGGAGGCGGCCCAAGAAGTTTCAGCTCAAACCGAGCCAGCCAGGGTGCGGCCGCACCAGGGGTTCGACCGACCCTGGGTGGGCCCCTGTTGACAGTGGATAAGCTATAAAAATCCACATTCTAGCCCCGTCAACATGCCTCGGATTCAAGGAAGAATAAGCATATCATAAACATATTTTATCAATAACTAGTTCCACTTGTACTCTTAGCTTGAGAATGCAGAAGAAAACCAAACAGGCCATGAAACTTCAAGATATGGTACACAACATCACTTATAAGAGAATGGAGCACCTGGAGGGCCCACATGCAGGTCGGCCGACCCACATGTGGGGCCCACCAGTGCTCTGCTGATATGGCACAATCCGTGTGACTCTCCATCCAACTGAATTCCACCTTTGGATCAAAGTTGTGTTTCCAATCAACGGTGGAAGATCAAAGCACATGGATCAAGGCGTGAACCGACACGATCAAGATAGAACCAGCACAAGGAGATGCTCTATGACTGGTGGGGACAACCCCTAGTGGGCCCACCCTGTCATAGGGGGTCGGCCGACCCCCCTGGTGCGGCCAGGCCACCGCCTTACTTCACCGACCTCCTGCATGCTTCCCACGTGCTGGATTCACCACTGCCGTCCATCTTGAGGTGGTATTGAGGCGGTTCATCCAAGGGTGGAGAGGCAAGGAGCACACGGATTGCTGACGTGGCGCCCCTCCACTCTCCCCGGTAAATAGAGGCTGCCATCACTCTCTTCAAGACACAAGAGACAAGAGAAGCAAGTTAGAGTCAAGTTCCACTCTTTAGTAGTAGTATTAGTCTAGTGTGGGAGTTATAGTCAAGTTGAGCTATGCTCGGGATCTCCAAAATTGTCTGCTAGAGAGTCTGGTATAGCTCTTGTACTATGCTTTTATCAATATATTATCTTAACTTTAGTTTACTAGGTCGTTACTTAGTGCTTTACTATTCATTATAGTATTGTTGTGTCTTGTCTTAGCTTATAGTTGACTTATACTGGATTGTGATCCTGTAAATAGCTGTTGTGTGCTGTTCATCGCCTGTCATAGGGTTCTCTAGTTGCTTTGTACACAAGCTAAGGTATTGAGAGTTAGTGTAAGCGTGGTTCTTAGGCTAAATCTTGCCTTTGATTGCCGCTTGTCGCATGGATTGTTAGTGGGTGCTAACAAGTGGTGACAGTCCTGTCTAGTGTTAGTATCCCTCCACGTGTTTTAGGCAAGTTCTTAAAAGGTAGGCTCCCATAAGAGCATAGCCGCTTCGGGTAGAGGTTATATCCTCTATTGTCTTGGACTATCCCCTTCACACAATAACTAAGGTAGCAATCTAGTTAATTCATCTATTTGTTAAGGTTAAGTTTGCAAGAGTAAAGTAAGAGTCATAGGAGTCTTATACTCACTCATTGTCCTCCCACCTAGCTATACTCTACTTGTTATCCTAAAACCTTGTCTTATCTTTTTGTCATTATCCTTTCCTCTATATATCGATTTACCCCCTATCACTAGTTGGTACTAAGTTGCAATAGACTTAAGGATCTCTCTCTTTTATTAACATTCCTAACACCGCTTTCCCTTGGGATAAAATAAATAACGATACCTTGGAATACTCCTGGGTGAAGTGCTACAGCGGTATATTCTGTGCGCTTGCGGAATTATTCAATAGACATAAGAAATACCCTTAGGCATTTCTGGCGCCGTTATCAGATATAGCTTAACACCCTGTCTCTGGTGATTGCGCTAAGAAACGAGAACAAGCATTTCTGGCGCCGTTGTCGGGGAAAGCATCATCCTAGGAATATTAATAAAACTGAATCCAGAGTCTATTATCAATTTAGTTATCAATTTGTGTTAGGGGCTTACCCCCTGTCGGTGTTTCTCGTTACCATGAAGCTAGACAGTGCATGGGTGGTTTCCAATTGCCATCAAATTTTGTTGAAGATCCTGAGCAATTGCTGAGGAGAACTAGACGTCGTCAAGTTCCCCCTCAAAGGTTCATCTCAATCCTGAATCCGTTCGAGGAAAGAGGCTCCGCACTATGAACCAAGGAGGCTATGGTCCAAATGACCATCTCTGAGTTCTCTGCACCGTCGGCTGACAATATCGCCACCGATCCCCAGCTTAACTTGGGCGATGCCACTTTTGAACTCAAGCCAGCACTTATCAACATGGTGCAAGCCAACCCATTCTGTGGGAAGCCGCACGAAGATGCTAATGCCCATCTCCAGCATTTCTTGGAGGTGTGTCGTACCTTTACTATCAAGAATGTCTCGGTAGACGCCATCCACCTTCACCTATTCCCATTCTCACAGCTTGGGAAGGCGAAGCAATGGTTTTATGCCAACAAGAATGAAGCTACCACTTGGGAGAAGTGTGCAAATGCATTCCTCAATAAATTCTTCCCGATGGGTAAAACCAGCACTCTTCGTGGAAAGATTTCAAGCTTCCAATAGAAAGCTGATGAGACGATTCCCGAAGCATGGGAACGTCTCCAGGAGTACATTCGTGCCTGTCCTCATCATGGGATTGAAGAATGGCTCCTAATCCAAAGTTTCTACCATGGGCTGACTGGATTAGCCCGTAGTCACCTCGATGCTGCCGCTGGAGGAGCATTACTGCAACACAATGTCAAGGATGCTAAGGACCTCATTAAAAAGATAGTTATCAACCAAGGATGGAATGAGGAACGTCTCTAGCCCAAGAAGAGGGGTATGCACACCGTTCATGAGATGGACATGCTCTCAGCTAAAATGGACCTCTTGATGAAGAAAATTAAAGAAGGTTCCAAAAAAGAACAAGAGGCCATTCGAACCACTGCCATAGCACGAGCAATTGAAGCTGATCTATGGTGCGAGGTATGTGGTGGAGAAAATCATTCGGGCAACAACTGTCCCGGAATGAAGGAGGAAGTGAGCTTCATCAACAACAACAACAACAACAATGGGTATCGACCCCAGCAACAAGGAGGATGGAACTCGCGCCCCTTCTACCAAGTTAATCAAGGTAATGGTTATAACAATAATTTCAATAATTCTTATGGTAACCAACCTTCTTTGAAAGATCTTGTCTTAGGCCAATCTAAAATCAATGATAGTATAAACAAGAAAATAATGGCTAATGATAAGATTCTTAAAAATCTTAGTGAGAAAATGGATAGCTTTGCCACTGCTATGAAAAATCAATTGAGATTTAATAAAATGCTAGAAACACAATTAGCTCAAATAGCAACAGCTGTCCCATCCTTCGAACAAGGTAAGATCCCAGGGTAACCTAAGGAACCGGTTGAGGGTGTTAGGTCAATATCTACGAGGTTTGGTAAGCCTCCGCCCAGGTCAGATCTGGGTTGCCTTCTCGACCCACCATTTATGGCCAAGAACTGTGACCCCGGTCATCCAACCATCACCTGTGAGATCGGGCCACACACCTTCAACAACGGCTTCTGCGACCTTGAATCAGGGGTGAACATCATGTCCAAGGTAATGTATGAAAATTTGCTAGGGGGACCTTTGTACCCCACATTTGTCAAATTGCAGATGGCCGATCAATCCATCCGGTTCCCCGAGGGATTGGCAAGGGATATCCTTGTCAAGCTTCAAGATGAGTACATCCCTACCGACTTCATCATCCTTGATATGGGGGACGATGATGAAGTCCCCGTCATCCTGGGAAGGCCGTTCCTTAACACCGTTAAAGCCATCATCTACGTGGGATCTAGCCAAATCCACTACCAACTCCCAGGTAAGAGAATTAAATGTCCTTTCAATGGCTATAAATCTATGGAAGAACAAGACTCAATATGCACCCTACCGGAAGAACCAACCAGCAAAGGCTAAAAAGGCCAAACTGGTAAGTAAAGCTAAGGTGGTAAAGAAGGATGACTCCGCTGAGTCGCAAGCATCAACCAAGAAGGAATGGCGGAAGAAAGAGGTGCAATCATCACGGTCCCCATCTCCAGGACCAATCGAAGCACCCAAAGAATGAACCTGAAAAGGAGAGGTCCTGCTCTAGGGACTTAAAACATGGAGTCCTTACTGGTAAGGTAAATTAGTATTTATCTCATATTTAATTCTTGCATTTCAATTCTTGCAATTTTTGCATTGCATCTTCATATTTAAATTTTTGTAAAATTTATTTCGATAAAATAATTTATCATAGATAAATAAAACTTGAGTAGAACTGTAGTGCTCGCACCTGAGGTGGTGGGACCACCCATGGTGGTGTCGGCCGACCCCACCATGGGGCCCACCCACCTCTGGTGGTGTTGGCCTAGTGTGTTGATCCATATCCTAACTTTTGAACACCATCTCCTTTTGAATTTGGTCGACCACCTTTGGTCATGATCACTTTCACATGCTCCAAGGAGAATCCAATATCCACTACCATCCAAATTCTGAAAAGTGGACACTTTGGTATGCATTAGTGAAATGACCTCGATTTCCGCGAAGGGAAATCCACAGGCTCGAATTGTAATTCAACAGATTGCTTGGGACAATCCATGAAATTACCCATATCTCAGTTGACACCAGGATCCATACAACGGTAATTAAGTCTTACATAAACATTTATTACATCGCCACATTGGCGGAATCAACATTCAGAGAAGCTTAGAAGATGCAGAAACGTTTCATCCTTCACGGCCAACTTGAGTGTAGCACGTGACCCTATTCTTCGCCATCGTCTTCCTCGAAGTCGTACTCATTCTCGTCACCTAACAGCAAATTTATCAGTACGATATGTACTGGCCACGGAGCCCACCTATGCAGCATTTGCTTTGTGAAAAGTGGATGCAAGGCTATACAAGCAGACCTATAGGCTGAGGTTTTCCTATGCAGCTGTAATCAATGTTTAATTAGTCAAGTTTTATCTCCAATTACACCATCATCCCTTTTCCCATCACCACATCTCACATACCCACACCTCACTCTCATTCGACAGGCCCAACTCCCACGCGGGCCTATCTCAGCGGCACACTACCACAACGGGTACACCGCAGGAAAAATGTCATCCAAGGGGAGAAGAGAACACTCACTACACTAGTAGAAGCTTCATAGGAAAGGTCCATAGCCAACAAGTTGGCATATGTATCGATCGATCAACTGAACACTCTGCAGAGGTTTCACTACCCACAAGATTAGCCATCATACGTGTTGCGCAAACACCTAGGCAGAATTCCGGGTGCTTGCTTGCCTAGGTAGATGCCACCCTACCACTCAGCCCTGGGATATTCCGGATCCTACACCATTATGCTGAGACTGGGAGACACAGTACCGGGCCCATCCAGTGGTACTGCGCATCTAGAACGGAACGGGAACCCATCGACCGTCTCCGCCCACCCTTATCACCTCTCAACCTAGCAGTAGTGGCACCGTCCTACCAAGTAGTCCAGCCGTCTCCCGCCCATCAGAAGCGAGTGAGTAGAAAAGGATTCCCATGAACCTGAAACTAGTCCGTCCTAGGTTTGACCAAGCAGGCATCTTCACTTAGGGGATACTCTCCCCGTGCCATCACAGCACCTCCGTCCACGGGCTTCAAACCGCCAAGGCTATCCCACCCGGAACCTCCTCAACAACTTTACCCGCCACAAGTATCTCGCTTGGGGATGCCCAGGTTGCACCCCCGGCACGACTTGCCCCATGGGCTTGTCTCACATCCCACTTGGTCGACATCAACCCTTACTACGCACCCAAGACGCACGCAGCACTCTCTCCCAGTGGTTATAATCAGTTATACACCGTCCCAATTCCACCACACAGCATATAGCAAGTAGTAAGTAGTGGAAGAGTAACAGTAAATTAAGCAGCAGCTAACCTAGCAGCGATCAGCAGGGTAAAGTCTTAACAAGGCAGGGAATTCAAATATACTATCATGCAACTAATCCATACATAATCATAAAGCAATAGCAATAATGTCGTTTGCAATGTGTAAATAGGATCTAAGGATTTGGTGGGTCGTGGCACCTTCGTAGTCGTCTCCTAGCTCCTGAAAGTACTCGTGGTCGTCTTCCTTAGTCAGATCCTCCACCGGCTCTGAAATCAAACACGAAATAGTCACGTCAGCGACTCCTATAGAGTATATCAGAAAAATCCAATAAAATAAAGAGCCAAATACACACAAACATAGTCTTAGATTGTAGATCTCATTTTCTAAGAATTTTGATATATGGTGCGCAATTTTTGGACATCGTATGAATTAGTTATGAATTTCCGAAGATTATCCTATTTTCTGAAAATGGAAAATGGCCGATTAATCAGAGGATGACACGTGGCAGCTCGGGATTGGTCCACGTGGCGCGCGGGTTCAGTAGTGCGGCATGTGGCGGCTGACGTGGCTGCTGACGTCAGCATGACGTCATTGCTGACGTCAGCGTTGACTGGGTCAACGCTTTCTCTGACTAGTGGGGTCGGGTGACGTCATCACGACGTCACTGGCATGAGCAGCGCCAGGGCTTGCCACGTGGTCGCGCTGGGATGCTTCGGTCCGGGTCTACGAGAGCCGGTGCACGGTGAACCGCACGAGCGCCGGTTCATGGGCCGATGACCCGGCTCATGGTGAACCGAGTTCCCCTACCCCTTTACCCATACGGTCTACGGTGGACAGGGCCTACGGATGTGGCGTCTCGACAGAACACAGACCCGATGGTCGCCCACTAGGTGTTCGATGCTGGTTCCCAGAGAGTCGCCGGCGTCGGCGTAGCTCGGCGGTGGTCGGGCGAGCTCGACGTTGGTCGGGGGCGTCGGCGTAGCTCGGCGGTGGTCGGGCGAGCTCGACGTTGGTCGGGGGCGTCGCGTAGCTCGGCGGTGGTCGGGCGAGCTCGACGTTGCTCGGCGTAGCTCGGCGTAGCTCGGCGGTGGTCAGGGGTGGTTTGTGACCTTGGCCGACCATTCGGCGTGCCATGGCGGCCGGCGGCGAGCTGCCGCAGGGCTAAAGCTCCGGTAGGCTACGTTGCAGCCCACAGTGAGGCAATTTCTCCACTCCGGGCCCCAATATTCGTTTCTAAGGGACCCAATTTGGCTAACAGGGTCCCTTTTGGTGCTCGGCCACGGCACAGGCGCTTCACCGGCGAGGCGGGCGGCGGTGTGGTGGCCGGGGTTCGGTTTTGGCATGAACGGGTGTGGTTCCCTTCTATTGACATAGTCAGTAAGGCCCTCGGGTCGTTGGTGGCAACTTGGTGTCACAGCAGGGTCTTCTCCTGGCTTCGGCACACGGCGGAGCTCCGGCGAGGTTGCGGCGCACTCGAGCAGGGCGGACGAGGCTTCCTCTAGCGCTTAGATCCGCGTAGCTAGCTCAAGGGGTCGTGGCAGTGCTCCACGACGCTCTAACCTATACGGGTGCTAGTCGGATTGCTCGGAATGGGTGATTCGGCGTCGGAACGCGTCGGTGGCGAGCGCGCTCCGCCGAGAACGCGTCGTGCTGCGTTCTCGGTCTAGCAAAGCTTGTAGTCCGGGGGTTTCGGCCGGTCGCATGAGTGCATGGTGCAGGTGATCTTCCTGAGCCGGTAAAGGCTTGTGCCTGCGCGTCCCGTGGCCGGAACGCCATGGCAAAAGCAGGGCGAGGTTCGGACATGGCGTGCGGTGGCTCACCCTGGTGTCGGTGAAGCTAGGATGGCGGTGCAGTGGCGAGTCGGAGCCGTGCAGAGCGATCACAGTGCCGTGCCGCTCCTCGTCCGCAGCTCGGGCTTCTCCTCCGTGCCCGGCTCCGGCGTGCTCCGCGGCGGCAGCGCTTCGGCGGCTTTTCCTCCTCTGCTCCGCCCTTCTCCCTCTCTCTCGGCTATGCGGTGGGGTGCGGTGGCTTGTGCCGCGGCGGCGGCGAGTGGGATGAGGGCTAGGGCTTCGGAGCGGGTCTCATTTATAGGCGAGCTTGGCAGGTTCCCATGGAGGACGGCCGCGATTGATCTCGGTAGATCAAAGGGCTACGGGCGCTCGATGCTAGGGCTTTGGATGCGGCCGCGGCGGTTCTTGGCGGGCAAGACAGCGCGACAGGTAGGGGACAAACCTGACGGAGCGTGGCGCTGTCGGCTGTGGGACCGGGGTCATGCGAATTGCGTGCACTCGTCCCCGTCGTCTCTGCGAGGAAGAAGAACAGTGGGGGGGCGAGAGCGGCTGACAGGCGGGGCCGGGTGGTCAGCGGCTGCGGGGGAGCGGGTGAAACGGTCGCGCGCGTGCGGTCGGCATCGCGTGTGCGCGCGGTGTTGGGCCGGCCCAGTGCGGGAAGGCGGGGTGGAGCACGCGCGGGGGTGAGGTGAGGAGAAGAAGGCCGGGCTGGTTTGGGCTGGCTTAGCAGACCGGCTGGGCCGAATGGCTGGCCTAACTCTCTCTCCCTTTTTATTTTCTTTTTCTTTTTCTATTTTCATTTTAGTGTATATATACATATATTGCCCATTTTAAATATTGAGTAAATACAAACATAAATTGCAATAAATTCCAAATGTGATGCATAAGTTATTATTCTATGTGAATGGAATTAAAATGCAAACTATACTCCTTTATTTACCAAATTCATAATGAAACCTATATGCTTGCACAAGAAAAATGGGTTTTCACAATAAATAAATGAAAAAATTTTAATTGGTTGGGATTTTTAGGTTGTGTGGATTTTTAGGGTTGTTACAATTAGTGCTCCCATGGTCCATGGGAATCATTTTAAAGCATGTCCCCACTTTTGTCGTACACCTTCACTTTCACCAAACACTAGACAAGGGAATCTCTGAAAAGTTCACCACTTTTGGTCCACCACTAGTCTTTACTTTGCTGAACAAAGTGAAACACATTGATTAAAGCTGCTAGAGGGACCAAACATGGGTCGGCCGACCCATTATTTGGTGCTCCCCAAGAAAGTTGTGTTTGAATTCAAATAGATTCCCTTTCCAAAGGTGAAAGCAGCTCTGATCCTGTCATAGTGGGGTCGACCGACCCATGCCTAGTGGGTCCTCCACTTGCCATTCTTCCCCTATAAATACTCTTGCATTGTGTGCTCATTTCCACACCCAAACCAGCTGAATCATCTCAAGCACACAATCTCTCTTCTCTTCTCTAGTTGAGCAAGTTATTTCTCAAGTTTAGTTGTAGTAGCCACTCAAACCAAAAACCCAAAAACATTATAGTAGTAGAAGCTTGTCTTTGCTCTCAAGAACTCGTTTGTGGAGTATTCCTACCCACAAGAACGGTTTTGTGGAGGTGACCATACCCCACAAGGACTACTAACATTGGGACCGCTGACGCTAACGCTAACGCTAATCTTTGTTGTCCTAGTGTGTTCTTGTGTTGTCTCATTGCTGTAGGAAGATGAAGAAGTTCTCCTCTGCGTTCAAGAAGGCCAAGGGTGCCGTGCAGAGTTCCTCCCGATGACCCCGCCATGACGAAGAAGAAGTAAGAGAAGCTTCACCAAGAGAGGGCCATGAAGTGCTAGATGTGCCTCCTGAGAGAACATTTGATCCTGAGAGCGGCCGCACGTTGAATCAACAAGAGTACCAAAGGTATCTCTCCATCCGACACCGCAGGTTTGAACATACCGGCATCATCGACCCTGTCCTTTTGGACAGAACAGGTATGACCGCAGAATTTAATAATGTGTTTAATACAATTGGGTGGGGAAGCTTTTGGGAAGTGCCTGAATTTGGGATTAAAAAGCTCACCATAGAATTCCTATGCTCTTTACAAGTCACAGATGATAATGTTCACTTTTGCATGTTTAATAAAGAATATAATTTGACTTGGTGAGTTCTTAGTGTGGCACTTGGTTTTGATAGCACATGTCAACTAAATTTAAGTAGTGCCACAAGAAAATTTGATAAAGCTGCTTTCTTGAAAGCCATAACTGGGTCCAATGATTGCTCTAATCCTAAAACTGATGAAATTCATAATCCCACTTTGCGCTTTCTCCGCTATTGGATGGCCATAATTCTTTTTCCTGGATCCAATGTGCAAGTTCTTTATAATGATGAGCTAAGACTGCTTTATACCATGACTAAGAAAATAAAAGTTTCACCTGCTAAACTCTTAGTCAGCTCTTGGGTTAATGTGTTCCAAAGAAGAGAGTCTATATACTTTACTTCTTTCATAACTCGCATTGCTGACACAATGGATCTCTTAAATGGAAATAATTACTTTTAATATATTGCCTCCCCTCGAGATATTATACCTGAAGATTTCTTCTTAACTGCTCAAGTCCTAAAGAGAGGTCTAAATGGTGATCTTAAAATGATTTATTCAGGCCATACAGCCAAAGTTTCTCTCCCATGTGAGAGACGTCGGTTGTATGCGCTGCGCACACTAACCATAAATTGGGACTAAGAGGCAAGAAGCCAAAATGTTGCAGGAACAGGCAGGGTGACTAGAAGCATGTCACAAGCCGCTCAATTTGAGCAAGGCGGCACTTCACGAGCTGCAGGGGGAGGTGAAGAAGAAGGTGATGAGGCAAGTTCCATGGACATTTCAGGGTCCATGGAAAGGCCTCCACAGCCCACTCCAAGAGTGCGCACTCCCCGTCCGTCCACACGGGCGAGGGGATGCCAGAATCAAAGGATGGAAGTAGATCAACTCATCGATGACACGGACGCAATGCAGATTGAGCAAAATGCAACTGTAAGTGTGGCACAACAAAATGTCCAATTATTGCAAGCCATACCAGATGAAGAAGCACAGCGTTGGGCCGGATGGTTTCACTACTATCTGCCACCACAATAAGCAAAAGCCAAGCTTGGGGGAGATCCTCTCCCCCACCAAGGTAAGTACTCTATCCTAGCTTATTTCATTGTTTTAATTTATTGCATTTAAAAAAAGAAAAAAATAATATTTCCTATATGTCTCATGAATGTTTATCTTCCTCATGCAAATGATGAATAGTTGCTCTGTTCATGCTCCTTTAATGCCTAGTTTACAACTTAGTATTTCTTTGAGTATGGATCACTTGGCTCATTTAAAATCATCATGAACCTGAAAACTTTGTGGGTTGCAAGTGCTAGAACTAAGTCTAAGTTGTTGTGAGATATGATATAGGAAACAAGAGCTGCTATAATATTGTTCTAAGCATGCATGATTGCTGGAGATTGATTTCTTGAAAATAATTAAAACCTTATTGTTCTTCAATGGTAATAAATTCCTACCACAGTCAAATATGCTTCATATGTCTTAGCCCTTCCAAATAAGCTATTTGTTTTGTATTGAGTTTTGTCAAGTCTTGTTGAACCTTATTCAGAGACTTATCATGCTCCCAAGATCAAGATCACGTACACACCACATATATATGCTGTTTCTACACTGGAAGTACGCAACCACATGCCTTTCATTTCCACCAAATAAATGGTCCATGTGTTAGAGTCATAAATTATCTCTCTTAGTCAATATGGTAGAAGAGACAAAAGGCTACACAAAATAAAAGAAAAAGAAAGAAAAAAGGACACAAGGAAGTCCATAGAATAGAAAAGAAAATATGAGCAAGTCTAAGCTCATGAATAAAAGAGGAAAAATGATAACCATGTCTCTAAGATATATTAGAGAGAGATACAATTTCAAATAGAGGAGCATTATAGTCCACTTTTGCCACACACGCATGTTGACGGTCCTTAACACCCCATTTTATACTGCCAACAATGCCTAATTTGGTCATAAAAATCATACAAACCATAGTCATAGGTTTTTATTTCTAACCATTTCCACAAGTTGTGATGGCTATGTGAGTGTAGGTGTAAAGTAAATACAAAACGGTGATATATAAGGAGAAAAGGCTTCATCCATGCTTCTGGTGACAACAACAAGTCAAGGAGTTTGAAATGGAGTTTTGGTTCACCCAAGTTGGAGGTTGGACGATCAAGTTACACTTTCTAGAAGATCGGAGAACCGGCCGCAGGAGCAGCCTCGGGTAAAATGAGCACCTAGGATGCATCCGGACTCGGAATCAGGCAAATGACCAGGCATTCGAAAGCTAATTGAGAGGCCTACACACTCACCAAAGATGAGCCAATTTGGCCCAAGCTCTAGGGTGCCCGCCCTGTCTCTGCCACGTTCCAGGTCAGCAATCCGTGGGAGATGCCGAATCAAGTTTGTCCTCCGTCGATCCAAGGTCAGTGCACGATCTACGGTCCGGTGGCCCTGCAAACAGGGCGCCCACCCTGCCTTTGTCACCTGCCATGTTCACAATCCATGTGAAGATCTCTAGAGGCCATCCTAGCCATCAATCAAAGTCGGTTTTCATCGAATGGTGCAAGATGGAGGTGTCAAGGATCCATGGACCGACGTGTCGTCCTCTAAGGGTCACAAACCGACTCTACAACCACAAAACAGGCTTCAACCGACCTTGCAACCGCCTTTGGGGAGGAACCACGGCCATTGGATCACAAGTCGGTGAAATCGACTGGGCGCCCGCCCTACCACTTCGGGCCACCGACCTCCGGAGCTCCTACAAGTACCCCTGGAGCTCCCTTGCACTATAAAGAGGACCCAAAACCTCACTTGTAAGGAGAACAACCACTAGATACACACTCTCCACATGAGAGTCATCGCCTTAGAGCCCTCCTAGTGAGGAGTAGAAGAGAGGGAGATAGTGAGGAGAAGCTGGAGGAGGAGCTGGGCCTGTCGGCGACCTTTCCACTTGTAGCTCAGAGGATGAAGCTCTTCTTGGAGTAAAGTCTTCTTCAGTGCGGTAACTTTATTCTTTCACATTACTTAAGTATTACTTTATTGATTTACTATTGTTCACCGTCTAGTTAAGGTGCTCTAGTTAGTAACGTACGATTAGAGTAGTAAGATTATAGATTAAGTGAGGTGCTTAGGCTATATCTTACCTGTGAATGCGGCTAGGCCCACAGATAGTAGTGGTAGGTCTTAGGTGGTGACAACCCTAAGATCCTCTAGATTCCACCACGTTCGGTCTAGTTTATTGGCGTAGGGCTTTTCTGGATGCGAGTAATCCCAATCTTTTGGGACCGCGCATTCAACCCGTAGTGGCAATTAAAGTCTTCCTTAGTTTTGCCTTAGATAAAGAAACCACACTGATCCTCTCTACCCTGTTTATCACCTATCTTTGGATACACTAAGTTCTTGACTAGTCTACTTCACATTCCCTGTGGAAATTCGATACCTAAGAATACTCCTTGGTGAAAACTACCTTGACATTCGTACACTTGTGGATTTCCCTGGGTGCTATATCCAGTGTCAACAAGTTTTTTGGCGCCGTTGCTGGGGATATCTTTAGCCTTGGTGATTGCGTTAGGAATTGTCCACAAGTTTTCAGGCGCCGTTGCCGGGGATATCTTTAGCCTTGGTGATTGCGTTAGGAATTGTCAATAAGTTTTCTGGCGCCGTTGCCGGGGAACGGTAGCTATTCTAGTTTAGAACCCAGTCATCCAAGTATCATTTACTCTTCTAAAAACAAATCTTTTACCCATTACCTATCAAACAATTTATCCTCATCCATCCTTTATGGAAGAATTATCTATCTTCCGATTCGCTGCACCAAAGAGAATTAGATTGGAGCCGCCTCCATCATCAAAACCCATCCTTGCTAGTGGGTATGAAATTAGTCCCTCTTTCATAACTAAAGTTCAGGAACAATCTTTTTCTGGGGAGAAAGATGAAAACCCATATACTCATCTTCGGGAGTTCGAGCAATTGTGTTCATGCCTTCACATTTCTGGTGTGTCACATGAAACCCTTAAGTGGAAGCTATTTCCATTCTCTTTGACAGGAGTAGCCAAACTGTGGTATACTCGAACCATAGATAGTGTAAAAGGGGAGTGGGAAGTTCTTCAATCCACATTTTGTTTGACCTTCTTTCATATCACCCGAGTAACTAAACTTCGAGTTGAGGTGATCAGTTTCCATCAACAGAAAGGAGAAACTTTAGGAGCTACATGGGCCCGTTTGATAGACCTTTCCTCATTTGGCCCTGATCGTGCTATACCCGCTCCTATACTTTTGCAACACTTCTATGTGGGTCTTAGTAAGGAATCTACACAATTCCTTGATATTGCTTCTAGCGGAGCCTTCTTACACCTTTCTGGTAGTAAGGGGAAAGCTATCCTTGATAGGATCCGAGAAAACTGTCCCAACACCGATGTGCACGATGACTCTCCTAAAGAAAAGGACATTCCAACCCCCGTAACAGAAAAAGAAGTTCTGATAGCTAAATCTTTATTAACTTCATCATCCATACCTTTAGCTATCACCCTATTCCGGAACCTTTTGTTGAGACACTAAAGGAGGAAGAAATTCATCCTTTGTAGTTTCCATCAAAACTCGAGGATGATCTCTCTTTTGATGATGAAGACACCTTCAATCACCCCATCCAAAAAGGATCTCTAGCATCCTTCACCTCAAATGATTATCTTCCCTATTCATCAGAAGATTTGGTTGTGCAAGAATCCCCCAAACCAATATCATCGACCACTTCTAATTTTGATCCCCCATATAACCATCCTTGCTTCTTTATTGATAATTTGGACCAAGGAGGCAATCCAAACCTTTTGGTTGACCTTGAAGGGAAGCCAAAATCATTAGAGGTAGGGAATCCCATTCTGATCGAGGATGAGGATGAAGATCCAACGTTAGAATGTCTTAGCCGAGAGATGATGGACAGTTATGTCCTCGAGGGATCAACATTGAAAGATACAACAGAAGATCAGGTGGATGAGCATGAAAGATATATTTCAAGGGAGCCACATGATCCATGCTTGCTTGAGAAATCTTCAGAGTCATTCTCTCCTAGCACTTATGAGCTTTGCAACCCACTTATGTTCCTTCTTAATGAAACCTACAAAAGAATGGTTGTGGATGCTTTTGTCTACCATAAGTACTCCAAGGCTCGTAGTTCAACCGCAAGGTCGAGCTTATGACTTAAAACAAAGCACTACCGGGAGATAACCCGTTTATTCATTGTTCATCATAGTTTGCTTAGCTTTAATCATCATGCTTCCATTTTCAATTTGCATCTTTAGTTGATAGGTTGCATGTTTACATTTCAATAAAAGTGCTTATAGAAGCACTATGCTTTTAGAATAGGTTTATTTCAAAAAAACTTGCATCTTAAATAAATAAAGAATCAAAGGAGACTTATCCACAAGAAGAAATCCAACTCCGTGGAAACGGCAAGTGTGGGGGAATACCTCCCCCACTTAGGTATGAAATTATCACATCACTCTTTATTATATGCATCCATTGCTGTCTATTTTGCATTAAATTGAAATTATACTGTATAGACAAGATTTGGTAATTTTGAGAGAATATGTAAACAAAGTTTTCATGCAACAAGAAGTGATGTTCATTTTGCCTTATATACATGCCTTAATATGGTACTTTAAGTTTGTTGAAAATGATGAATAATTGCTTTGCTTAACAGCTCTTGTAAAAATAGAGGTAGTAGATAAACAACGATTTTGTGATGTGGGAACAAGAGAATCTTGTGGACTTGTATCCTTCGGGTATGCTTGTCACTAATCCTGCAGGATGAAAAAAAAGAAGAAGAAGAATGAAGGATTAAAATAACACAGTGGCAATAATCTGAGCAAGACAACATTCAACAATGGGGTACATTCTGAAGAAGGTCCTAACATCCACACCTTTTGATGTCAAGTGACATAAAAGTCCTAGTGTGGGAGAGGTTGCATCATTGTCTCCGCCACTTTTCAAGACTTTGCCACTATGGCACGCTAGTTTGCACTCCCTCTACTCACTCTTGCTTTATATTTTTAATGTTTGATGTGTTCAAAGCTTTACATGTTAAAGATCAAACTTAAAAAAAAGAGAGAGATAGAACCTTGCCAACTTATGAACATGACTTTAAAATATTGGCTAGCATAAACTTTATTCCTAGTTCATATACTTGCTACTTGTGGACATAACTATATTAGGAAAAAACATGTCAACTAAGTTGTTGTGAAGTGAGATATAGTAGACTAAAAGAATCCTATCTTACCATGAAAGCTCTTGGAAGTTTTTGTTCCATAAAACATCAAAACAATTAAGCCTTATTTCTCCTCAATGGTGTTAATTTCTACCAAAGCCAAATATCATGCTACATGATGAAAAACTTTCCACTTATGCTACTTGTTTTTGTATTGAGTTCTGTCAAATTTTGTTGACCTGTGTTGAGAATTTTATCATACACTTAAGATCAAGGCCACATACACTCCACCAAATATATGCTATGCTTCTACACTAGAAGTAAGCAAAAACATGCCTTTTCCATGTCCACCAAATAAATACTCCACATTTGTTAGCATGATCTTTCTCCATCATTCTTTAAGAGAGGCATTGTCTAGTATTGAAAAAAAAGCAAAGAGAAAAAGTATTAAAAAAAGAGAGGACAAAATGTCCCATGAAAAAAATTGTGATGACACAATTTCAGTCCTTAGCAAGAAAAGAAAAAAACTAGCCTTGCTCTCAAATAAAGGATGGAGAAGAAATCATTGCTATGGAGTAATGACTGTCATTCCACATTCACACACATGCACACCTTGATCTGAGTGTATGCCATTTTTCTCCATAGATCCATTGTTTGACTTAGGAATATATGCATTTCAAGTGTGCTTTAGTTTTTATGATACCTAAAACTCCACATAGGCCTATTAGGAGTAGGAAGAAAGGCAACAAAGAAAAAAATGCCTTGGTGAGGATATATATATATATACCAATGAGTGATTTGAGAGTCCCATTTGAGGAGAAGTATGGGCTATGCTTTTAATTTCAAAAATCATAAAAAAAATAAATAAAACTCCAAGAGTGCTTCATGGGGATAGTGATGACTTGGTGTCATGCTGTTCCACTTTTCAACCACTCAAGGCGACATGGTAGCCACTTCAAAATCCACAGGTATGAGTATGACTTGGAATATCTTTTATGCTTGCATCCTATCTTCATAAGTCTTGCTTTTCATCAAAGTTCCATTTGAACCTTTCTGCGTTGCTCGGGACAAGCAAAGGTTTAGTGTGGGGGAGTTTGTTGACGGTCCTTAACACCCCATTTTATACCGTCAACAATGCCTAATTTGGTCATAAAAATCATACAAACCATAGTCATAGGTTTTTATTTCTAACCATTTCCACAAGTTGTGATGGCTATGTGAGTGTAGGTGCAAAGTAAGTACAAAACAGAGATATATAAGGAGAAAAGGCTTCATCCATGCTTCTTGTGACAACAACAAGTCAAGGAGTTTGAAATGGAGTTTTGGTTCACCCAATTCGGAGGCTGGACGATCAAGTTATACTTTCTGGAAGATCGGAGAACGGGCCGCAGGTGCAGCCTCGGGTAAAATGAGCATCCAGGATGCATCCGGGCTTGGAATCTGGCAAATGACTAGGAGTTAGAAAGCTAACTGAGAGTCCTACGCACTCACCAAAGATGAGAAAATTTGGCCCAAGTTATAGGGCGCCCACCCTGTCCATAGGGCGCTCGCCCTGTCTCTGCCACGTTCCAGGTCAGCAATCCGTGGGAGATGCCGAATCAAGTTTGTCCTTCATCGATCCAAGTTTGGTGAAAGATCTACGGTCCGGTGACCCTACAAACAGGGCGCCCGCCCTGCCTCTTTCACCTGCCACGTCCACAATCCATGTGAAGGTCCCTAGAAGCCATCCTAGCCATCAATCAAAGTCGGTTTTCAACCAATGGTGTAAGATGGAGGTGTCAAGGATCCATGGACCCACATGTCATCCTCTAAGGGTCACAAACCGACTCTACAACCTCAAAATGGGCATCAACCGACCTTGCAACCGCCTTTGGGGTGGAACCATGGCAGTTGGATCGCAAGTCGGTGAAATCAACCGGGTGCCCGCCCTGTTCTCGGGTGCCCGCCCTACCGCTTCGGGCCACTGAACTCTGGAGCGCCTACAAGTACCCCTGGAGCTCCCTTGCACTATAAAGGGGACCCAAAACCTCACTTGTAAGGAGAACAACCACTAGATACACAATCTCCACATGAGAGTCGTAGCCTTAGAGCTCTCCTAGTGAGGAGTACAAGAGAGGGAGATAGTGAGGAGAAGCTGGAGGAGGAGCTGAGCCTGTCGGCGACCTCTCCACTTGTAGCTCGGAGGATGAAGCTCTTCTTGGAATAAAGTCTTCTTCAGTGCAGTAACTTTATTCTTTCGCATTACTTAAGTATTACTTTATTGCTTTACTATTGTTCACCGTCTAGTTAAGGTGCTCTAGTTAGTAACGTACGATTAGAGTAGTAAGATTATAGATTAAGCGAGGTGCTTAGACTATATCTTACCTGTGAATGCGGCTAGGCCCACGGATAGTAGTGGTAGGTCTTAGGTGGTCATAGCCCTAAGATCCTCTGGATTCCACCACGTTCGGTCTAGTTTATTGGCGTAGGGCTTTTCTGGATGTGAGTAATCCCAATCTTTTGGGATCGCGCATTCGTCCCATAGTGGCAATTAAAGTCTTCCTTAGTTTTGCCTTAGATAAAGAAACCACACTGATCCTCTCTACCCTATTTATCACCTATCTTTGGATACACTTAGTTCTTGACTAGTCTACTTCACGTTCCCTGTGGAAATTCGATACCTAGGAATACTCCTTGGTGAAAACTACCTTGACATCCGTACGCTTGTGGATTTCCCTAGGTGCTATATCCAGTGTCAACAAGTTTTCTGGCGCCGTTGCTGGGGATATCTTTAGCCTTGGTGATTGTGTTAGGAATTGTCAACAAGTTTTCTGGCACCGTTGCCAGGGATATCTTTAGCCTTGGTGATTGTGTTAGGAATTGTCAACAACGTGCACATCTTGATCTAAGGGCATGACACTTCTCTCTTTGGATCCAAGCTTTGACACTACAATACATGCAAAGTAAGTATGCTATATTCTTTAATTCCTACCTTAAGCTCCACATAAGCCATTTTTAGAAGTAGGATAACAAAGAGAAGGCAACATTTGCTTTGTGCCTTGGTAAGGAATCATACACCATTTGAGTGACATGAGAGAACCATATGAGCAACATTAAGTTTTTGTTTGAAAAACATTGCTAAAACATCCAGTATGAAACTTGCAAAGAATGAGAAAATTAGTACTCAAGTTAAACTGTTCTGTCTCTCAACCACCTAAGGCAAAGGAAAAGCTATTAGCCCCATAAAGGACTAAGGTAAAATGGGTGAGATTTTATAGCCAATTTTTCGATGCAAAAGAGAAGTATTTTGTTGTACACATGGTATCATTGAAATATGAACATTGTAGCAACTCCTGATCCACCGAAGCTAAGTTTAATTATTTGCTTGGGACGAGCAAAGGTTAAGCTTGGGGGATCTTGTTGACGGTGGATAAGCTATAAAAATCCACATTCTAACACCGTCAACATGCCTCGGATTCAAGGAAGAATAAGCATATCATGAATATATTTTATCAATAACTAGTTCCACTTGTACTCTTAGATTGTGAATGCAGAAGAAGACCAAACAGGCCGTGAAACTTCAAGATATGGTGCACAACATCAATTAGAAGAGAGTGGATCACCTGAAGGGCCCACATGCAGGTCGGCCAACCCACATGTGGGGCCCACCAGTGCTCTGCTGATATGGCACAATCCGTGTGACTCTCCATCCAACTCAATTCCATCTTTGGATCAAAGTTGTGTTTCCAATCAATGGTGGATGATGAAAGCACATGGATCAAATCATGAACCGACACGATCAAGACAGAACCAGCACAAGGAGATGCTCTATGACTGGTGGGGACAACCCCTGGTGGGCCCACCCTGTCATAGGGGGTTGGCCAACCCCCTGGTGGGGCCAGGCCACCGCCTTACTTCACCGACCTCCTGCATGCTTCCCACGTGCTGGATTCACCACTGCCATCCATCTTGAGGCAGTATTGAGGCGGTTCATCCAAGGGTGGAGAGGCAAGGAGCACACGGGTCGGTGATGTGGCACCCCTCAACTCTACCCTATAAATAGAGGCTGCCATCACTCTCTTCAAGACATACAAGAGAGAAGAGAAGCAAGATAGAGTCAAGTTCCACTCTTTAGTAGTAGTATTAGTCTAGTGTGGGAGTTAGAGTCGAGTCGAGCTACGCTCAGGATCTCTGGAGTCGTCTGTGTAACACCCCAGGTGTTACACACGAGCTAACCAGCGAGTGTGGACCTAATCAAGTTATTTCAATCAATGATCCTAATCACTATTTCATATTCATCTCCATCTACCTAGATCATTGGAGAAGTTGCATTAAGATTTAAATTGGATAGTCACATGAGATGACAAGCCCTCTGCTTGATTGGATTGCAGGACTATGTGAACATGAGCATGCAAAGCCAACCAAACCTTGCAACCTGGACCAAACAACTCTATTTGAACTCTACAGCAAAAGTCATGAAGGACTCATGTTGAGCAAATGCTAAGAAAATACCTTTATTGGCCTAAACATCTACTCTGAGCTCTCTAATTACATTAGTTTGACCAAAGTGGAAATATTATTTTAGAGCAAGATATGAAGTTTGACCCAAAATAAAAGTTACAGATATTTTGGAGTAGAACAAATGTTATTTATGGACCAAGTCATGATTCAACTCCTAAGTGCCTCAAATAGTGGATACAATATTGAGGTAAAGCTGATTTCATGACTTGATTATTTTTCTAAGTCTGAAATCTGCCCCTATTGCAATGATGTGTTGCTTTCTCCAAATTTTGTTGAGCAACTTGAGTTGGACCAAAAATAAAAGTTGTCACAAACTCTTCGGACCACAACATATCAAAATTTGGCATCAATCCGACTTCGTTTGACAAGAGTTGCCACTCGATCCTTGATCGTAATTAGCTTCTTGACAGCATCAACTTTAGAGCTAATTACCCGCTAATCCGTTTATCTATCGGCCGAGTAACCTTAACCACTCTTGTAGATCAAGCTGAGGTGAACAACTTTTCTTCTGTGGTCGAGGTCCGAATCTTTCCTGAATATGCCGAAATCGGCCGTCCAAACCCAATCGACAGCGCACGCCACCTGCTCGCTCTTTTGCTGCAACCAAGGACGCGTGGCAGCGCTGCTCTGGAGCTCCTGCCCCATTGCCGGCCACCACCTCCACCCTTCCGCGCTCCAGCTCCAAAAGGTGACACCGGGGCGTCGTTCACTCGTCCCTGCTCTCTCTCCCTCGCCGTTTGCCTTCCCTCTCTGCTATCCAGAGATGGGGCAGCCGCCATGGCCGCCATGGCCTTCCGACCAAGCTCCGTGGAGCTCGGCGATGCTGCTGCTGCTGGTTTCTCTGTTGCTCGTGGCTACTGCTGGCGCGGCGGTGCTGCTGCAGCTTCTGCGTGGTGTGCTGCGTGCCACCCTTCGCCGGTCGCCGGTCGCCGCCGTGCCATCGCCGTTGGCACTGCATGCCGCCATGGCTGCTGCTGCTCGCGAGCGTCCAACTGCAAGCCGCCGTTGCCGTGGGTTGCTCTGCGATTGCCTGCGGGTGTAGCTCAGCGACCTGGAGCCACGCTGCACCTCCCTTGCCGCTGGCAAGCCCTCCCTTGATCTCAATCGCCGGTCACCGTCGTCTCCTCTCTCTGCTCTTTGAACCCACGAAGAAGAAGAACAGCAACTGCTCTCTGTATCTCTTTCTCTCTATGACAAGTGGGGCCGCGTAAGATCCAATACTACCTCATTCTTGCACGAAATATATGAAGTTTGTAAAATTCATATCTAGCTCTAGAAAGTTCAAAAAATTGTGAAACTTGTTTTGTTGGATTTGTGGTAAAGTATTCTGCATGTTAGATACATAAAATGTGCTATGTTATTTACATCTATGTGCTGTGGAAATTTTTTTGGAAAAGTGGTTTTTAGGATTGATTAACTTGCTTTTGGCCATATTTTGAGAAATAGAAGTCCAACATGTGTGATTCCAATTTTGTTAGTCTTCTAATAACATGCACTAGCTCATAAAAATATAAAACATATATGTTGTTTACGGTTTTATTGGTGTTTCACATTAATCTTTTTAAATAGGAAATAAATGGTTGAATTGTTTGTTATTTTTGTATCTGAAGTTATACTACTCTAAATGGTATGAAAATTTAATTGTAGACTCTCTGTATAATGTGTGATGTATGGTTAAAATTTCATGATTTATGGTGCATGTATGACTGAGTTGTTGATTTATCTTCTTTGGTGCATATTAAGTAGATTTAAATACATTATAAATAATATATTATGGTAAAAATGGAAAATGGTGTTCCACTACCTTTGTATGATATTGTGTTAGCTTGAGAATCAATAACATGGTCATGTTGTTTTAGAAAATGTTGAGTTTCATATTTAATTTGCTCTCCAATGCTTTATTGCATTATAGATTTGTTTATTTTGTAATAATTAAATTATGAAACCTGAGCATGTAAGATTTGAACCTTGGTCATGATTTATAATCACCTAGCTCTCATAAAAGTTTGGGACTCATTTGAGATGTTTACCATATAACTTAAATAATTAAATAATGGGTTTTTATGTAATAATGAGTGAATAATTAAAGACAAATGAATGCATATATGTTTCTTGTGATTCCTTAATATGTTTTGGTCTGAGATGAGTCTTGTATGACCATGTAATCATGTTTGGAGCTATCTAAATAGCTCATTCCTATGTGTGCTTAGGTGATAAATAAGGGAAAAGCATGTTTTGCTTATGTGCTGAAATGGCTGCAGGTGTAGTCTCTGTTGTTGGGATGTTTTCTCCATCAAGATGATGTTGTATGTAAATGTGTTCTATACAAAAGTAGTAGCCAACTTCTATATCTAGCTTTTCCTAAAATTTCTTGGTCATAGGCCTAATAGTTTAGGAGTTATGGCTTTTGGATGACTGCTGTTAGGTTTGGATTGTTTTCTGTCCAGATCTGATTGTTTGCCTTGTTTGCCTAGGTTAAGCTTTGAATCACACCTTGGTGATAATAGAAGAGTTTTAGTAAATTTCACTGTCTTTCCAAATTGTCTAGGATCATCCCTTTTGGTGGTATAAATCTCAAGTTATGATTGTTTGAGTTGGGAGGACAGAATCTGTCCAAGTCTGGACAGAGTTGTCTTCTTTGTGTTGTTTGACCTTTATATGAATTAAATCATCTGAAGAGGATAATACCAAAGTTGTAGAAAATTTCAATAGCTTTCCATAAAATCTTAGATCACCCTGGTTGGATGTATATTGCTTCAGTTATGGTTAAATCTTGTGCTTGCTGTCCTGCTGTCCTTAAACTGCATATGTGAGATTATGATTGCTTCCATGTTGCTTTGCTTGGTGTGTTTGTTATCTCATGGTTCGGTGACTGTAGATTAACATGCCTTGTATTACTTCCTCTTATTCATACATGTGCATTGTGCATCTCATTTAAGTACGCTAGATGATGAACACGTGGACATGAAGGACATGATGATGGAACTAACCACAAGACGGTGTGGTGGACTAATCACGAAGGTGGAAGGACTAATCGAGTGCTTGGATGGGAAATGCTCGTCGAACAAGTGTCATCTAACAAACACTAACTTAGTGCTGAACCCCAGGCAAGCCCCGGAGCATCCCTAAGCCTCCACCTATCTCTTTTTATAAATGCACCGGTCTTTATTAAATCGTATGTTTGTGCATTTAAGTATAGGAGTTGGTTTGAAACCGTTGCTGCATGTCTACCTTGTCTACTATATATGTGAACCTGATACTATTACTAGACAGGTGACCGATCTTATGCTTAGCCCTGCTTAGACCGGTAGAAGTCGGGTGATTTCCTGTCACCCGCGAGTGTAGGTGGTGACTGACGAGATCCACATGGTTGGCTATATGTGCACCATGCCACAATGAAATAATGAGAGAATCAAGGCTAGGTAGCGGGGAGCTACATGACATGGGTCATGTTGACTTCGGTGCTGCTTGCGGCCGACTAGGACTGAGGCCACCAGACATCAGTTGAGATTGAAAGACGTCATCACATAGCTGGCCAGATAAGTCGTTCTGACCACGAAGCCGAGTATTTCTTTCTGAGCCGGGAATTGGGCGTGATAAGGCAGACATATTCTGGAGGTAGGAAGGATGTGCGGAGACATCATCTTACCAAGGGCAGGTCAGGGACCTGATGCATCCTAGAAGTGGGTTTGTCTCTGAGAATATGAACCCCTCCAAGCCCGCGATACATATTATGTCTCAGAAAGATTTAACGGTGGCCCAAGAAGCCAGTGGCTCGGCTGACAGGGTTTGTGATTGGCATATTTGCCAGCTGGTACAATCGATTCGAATCGCCATCTCTCCTGGTTAGTGAGAAACTAAACCGATCTTCTGGTGAGGTAAAGGTTAACAACTTGAACGTGATTAATGGTGAGATGAGGTTGATATCTGTGGATATCGGAAATCATATGGTTTTATATATTGCTATAATATCAAGTGATTGTTTAGTATAGCTGCAAACCTTAGCTTAATAGCTTTACTGAAATCGAAGCTGAATCACATCTAAAACTTATAAGTTGAGGAACTATTGTAGTAATGCTTTTTCTGCAAAAATGATGCTATCTCCTGAACTCCACCAAATAAGCCTTGCATATCCTTGAGAGTCTTTTCATTTACTTCATGTCGGGTAAGTCTAGCTGAGTACAATTGAGTACTCAGGGTTTTATTCCCAATGTTGCAGGAGGAATGCTTGGTTGACTAAAGAGTTACTTCTATCCTTCGGGAGAGGAAGACTAGACCTTGGGTAAGGTCATGTTATCTGTCTCATCTATGTTGCTGTGACTGGTCGGTACTTGGCATTGTATTATGAAATTAAGCTTATGTAAAACGATTTCGTTTCCGCTATTGAACTTTTATGTAAAAGTTTATCTTGTACTCTGATGTATTTGAAATATGTGCGAATCTATGTATCATGTGTATGTATACTGCTGAGTTTCTGCGATCCTTGGGGTATGTACTGTGTAAAAGTTTGAAATCCTTCGAGATTTCACGGACTACCGGGTTTATATTGGCTCAAGTGTGGCTTGATAGCTGGGAAAACAGCTGTCGCTGTACTTGTGCTCGTATAAATTGGTTGGTTCTGTTACAGTTGGTACTAGAGCAAAAATTCAGCATGTACCGTCACATGAGTATTTAAAAATAAAAAGTTTTGAGTTTGCAAAACTAATTACCAACTTATACCTATATATAGGTGTTTTAAACAAATGGTTTGAACAAAATAAGTGTGCCAAGGACCAAGTCTTATAGCCCATATTAGGATTATTAGGTGGCTTATTTAAGTACTAATTTGGGGAAATTGCATCATGTTTCTATTTGCGGTTCATTTGGTTTTATCGTGCGGATAATCATGAACTGTCGGTTTCTTATTGCTTCTTATGGGCCAATGTGCCACGTCGAATGAGGTAAGGTGAGATGTGAGTGTACGATCGAACAACCGTCGATCTATGGTGAGTGTTTATGGTTACTGAAGTGAGTACATGTGATTCATATGTGTACTTATGGAAGTATGATGGAGTAATTACTTTCTTGGGGTCGCAAGTGCTCATGGGAGCATTTCCGGCAAAAAGTTCTTCTTATTGCCATGCATACATGTGGGTTGGGCTGAAATGAATCTTCTGCAGGTACGCTAACCTCGAATGCGTATATGGTAGTTAACGACTAGCTATATACCGAGAGAGTACGTTGGTTATGCCACCGACATAGAATGTATTTGCCATGTTATATATAGGCAACTAAGTGAGAACGAATAGGACGAGCATGCATCATGAGTGTTGCATCATGTGATTGTTGCTTGTTGCATAAGTATGCTTCTTCTCACCCTTGTTCTACGTTGTCTGAATAGCCTTACTAAGTTTACAACTTGTGTTGCCTCTCTTCCTTGCTTGTTTTGAAATCATAAGAGTTGCTAAACCTTTAAGTAGCCTCTATAAGTATTTCTCAACCATAAAACTTGTCAGAAGCTAAACCAATTTTGCTTGTAGGCTTTTCATTTGGCACAATAGACCCACCTGAGTTTTCTCTTAATGCTAGCCTATGGTTGTCATATGTTCTTGTTCAAGATCTATGAAACCATGCCTGCATTTTCTTTTATCTAAAGCCTTATCCAAATCCTATCTAGAGTATCTCCTCTAGTCCTTCTAGATGTCATGATGATAGCTTGATCTCTGTTAAATTAGATCTTATAATCTTTTCTTTGGAAATCAGGTTATGCAAAATCGATCACCCCTACAAATGATTTGATCTAATCTGTTCCTTACTTCCAGCAGTCTTCTCCATATCTAGAGAATGTTTAGATTTCATTCCGCAAGGCTTGCCTACATCATATTCATTGGAGTCTTTGCCCAAATCCTTGATTTGAACCTCTTCTCAGCTTACCCAGAAGTTTCCTTGTAATCTTTTCATTATGGATCATGTTATAGAAATCATGCATTGAATCTGTCCCATGATCAAGTTGTTTTCCAAATCTCTCTAAAGGCCTAGCAATGTTGATCATTAAGAGTCTCCTAGTACTAATTAATGGTACACAAGCTCACGCCATTGGATGGTCTGAAGGTTTCTTGATAGATGCGAGATGCATGTGGAATTATAGAATCTCATGTTAGTTATTCTTGGTAGCTAACCTATAATTCTCTTATGCCATGTTTCTATCTAGACCCTCTCCTTGTTACTCACTTGAAGGAAACCATCTTGTGTGAGTTAAATCTCTCCTTCCCCATTTTCCTTGTATTCTTTCTGTATGAATCATGATGTTTGTCAACTCAACCTATGATTGTTGTATATAGTTGGTTCATGAGACATCTGGTTGTCTATGGTTATCTTCTTCTCAAGATGCTTGTCAATATTTGCCTCATGATTTTCCCTCCTTCTATCTAATCTCTTGTAAATCATGGGTCGGGTAATCTCCATACTAGACACATGGAAACCGCGTGGGACTGAAACAAAGCCTCATGTACTGCTATTTTGGCAACTAATCTGTCTTCTAACTCATGTTTTCATTGCCAAATCATGCTCTTGTTGGCTATTAACCCTATGATTGATTGTAGTAGCTTATCTTCCCTCTGCGAAATGTCATCCTTGTACAAATCTATCCTTGCCACGCATGATTTTCTTATTGGTTGTATGTTCATTTATGTTGTTATGATCTGTGATCGATGATACTGCGACGAAACCGAGGACATCCTGTGGATCGCAACCACTAGGCTGTGTTGCTCGGCACGTGCGAATATCGAGGTCTTTGGTCATGATACATTGCAGAACTACACCGATGCGTAATATCTCGTATCTCCCAATCTATCCATGTTTCTTAAGATTTCTTGTTGGTCATGTTTGATAGTGGTGTTATGATTATTGACTGATGGTGCCGTGATGAAACCGAGGACCTCCTTGTGGGGACGCCCAATAAAGTAGTGCTTCTCGGCACACGTTGGTATCACGGCCTCTAATCGTAATCCATTATGAAGTAATACCAATGTGTTGTCTTCCATGGATTTTCCTAAATCTATCTTTGAAGGTGTCTCTAATTCAAATTGATATATCCCTATGTTTCTTGATCTATCTTGCAAAGTCTTTACCGACTCGATCCTTTAATGTTCTATCAGAAGGTACATATGTTTGTCAAGTATATAGCTTCCTTCAGAAGTCACAAAGAGAATGATCTTTGAAGAGCAAGTCACTGACATCAATATTAACAGACTACAAGAAGTGGTAAACAAAGAATCTGACATAATCTACTAGGGCATATCAACCAGCACCTGCCATTATTGTGGGATCAAAAGAGCACACGAACTTTAAAGTTATCTGCAAAGTATCAGTCAGGCAATAGTTAGCAGGATGTGATATGTTTTCTGATAGGTTACTTGCAAGTCCACTAGCTTCTATCCAAGTTCAATACCTATTTGCATGAAGATCATATAGTCAAAATAAATCTTCTCATGTGTTGCTTCATGTCTGCTGACCGTGATGGTGACCTTGTGCATGTATATCATCTGCAACCATTTGCTACAGAAGCTGAAGATGTAGAGCCTTTTTAGGGACAACTAACTAGTTACCCCAGTGTGAAGAATAGTCTACAGCTAAGCAATGAAGTGTATTTGGTTCTTGTATCAAGAAGGAACAAGACCGGCCATTATTAGTTTCTGCTCGATGAGATGATTGCCTCTGCTGATGAAATGCAGAAGATTGTTCATTCGCTCTCTCATGTGAGCAATGTATTGCCTAATTGGATTAGTCTGTTTGACATAAAGAAATGGATGCATGAAATAGCCAAATAGATCACTATGAAGAAGTGTTGTTTCATGCTAACAAGTGTGTTCCGGGGGTATAAAGAAGTGTTTGACCATGTTTTTGAAGACCATGTCTCATAGAACCATGCTATGCAAGAAACCCCTAAGCCAATTGGTACTATTTGTGGCACCCTTACCTCCAAGGCCTTGCTATAATGAAGCCAATTCCATCTTTGTCAATCACTCAGATAGTGCAAACTATGGTTTCAGCCTAGTGAAGAGCTACAAAAGACACCCCAACAGATGAAGTCAATACCATAGTACATCTTGGTGCAATCAGGTGCCCTGTTTGATACTCTATGGTATGAACAACAAAAAGGACATTAAAAAAATTAATTAGTTCCTTATTCTTGATCGGTCAAGGTGTTCTACCCATTCGACTCCTGAGAGTGTGAAGTGAAGATAAGTTGAATTATGTCAAACAACATATTTCAGATCTCTATTTGGAAACCCTAAGATCTTGGATTGCTGATGCAAAAATAAGAAGGTTTACCCAATGTCAAAAGTAGTTCAACAAGTTGGTTTTGTTAATTCATGGTTGTATCATGAAGAAAGTTGTACTCAAGTTGTTGGTAGATGACTGCTTCTCAAAACTTTGTGAGTAAACACTCTACACAACCAACCTCATTAAACCTGCCAATCCGCTTCAATCTTGTTTATTCTCGGCTGCAAATGAGAATACATAAGTTTGGGATTGCTCATCGGTTTTCCTCGTGTACAAAAAGGTTTTTGATTCTATGCAGGAATTTGTGATCTGTCTCATCAACCTGCACAATTCATGTCTGTCTAGACTAACCATCGTGCAAATGTGTATGCCAAGTTGCATATTGCACAAACTTTTGCTACTACATGGTGTACTCCAAACCATTGTCTCGGATCATGAACTATAGTTTTCAGCTCATTTTAGAAGCATTTACAAGAATCACCTAACTCGAGTAAATGCCTACCAGAATCTTGTGCCTTGGAAGAGAATGGAGTGTAACCATATGCATCTGTATGCCTACACTTGTCACTTGATGTCCTCTGTGCCTTTTATCATGGAGTGACAGAAAACTTTGTGTATATAATGAAACTAATCCAGAGTTCGTCCTATCTTCAGCATAGCATACCTCAGGCCAATCAGGAAGAATTGATCAAATCTTGAAATACATATTGAGAGCATATGTGTTTTGTTTTCTAGGATCTTGTTAGAAATGGCGACTGCTATCATTGTTTTTCTTACAACAACATTTATAAAGAGGTTACCTCAGGCTCTACCCAAACGACTGTTGCTACATAGACACGAGGGTTCCCTTATTGATGGACATCAAAAGTACTGAGCCGACAGCGTCAGCTATCGCATTCAGCGTTCACTCAACAAACTCAAATAATACAGTGTTGCCATCAGAAAGAGAACTGTACACATGAAACATTATGTAGCTTTCCATCAGTCTGCATCTCAGTAAATTGTGTCTACAACCAACAGAAACCTTGCATGTTGTCAATCAATTTTCTCAGCTTCAGTAACTATCTACCTCGTCCATGATCTCATCCCATATGAAAATAGTGGTGTATGCTATATCCACTAGAGAATAAGACATTTTGAAAAACTACTCTTTAACGCTCCAATTCACACCCTGCATGCTGAAAGTGCTAATTAGGATGAGTTGTCTTGAAATCCTCCCAAATTAATTGGCAGTGTTATCTTGGATTCCTCCCAAGTAACAATGCTTTATAGAAATCAATGAAGGAAATTCTTCAAACAAGAGTCAACTACAAAGAATTCTTGAATGATCAGAATGTTGTCCTATCCATAATGATCTCTCTTGCATTTGCACCAAGGTAAATAGAAGTACATGATATCTTGGAGTAACGACTCAACAAACCTCTGCCGTCCATACATTTTCATAAGCCATGAGGTAATCACCCCTGCCTATAAGCGCTATGGAATTTTTAAGTAGCTTCGTACTAGCACCGCCTTGAAAAAGGGGCTGACATGCTTCTCTACCCTTGAAGGCTCTTACGTTCTGAATCTCGGGACGAGATTCCTTTAAGGGGGGAAGGCTGTAACACCCCAGGTGTTAGTCACGAGCTAACCAGTGAGTGTGGACCTAATCAAGTTATTTCAATCAATGATCCTAATCACTATTTCATATTCATCTCCATCTACCTTGATCATTGGAGAAGTTGCATGAAGATTTAAATTGGATAGTCACATGAGATGACAAGCCCTCTGCTTGATTGGATTGCAGGACTATGTGAACATGAGCATGCAAAGCCAACCAAACCTTGCAACCTAGACCAAACAACTCTATTTGAACTCTACAACAAAAGTCATGAAGGACTCATGTTGAGCAAATGCTAAGAAAATACCTTCATTGGCCTAAACATCTACTCTGAGCTCTCTAACTACATTAGTTTGACCAAAGTGGAAATATTATTTTGGAGCAAGATATAAAGTTTGACCCAAAATAAAAGTTACAAATATTTTGGAGTAGAACAAATGTTATTTATGGACCAAGTCATGATTCAACTCCTAAGTGCCTCAAATAGTGGATACAATATCGAGAAAAAGCTGATTTCATGACTTGATTATTTTTCTAAGTCTGAAATCTGCCCCTATTGCAATGACGTGTTGCTTTCTCCAAATTTTGTTGAGCAACTTGAGTTGGGCCAAAAATAAAAGTTGTCACAAACTCTTTGGAGCACAACATATCAAAATTTGGCATCAATCCGACTTCGTTTGACAAGAGTTGCCACTCGATCCTTGATCGTAATTAGCTTCTTGACAGCATCAAATTTAGAGCTAATTACCCGCTAATCCGTTTATCTTTCGGCTGAGCAACCTTAACCACTCTTGTAGATCAAGCCGAGGTGAACAACTTTTCTTCTGTGGTCGAGGTCCTAATCTTTCCTGAATATGCCGAAATCGGCCGTCCAAACCCGATCGACAGCGCACGCCACGTGCTCGCTCTTTTGCTGCAACCAAGGACGCGTGGCAGCGCTGCTCTGGAGCTCCTGCCCCATTGCCGGCCACCACCTCCACCCTTCCGCGCTCCAGCTCCAAAAGGCGACACCGGGGCGTCGTTCACTCGTCCTTGCTCTCTCTCTCCCTCGCCGTTTGCCTTCCCTCTCTGCTGTCCAGGGATGGGGCAGCCGCCATGGCCGCCATGGCCTTCCGACCAAGCTCCGTGGAGCTCGGCGATGCTGCTGCTGCTGGTTTCTCTGTTGCTCGTGGCTATTGCTGGCGCGGCGGTGCTGCTGCAGCTTCTGCGTGGTGTGCTGCGTGCCACCCTTCGTCGGTCGCCGGTCGCCGCCGTGCCATCGCCGTTGGCACTGCATGCCGCCATGGCTGTTGCTGCTTGCGAGCATCCAACTGCAAGCCGCCGTTGCCGTGGGTTGCTCTGCGATTGGCTGCGGGTGTAGCTTAGCGACCTGGAGCCACGCTGCACCTCCCTTGCCGCTGGCAAGCCCTCCCTTGATCTCAATCGCCGGTCACCGTCGTCTCCTCTCTCTGCTCTCTGAACCCACGAAGAAGAAGAACAGCAACTGCTCTCTGTATCTCTTTCTCTCTATGACAAGTGGGGCCCGCGTAAAGATCCAATACTACCTCATTCTTGCGCGAAATATATGAAGTTTGTAAAATTCATATCTAGCTCTAGAAAGTTCCAAAAATTGTGAAACTTATTTTGTTGGATTTGTGGTAAAGTATTCTGCATGTTAGATACATAAAATGTGCTATGTTATTTACATCTATGTGCTGTGGAAATTTTTTTGGAAAAGTGGTTTTTAGGATTGATTAACTTGCTTTTGGCCATATTTTGAGAAATAGAAGTCCAACATGTGTGATTCCAATTTTGTTAGTCTTCTAATATCATGGACTAGCTCATAAAAAGATAAAACATATATGTTGTTTACGGTTTTATTGGTGTTTCACATTAATCTTTTTAAATAGGAAATAAATGGTTGAATTGTTTGTTATTTTTGTATCTGAAGTTATACTGCTCTAAATGGCATGAAAATTTAATTGTAGACTCTCTGTATAATGTGTGATGAATGGTTAAAATTTCATGATTTATGGTGCATGTATGACTGAGTTGTTGATTTATCTTCTTTGGTGCATATTAAGTAGATTTAAATACATTATAAATAATATATTGTGGTAAAAATAGAAAATAGTGTTCCACTACCTTTGTATGATATTGTGTTAGCGTGAGAATCAATAACATGGTCATGTTGCTTTAGAAAATGTTGAGTTTCATATTTAATTTGCTCTCCAATGCTTTATTGCATTATAGATTTGTTTATTTTGTAATAATTAAATTATGGAACCTGAGTATGTAAGATTTGAACCTTGGTCATGCTTTGTAATCACCTAGCTCTCATAAAAGTTTAGGACTCATTTGAGATATTTACCATATAACTTAAATAATTAAATAATGGGTTTTTATGTAATAATGAGTGAATAATTAAAGACAAATGAATGCATATATGTTTCTTGTGATTCCTTAATATGTTTTGGTCTGAGATGAGTCTTGTATGACCATGTAATCATGTTTGGAGCTATCTAAATAGCTCATTCCTATGTGTGCTTAGGTGATAAATAAGGGAAAAGCATGTTTTGCTTATGTGCTGAAATGGCTACAGGTGTAGTCTCTGTTGTTGGGATGTTTTCCCATCAAGATGATGTTGCATGTAAATGTGTTCTATACAAAAGTAGTAGCCAACTTCTATATCTAGCTTTTCCTAAAATTTCTTGGTCATAGGCCTAATAGTTTAGGAGTTATGGCTTTTGGATGACTGCTGTCAGGTTTGGATTGTTTTCTGTCCAGATCTGATTGTTTGCCTTGTTTGCCTAGGTTAAGCTTTGAATCACACCTTGGTGATAATAGAAGAGTTTTAGTAAATTTCACTGTCTTTCCAAATTGTCTAGGATCATCCCTTTTGGTGGTATAAATCTCAAGTTATGATTGTTTGAGTTGGGAGGACAGAATCTGTCCAAGTCTGGACAGAACTGTCTTCTTTGTGTTGTTTGACCTTTATATGAATTAAATCATCTGAAGAGGATAATACCAAAGTTGTAGACAATTTCAATAGCTTTCCAGAAAAGCTTAGATCACCCTGGTTGGATGTATATAGCTTTAGTTATGGTTAAATCTTGTGCTTGCTGTCCTGCTGTCCTTAAACTGCATATGTGAGATTATGATTGCTTCCATGTTGCTTTGCTTGGTGTGTTTGTTATCTCATGGTTCGGTGACTGTAGATTAACATGCCTTGTATTACTTCCTCTTATTCATACATGTGCATTGTGCATCTCATTTAGGTACGCTAGATGATGAACACGTGGACATGAAGGACATGATGAGGGAACTAACCACAAGACGGTGTGTGGTGGACTAATCACGAAGGTGGAGGGAAGGACTTAATCGAAGTGCTTGGATGGGAAATGCTCGTCGAACAAGTTTCATCTAACAAACACTAACTTAGTGCTTGAACCCCAGGCAAGCTCCGAAGCATCCCTAAGCCTCCACCTATCTCTTTTTATAAATGGACGGTCTTATTAAAATCGTATGTTTGGTGCATTTAAGTATAGGAAGTTGGTTTGAAACCATTGCTGCATATCTACCTTGTCGTACTATATATGTGAACCTTATACTATTACTAGACAGGTGACCGATCTTATGCTTAGCCCGGCTTAGACTGGTAGAAGTCGGGTGATTTTCCTGTCATCCGCTGAGAAAAGTCGGGTGATTGTCCTGTCACCCGCGAGTGTAGGTGGTGACTGACGAGATCCACATGGTTGGCTATATGTGTCACATGCCACAATGAAATAATGAGAGAATCAAGGCTAGGTAGCGGGAGCTGCATGACATGGGTCATGTTGACTTCGGTGCTGCTTGCGGCCAACTAGGACTGAGGCCACCAGACATCAGTTGAGATTGAAAGACGTCATCACATAGCTGGCTAGATATAAGTCGTTCTGACCACGAAGCCGAGTATTTCTTTTTTTGAGCCAGGAATTTGGGCGTGATAAGGCAGACATATTCTGGAGGTAGGAAGGATGTGCGGAGACACCATCTTACCAAGGGTAGGTCAGGGGACCTGATGCATCTGGAAGTGGGTTTGTCTCTGAGAATATGGACCCCTCC